>CM029370.1:10000962-10637137 GCA_017165825.1 Hepsetus odoe
TTTTTTTTTCTTTTCTCTCCTTGACAGCAGACTTGGTCAACCCCACTTTCAGCAGTAGTTTCGTAAAGCCACAAGGACTGAAATTTTCATTATTATTTGTCTCAAGATATTATTTTTAATAGATTTTAATGATTGATTAATGATTTGTTGTAATTGTTTAAATGATTGAGTGTTGGTTTGCAAACCCCAGCAGCTATTTAAAATCAAATCAGTCATAGTATATAATCAAAATCAAACTACAGTACTGTGCAAAGTTTTTAGGCAGATGTGAAAAAATGCTGTAAACAAAGAATGCTTTCAGAAATATAAATAATAATTTTTTATTGTTATCAATTTACAAAATGCAAAGTGAACAAACAAAAGAAAAATCTAAATCAAATTAATATTTGGTGTTATTACCTTTTGCCTTCAAACCAGCATCAATTCTTATGGCCCCCACAGAGCCCTGATCTCAACATCATCAAGTGTGTCTGGGATTACATGAAGAGACAGAAGGATGTGAGGAAGTCTACATCCACAGACGATCTGTGGTTAGTTCTCCAAGATGTTTGGAACAACCTACCAGCCGAGTTCCTTCAAAAACTGTGTGCAAGTGTACCTAGAAGAATGCTGTTTTGATGCTGTTTTGAAGGCAAAGGGTGGTCTTGCCAAATATTGATTTGATTTAGATTTCTCTTTTGTTCATTCACTGCATTTTGTTGATTGATGAAAATAAATGATTAACACTTCCATTTTTGAAAGCATTCTTTGTTTAAAGCATTTTTTCATACCTGCCTAAAACTTTTGCACAGTACTGTATGTGTGTGTGTGTGTATATGTATGTGTATATATATATATATATATATATATATATATATATATAGATAGATAGATAGATAGATAGCACAAAAATAGTTAATTATACGATAGAATACATAGTGTAATAGTAAACTAAAAAAACACGAGAAAAACTGAGCAACAGAGAAAACTAACCAAGTTCATGCTAGACAGTGCAAATAAAGTTTGAAAATTCCTTAATTTATACAAAAACTAATCCTAAACAACACTACTACTTTCATGGTCTTAAACTGGCAACCAGTGTTTTGTTCGCAACCAGAAATTGTGGTCGAATGCAAAAGTGAATATTTGGCAACCCTTTTGATCGTAAAACGATTTGTAAATGTTTGGAAACGTTCGTGACCAGAGGTTCCACTGTACCTAAAAGACTCTTTATTTCCTCGTCTTATTTATCTTAATTTGAATCTATTTTAATTATCTATTTTGTAAAAACAAATTTTTGCCAGAGTAAACCTTTTTGAACAATGTATAATATAATACATGCATTATAGGACCTTCACTTAGAACTTGGATTAAGGAATTTTGGCTGAAATGACAGTCTCGATATTTTTAAATGATTGTAAAATTTTGACATACGTTTCTTTTTGAATTTTCAAAGATGTTTAGAATTGTTCTATGAAGCTCATAAAAAAAGCTCAGCAAGGTTGAATGTGGCATGCCAATGCACAACGTTTGTCTCAGGTTTATCTCCTGAACACTCTGAAAAGCTTTACTTATGATTGCTCTATATTTTTCTGCACTGATCTTTCTGCATGCATCCAGTCCTTGTTGCACAAAAAACACCCCCATGACATGATGCTCCCACCACCTTTTTTTCACCTTCAAATGGTTCAAATGGTCTTAATGAGCTGATGCTTAGTGCCCAGTTTCTTCAACTGCTTCAATAGCTGGGACTTAGTCAAATTGGTTAAATAGTTCTTTGTTTCTAGAGAAAACCAGAGAATTTAGCACCAAAAAAGACAGTTTTGGGCACCTACTCATTAGCTTTTAAGAATGTATTCTTGCTGACTGTTTGGATTTCAATAGAGTTGTTAATAGCATCTTAAGTACCATTAACAGAAGCAGGATGCATTAGAGCTCAATTGTAGGGGCCATTACAAAGGATCTTAATACTTACGTTAATGGGATTCTTCAGTCTTTTTTTTAATAGGTTAACAAAGCACTCCAAAAACCTGGTTTTCATTTGTCCTTTGGACTTTTATATGTAGATTATTCGGGAAAAGTTGAATTGAATCAACTTTAAGATGAGCCTGAAAAATAAAAAGTGGTAAAAAGGCTGAAATTGTTATATATATAGTGGGGGTTTTTTTCTAATTAAAAAAACTCACACAATCATGGTGTTTGACCCTAGACCACTGTCCACTTCATAGTTAGGTATCATTGCAGTTACTGGATGAAAAACTGAGCAGTATTTATTTGTGTGTATATGTGTGCAAGTGTGCTTGTGTGTGTATATGTGTAAGTCACAATATGTATTGATGCTTTCATGTCTCCTGTGAGCAGCTGAGCCCACCACATGTGCCTACTGTCAACAAACCAGCACTGCATCAAAACAAAACAAAGCTCGTTGTCATGTTTCGCCGTTCGCTATGAAAGAGAAAAGCGGAGGCGCAAATGCACGGAGAATACAGTTTAATCACACACACAAACAGCACACAATGGTGAACGGACAATTCCGGATCGGCTTGGCTGCCTTAAGTGATCTCCGTTCCAGGTGTTGCAGATCCTGTTGAAAATGCGAGCAAGAGTAAAAACACGGCTAGTACTCCGGAGATCGGGATCGAACTCCGGGTCGCGCCGTGACAGGCGTGACAGGACCCCCCTTTCATGTGCGGGCTCTGACCGCACTGACCCAGGAGGGCCACCATCCGCAGCCTCCGAGGAGTGTGCAGATAGGCCTGTGCGCCTGGGAGGTCGCCCCCGGGGAAGCGGAGCAGGCCGATTTGGGTGATTTCTATGGAAATCGGCCTTGAGCTGGGGACACAGAACGTCTCTCGCGGCGACCCAGCTCCGCTCCTCCGGACCATATCCCTCCCAGTCTACCAGGTACTGCAACGCTCCTCGGTGACGGCGGGAGTCCAGGATCTCGGTGATCCTGTGTGCTGGACCCCTGTCCGTCTCAATGGGCGGAGGAGGCTCTCTCATGACACTCCCTCGAGCTAATGGTCCCGGGATCACCGGCTTTAGAAGGGAGACATGAAAAGTAGGGTGAACATTCATGGACGGGGGCAGTTTCAGGCGGTATGTGACCGGGGTTATTCTATTCTCTATCACAAATGGACCTATGAATCGGGGCGATAATTTTTTACAGGGTAGTTTGAGGTTGAGGTCTCGAGTGGAGAGCCATACCTTGTCACCCGGTGTGTACCTCGGGGCTTCTCTCCGGTGTCGGTCTGCCTGGGCGCGAAAGCGACGAATCGCCCGTTCGATGTGCGCATGGGCCCTCTCCCACACCCGCTCTGCACCCTTGAACCAGTTGTCTACGCTGGGGACCTCCGTGGGAGTAGGGTCCCAGGGGCAAAGCGGTGGTTGGTACCCCAGCACGCATTCGAACGGGGTCATCCTGGTGGAGGAGTGACGCAACGAGTTTTGAGCGTACTCTGCCCAGTAGAGGTACTCAGCCCAGTTGTGTTGCCGGTTGTAACAGTACGCCTGGAGGAATTTGTTCAGATTCTGAATGGTCCTCTCCGCCTGGCCGTTGGTCTGCGGTTGGTGACCAGACGAGAGGCTGACCGTGACCCCGAGTTTCTTTAGGAAGGCCCGCCAAACCCGTGACGTAAACTGGGACCCTCGATCCGATAGGATATCCTCCGGGAGTCCGTAGAACCGGAACACGTTCTGGAACAAAGCATCTGCAATTTGGAGAGAGGAGGGAAGGCTGGCAAAAGGGACGAATCGACATCCTTTAGAGAACCGGTCTACTACCACTAGAACACAGGTGTGCCCCTTAGACCTGGGTAGCTCCGTGACTAAGTCTATGGACAGATGCGTCCATGGCCTCTGGGGCACTGGAAGAGGTTGGAGCTTACCGGCAGGCATCTCTCACGGGGTCTTTGTTCTTGCACAGATCTCGCATGACCGAACAAAAGCCCGGACGTCTTGGGTGAGCGTGGACCACCAATATCGCCTGTTCACCTTGTCTAAGGTGCGTGCTATACCCGGGTGCCCTGCTGCTGGAGAGACATGGACCCACCTGAGCAAGGGCCTGCGGAACCGCTCTGGCACATACACACGATCGGGAGGGCATTCCCCCGGCCTGGGATTGCGCCCGGCTTCCCGGAGGATGTCCCGCTCAAGGTCCCACTGCACCGGGGCAGCCACCACCGTTGGAGGCAGGATGGGTACTGGTTCTCTCTGGGCCTCCAACGGGTTATGCATGCGGGACAATGCATATGCATCTGGACCCGGGGCGATACGTGATAGAAAACGAGAACCGAGTGAAGAACAAAGCCCACCTGGCCTGACGAGGGTTGAGTCTTTTGGCCTGCCGGATGTACTCCAGATTCTTATGATCGGTGAGCACCATGAATGGATGTCGAGCACCCTCTAACCAGTGGCGCCACTCCTCCAATACTGCTTTGACTGCTAGCAGTTCCCTATTCCCTATATCGTAGTTTTGCTCCGCCGGGGTCAACTTGCGTGAATAGAAGGCGCACGGATACAATTTACTGGGGTTGCCATGGTTTTGGGATAAGACAGCTCCCAGTCCCACTTCGGATGCATCTACCTCTACGATAAAAGGCCTCCCGGGGTCTGGGAGTTTAAGGATAGGTGCGGTCGTGAAACGTCTTTTTGACTCCTCAAAAGCTACACGCGCCCCCCGAGTCCAGCTCAAGGACACCGGTTTGCCTCTCAGCAAGGAGCACAGGGGAGCTGCCACTGTGCTAAAGTTTCTGATGAACCTACGGTAAAAGTTGGCGAACCCCAGAAATCTCTGTAACTGTTTGACGGTACGGGGCTCAGGCCAATGCATGACCGCCTCTACCTTGCCTTTCTCCATCCTTACCCCCCGGGGCCCGATGAGGTAACCAAGGAACCCTATCTCTGCCTTGTGAAACTTGCATTTCTCCGCCTTTACGTACAACCCGTGTGAGAGCAAACGAGAGAGCACCCTGCCTACCTGGGAGACGTGTTCGGCATAGGATTTGGAAAAGACTAAAATGTCGTCCAGATACACTATTACAAATTTGCCTAGCATGTCTCTCAGGATGTCGTTAACGAAGGACTGGAAGACAGCTGGAGCATTTGCGAGTCCGAACGGCATCACCCTGTACATGTAGTGGCCTGAGGTGGTACTGAATGCTGTCTTCCATTCGTCCCCCTTTCGTATCCTCACCAAGTTGTACACACTGCGGAGATCTAGTTTCGTAAAGATTTTGGCCCCTTGGAGTTGTTCTAAGGCAGAGGGAACCAGGGGGAGCGGGTAGCGGTACTTAACAGTCACCGAGTTCAGGCCTCTGTAGTCGATGCACGGCCTGAGTCCTCCGTCTTTCTTTTTCACGAAGACCCGGCGGAGGCTGGCGAGGTGGACCGCACGATGAACCCCTGAGCTAATGCCTCGGCAATGTACTCCTCCATTGCTCTCATTTCCGGGCCCGATAACGGGTAGATGCGAGAGCGAGGGGGTGTAGCACCAGTCAGGAGGTCAATCGCACAGTCCCAGGGTCTGTGGGGGGGAAGCCGCGTAGCCCTTTTGGAGCTAAAGACCTGCCTCCAGGCGGCATACTCGTTTGGGATGGCCGGAGGTAGGTGAGCCAAGGGGCTCTCCACTGAGGTAGAGGACACAGATAGCCTTGGGGGAAGGCACTGAGCAGCGCACCTTGGGGCCCATGACTGGATCTGTCCCGTTGCCCAGTCCACTACAGGGTTGTGAGACCTCAACCACGGAAGACCTAATACCATCTCATAGCTGGACTGGGTAAGGACAAAGAATGTGATGTGCTCTGTATGGGACGGCTGGACGGTAAGTTTAACCGGGTCGGTTACCTGTGACAACCCGTTGTTCGGGATGGGTCTCCCATCCACGGCTCGGATGGTAACCGATCGGTCCAATGCGTGATGAGGTACCCGCAGGCGATCTGCAACGGAAGCGGAGAGGAAGTTGCCAGCCGATCCGGAGTCTATTAGTGCTGAAACATAAAACATATTATTCGCGTAGCCCAGAGCAACCCTCACCAAGCACTGGTCAGTCAATAAAGCAGCCTTTGAACAAACTGTTCTTACATAGTCTTTCTGCCTTATGGCTGGACAGTCCTTCTTCCAGTGCCTTGGACTGCCACAGTGATGGCAAAGTCTCCAACTCCCTTGCCGTTCCTTTTCGGACTTGGGTCTCGTGGCTCCGAGTTCCATTGGTTCTCCCCACTCCCGCTCCTCGGGCTTCCGTGGGGAAGCCGCCCGGACGGGTGATGTGCGAGGGGGACTCCGAGGGCGTGGCCGTGGAGATCGGGGTGGCTGGGACCGGCGGTGCTGGTCCAGTCGGATTGCTAGATCGATGACTTCGTCTAGCTCCAGTCCCACATCCCTGCAGGCTAACTCCCGCTGGAGTTCCTCGTGCAGACCTGCCCTGAACACCGTGAGGAGGGCCCGGTCGTCCCACCTGCTATCCACCGCGAGGATGCGGAATTCCATTGCGTAGTCCGCAGCCGAGCGCGCCCCCTGCCGGAGCCTCAGCAGTCTGTCCCCACCGGCTAGTCCATGGGCGGGATGGTCAAAGACGGCACGGAACTGGTCACAAAACCGAGCATAAGAACGTACCGCCCCGTGCTCTCGGTCCCAGACTGCTGTACCCCACTCCGCCGCGTGACCAGAGAGTCGCCCAATGAACGCGGTAATTGGCATATACCCTAAAATCAAAGCCTTTTGTTACTGTGCCTGGAATAATTATATAAGCAAATTATCTCTTTTCTGATTGGCTGCAGGCAAGCAATCAAAGTTGAAATGACAATAGGCTAAATGTCTTTATGCTGAAAATACAGATATATGTAAAAGGGTTGGTATTTGTGATATCACAAAAACAATGACATTTAAACTGGCTGGTTTGGCATCTTAATGACTAAATAGTCTAATATAATAATCATCATCATCATCCTTGTCATTATCATCAAGTATGTTCAGACTACTCAGTTACTGTACAGCCTCCCAAAAATAAACATGCATACCGCATGCAGTAAGAGTATAGTTTTTCAGGCTACATGTGTTACAGAACAGGATCAGATGTGTTTTTCTCCTCCAATATCTGATGTGAAATTTTCTGCTGCTATTGACTCTCTAACATTCGCTGCCATCAAACCTGTACCACTTATAATTTTCATCACACAAACTGCATTTCAAGAAGGTGATCTACTTGGCTAGCTTTAATTTGTGGCTTTCACTTTAAAATGCATACTGCCCACAGAGTAAGTGTGATTGCTCAAACAGTAAATAGACCAATCAAAAATTCTAGATTAACATGGTCTAAATGTTTGTTTGGAAGCTAAAATAAATGCTTTGAAATTGGCTCTGTCTCACTGGATGAATCTCGGATGTAATGAATGACGTCATGTGAATGTATTAAATATGAATAATGCATGCTGTGTGCTTCATTTCTCTCTCCCTCCTGTTCTGTCTTCCTTTCTCATTCTCTCTGTGCTGCAGTGCTGAGTCACTCATAGAGTTAAGAAAAAAAGCCTGTCTACCTGCCTTAGCTTCAAACCAGTGAATACACATAAGCCTCTCTCTGACCATCACACAAATCAGACATACAAATGAACTAAAACAAGGGCATTATAGACCAAAAAGCTGGTCACAATGAACCCCAATAAAGTTTCTTCTTTGGAAAGAGTAATGCTCCAAGTGTATGGACAAAAAAATCAGTGCAGCAAAGATGAACAATTGTTCAGTTCAGCTTGATCCCTTATGTATGTGTGTATGTATAAAGGCGTGAGGGTGAATTGGTGCATGGAGGAATGATGTCATCATGTTGAGTGAAGAAAAGGGGGGGGTGGGTTCATACTCTGCTCACTGCCTGCCTCCACTCTTAGAGCTCAGCACAGTGACACACATACACACATTTTCGATAGAATTAGCATTAAGGTGGCTCTTTTGAGCAAGCAACCAAAATACCTTTCCACACTCTTCATCACTCATACAGGTGTGCACAATTCAGGAAAAGTCATCCAGGGAACCTGCACAAGCCAGCATGCCATCTAAAAGCATGGACTGTGATCTCTCAACTCTCATTGTTTGCATGGTAGATGTTGAGGTCTTCACCAATCAGGAGGTTAAGGTAGGTCACTGTAGCTGAACTTGGTATTGTAGCAAATGGCATTAATGGTTTGATTGTTTGTCTTTAGATGTATGCTCTTTAGTCCTATCAGTGGCCCAAAGAATTACCTGGGAGCTTTGTTTGATGGCTCTGTATAAAGTTTGTCCTTTGTAACAAAACTTTTAATTTAGAACCTTCTGCAGTTAACATTCATAATGCATGAACGAGTAGTTGGTCTTCCTCTGTTTGCCAGAAAACTGCAATTTAACAACTTCAGCTTTAAATAAACAATGACGTGAATCACTATTACTACTACTATTATTGTATCTCACTGATTTTGGTATGATCTCTTAGCGCTGCACAATATAATATATGTTTTTTAAACATTATTTTAATATTGATCTTTTTTGAAAGACTTATCTCACAGAAGGTTGCAGTATAACAATAGGCCCTGAAAATGCCAGTGTCTTTCATTATTCTGGGAGCATCTTGACCAATCACAGTTCCAGAGAAGTGCTCTTACTTTGATCAATGATTTTGATCATCTAATCCCACCAGCTTTGGCCTTGATCAGGCATACAGTTCAAATAAAAAAAAAGAGTTTTTCAGCATTTAATTTGTCCGAGACAGATTTTCAGCTGTTGGAACATTTGCATAAAAGCTGAGATTCAGATACATTTGCTGGTGTTTAAAAAAAAAAAAAACATATTCCTTCGTTTCTTATTATTCAGGGGGTGGTACTTCTTAACATAAGAATGCACAAATAGTGTCAAGCTTGGAACCACACACCATAGAGTACAGAAAAAGAGCTGAAATGTATAGCAGAAATGTTTAGATTTTACATTTTTGTTGTGTGTGCACTGTCATGTTTTATCCAAGTTTTGGTTGCTAAAATAAAACTGCTTAAATTTAAGGAGTTTTATTGTCACGTGTACAGCAAAACAAAGAATTAGACTGTCCAATTATATTAAACTGAATTGTTCTATGTAATAGCATTCTTAGCTATTTGTGTTTTTGGCAGCAAGGCCGCTGCACTGCGTCCCAGTTCCTTCCTGCTAGGTGCTCAGCTCTGACTCATTCTGTTGTTTTGCACACTCTCTCTCACATCATGCTTCATTCTTAATCACATACATGCATACATACAAACACAACACTTCATCCCCCACTCACTTCATCCTACTCCTAGATACCATACTTCTCAAGTGTGTTAATTTCTCTCTATGATCAGACACTGTCTTCTACCCAGAGCAGGATTTAGGTAGAACCACTCATATCTTCATCACTTGCCTTGCTGAACATTGATGCTATGATTATTTATTCTGCTTCGCCAGTCCAGTTAACAGCTAACCATGACCTTTCAGCCCTTTGACTATTGGTCTGGAGTATTTTTATATATTTTTATGTCTTGCGTTGTAGAGGTAAAGGTAACTTTGCATCATTGGATGTGCATACAAAACTAGCCCTAATGCAAACCTGAATAAGGCTGCTGTTGTAAGCGGCATATTGTCTTAGGAATAAAGTGCAAATGGTATAAATGTCTTGTAACAATATCAATATTTTATTTAAAAATACCACTAGTAAAGCAATTATATATAGATAGGCAAAATAATTGCTAACAGAAATAAGAGTTTATTTACAGAACTCAACAAAACTGCTGAATGTTCAGGCCAGCAAGTTATTTATATCTGTTACACTGGGGTGGTGTAGGTGAAATAAAAAAGTGAAAGTGACTACCCTTGTCATCGTGAAATGCAGCACAACACAACAAAATTCAACCTCTGCATTTCACGCATACACAAATGTGCAACGGGGCAGCTGTTGAAAGTGCCTGGGGAGCAGTGATGGGGATGTTACCTTGCTCAAGGGTACCTCTGGTGAGCTGGGCCTACTGGTGAGGGAATTGAACTCACAATCTTCCAATCTGGGGCCAACTCCCTAACCACTTGCCCACCGCTGCCCCAAACCCGAACTGGATAGGACACAAACGCTGAGCAACAAACATATATAAAACATAACAAAAGACGTAGGCACAAAATGAAGTTACTACAGAGAGATTACCAGTGTGAATGACTGATGCTCCTCTCTGACTCACTGGGGCTTATAAATCCAGCCCCCGATGAAGCACACCTGTGCCCTGATGAGACTAGGTGTGCTCAGTCAGAGCAGAGCACCACCTACTGTGTCAATATCATTTAAATATGTTTGGGTTTTTGCTATTTGTTTGAAGAAGCATTGTAAGTATAGGGAGCTGAATCTATTGTCAAAGCACTGTTTAACTGTAAACAGTAGGTTTTATTTTTTGACTGTATTATATCTTTTATTAGAATGTATGGGTCAATTTTGCTTAGAGTTGCCTTGTTCAATTGAATAGGCACTTGTGTGGAATCTCTATCAGAACTAATCTAAGAGCAGCTCAGGGCAAGAAGCTGGATGCCATCTCTCAGCCATTATATCATGTCCTGACATTGCTAAGGCTGAGATGGCAATGTAAATGAAATGAAGCTGTTTGCAGCAGATGATCAAACACGCTGAATGCGAAACAGACTAGACACTATGGAAAGAATGTCACAGGCTAGACATGTTCTGCTACTGTTTTGGGCAACACAAATCAACAATGCATAACAATTTTACAATGGTCAAGATTCACACTTAAATACATATCTGTTATTTGTTAGTTATCTGTTAGATTTTGTCACCATTCATTAGTTCAGAAACAATGCATTACTACATTACTATTATATACTAAGTTATATATGTATAAACTATTCTATATGCTAACTTTATGGCTAAATGTGCTGTCATATATGTCAGAATATTTCAGGGTCATTTGCTATTTTCCCTATCAAATATCTCCATTGCTTTCTCTTGCAAGCTGCTCACATTCCACAATGGAAACATACCATGATTCCTGACCTGTCTTTCTCCATCATTCTCTTTTTCCTCTGCTCATGTTTCCATGCAGTTGTCTCACTGTTTGAGAGGGCCTGGGCTAAGGTTCAGGCCAGCCATAATGCTGAGTGATGGCAGGAAGAGCAGCAGGTCTTCTGTGCTTTCCACATTTATCCTCTCCGCATTTGGAACGCAGCAAGTCAGAAGGTCATTCTTGTTTGCTCTGGGAGTCACGGAGACCACCTGCTTCCTTTAATAACAGTTAAGAGATATTTTAGGCTAGGGACCCTAGAATCCATTTCCTGTCATACTAGCATTTTGTTCAACATCCGGTAAACTTGTGAATGGCAGATGACCTTTTCTTCATATCTCTTGATATATGCAGACAACAAGAGTATTTTTTTTTGTTTAAAGGATGTCTCATATAGACTTTCTCAATACACAGTTGCCACTATATTGCTGTGTATTTGATTTTAACTGAACAGCCTGCACTCAATATCTAGATCTGTGTGGTATATGTGTTGAATTAGCAATCTATTATATATGCTTAAAACACATATTTTTTTTGTTTTTTTTTGTATAATAAGAGGCAAACTCTCAAGTGTAACATACCAATATTTGCAGGCATGTTTGTTTCTAAAGTGAAGTTTGAATTTAACTAAACCATGGCTTGTTTATGGACATCCACCACAGTGACTTAGAATAGAATAATCATTTATTATCCCACGAATGAGAAATGTGGGTGTTACAGGGCTCTTTAACAAGAAAGAACAAGAAAGAAAGAAAGAATATATAAAACACAAGGAAAGATATACATATACAGATCTATATATATACATATTGACAGGACAATTAACAAGAAAGAAAGAATATAAAAACAGGAAAGATAATCTTATACACAGAGAGCATGTAATAATAATAATAGTAGTAAATAATAATAAATTATAAATAAATAAATAAATGTACATGTAATAATATTATTACTAATAGTAATAACACTAATAAATGAGTAATAATAAATAAATACTAGGTTGAGTTGTGGAGTCTGATAGCTGCAGGTAAGAATGACCTGCGGTAGCGTTCCTTCATACACTGCGTGTGTAAAAGTCTAATACTGAACAAGCTGCTCAGTGCTCATACAGTCTCATGCAGGGGGTGGGAGGTGTTGTCCATGATGGATGTTAGCTTGGATAACATCTTCTCTTCCCCTACCTGCTTGATAGATTTCAGCGGACAGTCTAGGACAGAGCTGGCCTTCTTGACCAGTTTATTTAGTTTCCCCCTGTCCCTCTCCGCAATTCTACCACACCAGCAGACCACAGCATAAAAAACAGCAGACGCTACCACAGTGTCATAGAAAGAACTCAAAAGATTTCTGTTCACCCCAAAGGACCTCAGCCGCCTTAGCAGGTGAAGACGACTTAGGCCCTTTTTGTACAGAGCATTTGTGTTTGTGGACCAGTCCAGCTTAGTATTGATGTGGACACCCAGGTATTTGTACTCCTCCACTGTTTCAATACACAAACCCTGAATGTTCACCGATGTAATGGGGGGTGGCTTCTTACGGAAGTCAATCATCAGCTCCTTCGTCTTGCTGGCATTAATACGCAGATGGTTTTGTTCACACCACCTGACAAAGTCACTGATGACCCCCCTGTATTCCCGCTCATTCCCCTCTGACACCCGACCAACAATAGTGGTGTCATCCGAGAACTTTTGCAGGTGACAGCTGTTTGTGTTATATTTGAAGTCTGCCATGTACAGGGTGAAGAGGAAGGGGGCGAGAACTGTTCCTTGTGGGGCTCCCATGCAGCAGACCACCATTTCAGATACACAGTCCCAGAGTCTCACATACTGAGGCCTATTGGTGAGGTAGTCATTGATCCACGCAGTCATGTGATGGTCCACACCTGCTCCCTCCAGCTTCCCCCTCAGTACTGAAGGCTGGATTGTGTTGAAGGCACTAGAGAAGTCAAAGAACATGAGTCTCACAGTGCTCTTGTCAGTCTCCAGGTGAGTGAGGGCCCGATGTAGCAGGTAGATGACGGCGTCATCCACCCCAATGTGCGGCTGGTAAGCAAACTGCAGTGGGTCTAGGTCCCTCCTGACCAGTGGGCGAAGGTGATGGAGGATGATCCTCTCCATAGCCTTCATCAGGTTTGAAGTGAGGGCAAAAGGTCTGAAGTGGTTTGGCTCCTTGGGGTGCGTGGTCTTAGGGACTGGCACCAGGCACGAGGTCTTCCACAGAATAGGGACACGCTCCAGGCTGAGGCTGAGGTTAAAGATGTTGGTGATAACCTCACAGAGTTGGTCTGCACAGTCCCTCAACAGGCTGGAGCTGATGCCATCCGGACCTGTGGCTTTCCTTTACTTCATCTTCCTCCGCACCTGGTCAGCTGTGATGGAGAGGCTATTGTGTTGTGTGTGAGTGGGTGCCTCCTGCTGAGTGGGATAGCAGGAGGGGGCAGTAGATTCCTCAGGGCAAAAGGGGGAAGAAAAAGAGAAGGGAGGTGCTGTGGGGGGTTTCAGAGAGTTGTAAAGGGGATCACAGGCATGTGAAGAGCTTTGATGGATGGGTGAGGGGCAGATTACTAAGTCAAGCCTGTTAAAGAACAGGTTTAAACTATTAGCCCAGTCCTGGTCTCCAGACTCTGGGCCTCCTCTACTCACTGTGCTCCTTCCAGTAATGGTGTTTAATCCTCTCCACACACCTCTGACGTTGTTCTGCTGGAGCTGTTCCTCCAGTTTCCTCCCATATCTGTCCTTCCCCCTCCTTATCTCTCTTCTCAGCTCCTTCTGGGCTGACGTTATTGCCTCTCTATCACCTGATCTGAAGGCTCTCCACTTCTGCTTCAGCAGAATTCTCAGATCTGGGGTCAGCCATGGTTTGTTGTTGGAGTAGCGCCGCACTTTCCTGGTTGGTACAGTGTTATCCACACAGAAGTTGATATAGTCTGTTATGCAGACTGTTAAACTGTCAATGTCCTCTCCATGTGGGCTGCATAGCGCCTACCAGTATGTGGTCGCATTTGCAGCCGGTGGAATGTAAGCAGTTATTGCAATGAGAACTCGCGCTGCAGATAGTACGGTCGAATTCTAACCGCTAATAGCTCCATGTCCCGTGTACAGCACTGCTCCTTAACAGTGATGTGCCCTGGGTTACACCATCTCACGTTTCAAGTCAAGTCAAGTCAAGTAGGATTTTATTGTCATTTCAGCCATATACACAGTACACAGTGAAACAAAATAACGTTCCTCCAGGACCCTGGTGCTATACATATGACAACGTTCACATACATCACAATCCCCCCACCTTTCCTCTTACCGGTTATGTTCCTGTCCGCTCTCACCAGGTGGAATCCCGGTACAGCAGCATGAGAGTCTGGAGTGAGGTGTGTCAACCAGGACTCCGTGTAGCACATCATGCTAACCTCCCTGTACTCTCTCTGAAATCTGGTGAGCGCCGTTAGCTAATCAATCTCATTAGGAAGAGATCTAACATTCCCTATAATGATCGTGGGTACCGATGATTTGTACCGTCTCTTCCGCTCCCGATATTTCACGCCAGCTCTACAACCCTGTCTCCTCTGCTGTAGTTCCCTGGGGACCTCTGGTCTTTTGCTGGGCTGTATCGGCTGGTTGCTGAGCGCTAACAGCTGATCCCAGGTGTAAACAATGAACCCATGGTCTGATAAATCACCGTGTACTGGGTTAAACAGTCCGTATATGATTTAAAAACTGAAAAAAAGTTCACAAGTCGCTTCAGACTACCATACTTGTGACTGATTAAAAGAAGAAGTGAAAGAAGTAATAAAAAAAGTAAGGAAAATAGATTAAATAAGTTAAAAGAAGAGAAGGTGGTCAGAGCTCCTGTAACTGGCAACCTCTCACGTGGCACCAGCATGCATCTTGCATTACTTCTGTCTTTGAACCTGATTGGTAATACATATGTATTGTGATGTAAAAGCTCTTTTCTGGGCAAAGAAGAAGCTTCTATTCTCATCAAAACTTGTTCTTAGAAACACCCTCCCCACAGTATAAGTTTCATCAACATACATGAGATAATCTCTGGATCCTCTGTAAATGCCTGTAATGTTTATTTGTTTTAAGTTCAACCATAGCTTTTGAACAAACACCATTTCTTCTATGAAAAATGGAAAGGTTACTTTACGGAATATGTATGCAACTTTTGCACCCATTTTAGGCCACATGTGCGCATACATTATAATTGTGCATTAAATGTTCATAAGTGCCTTCTCTGTAGAGGATGTGAACTTATTTTCCCTTAACAAGCCATATTACTTGACACAATTTTTTGCTAATTGTTTTATGTGAAATACTTTGTTTTCCTGTATTTTAGCCAGGTATTTCTGCCGCTTTCTATTTGCTTTGTTTTAGCTGCCTTTTTATTTTTAGAGGTTAATATGAATGTTGCTGATGTTCCTACTATGATATTCATTTTAAGCAATGATGCATCAATTTGTGATGGAAAATGTGAAATACAGTGTATACGCAAATACTACTGAGATATTATCAGCAAATGGTACATTCCTGCTGTTTTCTACTTCCTGTCTTGAGAGTTCATCATGAATAATAGGAATTCAAGAGGCTCTGGCCTGGACCTATTTAAATGAATGGTTTGTTTCTCCAAAAGGAGAAAGAAAGTCACTGAAAGATCACCTCCATTTCCAATGCAGAGAGGATCTGTTCTGAGTTAAAAAGTAGGGGACTGTTAAATTTGACATCCAGAGCAAGGTAAATGCTAAAGGTACAGTTCCTATTCCTTTTTCTTTCACGCCACTTTACTTCACTTCACTATAAAGTATGGTTTGCTGCACCAGCCAGGAATCTAATATGTAACTTCTACAGAAGTAAGTCAGTGTTGACAGCATGATCTTTTTGTTTTAGGTTCTCAGAAGAGCAGTTGTCTATGTGGAAAAGTCAAAATGACTATCACTAGGGTCACAGGGGCTATTTTAAAATATAGATTTACATTTACATTTACAGCATTTAGCAGGCGCTCTTATCCAGAGCAACTTACATTAGGACTTCATATCCACTTATGTTCTTCATTCTTGTAACCTAGTCAGTAACCTGTTTCCCAGCCACTTAAAATACTTATATGCCCTGTGACTGACTAAGGCAAAATAAGTAGTTATCGACAATTTGCCCAGATATTAGAGATTATAAGCGGAATCTCTTAAAGAAATGAAGAAAGTGTAGAAAGGTATAAGTGTAGAGCTAGTTTAGCCCCCTAGGTATTACCTGAACAGGTGGGTTGCTTGAAGACAGCATGGGATTAAGCAGTTCTGACCACAAGAAGTTCATTCTACCACTGAGGAGCCATGATTAGTCTAGATGCATGTCTGCTTCTCTTAAGGAGAACAAGAGGGCATGAGGGGATGAGAAGAGACACGTTGTTTGATTAGTGCCATCAAATAAAGTGCATAATCCTAGTAAATCCCAATGAATTTAGCGTCTGCACTAAATGAGCATGACCCCGAGTATGAGTTACTATAAAAGTGGTCCATTAAAGACTGTAATTGGAAGTTTAATTAGCTAATAGTAGTTGCTCTGTTTGAGTGGTTGGTGCTTTTGTTAGTCTAGCAGCAGCACATGCAGATGTTCCAGTATGATGTAGCTGATCTGGAGTTCAAGTGGGAAGAGGAATCTGTCAGTGGACAGTCAGTGGAGTTCAGGAAACCATCATGGTAATTGATGGCTGGGAGACCTTCCCTTACAGGAAATGCATACCCTGCCCACTGTATGGGTGGTGGAAAGTCATCAATCTCAAAGAGAGAGAGGGAAATTAGTTTTGAACTCACGTTGTGCAAACTAAGAATGTATAGAGTGCAGCACTGTGACTTCTGCAGAACGCGTTATTACAGTGTAATAGACTGAAAGGACAGAGCTAAGTGTAAGCTAAGTGTAACAGGAAGTTAGTAAAAATTTCTGGGATAGCCAGCACTTTGTGGTGCAAGTGAGCATGCGGCTTCATAACTAGAGATAAGCTTGGAGCAATACTCGGGGGACTGTTTAGGAGTTTATAATTTAGTAGTAAAAATTTTAAACTGATGTGGAATTTAACAAGAAGCCAATGAAGTCTACATAATATTGGACTAATGTGATCAAATTTTCTAGATCAAGTGGTGGCTGTATTTTGGACTAACTGGAGTTTATGAAGGCTTTTTACAGGAGCATCCTGACAAGCAGCTCATGAATACAACTGCTAGACCACAGCTTTCTCCACAAACTTTGAAATAAAAGGCAAGAAACTGGTCAATAATTTGATAACTTGAATGGTTCAAGATTAGGTTTCTTATGTAAAAGCTTAATAGCTGCTATTGTAACGGTGGCGGGGTGCGGGAAGGACGCCAGTGCAGAGCCAGGAGTTCGGAACATAACTTTATCATCTATATTAACAAAACAAGATCCAAGGACTGCAGTTCTAACTAAAACCAAGGAACTGCAGCCTAAACCAAGATACCAGATTACCAAGTGTACAAAACCACCATTCCGTTTAGGCTTAGCCTAACGAATGAGCCGCGCTATGTTCTGACTCATCGGGGCTTAAGCCACACCTGTGCCTTCATGAGCTCAGGTGTGCTCAGTCAGAACAGAGTGCCCTCTACCGTGCCCAAAACACACCTCACCCATGACAGAACCCCCCCCGAAAGGTGCAGCTCCCGAGGCACCAAACCATAGCCGAACCTCTGGGGGGGGGGAGGTCAAGAGCAAAAAAACACTCTTCAAAAAAGTCGCTTTATGGGGCATATGGTCAGGTCCACAAAACACTTCAATACAAAGGGACCTCTGACCAGCCATGTTAAGGGCTGCTGGCGGTGGTGAGGGGAATCCTAGAAGTTCAGTCCATTTCTTTATCTGTTGCCTGGACTCGACCCTGGAGTCACTGAAGGAATCGTCTGACTCAGTGGAACGCCTTGCCTTGACGGAACCTGAAAGAGAGCTAAACACAGAAGATTTCACAAGGTTCAAAGAGGAAGGCTTTTTCACATAGTCTGAACTCAGCTTCTAACCCCTGTCATCCTTGTTCTCCATGTCTCTCATCGCAGAGTCTACAGTGCAGAAGTTGTCTTTCACTTTCTTGAACTGAGACAGGTCACTGCTGATGTCTTTTGGCTCCTTCCTCTTCTTGATCATACTTCTCTGCTGCTTGGAGCTCAGTGAGGCAGCATCCCAGCTCTTGGTTCCGTTACGAGAAGTTCCACATGGACTCCTCCATCAGCCACCTTGTTCTGAGTCTCCTGAATTGTGAGGGTGAACTGAAGGTAGGGTGCCTCTGATTGTGCTCTGAGCACCGTTCTCAGAGTCATCACGCAGCTGCTCAACCTCTGGAATCTTGACCTGCTTCTCCATCAGCCTGTTCTTCAGCTGCTCCACTCTGGCGTTAACCACCAGGGTCCCAGCATGCACTGGTGTCTGTGGAGTGAGTCGAGATTCGAAGATCACCAATTTTGCTTCCATACCTCTGACCTGCTGCTCGGTGAGCTTACTGGCCTCACTTCAGGCTGTTCTCAATTCAGCCTGCAGAGCGACGTTGTGATCCTGCACCCGTCTCAGCTCTGCCCTGGTCTGATTCAGCTGTTCTTCCATAGTGGCTACTTTAGCTTCCAGCTTCTCCTGAATGGTTGGAGTCTCAACTTTCCTTGTTGCCTGGCATACAGTTTGGTCCCTCCGTTCATTCATTCGCTCCAGCCTCTCTCTTTGGACAACCATCACAGCTTGTAGCTTTATTCTGGAGACCTCTCTCTCTTTTCTGAATTTACTGCTCTTTCCATGAAGCTCACCTTTGTCTTGAGCCAGAGCTTTTCTTTCTGTTTCCATGGTTTCGATCTCCCTCTGGCATATGGACAAGAGTCCATTGGTGCTCTCCAGCTGAGAAAGCAGATAGGTTATCCTTTCCTTGTGTTTCAACCTCTCGTTTGTGACAGAGGCATTCACCTGTAGCATAGAGGCTTCTTTCTCCATCAGCTGCTGGTAGAGCTCTGTCAGCCACTCCTCCTGTTCAGTGATCTGAACATTCATGCAGCTGATTTGCTCATCTTCGAGGTGAGATTGGATTGTCCTTGTAGCTCTGATCCGTTTGGCCAGATCCCTTGCCTGCTTTCCTCTGAATGACTTTTGCAAGCAAATTGCAGCATGTTTGAACAGCTGATACCTCTGCCTTTGTTGATATCCAAGCTTCCACCTTCTAAACCTCCTCTGAAGCACACTTGCTGCCCAGCGTTGCTTCTTGAAAACAGATCTATGCTTGTGCATTCTTACTGCAGCCTGAATAATGGTGGCAGCTTTGTGCATTGCAGCAACATTCTTTCGAACAGAGTAACCTCTAAAAGCTGCCTGGATGCATGTCGCAGATCTTCTCAACACCTGGAATTTCTCATGTTCAAATTTACCCTTAATGTAGGACCTATAATGTCTTTGAATGATGATGGCTGACACCCTTATGGCCTGGTACTTCACTACCTCCCTGTGTCTTCTGAACGCAGCCTGAATCAGGGAAGCTGCCTGATGTTGCAGGATAATCTCCCTTCTGACCCTCTGACCTCTGAAGCAGGCTTGCAGGAACATTGCAGCAGAGCGCATTTTCAAGAATTCCTCCCTCTGCTTTCTGGCATCAAGTGTGGAATGATACCTAAGCTGGATGGCAACAGCAGCATGTTTGATGCATAAATATCGTGTCCGAGCACAGTGAGCCCTGTAAGCACATTGTATCACAGTGGCAGCCTGGTGCTTCTGTTTCAGAGTCTGTCTGGTCTTCATCCCTCGGAATGCGGCTTGCAGAATAACAGCAGTCTTTTTCTCCTTCAAAGACTTAATTTCTTGCTTCATCATCTTATTAGCTCGGTAATATCACTGAACAGTCCTGGCTGCCCACAGTAGCTTCAGGTAGTATTTTCTGCTTAAGTGCTTCCTTACCTGCGACTGAATGGTTATTGTAGCCTCATGTTCAATTCGTCAGATGGTGTGAACAGTACCATCTGCGTATCAATGCCAGCAAGACGAAGGAGCTGGTGATTGACTTCTGCAAGAAGTCACCCCCATTACCCCCCATTAAAGATCCCTGTAACACCTGAATTTCCCATTCGTGGGATAATAAAAGATTATTCTATTCTATTCTATTCTATAAATAAAGTTGACCTGACTTCACTTGACTTGACATTTAGCCTGCTGCTTGTAATTAGATGCTGAAGCCCTTTTGCTATGCTTAGCTTGTGTTTTTATAGAATATTCTGAAAGGATTGTTTTTGTAGCAAGTTGTAGGTTAAAGTGAAAGGTGTGGAAACTATGTAAAATATGTAGATGACAAAGCAGAAAGGCATCGTGTGGCAAGATGATAAACATTTCTTTCACAAACAAACAAAAGCTTTAAGGGGAAAATATCTTCTTTTGGGGCCAGCACCTCTGTCAATAGAATTTAAATTAAAAAACTGGTCAGAGATCAGTACAACCAGGTAAGCATTTGATACAGGGCAGCTCTGGAACAATAGAGGCCAGAGGTATGACTGAGTGCAGACTGAGCTCAAAACTTGCCTGAAATTATAGTTCAGTTTACTGAGACTGCAGCTTATCCACTAAGCATTTTTTTTTAAAAATTGGTTATGAAGAGAAGTTGGTATTTAAATTGCATCTTAAACATTACACAGGAAGAATATTATAGGGGGATATTCTATTCTAGTTAAAATCAGTGTATAGACTTCAGAAGCTCATAAAACAATAGAAAAAAAGAGTTTCCATTGTATCAGTGTTATTGTGTTAAAAAAAATTAAAAGATTGTCCCAGGTTGCACTTCATGGTTTGTTTTAGAAAAGTTGATATTGTGTTGCATTTATTATTCTGCTTTGTCAAACCAAAACAACATAGTTTATTCATGCTTTGTCTGATTGACACCAAATCCCCCTGTCCAAATATCCAAATCCCACTGTCATATTTTTTTCTGTTCTGTTCCTTAGGAAATGTTTGAGGCGCTGTTCCTTGCATATGATGACTGTGTGACCTTCCAGCTGTTCAAGAGCTTCCGGCGCGTCCGTATCAACTTCAGCAACCCTAAAGCGGCAGCCAGCGCCAGGATAGAGCTGCATGAAACACTGTTTAGGGGAAAGAAACTCAAACTGTACTTTTCACAGGTGAAGAAATCTGGGAAGTAACTTCCCTCTCAACATTGTAATGAAAAAGGAATCATGCGAGAGCATTACTGAAATGCATTGATGTGAGTTAATTAGGTTATGGGGTTGTGTTTTAGGCTAGTGTCAATGAAATTAAATCTTTAGTACTGCAGAGTACTGCAGGTTAGACTTTGATAATACAGTTAGAATTTTTTAAGCATTTAAAAAATAATGTATTAAACATTTGATGTTTTCATCTGGACATGTCCCTATATGGTTATACAATAAATTAGCTCTCAAAATATCCACATAAGAAACAGTTGCCTAGAATATCTCTATTTGAGCAAAATGATTAGTTATACATTTCTAAGAGCTGTAAGCTGGAATAGATCTTTAAGAATGTACTTCATTAGAGGGCCTATGAGCCTCTATCCAATCAATGTTTTTGACAGGGTGACCAATCCCAGCTAAAAAATTTATTTTTTTTATATTTAAAATGTTTTTAAAGGGACTATTTTATGTATTTCTTTTATGTTTGTACCCAACATAGAATTCATAATTCATGACTGGAGAAGGGGCTTTGTTGCAGCTGTATATGTTTACTGTATGGGTGGGGGAATGTAAGTATATATTGAAACTTCAGCAATACCTACTTCCATCAAACATTTTTGATTCCAGAAAAATTATGATTTTGTATCATAGAATAACCAGTCTATGTAGAAAACGTATGTCAGAAATGTTGTTAAATCAGTGACATTGATTTAAATAAACTCAATAATCTGTATCACTGTTTTTTGCGGTTAGATTTATAGCCATCATCCAGATTTATAGTCATCATCCAAAATGACATTCAAAGTCATGCAACTAAAATATACATATAAAGAAACATATTTTGTAGAATCAATAGTCATTTATTTATTCTTCCCAAAGATGTCATGTCACACAAAGGCAGAGATTGGAGATGTAAAACTACTTGTGTATATATAAAAAGGGGACATTTTAAACAAGCACTTTCTGATAGTTATGTTCCTTTTTGTATGTGATACTGTCTGCCATGAGACTGCTGTGAGATAGTTGTAACCCTTAAAACCCATACCTTTAGGTGCAGAACCCACTAACTGATGGAGAGAACCTGCACCTTGCCCCTCCGCAACCTTCCAAACAGTTTCTTATATCACCTCCTGGCTCACCACCTGTTGGCTGGCAACAGGTTGATGAAGCCACACCTGTCATCAACTATGACCTGCTGTATGCTGTAGCCAAGCTGGGACCAGGTCAGTTTGTTTGTTTTACTTTTTTTTTTTTTTTTTAAATAAAATTTAATGCAAGAAAATATGCAGAGGAAACATATTACTCAAAATATAGGCAAGAAAAATAATGCCAAAAAAAAAAAAAAGTAAAACAATCATGCAGTTGTATGCATGTTTAAGGTATGTTGTATCCAAAAAGGTTTGTTTGAGTCTTGAAATTTAAGTCACTGAATGGAATTAATTTATATATGGAATTCAATGAAGGACTGTGTTATCACATTAACAAACAAAGAGTCTTTTTGCTTTAATACAAAAGTTCAGCAAAGAAAAACTAATTTGAAAATTGAAAAAACTAACAAGATCAAGTTCAGCTTCTGCTTTTTTTAAAAAATTGAAAAGGGGGAATTATAAAATGAAAAGCAAAAAATAATGCAATCACAGGAATAATAAATTGAAAGACTAATGTTTTTTTAAGATAGACTAAATTTAAATTCTTTAGTTGCTTTTTAAATAGCTCAAAGTATCTGACTAATATGTGAAAATAATATCCACATTAAAGCCAGATTTAAATCAATGTTTATAATTCCTATATTTTCAGGAAGAATAAAAAGAAAACTGATGTTTTTTAAGCTGTGCTATAAAAATGAAAATGTTTTTTGCCGCTCTTTAAATAACTGGGGTAGTGGTGGCTTAGTGAGTAGGGACTAAGCAACAAAATCAGAAGGTTTGAGGTAACTTTGAGCAAGGTACCCTCCCCATTCAGGCATTTGATCGGGCTGCCTCCTGCTGCACGGTTTGTGTATGGGTTAAATGCGCTGAAGCTTTTTGTTTTGATGCAATGGTTCAGTGTGCTGTGCTGTAGCCAGCATTCTTTTCAATAACAGTCATAAGCCTTCCATTCATGGAGTCTGTCTTGATGAAATACTTTTTTGTGCAGCAGCAACCACAGCCTCCCAGACACTGTTCAGAGAGGTGGACTGATTTCCTGCCCCATAAATCTCTCATTTAAGAAGAGCCCACAGTTCTCAACAGAGTTTAGGTCAGGTGAGGAAGGGGGCCATTTCATTATTCCTTCATCTTTAAGTCCTGGCTACTGGCTACTGGCTAGCCATGCAGTGGAGTGCATACGATGGATTATTGTCCTGCATCAAACTCATGGTCTTCTTGAAAGATGCAGACTCTTTTCCCGTACCACTGCTTGATGAAAATGTCTTTTAAAAACTGGCAGTAGGTTTGGGAGTTGATTTAGAGTCTGTCTTCAATCTGAAAAAGTCCAGCTAGCTGATCTTTAATAATACCAGCCAAAGTACCCCACCTCCACCTTGCCGCGATGTAGATGTGGAGCTCTGTTCCTGTTACTGGTCAATTTCACTTCCAGGTACCTGGGGAATATGAATTGTATGTCTAAAGGTAACATTCAGATGAATGTCAGATTCAGCTCAATAATGAGAGTTTCTGGTTTTTTTTATTTTTTATTTAATTAATACGGATCCTTAACAATTATGTGACATAATGGAAACATACACAAAGAAAATTAAAAGAAAGTGTTCATTGTATCACTGGTCAGCTAGACTAACAAAGGACTTTCCCCTTTTGCGATATGTGTCATATTACTTTAAGGTGGTTCCAGAAAAGCCTGTGGTTTATAAAAAAAAATCATGATCTTATGTAACAAAAGAGTCTAAAGGTCCAATATTTGGAAACTTTTTTCTCATCTGCACTGACTCTGATTTTAACAGTGAGATTTAGTACTTTAACCGTTCAATTCTGAAAATGTTTTTGTATTTTTGTTTTACTTAGCAAGGTTTCTTTAAATTGGCCAAATGACTTGAAACTGGCATTTCTTTTCTTTGGTCTTTTGTTGTCTTCTGTATGCTGTGCAGTAGCATATTAAATTGTTCCTTCAGCAGTTCACTCAGAGTAGACTTGTTTGTTTCTGCTTGTGCAACAACTTTTCAAATTGATTTAGTTTTTACTAAAAATGCATTGCTCCATCCCGTCTGTAAAGGACTGTGTTATTTTTCTTGTTAACTCCAGTTTGTTTTGTTGTGCTGTTATCATAGTTGTCAGCAATAAAAAGCTGACAGATTTGGAATTTGAAATAGGCCTGCTTTTACACTCTTCTTTAGATTCTATCCAGGCAAGCTCAACATACAGAAGTTGTATAATGATTTTTTTTTGTATGTGTTAAGAAAAATGGCAAATTAATGGTTAGCAGCAGTATAAAGCATCATTGCATTACTGCAATGAGAGTTCAGTGGAATGATACAGTTACTATGGATGAAACATACTGTCATCACATATCAAATTGTTCCCTTCTAAGTACTGTAAGATTAATTAGCTTAATTTCTGACATCAAAGGCACAAGGCATCTTTTAATATTAAAGGATATTGTATTAAATATTGTGTTAGCTCAAGCCAGTGAATTTGCCCTTACGTAACCTGTTACTCTGTATCCTCATAGAATTGGTAGACTCATTGTGCTCAACCATCAGACTTGAAACCATGAATGAAAGCGAAGAGGAACAAACCATGTCAAAACTACTGCTTGTTATTTTAGAAAGCATTTGCCAAAATATTTATTCTGTTCTTCATTACTTAAAAAATCTCTCCTCACAGGAGTATGAGCATGAAACTGTCATGCTTTACCTCTGATTCTGCTACTGGTTACCAGAACCTTCTTCCTGCATTCAATATTTCCTTGTCCTATGTTGACCTTCAGCCATTGGATAGCACAGTTACTACTCTTCCCACTGAAGAGCCTTTTAAATAGTAGAGTGGTCAGACTGTATGGTAGGTACTCAACTGCAGAGCTGATAATACTCCTACTTACCTAAGAGGTGTAGAAAAATATAGTTACTGGAATAATTCCTTAATTAGCATCAGATTTACTGGCCAAGAATGTTACTCACACAAGAAATTTATTTATGCATGTAATGAAGCCCTGGTAGAGCATCTTTGCACAATTTAAGCACAATATATACACACAATATTCAAGTTTGTGAAGTGGTGTTTCCCTGAAACTTGAAGGACTCTACAGTTGACACAGGGCTGGTGGCCATCCCAGACATCTATGATGTCTTTGTAGAAGGTCATGAGAATAGGAGGAGGGAGTCCTGACCCTCGTTAACATCTGAAGAAAACAGCCGCTGTTGTTCTTTCCTGTTATAGTACTGTGGCTTACTGTGGTGGTCTAGTGGTAGGATACTTGCCTATGGCCCTATGGCTCAAGAGATCCCAGGTTCAAATCCCACCTCTGGCACTATCACCACTGGGTCCCTGAGCAAGACCCTTAACCCTGAATTGCTCCAGGGGGACTGTCCCTGTAATTAGGACATGGAAGTCGCTGTGGATAAGAACGTCTGGTAAATGCAATGCAAGAATACTTACTTGATAGATCATGTCCTATCCCTAACCCATCACTAAAAATGTGAAATTTGCCAATGATTTCTGCGATGCTATACTATACTGTCTTTTGAACCAATGTCTCTAGGGTGAAAAAATAAATGTATAATAAAATGACATTCACAATTTGAGGCAAAGCTCAAAGAGAAAAACAGTGAGTCTGAAAGCCATTGATATAGCCATTCCTCCCCATGTCAGCCATGAATTAGGGCTTGGCCACCTGCTGTCATTGTCCTATTCCTAACCCATCATTAAAAAAATCTGTAATTTTCCCATGTATTTTGCTCTACAAATATTTGTATGTAAAAGAAATATCACACATACTATAGTTTATTTTTCTTCAGCAGCAATATTGGAAGGGTTTGAGAGTGAGGTCTCACAAAAGTGCCCAGTGCTTGCTTCTGATTTGCAATAACAACATTAATGCAGGCTGTTAGTGCAGTCCTGTATGCTCACTATGCCAATAATGTGTTCCAGGCTTTCTTTCTTTGCATTGACTGTATTTACTCAATAAGCTCTGAAAATTCTTCAGTCAGTTACTCTTCCAGCTCTTCCAGCTAACCAGGGCACTTAGTTTATCCTCTGATTGACTGCCATGAGGATAAGAGCATTTTGCAGTTTCTCAGGAAAACACTGAAAATTGTTGAGATTATATTGCCTGGTCAGGTCCATCTGCTTTGCCTGGCAAGCACATCCTCCTACTATCTCAAACAGCTGCTCTGCACATTCAGGCCATCTTGCTTCATTTTTGCACTTGAGCAGATGATAGAGTAATTAGTCTTAGCTTGGCACAAAATGATCTCATGGTGTTCAGCTAGTGAGATAGCTGTAGCTCATTACAATGACACACCTCCCACACACACACACACACACATTCTTTTTTAGCCAAACTAAAAGACATTTGGGATTAAATGGAACATCTGAATTATGCAATCATGTTTGGTATTATAGATATTCATCCATAAAACCCTCCAGGATCACTTCCTAAATCCCATGAAAGACATCCTGATGAAATACATACACTCTCTCTCTCTCGCTCATGATCTTTCTTGCTTTTGCCCTCTCTCTCTATGTTACATATAGGATCTGCTTGTAGTGCATATCTGATTATAATTCATTTGTGTAATTAGTACAGCTAAAGTAAATTTGCTAGTGCTTAAAGGACATACATATCTTACATACTGAGCACATACATGCTAACAACATATTGACTGCTTAAACTTATTAATTCCTGCATTTAGACACCATGTTTTACATAGAAATCTTTAAGACAATAGGTCTATTTGACAGTTCTTCAAAAGAGTAATTGCTCCTACTTTAAGGTGCACCCAGTGGTGAGCCAGGTGTGCAGTTGCTTGATGATCAAAGTATGTATAATCTCCACAGAAGGACCCATCAAACACTACCATCCAAACACTAAGCATAGGCTAATTTTTGCCAGTTATATTAGTGTTTAATCAAATATCAATTAATTTGCTCTTAATGGAAGTCTCTTTCATTTTATATATACTAGATTTGGCAAGTTTTACACTTGATGCCCTTCCTGACGTAACTCTCCCCATTCATCTGGACCTGGGACCGGCACGAAGAAACAAACCGGTGGCTGGGATAATAAATTACTCTTAATGATACTTTTTTTCAGTAAGTTAATATGTCATGTTGTGTATCCCTAACAGGTTTTGTGCTTAAAATGTTTCCATGACAACTTTGTTTTGCAAATACAAACCAACATGGTTTAAGTCTTCAACATTCTTTTAACTGGTTATTTACACATTTGACTGAATATTTATGAGGTTACTTGTTAAATTATGAGGTTTGACTGAATATTTATGAGGTTACTTGTTACATTATTTGGCCATCTACCAGGGTTTAAGATAAGGAATTCAGAGGTCAGGGTCAGGGAATTAACAACACAGAAATTGCTGTTCAGTTTGTATAGTATTGCATATTCTCAGCACTGTTACCAATACATGTCAATACTATTTCAAAACATCTGCTGATTCTTCTTTTTTTTTTTTTTTTTTTTTTTTTTACAAAGATGAAAGCCAGACTAGTATTTTTTTGTTTATATAGTCAAATGAAATTGTTCCAATTAATATCTCTATCAGATGAAAGAATTATGTAACAATATGCCTGAGCAATTTGCTTTAATTGACTCCAGCAAACCTACCGATTTAGACAATATTTAGATACTTTATATGTATTATGTTGGCTTCCACTTCCACAGTTCACACAAGTCATACAAGAAAATAAAAAGAACAAATGAGACAAATTATTATATTTGCTAATTTATTTTATTTATTGAGGTAAATTGCACAATATATAATAATATATCTGTGCATGCAAAAAAAGTGATCCTGCCTTTCAGTTTGTTGCGTGACCTACTTCTCCAGCAACAATGTCAACTCAACTGTTGATGTTTTCCATTAACTGCTGATCAGTCCTGCATTTGGCTTGGAGAAATATATTCCATCTATGTGAGCAGCTATCTAGGCTGTTAGTGTGTTTTCTCATATTTACTGCTCAGTTCAGGTCAATATTATTTATCAGGTTAAGGTCAGGACTTTCCAAAACATTAACTAATTTTAGGGCTTTTCAGCATGGAAATGTGATTTTTTTAGGATATATTTATGCAGAAAGCATAAATGTTGCTGTGTGAATGAGAGTGTGTTGCAAAAGCAACAAGAAGTAATACTAGAATTATATATTTAAATTTTAATTATATCTGAATTAAATCAACAAATAATAAATGAATTCAATTACTATATGAAATACAGAGAGCCCTGCTAAACATTGTAGCAATTTCAAAAACATGCTTTATAATGGAAAAAGCCATTATATCCTGCTGTTTTTCCTAGTCACACACTCAAGCCCCTAAAACAAAGCCATTATATTCAGCCTCACTGCACCGCACAAAGAATCTGGATAGTTCAGTTAATTGTGTAAGGGAGGCATTATTATAAATTCAACTCTGTGAAATTAGGCTCCTTTGTGATGGTGTTATCATGGGTGGCTTTGAGATCAGATCTCTAACGTCCTGAAGTCTTTTGCAGTATGAAAATACTAAGTATGAAAAGTATGACTGAGTGTGAAAACTAATGACCATTGCATTGAGAATGGCAGATTTACAACAGCAATTAGGGTTAGATGATTAGATCCAAATCCACAGCTTTAAGATGAGGCTGAAGCCCCTTCAGCTTATCACTGGGACTTGGTTGGTGTTTGACCCAAGTTAAAAAAACAAATTCATATCCAGCGCCCTACTGCTTTAATTATTTGCCTTCATTCACTTTTTAATTAATATGAGTTATTTTAATGAGCACATATGTTCACTATGAAAACATAGTGAGGACATAATCGCAGGAATAGGTGTCAGAAAATTCCTGTACGCAGAGACAGCAGAATGAAGGAAAACAAGACACAGGATCTGCAGTTTTTACTTGCAAGGGGAGCCAGGAACCAGCCAACACCTGTTACCTTCTCCAAAGTGCTTCCCCCTCTGCAAGCCTTTTATTTGCTTTCCTGATTTAACAGCGGAAATTAGCCCACATTCTTTGTTACAAAATTGTAAACAGAAAAGTGGAAGTCTGTGTCTGGCAAAGTTCAGGCACAAATTTCAACTGTTGTAACAAGCTTTTTGCAGAAGTCGTAAATAAAGAAGGATACCGAAAAGGTCAACAGTTCATCATCAATGATAAATATTTACGATTTTCTTAACATTTCCCTCCTGTTTATCATTAATAAATGTCAAATTCTCTTATTCCAGTACTGCATCTCTTTTTGGTTTTCTGCAGTTCCTTCATTTTCATAACCCCTTTAACAATTTGCACTTAGTGGAAAGTATTTATAAATTGATCTCTACATCGCTGTATTCGTATTCTTTGTTGTCTGACAGGAGGGTGTAATATTCTTCACTCATCATCACATCTCGCATTGACTGCCCTATCATTCTGGACAGCATTGCTCTCAAGCAAGGGATGACACACCCTGTGAAAAGACAAAATAATAGAAGCACAATAACCACGGGTAGCATTAATTTCAAAAGCGTAATTTTCCATCCTCCGGATAGGAACCAGGAGAAGGGGTCCCATGGTTGGTAAACATTGTCTTGGGACATAGCATGTTGGATTTTCTTCATCTGGTCTATGGCCTCAGTTATCTCGTGTCCTTCACTAGTGCTGTCAGGAATATACGTACAACAAGTATCATTTAATCATTACACAAACCCCTCCTTTCTCAGCGGTTAGTAAGTCAAGTACCGTTTGATTTTGTAACACCATCATCCTCATGCTTGACTGCTCCTCATTGTTTCCCATGCTTTTATACTAGCTTTTAAAAATAGACTCAGTCGATAATCTATGGTTTCAATTCTTAACAGGATCTTTGCTACTCCCACCCAGGGGAACAAAGCCAATGCCACCTTACTCCCGGTAGTCCAATGCTTATGCTCATCAGGTACATCGGACCCCCATACCAAATCGTGGGGTTGGACTTCCACCAGCGACCTTCGTGCCCTTGAGACACGGACCGCACCCCAGCCGCTGGGTGATGGTTAACAGGCTCGCTGGGCACATAGCCAATTTTCTAGTTCCTTGGATGGGTTCCGTTGTTCCCTGACATGGCATTAGGTGGCGTTCCAGAGTCTTTTATTGCTTTTCGCCCCCCCCGTGTGTGATATGTTACCTTTAGATATGATAAAGGTGTGGTCCGTAACTCTTACTGGGGCACAAATGCCACTCCAATTTCCAGGTAGGTGTGCTCAATTACGCACTCAGATGAGGGCAATGGGAGAGCAGTCAAACTAGGATGAGCGGATGATACTGGCATAAAAGAACAAACATAACATCCTGATACATTTCTACTCCTGGCTACCAACTCAAGATAGCGATACCAAACACTTGTGTGATAAGTATGGGTTACATTTCCTGGTTCGTGGAGTTCATTGGCATTGTTCAGCCACCTCTCATGTCTCTGTTTCTTGTCCCTCCTGTGGGAGCAAAGGAGAATCTGGTGTTACATTAACTGCTCTTATCTCTCTGTTACCCAACATTTTTCTCATATAATCAGCAAGATTCGGATCATCACCACGGTCATTAATATTGCTATCTAAATCCGGTAGCCTACCATACAATACTTCAAACGGTGTTAAAGAACTGCCAAAGGTTGGAGTTATATGCATACTCAACTGAACTAGATCTATACACTGTGGCCATTGTCTGCCAGTTTCTTCTATGCATTTACTTAGTTAAGATTTTACTCTACCATTTGTTCTTTCCACTAACCCTGCACTTTGGGGGGTGTTAGCTACAGTGTGTTTTTAAGTCTATTCCTAAATTTGATGCCATTTTACTCACTATTGTGCTGACAAAATGGCTGCCATTATCACTGTACAATTTCTGTGGTACCCCAAAAGTGGGTATTATTCTTTTGCATATGGCTTTGGCCACTGGTAGGGCGTCTGGAGTTTTTTGTAGGAAATAAATTTGCCCATTTAGAGAACGCATCCACCAGCACCAAACAATATTTGTAGTTCAATGAAATCCATATGTATTGTATGGAAAGGGTAAGGTGCTGGGGTAATGCTGCTCTCTTTGGTCTGATGTTGCCCTGTGGATTATGTTTCAAATACACAGGGTAAGCCATACAAAAATTTTTTTTGAGTAAATAAATCCATATGTTGTATATTGTTTATTTACCAGGCCTACCATCCCTCCTGTTGAGACATGGCATCGCCCATGACTCAGTATTGCCACCCATTTGTACATAGGTAATATTGGCTTGTTCTCATTGCTCATATAAATGCCTTAATGGCTTGCTCTGTCCATTGCAGAGGGGAGGCCATGTTAAGGGGTGCATCATAGATAATTTTTTGCAAGGGGCTAACTACCTCAGCAAAATGTGGTACTTATGCTCTACAATAACTGCACATGCCTAAAAAAGACATCACTTGTTTTTTTGTTTAAGGCTGATAATATTGCAGTTTTTCTCTCTGTATTTACCACTCTACCGTCAGGCGTGAGTGTATGTCCTAAATATTTAACATTAGTTTTGCACTGCGATGGGCTGGCGACCTGTCCAGGGTGCGTGTCCCCTCCTTCGCCCTGTGTGAGCAGGGATGGATTCCAGCACTCCCCCGCGACCCCGTTTGGGACAAGCGGCAGAAAATGACTAACTGACTGACTGACTAGTTTTGCAATATTGTAGCTTATATTTATTCACCTTATTACCCGTATCAGTTAAATATTTGAGTAAAGCTAAAGTATCCTTTTTACATATTAACTCTGATTTTGATGCTAATAGAATATCATCTACATAAACTAATATTTGACTGGAACACGGAGGAGTAAATTTAGCTAAACAGCTTTGTATAGCAGCAGAAAATATAGTAGGGCTCTCACAATACCTTGTATACGTATACTTTTTGTGGTCCCAGTTTGTGGACTAGTTTGTCATATGCTGGGTCAGATCCTGGATGACTTTTGAATCTCAACATAATAAGTAACTCTCCTTCTTTCATCATATCCGAGTCCTTATTCACATGTTTTCTAGCTTTCTCTAGTAATTGTCCTGGAATATTGCTTTGCCCTTGAGTTGGTAAGTTTAAAGTCCACAGATAGTAGACCTCTCCTTCAGCTTTTACTGAAAAAATGTCAGTATTTTCTCCTTTTCATCTTGCAATCATTCCTCCTTTACCGTCAGGAATGATACACATATCCAATTTAACCATTACATCCCGACCCAGTAAATTATATGGACAACAACTGGCCAGTACTACAGGAGCATGGACGGTTGATCCCGTAGCAGGGTCAGTTATTGCAAGTGGTTTAGTTAAGAATTTGTTTTCAATACGCCCATTAACAGATCGAACATTTATGATGTCTTCTGATACTGGCAACCAGTCTACATCTTCTCTCATTACTGTCCTACAGGCCCCACTGTCACACAAAAATGTGTAAGGTTAATTTTCAACTATTAAGGTAATGTCTGGTCTGTTATATCCTGCATAACATATATCCTCTAAATCTTGTAAAATATCCTGCCCATCATCTTCCCTCTGTTCTACTTCCTGTTTTCCATCTAGTCATTCCATTTTCTGTTTAGGACAATTCTTTGCCCAATGTCCCATTTCTCTACAGTTATAACATGCTTCATCTCTCAACTTTCAAAGAGTGAGCTGTTCTTACACTGTCACAATGTCCATGTTTTTTAAAAACATTGTAGACCCAAAACTGTAGAAGCATTTTGTCCTCATGAAGAGAGTATACACAGAAATACAGGACACAAACACATGTGCTGTGCTCCAAGGGAAATGCTTTTTTTGTTCCTTCCACTGTTTACGATACCCAGCTGCCAAACAAAGCAAACAAGCAAAAGCACTTATGAAATATTTGAGCTGCTCAAAGGCAATAAGTGGTGCCAAGAGTGAATACTGTTCAATAAGGAATAGAGGATACTGGAGAACTTTCTAACTTGAGACAACTGACAATGATATCAGGAATCACAAACAGATTTTTTATGTCACGGTGGGCCTCAAGTTTGCTGATAAACACTGATCAGGATATAGGAGCAGCAGAAATGGATTTTGGAGCAATGGAAAAAAAAAAAAAGGAGGTCTGGATTTCAGCAGAGTAATGCCCTGGCAATTTTTTCATCAAGGCCAAAATGGAAATAAATTGAATGACTTCACACAATCCTAATGGTAGCTTTAAAACAATACTCTTATTAGTGTTTGAACTGCTCTATACAAGGAAGGTTGGCGTTTTCTGTGGTTGTTGTTTTCATCTGGTTGATGATGTCTAAGGAGTTCATATTTTTTGTAATCAGAAGCAGAGAGTTTAATTTTGGGTTGTTGTTAAGGGATCTTGTATATTTTATCAATTCAAAAATGCTTTGTTGGTGGAGAAGCTGCATGGCTGAAGAAAAACAATGTAGTACTTGTCCCCCTCCCGCTTCTAATAAATGCTCTAAAAATAGAACCAGTGTGTCATTGTGCCGACCTGCTGAACCTACTCTGAACTGACATCCATCTGTCTTTTAAACAGCCTCACTCTCTCTATATAATTCTGTTACTCTATTCCTCTCTATTACTCAATACTGTTTCTGCCCTTAATGTTTCTCTCTAATTTCTTTCTCAGTTTCCATTTCTGTCTCATTCTTGCATCTATCTACATCTACCTTTTATGTCTCCATTGTTTTATTTTTCTTTTCATTACTTTTAAAATCTCTCTCTCTCTCTCGGAATGCAGTCATGGCTGGGAGGTGTGTTCCTTAGATATGTGCTAATCCCATGGAAACACACAGACACAGCTGTAGTTCTTGATGATGTGTACTCATGAATGGGAGTTAATGCAGATACGCTGTGCCGCACATGTTAGTGAGATCACTGCAGTTTAATGACTGCAATCTAGTTGCTTGAGTAGTTGCATAAAGCTGCTCTACCAGTCGAAGCAGAGAATTCTCTTTTTGAGGACAGAGTTAACTGCAGACCACACTTCATTGCAGGGCCACTGTTTTCCTAACAGAAAGCTACAATAATCCTTAAGATAAGGTTTTGTCCCTTGAGCTCTACAGGACATGAGCACCCCCCTCCTAGACCTCTCTCTCTCTCTCTCACATTTACTTCTCATACCTTCTTCTCTCCGAGTGTTTGACCCTTGATGCTAGCATTGACGTCACCTGTGCAAAAGAGAGAGAGAAAAAAAAAAGTGATTAAAAAATATGATTTCTAGTTATTGTAGGATGATCACATCAGAGTTATAGAGGTGTTTGTGTGCATGCTTGTACCTGTATCTGTAGAGAACCTTTACAGAAATGAATAAAATAATCCTGTTTAAATTCTGATATAAAAACCTGGCAAAAAAAAAAAAAAAAAAAAAAAAAATTGAAGCATGCTAACAAATTCTGTCAAATGTACATATGCTGAGCTTTCAATCAAATCCAATTTTTGTTCATGAATTAAAACAAAAATGTTTTATTATTATTTCAGTTGGATGAAGGATCAGTATCTTGCTTTACAAAAGGAACACAGCATCCTTTTTTTATAATAAGTTTATATGGAAAGAAAATTGTCCAAATTTGTTAAAGCTGTTGATACACAGTATATAATAACTTGTATTATCAATTGTGCAATTTGAATTCAATTTTGTAGCCATACCACCTTCTCTGGGCTATAATGTATGCATAAAAGTGAGACATCAAGAGCACACCGGAAAACTGGGAGATTTGGTCTTTGGATCCACTGTGCAAGCACAGCACAAATAAATCCATCAATAAGTACATTTAAGCTATAAAGCTATAAAATGCTTAAAAGCATCAAAATCTTTATGGTTACCACATAAAACCAAAGTTATGGCAATATGTGACCAAACCAACTTTGCTCTTGGAATCTGGAATGATGTGTGGGAATAGACATATTAGAGACCTTGGAGATTGAACATTAATAAGGAAATGCACGTATAATGTGCACATATGACACATAAGAAAGCAGTCCCTTCTAAGTGGTTGATAGTAAGCAAAAACAGCCATATTAGATCTCGATAAGAATTGTACATTGTATTATGTTCCAGTGTATTAAGATAATCAAGGCCATTTTACCCCTTAAAATTTGTATAATGTGCTGTGGATGTCAAGGTGAAACATTGATGTGACCTGTTTGCTAACAAAAGGAGGCTACTTTGATTGACAAGGCTCTTGTTAACTCCTTTGGAGATTTTGCATGCATTGAAATCTGTGGACAATTCTTTCACAACCGGGACTCTGCCCAACTCCCAACCCCCCTATTTTTTCACAAGGTAGAGAGTTATTGCCTGTGCCCTGTAAAGTTCCAGCAGAAATATTGCTCTGCTATGTCTAGTGTCAGCATCTGCATATGACTGTTATCACTCAAAGTTAAAATGAAAGAAATAAGGATAGACTGTAGTTCTCAGTCCTAGGTTATTGCTAATTTCCTTGTCTCAAATATCTGCTATACCGCTGGGTTTAAGTGCTTTAGTGGAAAGAGAGCCCCCTCTACCAGGAAGTTTTAATATTGCATGCGAGCAGAGGCGGCTAAAGTACATTCATTGTTTACTGAAGTAGGACTATAGATACTCAATAAAACAGGAAGACTCTTGTAGAAGTACCGATTCAACCTTTTCCTCAAGGAAAAATTACAATTCAGCCTTTGAAATGTGTATAAAATGTACCTCTTTGAAGGACATTTCTACTGTTTGTGTGAGAAGCTACACTAGTTACATTGTTTACACCTTTTAGGTCACATACATCTGTCATGTGTGATCTTATTGGACAAATAAAAGAAAAAGGTTAAAGGAAGGATTTTATATTGATTTTGGAATTAGTGTAGATCTACTACACAGGTTACAAACCATTTGCAACCCGCAATCCTTAATGGTTGAGCTCGTTGAAGGGTCAGTTTTGGAAAGCAGTCATTGGGTGCTTTAAACAGTAACAAACATTGGTTTGGTGACAAATAATGGCCACTTTTATTTGAAATGTGAATGTAGCTGTAAGTAATTTAAAATTTAGCATTTAATATATTTTTCATATAAATATTACTGCCGTAGCACATTAAGGTCTACAAATTAAAAAGGAGGGTTGGACCCTTGCTTCCTGAATTGTAACATTCAAAATGAATGTCCTCTCTATCTGTCTCACTTTCTTAGGTGAGAAATTTGAACTACACGCAGGCACAGCATCCACACCCAGTGTGGTGGTCCATGTGTGTGACAGTGACACTGAGGAGGAGGAGGATCCAAAGAATGCCCCGAAACCAAAAATCATCCAGACTCGGCGCCCAGACCTGCCAGTGTCGCACTGACCTGTCCAGCTGTTCAAGCCAGAAAAAACAGCAAATCTCACACCCAGGCCCTCATCTAAATATCCATCTTAGCAACCACCTGTATACTTCAACACTGGCCCTAGATGGGCTAGAGGGACTTCCATGTTTATAACACACTCTCCACAGGCACCATCATGTTCTGTCATTCTGTAAAAATGTTTAGATCACCTTGCCCTTTGTCTCTTTCTTTCTTTCACATACTGACTCTTGTAATCCTTTTCACCTGTTGAAGCCAGCATGCGTCCATCCCTGTTTTCAGTTCTTTCTCTGACTGATGGGTTGTGCCGCATGGCAGTGTTAGACATAGCCTGGCTGCTGGCTGGGTGAGCTGCACCTTTGTTTTGCTCTTGATCTTTTTGTTGTCCCATGACCCTGCAGAACTGCCCAGCTTGTGGTAGAGATTTTCGTAAGGGCATGCTAGCCAACTAAAATGACTTGAAACCTGCATTGTGTGAGGCAAAATTACACCTGCAAAATGAATAAACCACTTACTTATTTTCTCATTTCTGAGTGCTGTCTGTCCTGCCAGCCATGAGTGCAGTCAACCCACACAAAACCACTTACATCAGGCCATCGCATACTCTGCTCACAAGACTTTTTCCTTTAGGGTGTGTGCATCCTTCTGTTGAAGAGATCACTTGTCACTCTTTGCTCAGCAGTGTTTCCACAGAAAGTGATGCTTTTTTCCAGCAATGACCTAAAACACAAATCTTAGAACCATGCACCTTTCAGAAGAAATACTGTGATATGACTTTTCTGTGATTTCTGCTTAATGTGAACCTTTGTTCTCTACTCTTTGTCAGACAAGAAGATAGAAAAGAAGGGGGAAAAAAAAAAAAAAAAGGAGACTAACTGGCTCTTGTTCATTAAGATATAACGCTGATTCTGAATTTGTACATTGCCTTGTTACTTGTTTGTGGAGATCACTGTTTTCTTAATCATGCTTCAATTTCATAAACAATAAGGCAGAATAAAAGCGCAAGTGACACAATTAAGTTGCTACGGCAAAGTGTCAAGTCATAAAATCCTCCAAGTGCTATTACAAAAATGTATGGGCTGGAAGTTGACCTGCTCTTTCCTTTATCTGCTTGTGGTTTTGCCGTTCACAGGTCAGTCAGATATTACATTTATGAAGTACATCTTTAAATCATGCACTTCAGCTAAGCCTCGGTGCAAATCAACTGGTCTGCAGTAATCCTAGAGACATTGATTCAAAAGACAGTATTAGTACAGCATTGCAGAAATCATTGGCAAATATCAAATTTTTGTTGATGGGTTAGGGATAGGACATGATCTATCATCTCTAAAGTAAGCATTCTTGCATTGCATTTATGGCATTTATCAGACGCTCTTATCCAGAGCGACTTCCATGTCCTAATTACAGGGACAGTCCCCCTGGAGCAATTCAGGGTTAAGGGTCTTGCTCAGGGACCCAGTGGTGGTAGTGCTGGAGGTGGGATTCGAACCTGGGCCATTGGTCCATAGGCAAGTATCCTACCACTAGACCACCACCACCCTATTATTTTTGTCAAGAACATGTTTTCTAAAGAAGCTTGAAGAGGTTAGCAAGCTCAAGCATCTCATGATCAGTGTTAAAGGCAGCAGCATCAGTATCAAACCACATACATATGCATCAGGGATGTCAAGTTGGGTTCCTTTCACAGCACTGTAGAGATAAGCACACAGTCCTCTGAATTACATCTATGTTAAGTTAAAGTGACAATTAAGTAATTGTAAGGACACTGTACAGCACAGAGTGAAAAATTTTCATACTTAGTGTAGTAGTGGGCAGCCATATCCAGCACCTGAGGAGCAGTGATGGGAATGATACCTTAGGACACATTTTTTCAGTGCATTTCAACCAAACTGTTTTGTTAAAAAAAAAAAAAAAAAAAAAAAAAAAAAACTTTAGCTGCATTTTTTAAACAAACTTTACATTCCATTATATTTTATGAAATTTTAAAGTTCAAAAAGTTCCTCTGAAAACCCAAAACAAAATAATTGTTACAATACAGTTTATAGTTTAACTCTTTTTTTTCCTTATTTTTAAAATGCTCATGTAGAAACATCTATACTTACTTTCACTCGATTTCACGCCCACACTTTTTTTTTGTTTTGAATGATAACCTGTCTTCACTGTTTTGTTTTAGTGAAAATGAAAGAGCGATAATAGCACTTTACTTTGTCTACATATTTAAAGATATGTAATAAAATCAGCTTACCAACAAATACTGAATTATGTGCCAGAAAATGTTGCCCCATTTTTGCCCATTCTGCAGATGGAGACCCAATGTGTATCATTTAACTTCATGCATACTTGTGACTCCTTCTTTCTCCTGAAATTATTTTCTCAGATTCAGTACCATGTGAAGTTAGGGATATGATTTACAAGTACAAGGACATAGAAGATAAGGTTGTTCTGTCATATTCCTTTCCAAGTACACTAGCTGTCAATATGCATGGCTTCATTTGAATACAGGTGGATGGATAACCATGTTGAATATTTTCAGCAAAAACTTGTCTCTGTAATGGGCAAAGCAATATAATAAGACTAATGTGACATTTTTGTTATTTTGACCGCCTGTTTGATGTATTGTGCCCATATTGCACCAATAAGTTCTTCCCATACAGATGGGACATACTGTTACTATGTACACAGATGCCACCAGCTTACCTCACTGTACGCAAGATCTCTGTGTGATTCCAGAATTTCTCAATCACATTACTGTACATTGTTTCTTTAAAAAAGTTTGTCCTTTTTTTTTTTTTTTTTTTTTACATTACTTTCCAAGCACTTTATATTTTTTTATAGAAGTTTGTTTGATCTTGCATTAGTGTTAATGTTGTCTGGTAAACAATATCTGTAGTGTACTAATGCAAGATTATCGGTGTACTGGTCATCTACATGTGTGACCTGCCTGCCTACATGAAGACATATCTGTATATAATAATACTATTTTTATTGCATTTTTGTACAAATATTCATGGTAGTTATGTATAAGTAGTTGAAAAGATTCTTCATTAGTATTAAAAGAGGTTGGTTTCAAAGTTGTGATCTTGTTTGGTTATTCTGTTGATAATGGCAGTCACTGGAAGGGAGTACTAAAACATTAGTGTGATATGCCAATACTATAATGCAAATCTTTAAAGTGAAAAGTGAAAGTGACAACCCTTGTCATTGCGAGGTCATGGCACAGCACACATGAACCACAACGAAATTGGACCTCTGCATTTAACCCATGCACACTCAAACCCGTGCAGCAGTGGGCAGCTATTGAAAGCGCCCGGGGAGCAGTGATGGGGACGGTACCTTGCTCAAGGGTACCTCAGGGCAACCTATTGGGAAGGGGTTTGAACCCCCAATCCTCCGATCATGCGGCTAACGCCCTAACCGCTAGGCCACCGCTGCCCTTAAAGGAGTGAAAAAAGGAGAAAACAATCTTTAAAAAAAAATGCAAACTGTGCAAATATAAAAGACCGTTTATCTCGGTGATCCTCTAGTGGAACTGATAAAATTGACAATGAGTGCAGATACAAGGTAGGTCAACTTAATGAAGTAGCATTGACTCCACAAATCCTGCCTGACACCAGTAGTTTCATTTTATTTCTCTATTTCTAACTAGATGTTTGTGCCTTGAGCTTGCTTTGTGAAAACAAAGCTTCTGTCCAAAAAAAAAAAAAAAAACAAAGCGGTCTGTTAAAAAAATATATATATCAGTGTACTAGCCAACACTATTGAGAGGGGTTTTTTTTTTGGTTTTTTTTTTTTTTTAAATAGTTGACAGTAAGTCATGCTGCATCCTAAACAAGAACCAAGGTTAAATGTAAGATTTAAGGTTTAATTAAAATGTTTTGCAGTAAGGATTTATTAATGCCTTGCAGCTCCAGGACAATGTTTACAAATGATTCCTTCAATATGAAGTCAATCATTTGAAGTAGTTAACAAATACATTCATATACATCAATTCAATTTATTATTATTATTATTATTATTTCCCATTGAAGATTTGCACACCAAATGCTTAACATCAGCAGCATTTCCATATTAAATTTTATCTTGAAAATCTGATACTTTACTGCTAAAAAAACAAAAAAAATAATTGTCTAAATAAGCAGAGATTTGGAAACAGTACTTTTCTATATGGTAAACCATGTTTGAAATCTGATGTAGGTTCAATAAACTGCACTGTGTAATGAGGTCACAAGTTTGTTCAAAACCTGTACAACCTGTTTACAAACATGCAGACCTTTGTAAATGATGTCCTAATGCCATCTGATGATGGTTTTGTATCCTTGCTAGTCTTCCTTGACCTCAGCATTTGACACCATCTTATTACATAAATCAGAAAACCTGGTTGGGATAACAGGAAAACCCCTTTTCTCTTTTAAATCGTATTTGACCAACTACTATGAACCACTGTTAAACATCAGTCTGTGCAAAAGCAAATTATGGAGTCATGCAAGGCTCTGTCCTAGAATATGTACTATTCCATATTGTACATCTGCCTTGTCTGTTAAGCAGACAACACAACTGTATTTCAGCAAAACTAGGTGATCGTTACATTTAAATTCAGGACTGTGTAAGGCAAACAAAAGAGTGGATGTCACTAAGTTTTCTCCTGCTTAATTCAAACAAACACAAAAACAAAAAAGACTTCTTTCTGCTTCTTTCTTCTGCTTGATCCAAAACTGCTTGAATCAAACTAGTAGTTTTAATGCCAGACATTGTTAATTTTACTATTAATCCTGCATCAACTTTAAAAAGCATTGGCATCAAAATTGAATATATTTCTGTCAGTGATCTATTTCTAGATACATGCATTGGGAATATTGCTAAAATAGCTTTCCAAAACATAGTGTAGCGTTCGCGGCGTTCACTGAACGATTTCCGTAATACTTTTAAAATCGAGCAGACGCCGTCTCCACCACAATACACGGGGTAAAACTTTCAGTGTTTTAATATGTACAAGTGCTCCCTAAATAACAGAATATAACAAAACAAAGCAAAACACACAATCCAAACAATGAATATACATGTATTGAGTTCAACAGTATTGACCAGTCTTTTAATGGTGATGGGTAGTTAGCAAACGGAACAGGCTTACCACGAAGGTGATGGAGTAGGGGATGATGGAAAGGACGAGTGATGTAATCCTAGAGTGGGTGTCGAAATAGTTCAACGGGGTTAATCCACAAACAAGGAAGACGAACTCTGACAATCGTCTTTGTGAACACATACCACAAAAAAAGAATTTCAAACAAGAGACACGGAAACTTAGTTTCGCTCTCGTACTCCTACTCTCCAAAACTTTTACCTGACCACACTTTCCAAAAATTGCCCCCCTCTCGCTAATTTGTCACCTGATTATATCAGGTAAACTGTTAACGGGGAAGCGCAGTGTTAATATGGGGCTAGAGCGCCCTCAGGCTTTCTGGAAGTATACCATGCCGAGCCTAGGGGGTATCGGTGTCACAATAGCTACATTGAAAATGCATCATTATTGCAGGATACCTTTATCATCACTAAAACTAGATTAATGTATTATCCTGCCATCAGGATGTTCCAACAGAAACCTATACAAACTCCAGTTAGTCCTCACTAGATCTAGAAGATTTTATCCCACAATTTGGGTGGCATGGTGGTGCAGTGGGCAGCATTGTTGCCTCACAGCAAGAAGGTTCTGGGATTGATTCCCTGGCAGGTTGGTCTGGGTATGTTTTCCCTGGTATATTCTCCCTGTGTCTGTGTGTATTTATTCCCACTGTCCAAAGACATGCATATGTGGATTGGACATAAATTAGATAGGTGTGTTATGAACTGACAATCTGTCTATGGTATTTCCCTGCCTTTAGACTAGGCTTCTAGTAAATGATTTCCATGTCAGTAAAGCTGCAGATCTAGGGGTTCACAGACACAATAAAAGTAAACTGTAATGTTGGTAAACTAGAACATGCGATCACTGTGGCATTGTGTAAGGGTGCTCTCATGCCTTTAAAACCTTCTGCACCATCCTTGTTTTGCCAGGTTGCAATAGCTAGATCTGCCAGAGTCACAGTACTGCACAGTACCCTGTGAGATCTCACACCACCTGTATGTTGGCAACGTATGTATTTCCTGTGGGAAAGGCTCGCCATACAGCTCGAGCAACTGCTGTGAGGATTCTCTTCATTCCCAGGGTGTTCAAGTCTCCTTGATGAACATAGAGAGCAAGGTATAGCCTGTTCCCCTACTCTAGTACATATTGCTTAAAACACTAACGTGGGTTTATAGAAAGGTGTCAGGACAAAATTACATCACACTGTACAAGAGTTGTTTCACAACCAGAAGAAACCAATCTACATTTAGACAAGAGTAGTATTAGGATCCTTACCTTATTGGTGTAGCTAAAACATGGTCTGGTCATTCCAATGAAAATTCAAACCAAGGTTTGCTGTATGGTGGGCAGTGGTATTGCAGCAGTATACACCAATGGCTTTGGAAAGATCATTTAAAAGTTTAAGTAAATGCTGTTTCCTTCAGTTTTAGAATCTTCTACCAAAGCAAGTTTTATGGCTTTTGCATAATCATTTGCAAACACAACTGACCGAAAGAAAACGCTGTGTCCTGCTGGAAAAATCTTAATAGCCTTAATAATAGTGTAACAGTAGACCCACCATATGTGACTGCTGCCTAGATTTAGAAATGTAATTTGCTGTGCTATATAACTGCATATAGAGATTTAGAAATTAGTGCAAAAATATTTTTTAATGATGTAGTATGTGGAGGGCAGTGGTGGCCTGGTGTTAAGGTACTTGATGTATAATCTATCAAACAGCAGCATGATTCATCGAATGATTTAATGATGGTCTTCTGGGGGTGGGGGTGGTCTATTGGTAGGATACTTGTCTATGGACCTGTGGCTTAAGAGGTCCCAGGTTTGAATCCTTCAAATCCCACCTCTAGCACTACCACCACTGGGCCCCTGAGCAAGACCTTAACCCTGAGTTGCTGCAGGGGGACTGTCCCTGTAATTAGGACATGGAAGTCGCTCTGGATAAGAGCATCTGCTAAATGCTGTAAATGTAAATGATGATCCATGGAAAAAGCTTAGGTAATAAGCAGACCTAGTTCTCCCAAACTTCCAAACAAACTACATATTTAGCTTTTTAGATCAAGATGAACTTTGGTAAATTCAGTTCTCTAATCAGGTGGAGGAATGTTTTTGTTGAAAAAGTTTATTCTGGACAGTTTCAAGTCTTGCAAAAATGAAAAGGAATCAAACAGTAATTAAAATCTTTTTCTTAAACTCTTTTTCCTTCCTTTTTTTTGAGGAGAGGAGACTCAAGGTGAGCAGTGATTGATGATTTGATGGAACAAGAAAAGATGTATTGTTTGACTAGATAAGGTGTCTGCAAGACCCGGAAAGACTGACAATATGAGAAAAGAAAAAGAGCTCAACATCAAATGTGACACCCAGATTCCTTGGAGTCTTAAAGGGGACAATAAGTGAGTTCCCTAAAGAAATTGCAAGATAATGTCTTGGTGAAGGGTTGCTTTCAGTGCAGAGAGGCTCAGTGTTGCTGCAATTTAGTTTTTGTTTGTTTTTTTATTATTGAGGTTATGAGAAGTCATCCATAAAGAAAAAGTGAAAGTGACAACCACACAGCACAGCACACGTGAACCACAACAAAATTGGACCTCTGCATTTAACCCATGTACACAAACACCGTGCAGCAGTGGGCCGCTATTGAAAGCTTCTAGGGAGTAGTGACAGGGATGGTACCTTGCTCAAGTGTACCTCAGGGCAACCTACTTCAAACCCACAATCTTTTGATGCAGGGGCAACTCCCTAACCACTAGGCCACCGCTGCCTCAAAGAAATAGCAGCTTTGTGACAACAGTAGACTTGAAGGCAGATGGAACAGAGCCATTCAATGGAGACTGAGTATGTGAGTAATCTATGGGAGAAGATCTGATGTTATCTCCTAAAGCAAAGTTGATGGGATAGGATCAAGAGGAGAGGTGGTGGGATTGCTGGACGTCATGTTCAGTGATACATCCATGCATGTCTTTGAACGGTAGGAGGAAACTGTAGCTTCCAGAGGAAACCCATGCAGATATGGGGAGAACATGCAAACTGCACACAGAAAGGACCTGGACCGCCACACCTGGGAATTGAACCCAGGACCTTCTCACTTTGAGGTGAGAACAATACCCACTGCACCAAAGTGTTGCCCCTATGTTATACAAATTAAAAACATTTATTAATTCAAATAAGCATCACCCACATTAAATATCTGTAGTGCTTTTTTTCACAGGGTGATAAAGCAAGGACAATTTCCTTTAGGGTCATGGACTCAACAGGACCACTGAAGGTGTGCTGTGGAATCTGGCACCAGACTTTTCAGAAGACTCACAATCAGAAATCATGGGAAGATCTCTCAAAACTTGTCATTCTGGTGGCTCAAAACAGTTTGTCATGTTGTCAACATTGGGTCATAGTCAAATGATCTTAGATTAGTATATTTTCAGGTAGCATTAACATTTACTTCAAGAGCTGACTACCTAATATATCAGACTTTTGTCAAAACATTCAATTAACAACATCTGAAAGAAAAACTCCACAACTGTCAGTCATTTTCTTCTGCTTGTCCCAAGCAGGGTCATGGGGGGGGTGGGGTGCTGGAGTCCATCCCAGCTCACACAGGGCAAAGGATGGGGGACACACCCTGGACAGGTTGCCAGCCCATTGCACAGAGGAGTGTGATAGGGATGGCACCTTGCTCAAGGGTACCTCGGGGCAACATATTGGGAAAGGGTTTGAACCCCTGATCCTCTGATCATGTGGCCAACGCCCTAAACACTAGCCCCCCCCCCCCCCCCCCACTGCTAACTTGCATACGTTTATGAGCATATAAAATTCAATGCTTTAAAATTCAGTGCTTTACTTATTAATACCAGTAGATGTCAGTAAATAACTCGTCAATTCTACAAAAAGACAAGACTGGACCACCCTGTCTCTTCAAATTACTTATTGATTGAATTTCTGTGTAAACTGAATCAGCTGGTTTAAAAACTGCTTAATAGTACGTAAATACGTATAAGAAAAAATAATTTGCATTGTTTCACTAAAGGGTGCCTATCAAGAATCATCTATCTTTTTTAGAAAAGTTTATGGTTTTATTTAAAATGCTAACTCTCAGTAAGACATTTGAATGTATAATTTTTTGTTTAATTTGTTTGTTTCTTTCTTTGCTTTTTTTTGCCTTGTTCAGTTAACCTCTATATTGGAAACCTCTTGTTTCCTTCAAGAAACCTAAAAAAAAAAAATAATAAAAAGTGAAAGGACTAAGAGAGATTTATGCTTGTAGTTTGATTGTTATTACCAATATACACTATTCATAGCTGTTTGAATGCATGTGCACATGTGCATTTCATAACTGAATGATGAAAGCAAATGCGTCACCATGCATCCTGATTTCATGGCAATGCAGAGTACAGCAGGCTGGTACAGGCTGATGACAGGCCAGGTTCCTGTGCACCAGAGCCAGTTTAGCTTTGGGTGGCATGCTCTGAATGGCACAAGAGAGGGTGCATGGGGTGGAAGCCACCTGCTTCAAGAATTTACCAAAACTCACTTTTGAATTTTTGAAGCTCACTTGTGTGCTTCAAAAACCCCACCCTATTTACCAGGTCCCCTGTAAACTCTCTGTTCAGATCAAATCCTGAATCACAGAAAGTGGATACCATTTTTACTGGTTTATTATTATACACAAATTTACACAGCATCAAAAGGTTCAAAAGATATCCTTTGTGGTAACTATGGGCTGGTTTCTAGTCCTACTATTAATAATCATTAATAATTATAAAGGAAATGAATGAGGAACAAAAACAAGAAATGCTTTTTTCCTTTATGAAATATATAGATATTATTATTATTATTATTATATTTAGTTAATTAGTTTGTTGGTTGTTTTTTTATTTTACTTTTTACCATATTTTGATATTTATGGCACAAGACAAATGCTAATGTCCAATAGTCACAGTAAAACTACTCTGGGGTACCACCTCTAGAAATCCTTTGCAGTTTCAGTTTTTGTGATTTTTTGATATTACTGCAACATTAAAAGTAACTGTGTGACAAACCATATAACCATATATACTTGACTGACAAATGGGCATGTTGTATAGGGTGATGTAAAAAAGCTTTTTCTTTGTTGATTAAACAAAAATACATGCTCTGCTTATAAATGATTTAAACAATAAAATAAAACATACTTGGATAGGCCTGTGTAGTATATGACAAGCATATTGCTTTCATGAGAATGCATGCATTGCTACTGCTCAGCCCTAGATAAATGGCAGCAAAAATGCTTTCTGTGTGGGAAACTATTAAGGTCTGATTCTACCCTGTGATGTAGGACACACTTTTTGGTTCATTTTGAGTAGTCAGTAACACTTGTTTGTAGTGGTGGGGTAGGAAGCAAACACATAGGTAGCCGACAGATGGAAGGATGAATAGATATGTGCAAGGATATGTGAAAGGGGACAGATGGATGTGAGAACAGACACACACACACACACACACACACACACCTTGCCTGTCATGATGAGAAGAGAGCTTCTTCCTCTGAAGCATGTGTGGGGTGAGGGGCTGCAGAGTGGCAGTCTGTGTGTGATACTTTTTGTTTTATTTGCAAGCTTAGTATGACTGTTTTTCCACCTCAAACAAATGTACTAACTGGTACTAGCAGTGGCACGATACAAGCCCCAAGATCAGTCACATTAACATTAATGTGTAATGTGTTTTGGAAATTCTAACATTGTGTTAAAGTCAATAGCTTTGCCAGAGATGCCAATAATTGTGTTATGAATTGCAGATTTGGAACCCATTATTCCTCCACTCACTACCTTCATAAAGGTGATGCTGTTTACAACAGAAAGGTTTCAGAAGACAGCATTGGGGCTTCAGTTGGGCAGACCAGCCAAAGTACAAATACAGACCCCTGTTTACTACAAAAATCACCTGCAATGGGAACGTGAGCATCAAAACTGGATCATGGACCAATAGAAGAAGGTGCTGTTATCTGATGAATCTGATGAAAGCTGGCAAAGGTAATGTGATGCTCTTGTCAATTTTCTCTTGCAAAACCTTAGGTTTTGGGATTAAAGTGGATACCTACCACCTACATCACTAAATACATCCTGCATTGTGAAAGTATTCCTTAATGACAGTTCTTTCAGCAGGGAAAAAAAAAAATTCTCATTGCAAAAAAAATGTTTATGTTGATGTGGCCTACTAATTCCCAGGATCTCAATCTGATTCTGCACAACTGATCCATTTAGGCCCCACCTCACAACTTAAACAACTTATAGTGTCTGCTGTTATTGCCTCCATGCCATAAATCACAGAAAACCTTTAAAGATGGAGGCCCATGTCTGAAAGCCGTTTTTGCAGTACAGGTGGAACCTGTTCAATATATGTCAGCTGGTTTTAATATTATGACTGATACGTAATTATATTGCTGTTGAAATTAATCCTTGCGTTAATACAGTTTTGAAATGCATGCTGTCATTTACCTTGAGTAAAAAGCCAGTTGATGAATAAATAAATAGAAATTATCTGAAATTTCGAAATTAAGATTTTTTTTCTCTTTTCAATTTGCAGATTTGCAGATACAACTCTGGCATCTTTTGGGTTGCTCATTTCATTTTTCACTCAGAGATTATGTCATAGCCAAAAAGACTTTTTGAAGTATTAGCCCTGTTATTGGCCTTGGAATAACTAACTATTTTTCAGTAAGAATCAGTATATATTCATTGGACATAACCTATGCTCTTTAATGGACTGTACCCACTACATCTTAAATCATTAGAATTCCAAGGTACAGATGACTTTTCCATTTTCTATTTCTTGCTGTGACATGCAAACATCATGCAACATGAACATGATGAAATGCACAAATTAAACACAATCTAAACAAATGGATGCAAAAGGATGCCACATTTGCCACATGCTTCTGTCTTTCTAGATTTGAAATGTTAGTGAAATGACAGTATGTAGGAGTAACAACTGTTCAGCCATGTAGATCGCATCAACTCAGAGAGGGAGGATGAGTCCTGAATGCTCTGTTGCATTTCATACTGCAAAGTTTCAAAATCCCTGTGGGAGAAAGATCAGTGCTTAATCAATAGCTTAAGTATATAGGTTTCCAAGGCCAAATAGCTTCAAACAAGCTTAAGACTATTTCATTAGGTAAAAAGTCAATTATGTATCCAATTTTATGGTACATTTTCCATTCCAGATTTTTCTTTCCTGTCCTAGCATGATTGTGCACACAGATGTCCATGATGTGCCAGAACTCCAGTGCATGGACCTCAACTTAAATTAACATCAAAAGGGATTATTTGGAACATCAGCTGCAAACCAGACCAGACATCATTGCCTGACCTCAGAAATGCTCTTTGGATTGAATATGCAAAATTCCCAAAGTCTGACATTATGTGGAAAGCCTCTCCAGGATAGCTGAGCTGTAAAAAAAAAAAAAAAAAAAGGTGCAGCACCTTAATAATGGTTTTTTTTGGGATGGGATGTACAACAAGCTCACATAGGTATGATGGTCAGGTGTCCACACACTTGAGGCCAGAGTCATAATATTTATTTTTTACTTTTGAGTAACTGAGCTTTATGAGTCTTGGTTCTTTATGACAACAGAATCAATATAATTGAAGAATTTTTGTTTCTTAAAGAATTTTAAAACAAACAGAAAATCTTCACTCAGAAAGAGAAGATTCCCTCAAGATCATTCAAGACCAACTTGAACATAGACACAAGGAAATACTTTCGCACAGATCTTTGATTAAAAACTACAGATGTGAGACACAAACTTTTCTTATATTTTTTAAAAGGGATTGGAACCTGTAAGCTTGGCCTGCAATGCCACTTATCAAGTAAATGAACTGCAACATTTTAATTTTTCAGTCCAACTGGGCAAGAAACTCCAGTCCCACCCAGTCCACAGTACCCTTCAGGATTTTTGCTGAGGTACTGTTGGTGATAGTCTTCAGCCATGAAAAACTCCTTAGCCATTGCCATCTCTGTGGTGATTAGTCCAAACCCTGCATCTGTAAGTACCTGGCAAAAACGAATGAAAAAAGAACAATTTTAATATAAACATACAGTCTCAGGAAACACTGCTTGCCCTCTGTGACTGAAATAAAACACCCCTATGTTAGAGTGTTGCGGCACAGTGTAAGAATACAGAAACAAAATATTACATTAAGCATAAAAAAGCATATGTTAATGTATAGAAACAATGTGTTATATTAATGTATAGAGGGAGCATTGTGTGTAAGTGTAAATTACAGCATCTTATGTTAATGCACGCTGCTCAAAAAAATTAAAGGAATCTATAAGGGGACAGCACTGTCCTTTCCCTTCACTTCTCTAGATTTAACACAAAGACAATTTCTTTTCACACACACACACACACACACACTATGCCATGCTTTTGTGTGGAGATGTGTTAAGAGATAGGCTGTTCTGTGAAGGAACCTGCCAACTACCTCATTTTGCTGACCATCTGGCATGAGGCATACATGCACCTGTTATGAGCAGCTGGAGGAGAGAGCAATCCTCTCCCTCTCCCTCTCTCTCTCTACATCTACCATTAGCATCTTAGGGGTGTGTGTGAGGTCCTCCAGTAGCCTCAAATTAATAGCTCAACTGGATAGAATAGTGGGCAAACAAAGCTGTTTTTCAGCAAGAAGCAGGTTTTGAGAGCAGTGCTCCTGTGCAGGTAAATTGTTCAGACATACAAGTGTTATGGAACAAGTGTATCCAGAGATTATTCAAAAATGTTAAGGCCCCATACATAAATGCAGTCGGACTGGATGCCCTTCCATCTTCCTCTTTATTAGCATGTTAATAAATAATGACTTCAGCTATGTATTGATTCAATTCAAACTGAAGAAAAGACTTTTCAAAATCTTCTGTAAAATATTTTTGGTGAGGAATACATTAGGACACCCCTACCATTATTCCCAAAATGGCTCAAATCAACCACATGTGTAGCACATGTGGTGTGCTCCTGACTGTTGAGGGGAGAGTGAACACCATGGTGAGATCAATTGTAGCAGTTTAAGGAATTAAGGAATCTAAAGACTAAAGAATTTGCAATCAGCCATTCCACTGTCCGGAAAATAGTCTATAAGTGGAGGACTTTCAAAACAACTGGCAACATGCCAGGTTTGGCCATCCAAGCAAATTCCCCCCCAGAGCAGACCACAGGATGTTAAAAGAAGTCACCAAAACCCCAAAAGTTTAATCACAGGACCTACAGCAGGCTCCTGTGCATGCCTCTACAATCAGAAAGAGACTGCACAACTTTAAATTGCATGGGAGGTGTGCAAGGAGGAAACATTTGCTCTCCAAGAGAAACATCAAGGCCAGACTGAAGTTTGCCAGAGAGAACGTAGACGAAGACCAGGTCTTCTGGAATAATGTTCTTTGGACAGATGAATTTAAAATTATATTATTTGGACACCAGAACAGGAGACAACTGCTGTAAACCAAATACAGCATTCCAGGAAAAGAACCTCATACCAACTGTGAAGCATGGAGGTGAAAGTGTCTTAGTTTGGACATGCTTTGCTGCAGCAGGACCCATCCAGCTCACCACCATAGAATCCGCATAGACCATCTGTAAAAACATTAAAGCTGAAGCGGAACTAGACCCTGCAACATGACAATGACGAAAAACACCCCAGTAAATCCACCAAGGATTGGCTGAAAACATAGAAATGGGGAGTCCTGGAGTGGCCGATTCAAAGCCCAGATCATACTCCCATTGTTGAGATCCTGTAGGTTGACTTGAAACAGGCTGTACATGTAAGAAACCCCTCAAACATTTCACAAGAATTCTGCACTGAGAAGTGGGGAAAACTTTCCTCAGACCGATGTCAGAGACTGCTAGATGTCTACAAGAAGCATTTCACGTTATTTCAGCCAAAGGGGGTAACACTAGCTAGGGTGTCCTGACTTGTTCCTCAGTTAGAAGAGACATTTTTTGTTGATATCTTTTGTTTAATGAATAAATCAAGGTTAACTTTTATTGTTTACCTTCAATTAAATCACTTTCTTTTCCAGAGATAAATAAAAACAAGATTAGACATCGATCTGTGAACATTTCTTAACAAAGAACTGAATATTTAATGGGGTGTCATATGTTTATAAGCCATAGTCACAGTTTCATTCACAAATAAATTTTAAGTATATATGTTAAACATGAAATATATCAAAGACTGCTGACAATAAAATGTTTCTTCTTCTTCTTCTTTTTCTTTTGGCTGCTCCCATTTAGGGGTCGCCACAGTGGATCCACCATCTCCATTTCTTCCGGTCCTCTGCATCTTCCTGCTTCAAATCTGCATGTCCAAACCAGCGCAACCTTGCTTCTCTAACCTTGTCTCCAAAACATCTAATCTGAGCTGTCCCTCTAATATACTCATTTCTAATCCTGTCCATCCTCATCACACCCAACGAAAATCTCAGCATCTTTAACCTTAGCCTCCAGCTCTGCCTCTTGTATGAGTTGGAGAGGGTGGCAATGATGAAAAGACAACATAGCTGGTCTCTCTACTGTCCTGTAAACCTTCCCTTTTACTTAGCTGGTACACGTCTGTCACAAATCACTCCAGCAACTCTTCTCCACCCATTCCAACCTGCCTGTACTTTCTTTTTCACCGCCCTTCCACACTCGCCGTTACACTGAACTGTTGATCCCAAGCATTTCAACTCCTCCACTCCCTCCATCTTAACCACTCCACTTCCCTCCCTTTCATTCACACTTATGTATTCTGCCTTTGACCTACTCACTTTCATTCCTCTCCTCTCTACAGCATATCTACACCTCTTCAGGTTCTCCTCAAGCTGTTCCCTACTCTCACTGCAGGTCACAATATCCTCAGCAAACATCATCGTCCAGGGAGACAACCTGTCTATTACTATCGCAAACAAGAATGGGCTCAGCGCTGATCCTTGATGTAATCCAACCTTAAATGCATCCGTCACTCCCACTGCAGATCTCATCACTGTTACACTGCCATCATACATATCCTGAACTACTCTCACATACTTCTCTGTAACACCTGACTTCCTCTCTAGGCACCCTGTCATATGCTTTCTCCAAGACCTGTACTTCTCCATCAACACCCTCAGAGCATGAAACCATACTGCTGTTCACTAATCCTGACCGCTTTTCTTAACCTAGCTTTCACTACTCTTTCCCATAACTTCATTCTGCAGCTGATCAACTTTATCCCTCTATAGTTACCACAGCTCTGTGCATCACCCTTATTCTTGAAAATTGGTACCAGTACACTTCGTCTCCACACCTCAGACATCCTCTCACTTTTCAAGATTGTGTTAAACAATCTGGTCGGAAACTCAACTGCCATCTCCCCTAAACACCTCCATGCTTCCACTGAAATGTCATTCGGTCCAACAGCCTTTCCCTTCTTCATTCTCTTCATTGCTGCCCTTACTTCCATCTTGCTTATTTGCTGCACTTCCTTGTTCACTATCCTCACATCATCCAATCTTCTCTCTCTCTCTCTCTCTCTCTCTCTCTCTCTCTCTCTCTCTCTCTCGTGTTCTTCATTCATCAGTCCCTCAAAGTCCTCCTTCCATCTGCTCAACATGCTCTTTTCACCTGTGAGTACATTTTCATTTCTATCTTTAATCGCCCTGACCTGCTGCAAATCCTTCCCAGCTCTGTCTCTCTGTCTAGCCAATCCTTACTGTCCAACCTCTCATACAATTCACCAAACACCTTATCTTTGGCCTTCGCCATTGCTTTCTTCGCCATGCGGTTCATCTCCTTGTACACCTGTCTACTTTCTTCATCTCTCTGACTGTCCCATGTCTTCTTTGCTTCCCTCTTCTTTTGAATACACTCCTAGACTTCCACCACCAGGTTTCCTTATCCTCCTTCTTCCTTCCAGATATCACACCAAGTACCTCTATCGCTGTCAGCCTCACAACTTCTGCAGTAGTTTCCCAATTTGGTAGCTCTTCAACACCTCCCAGTGCCCGTATAACTCCTGCTTGAATTCCACCTTGCAGTCCTCCTTCTTCAGGTTCCACCACTTGATCTTCGACTCTGCCCTCACTTTCCTCCTCTTGACCTCTAAGGTCATCCTACAGACCACCATCCTATACTGTTTAGCTACACTCTCCCCTGTCACTACTTTGCAGTCTCCAATCTCCTTCAGAATGACCCTCCTGCAAAGGATGTAATCCTCCTGTGAGCATCTTCCTCCACTCTCATACATCACCCTGTGCTCCTCCCTCTTCTTAAAATAAGTATTAACTACAGCCATTCCAACCTTTTTTGCAAAATCTACAACCACCTGACCTTTAGCATTCCTCTCCATTATACCATACCATCACCTCCTCATCACCTCCGTTCCCTTCACCAACATGACCTTTAAAATCTGTGCCAATCACCACTCTCTCTCCATTGGGTACACTCTCTATCACTTCTATCACATCTAACTCACTCCAGAATTCTTCTTTCTCTTCCATTTTACAACCAACTAACAACATTCATTATCACACCTTCAACTTCCAGCTTCAAACTCATCACCCTCCCTGACACCCTCTTCACCTCCAAAACACTCTTCACATACTCTTCCTTCAGGATAACACCTACCCCATTCCTCCTTCCATCCACACCATGGCAGAACAGTTTAAAACCTCCTCCAATACAACTGGCCTTACTACCCTAGTCTAGTCTCTTGCACACACAAAATGTCAACCTTCCTTCTCTCCATCATATCAGCTAATTCTCTACCTTTACCAGTCATGCTGCCAACATTCAGTCCCTACCCTCACTTCCACTCTCCTCCCCTTATTTTTCTCCTCCTCCCTCTGGACATGCCTTCCTGCTCTTTTTCTTCTCCTTTGGCCAACAGTAGTGGCTGGGTTACAGTAACGTTTGATTTTTAAAAAAATGATGCACCTGTGACATAGACATTTCAAAGCTTCAGAAAAGCAGCAGATTCACAGAACAGCCATCATGCATGTGCATACTTAAAGGCAATAAAACTAGATTAGTAATTACAAATTTATCTAACAAATTAACACAGAATCTTTACCATAGAACACTCATACCAGTATAAACAGTAGAGGAAGTATACTATGTGCTGTCACAACAGACTGAACAAAACATGCAGCCATTTCTACCATCTGTTTCTGCTTTTTGTTTTGTATTGATTTTTGAACAATGAGCAGTAATATGATTTCCTCATCTGTTGTCATGTTCATTGTTGAATATAGCACTATATGTGAATTAGATTGAAGCAGGAACCTGCTTCTACATATTAGATATTGACAGTTAACAGTTCTCAGTTAACAGAAAGTGTCCCGCTAGAATACACACCTGCTGATGTGACTTGCAAAAATGCTTAACTTATTTCACTAAAACATAAGTCAAGTCAGATTTATTTATTTACTGCTTTTCAAAACAGCTGTTATTAGCAGCTTTAAAGATCATGACCCCCTAGTAGACCAAAGGCAACAGAGGCAAGGAAAAACTCCCTTAAGCTGGAGAAAGAAACTTTGAAAGAAACCAAGACTCAGAAGGGGAACACATGCTCCTCTATAAATATCAGAAAACTTAAGAGAAAACAGGCGAGAGAGAGAGAGAGTGAGAGAAAGAGTATGAGAGCGAGAAAGAGAAAGAGAGACTGAACAGTTCTGGTAATATTTGAGTTCTGTAACATTCGTTTTTGTTTCTGAGTCTAGGAAATCTACTGCATAAAAATTCACTCATTGCATGCTGACTGAAAGAGAAAAGGCAGGCCAGCTGCAGAGCTGTCTTAATGCTACCACCTTCCTCTGCAACTGCCCGTGCTGAGGTTACTTGGCTATTCTCTTTCAGCTTGCACAACCATGTGCCTTAGCTAAGCCATCTCTTAACGCACCATTGAATAACTCAGATCCAGCTATCGGCAACCACAGTGTCAATACACCCTACGCACACACACCCACACACACACACACACACACACACACACCCACACACCCTCTGGGCAACAGGCCAAACTGGCAAAGCAAAATAGGATTGAAGTGGAGTGTTGTGACACCTTGTACCTCACTGTCCTCTACCCATCAGCACACTGCTAACCAGCAATCCAGCACTAAGGCACAGCCCAATCAGAGAGCAGGACCGTTGCCAAGGATACACCTGCTACAGGGAGGGACAGAGAGGAGGCAAAGATGAGAGAAAGCTGCAGAATGCTGTGATTCTCATTTTTACCTCTCAGCCTGTGAATGTGCTCAACCCTGAAAACTCAGAGCAAAAGAGATTTGTGTGTGGAAACAATAAGGCCTAATCACAAGAGGATTTTGAGGTGTAATACAGGTACCAGTTTCATCTCAGGAATGACTTGCATGTACTTGTATTCTATGTATTTACATGAATGATTAAAGATAACATTTCAATTCTTTTTGAAGCTTTTTTCTGCTGTATTAAAGTTTATCATTTTAAATGGTCCCCTCCTCGAACCGCCACCTTATCGTGGTGGAGGGGTTTGCGTGTCCCAATGATCCTGGGAGCTATGTTGTCGGGGGCTTTATGCCCCTGGTAGGGGCACCCAAGGCAAACAGGTCCTAGGTGAGGGAAGAGACAAAGAGCGGTTCAGACCTCTTATGATGAGAAAGATTTTTGGACAACGCTTTCCCTCGCCCGGACGTGGGTCACCGGGGCCTCCCTCTGGAGCCAGGCCTGGAGGTGGGGCCCGATGGCGAGCGCCTGGTGGTCGGGCCTTCACCCATGGGGCCCGGCCGGGCACAGCCCGAAGAGGCAATGTGGGTCCCCCTTCCCATGGGCTCACCACCTGTAGGAGGGGCCAAAGAGGTCGGGTGCAGTGTGAGCTGGGCGGTGGCCGAAGACGGGAGCCTTGGCGATCCGATCCTCGGCTGCAGAAGCTGGCTCTAGGGACGTGGAATGTCACCTCTCTGGTGGGAAGGAGCCTGAGCTAGTGCGCGAGGTTGAGAAGTTCCGGCTAGATATAGTTGGACTCACCTCGACGCACAGCTTGGACTCTGGAACCAGTCTCCTTGAGAGGGGCTGGACTCTCTTCTACTCTGGAGTTGCCACCGGTGAGAGGCGCCGAGCAGGTGTGGGCATACTTATTGCCCCCCGGCTCGGGGCCTGTACATTGGGGTTTACACCAGTGGATGAGAGGGTGGCCTCCCTCCGCCTTCGGGTTGGGGGACGGGTCCTTAGTGTTGTTTGCGCTTATGCACCAAACAGCAGTCTGGACTACCCACCCTTTCTGGGGTCTCTGGAGGGGGTGCTTGAGAGCGTCCCTGCTGGGGACTCCATCGTTCTGCTGGGGGACTTCAATGCTCACGTGGGCAATGACAGTGAGACCTGGAAGGGCGTGATTGGGATGAATGGCCCCCCCGATCTGAACCAAAGCGATGTTTTGCTATTGGACTTTTGTGCTCGTCACGGATTGTCCATAACGAACACCATGTTCAGGCATAAGGATGTCCACATGTGCACCTGGCACCAGGACACCCTAGGTCGCAGTTCGATGATCGACTTTGTAGTCGTGTCATCGGACTTGCGGCCACATGTCTTGGACACTCGGGTGAAGAGAGGGGCGGAGCTGTCAACTGATCATCACCTGGTGGTGAGTTGGCTTCGTTGGTGGGGGAGGATGCCGGTCAGACCTGGTAGGCCCAAACGTATTGTGAGGGTCTGCTGAGAACGTCTGGCAGAGTCCCCTGTCAGGACGAGCTTCAGCTCCCACCTCCGGCAAAGCTTTAACCACGTCCTGGGGGAGGTGAGGGACATTGAGTCTGAATGGGCTATGTTCCGTGCCTCCATTGTCAAGGCGGCTGATCGGAGTTGTGGCCGTAAGGTGGTCGGTGCCTGTCGCGGTGGCAACCCGAGAACCCGTTGGTGGACACCGGGGGTGAGGGAGGCCATCAAGCTGAAGAAGGAGTCCTACCGGGCCTTTTTGGCCAGTGGGGCTCTGGAGGCAGCTGATAGGTACCGGCAGGCCAAGCGGAATGCAGCTTTGGTGGTTGCTGAGGCAAAAACTTGGGCGTGGGAGGAGTTTGGTGAGGCCATGGAGAAAGACTTCCAGACAGCTTCGAGGAGATTCTGGTCCACCATCCGGCGTCTCAGAAGGGGAAAGCAGTGCACGGTCAACACAGTGTATAGTGGGGATGGTGTGCTGCTGACCTCGACTCGGGACGTTGTGAGTCGGTGGGGGGAATACTTCGAAGACCTCCTTAATTCCACCAACATGCCTTCTGATGAGGAAGCAGAGCCTGGGGACATAGAGGCGGACTCTTCCATCTCTGGGGCTGAGGTTGCCGAGGTGGTCAAAAAGCTCCTCGGTGGCAGGGCTCTGGGGGTGGATGAGATCCGCCCGGAGTTCCTCAAGGCTCTGGATGTTGTAGGACTGTCATGGCTGACACGCCTCTGCAACATCGCATGGACATTGGGGACGGTGCCTCTGGATTGGCAAACCGGGGTGGTGGTCCCCCTCTTTAAAAAAGGGGACCGGAGGGTGTGTTCCAACTATAGAGGGATCACACTTCTCAGCCTCCCGGGGAAAGTCTATTCAGGGGTCCTGGAAAGGAGGGTCCGTCGGATAGTCGAACCTCGGATTCAGGAGGAGCAGTGTGGTTTTCGTCCAGGTCGCGGAACAGTGGACCAGCTCTACACCCTTGGCAGGGTCCTGGAGGGTGCATGGGAGTTTGCCCAACCAGTCTACATGTGCTTTGTGGACTTGGAGAAGGCATTCGACCGTGTCCCTCGGGGAGTCCTGTGGGGGGTACTCCGAGAGTATGGGGTATCGGATTCCCTGTTAAGGGCTGTCCGGTCCCTGTACAACCGGTGTCGGAGCTTGGTCCGTATTGCCGGCAGTAAGTCGAACCTGTTTCCGGTGAGGGTTGGACTCCGCCAGGGCTGCCCTTTGTCACTGATCCTGTTCATAACTTTTATGGACAGGATTTCTAGGCGCAGCCAGGGCGTTGAGGGGGTCCGGTTTGGTGGGCTCAGGATTGGGTCTCTGCTTTTTGCAGATGACGTTGTCCTGTTGGCCTCATCAGGCCGCGATCTTCAGCTCTCACTGGATCGGTTCGCAGCCGAGTGTGAAGCGGCTGGGATGAGAATCAGCACCTCCAAATCTGAGGCCATGGTCCTCAGCCGGAAAAGGGTGGAGTGCCCTCTCAGGGTTGGGAGTGAGATCCTGCCCCAAGTGGAGGAGTTTAAGTATCTTGGGATCTTGTTCACGAGTGAGGGTAGAATGGAGCGGGAGGTCGACAGGCGGATCGGGGCAGCATCCGCAGTGATGCGGGCTCTGCATCGGTCCGTCATGGTGAAGAAGGAGCTGAGCCAAAAGGCAAAGCTCTCAATTTACCGGTCGATCTACGTTCCCACCCTCACCTATGGTCACGAGCTGTGGGTAGTGACCGAAAGAACGAGATCGCGAGTACAAGCGGCCGAAATGAGTTTCCTCCGCAGGGTGTCTGGACTCTCCCTTAGAGATAGGGTGAGAAGCTCAGCCATCCGGGAGGGGCTCAAAGTAGAGCCGCTGCTCCTCCGCATCGAGAGGAGTCAGATGAGGTGGCTCGGGCATCTGATTAGGATGCCCCCTGGACGCCTCCCTGGTGAGGTGTTCCGGGCACGTCCCACCGGAAAGAGACCCCGGGGAAGACCCAGGACACGCTGGAGAGACTATGTCTTTCGGCTGGCCTGGGAACGCCTTGGGATCCGCCCGGAAGAGCTGGAAGAAGTGGCTGGAGAGAGAGAAGTCTGGGCATCCCTGCTGAAGCTGCTGCCCCCGCGACCCGACCTCGGATAAGCGGAGGAGAATGGATGGATGGATGGATTTTAAATGGTATTGAATGTAATGACGTATAAGTGTATGCAACTTTTTTGTTGGCATAACTTATTCTTAAATGACCATTACAAGACCAAGTAAAAAGGTTATTTGTATTACTGTGTCTTTAAAACCCTATATTGGTCTTGAATAAAAAAGCTTAATGAATAAAGTTTAGTGATGGGGAAACGGTAGTTAAGGGGTCAAAATGGGTTTAGTGGTAGGGAACCATTGGGTTGAGGATAAGGATAGTTTTCATGAGTAGGATACAAAGGTTTAGAGCTAAGGATGGGTTTAGTGCTTGGAAACCACATAGTTACAGCCAAGGGTGGGTTTAAAAACATAAACTTGCAGCTTAAGAACTTGAAAGAATGTTTAAAATGTTCAAAAATGGCAGGGCCCATATTTTGCACTCTGTCCATACATCAGGGAGGCTGTTGTATGAAGGACGAGCAATATATCAAGGCAAATGAAGAGTAGAATGAGGCAGAAAATAACCTAGCACATTCAAGCCTATATTTCAAAACAGTGCAGATCTAGGAAATGGATATAAATTACAAACAAATGGTAATACAGTTCAGGACCTGAACTTAGATCTTTAAATAATAGTCTTCTACAATGAAGTGAATAAAAAAAAGCTTCTGAATCTCAAACTGCTTGCTAAAATAATATTCAATTTAGGAGAAGCCCCTCTAGTTTAAAACCTTTCCTGCACAAATATCTGATTCTGCTCATCAACTAATTACCAGGTTTAATAAACATGTCAAGCCAGGAAACAAAAATTAACAAATTAAGTTGAATCCTGATCTCTCAGTTTAAATGGTACATTTAACGGAGTATGGAGAAGGTCAGAAGGAGTTGCATTGTACCTTTGTGGACTTGGAGAAAGCATATGACAAGGTGCCTAGAGAGGAGTTGAGGAAGTTTGTTGAATACGAGGAAGTCAGGTGTGGCAGAGCAGTATGTGAGAGTAGTACAGGATATGAATGAGGGCCATGTGACAGTGGTGAGGTCTGCAGTATGAGTGATGGATGCATTTAAAGTAGAGGTTGGATTACATCATGAATCAGCACTGAGCCCAATCTTGTTTGCAATGGTAATGAACAGGTTGATGGAAGAGGTCAGACAGGAGTCTTCATGGACTGTGATGTTTGCTGATAATACTGTTATTTGTAGAGAGAGTAGGGAGCAGCTTGAGGAGACCCTGGAGAGGTGGAGATATGCTCTAGAAAGGAGATCTGAAATACTTGAGATCAACAGCTCAGATTAATGGGGAATGTGGAACAGAGGTCAAGAAGAGAGTTCAGGCAGGTTGAAATGGGAGGAAACGAGCTGCAGGAGTGATCTGTGACAGACAGGCAAGAGTGAAAGGAAAGGTTTACAGGGCAGTAGTGAGACCAACAATGCTATATGGGTTGAAGACAGTGGCGCTGACAAAAAGACAGACAGCAGAGCTGGAGCATTATATATCATTATATAACATTATATATAAGTACTGGTCATTATGGGATAGTACATAAAATAGCTAGATTAGACAATGCAACACACTTCCTATGACCACCATTATACATCACTGGTAAATTGTTACACAATGAACTTCACATTATCTAGTGGATAGACCTCCGCAGCTTTAAATAATAAATGTAAAACAACTGCACCATTCTTGTATGTTTTGCCAAAAAAACAATTTGTACTGTCCAGTTTCCCTCATTAATAAATACGTCAGACTTGTCACAAAGAAATAGCCCTAATAAGCTGTCAATCTTTTAAAGATGATGTATAATTAAATGCAAAATACAGCTGTATAAAAGCACTGTTTGGCTACATTTTGGGACAAAAGCAAGTCAAGTGATCCAAAAGAATTTGGCAGAATTAATTCCTGTTAATTAACACATTGAATTATGCAATTTATAGTAAACATTAAATTATATGCCAATGTGGTAAAACTAGTAAAAAATTAAGCCAAGCTAGTTGAACTCTGATCTGTCATAGGAGAAGCAATGATGTCTTTAGGTCCTATTCTCTATTTAGAGAACACACGCCAGTCGGCTTATCAGCCAAGACACGTGTCTAGGGGCAAGAGGTCTCCTCCATTCTCCCAGCCTACCTATCTTTTATTCATTCCTCCAATCATTCAATCAGATGTTCATTATGCCATGTGCCTGCTGTGGCTCAGAGGTCATATGGCCTCTAGAGACCCTTGAGCTCGCTCTGCCCACCAGGGAGCTCACACTGCTGGCTTCATGAATGGGAGTGGCTGGCTTACTGGTACCCCAGGGTCCTTTTGAACAAAGAGCCCAGATGAGCATGAGGCAATGTCATGACGTGTATATATGATGTATGTGTATGAGGTTTTTTTTTGTTTGAGGTTTTGCAGATGTCAATGAATCCATAGTAGTGACCATCCCCTGCTGGGCCTCTGTATATTCTCTTACCCTCTTTACATTAATGGGAAAATACTTAATTCTCTAAATGCAATCTTTTAATCACATCTTTAAAATGAAAATATTACATGCAAACAAAGCATAGGAAAACAATCCAGTTTTCAGTTGCAATTTATCATTTCTCTAACTGACAACAGAAATGAGCTGCAAGTGATTTTAAATCTGGTTTCAATGGATTGTAACGCTTGTTGAGAAATGGTGAACTGTATCTAACAATGGCAGTATGCTGTGGCAGCCAAAAATCTGGAGTTGTTTCACTATTTCCTTCTGGCAAATTCAAATATATTACTTGATCCAACACATGACCCTTTGCATCACAGTTTAATAAGACTCTTTTTAGAGAAGAATTCCACTAATCATCCAACATTATGATTTTTTAATTCAATCAGTGAGTAAACAATGTGCTTTTTGAAGAAACTTACTGCCTCAGGTTTTATTTAAAGGTTTAATTTGTGATAAGAACAAGGTATTTTCTAAAAATCTTCTTCTTCTTTTCTTTCGGCTGCTCCCATTTAGGGGTCGCCACAGCGGATCAACTGTCTCCATTTCTTCCTATCCTCTGCATCTTTCTGCTTCAAACCGACCATCTGCATGTCCTCTCTCACCACGTCCATAAACCTACTCTTTGGTCTTCCTCTTCTCCTCTTTCCTGGCAGCTCCATCTTCAACATCCTCCTTCCAATATATTCCTCATCTCTTCTCTGGACATGTCCAAACCATCGCAACCTTGCTTCTCTAACCTTGTCTCCAAGACATCTAACCTGAGCTGTCCCTCTAATATACTCATTTCTAATCCTGTCCATCCTTGTCACACCCAACGAAAATCTCAGCATCTTTAACTCAGACACCCCCAGCTCCGCCTCCTGCCTTTTCGTCAGTGCCACCGTCTCCAACCCATATAACATAGATGGTCTCTCTACTGTCCTGTAAACCTTCCCTTTTACTCTAGCTGGTACACGTCTGTCACAAATCACTCCAGCCACTCTTCTCCACCCATTCCAACCTGCCTGCACTCTCTCCTCACCTCTCTTCCACACTCGCAGTTACACTGAACTGTTGATCCTAAATATTTAAACTCCTCCACCTTTGTTACCTCCACTCCCTGCATCCTAACCACTCCACTTTCCTCCTTTTCATTCACACTCATGTATACTGTCTTTGCCCTGCTCACTTTCGTTCCTCTCCTCTCAAGAGCATATCTCCATCTATCACCACTGTTACACTGCCATCATACATATCCTGAACTACTCTCACATACTTCTCTGTAACACCAGACTTCCTCATACAAAACCACAACTCCTCTCTAGGCACCCTGTCATATGCTTTCTCCAAGTCCACAAAGGCACAATGCAGCTCCTTCTGACCTTCTCTGTACTTCTCCATCAACACCTTCAGAGCAAACACTGCATCTGTACATTTCTTTCTCAGCATAAAACCATACTGCTATTCACTAATCCTCACCTCTTTTCTTAACCTAGCTTCCACTACTCTTTCCAATAACTTAATGTAAACTATAGAACTTCACTCTATAGTTACTACAGCTCTGTGCATCACCCTTATTCTTGAAAATTGGTACCAGTACACTTCGTCTCCACTCCTCAGGCATCCTCTCACTTTCCAAGATTGTGTTAAACAATCTGGTCAGAAACTCAACTGCCATCTCCCCTAAACACCTCCATGCTTCCATTGGTATGCCAACAGCCTTTCCATTCTTCATCCTCTTCATCACTGACCTTACTTCCATCTTGTTTATTTGCTGCACTTCCTGGTTCACTCTTCTCACATCATCCAATCTTCTCTCTCTCTCATTTTCTTCATTCATCAGCCCCTCAAAGTATTCCTTCCATCTGCTCAACATGCTCTTTTCACCTGTGAGTACGTTTCCAGTTCTATCTTTAATCACCCTGACCTGCGGCACATCTTTCCCAGATCTGTCTCTTTGTCTAGCCAAAATGGTAAAGGTCCTTTTCTCCCTCTTTACTGTCCAACCTCTCATACAATTCACCAAACACCTTATCTTTGGCCTTCGCCACTGCTTTCTTCAACTGGGGTTCATCTCCTTGTACACCTATCTACTTTCTTCATCTCTCTGACTGTCCCATGTCTTCTTTGCCTCCCTCTTCTTTTGAAGAAGGAGGATAAGGACACTCCTGGACTTCTTGGTTCCACCACCAGGTTTCCTTATCCTCCTTCTTCCTTCCAGATGTCACACCAAGTACATTTCTAGCCATCTGCCTTATCATTTCTGCAGTAGTTTCCCAGCATAACGGAGTTGTTCAACACCTCCCATTGCCCATGTTAACTCCTGCCTGAATTCCACCTTGCAGTCCTCCTCCTTCAGCTTCCACCACTTGATCCTCAACTCTGCCTTCACTTTCCTCCTCTTCTTGACCTCCAAGGTCATCCTACAGACCACCATCCTATGCTGTTTAGCTACACTCTCACCTGTTACTACTTTGCAGTCTCCAATCTCTTTCAGACTGACCCTCCTGCAAAGAATATAATCCACCTGTGAGCATCTTCCTCCACTCTTATATGTCACCCTGTGCTCCTCCCTCTTCTTAAAATAAGTATTAACTACAGCCATTCCATCCTTTTTGCAAAATCTACAACCACCCGACCTTTAGCATTCCTCTCCATTATACCATACCATCACCTCCTCATCACCTCTGTTCCCTTCACCAATATGACCATTAAAATCTGCGCCAATCATCACTCTCTCTCCCCTGGGTACACTCTCTATGACTTAATTCCAGAATTTTTCCCTCTCTTCCATCTCACAACCAACTTGTGGAGCATAAGCACTAACAACATTCATTATCACACCTTCAACTTCCAGCTTCAAACTCATCACCCTCCCTGACACCCTCTTCACCTCCAAAACACTCTTCACATACTCTTCCTTCAGGATAACACCTACCCCATTCCTCTTTCTATCCACACCATGGTAGAACAGTTTAAACCCTCCTCCAGTACACCTGGCCTTACTACCCTTCCATCTAGTTTCTTGCACACACAAAATGTCAACCTTTCTTCTCTCCATCATATCAGCTAATTCTCTACCTTTACCAGTCATGCTGCCAACATTCAAAGTCCCTACCTTCACTTCCACTCTCTGCCCCTTCTTTCTCTCCTCCTCCATCTTGACATGCCTTCCTCCTCTTCTTCTTCTTCTTCTCCTTTGACCAACAGTAGTCCAATTTCCACCAGCACCCTGTAGGCTAACAGTACTGGTGGTGGTCGTTGTTAACCCAGGCCTCGACCAATCTGGTATGGAATTCTGTATCGTTGTCAGCATATTGATTTGGCAAAGTTTTACACCGGATGCCCTTCCTGACGTAACCCTCCCCATTTACCCGGGTTTGGGACCGGCACGAAGAAATACACTGGCCTGGGCATCCCTAGTGGCTGGGTTAAGGTATTTTCTAGAAATGCAACCATTTAAAATGCTATCCAAATGCATGTACCTAATGAGTTTCTAATGAGTTAATACATAATGTCCTCTCTGTCTGTCTTCAAAACTCAGTTGAAAACATATCTATTCAGTCTGTGCTCTTCCACTTCTCCTCATTCTTGATTTCTTAATTCTGCTGTTTGTTTCATCATTGCCCTTGTGTTTGTTTGTTAACTGTTTTTATTTATATTGTTTTTATCTTTTGCTCTGTAAAGTGATCTTGGGTTTGAGAAAGACATTATATAAATAAAAATTAGTATTATTATTTATTAATATAATGTTGATAATGACTAAACAGTGGTAAATTTGACCAAATAAGATTATTATATTACTCAAGCAGCTCAGTGGTGCAGTGGGTAGCGCTGTTGCCTCACAGCATGAAGGTCCTCATTCACATCCGGGACTGTCTGGGTCCATTCAGTATGGAGTTTGCATGTTCTCCCCATTTCTGCGTGGTTTTCCTCCTGGAGCTCCGGTTTCAACCCACAGTCCAAAAATATACATGAATGTGAGTGTGTTTGTCTGTGTGTCTGCCCTGCAATGTACTAGGGACCTGTCCAGGGTGTTATTGGTGAGGGCTTATTTAGGCTTTATAATTTTATAGGCTTTATTTTAGGTTTTATATTTATTTATTTTATCTTTATTTTAGGCTTAGTTTTAGATCCAGGGTGCTTTCCCACTTTTTGCACTGTAAGAGCTGGTATAGCCTTTATTTTAAAATTCCTAAATATATTTAAATCTCATTTAATTATAACTTTTAAGGCATAGATTAACCATTAATTGCATTATACCTCACTTCCCTCCATCCATTAATTTTTTTTTTGATACACCTCTCCAGAATTATTCAGTTCTCAATGCATTGCCATTAACAAAACACCCCCAAAATGGTTCTAAGTATTAATGTAATCCAGTACGAAAAATAGTTACAAAGTCCTATGATCTAGATAGATTACATTTTAGATTATAGTTAGATATGTGGCAGAGAAAAAATTTCTCACCCACACCCAGGCCTCGACTGGGTTAAAAATTATACATACAATCTGTATTGTTGCATGTTAATTTGGAAAAGGTTTTACACCAGATGCCCTCTCTGACGTAACCCTTTCCATTTAACTAGACTTAGGACTGACACAAAAAATATACTGTCTTGTGCGTCCCTAGTTGCTGGGTAACTAAGCATAAATGGTCAAATCCAAATGCTAGCCAACCTAGTTGTTAAGTGGACAGGTGTACATAGGGGGAAAGAATTTTCCCGAACTACTCCTTTGAGAGTTTAAATTTATAATACAGATAGCTTTACTATATAAAAAACAACTTTGATAGAAATAATCATAGCACTTGACTGTAAAGCATGACCTAAGCATTTCAACATAGCTGATATTAATACCAATAGGCTATCACAGGCCAAACTTTGTACATTCTAAGATATGAATAAAGCAAGTTGGCCTGGGCACCTCTGTTTTTCCAGGACGCATGTGTCTTGTTTGCGTTTACTAAATGCATAATTCAGGCTAATTAATTTGCATGCCAATTAAAAGACTCATTTAGTATTCAAATACTTACATGCCTTGCTTTGGGTGGTGGAGGGGAGACAAATATTAGCGGTAAGGGACGAGGGACCTATGACTACTTTTCAACTGGAGAATTTCAGACAGGCAAGAAGATATGCAAAATTAGTCAAAAAGCAACAGATAGATAGGTTATAGAGATAAGGTTACGTAGAGAACACACATACAGACATACAATCACAATTCTTTTTTTTTTCTTTCAAAAAATGGATTCTATTCGAAGGAAACATATAATCACAGAAGCACACAGATGAAGCACACTTTGCATGCTAGAAGTTGATTGTGAATTGACCGATTAAACATGAGCATTTTCAGCTCAAAACATGCACATGAGGATGTTTAAATCTGAGTAGGACACTTCTACAGCATTTGAGTTTTATAATTCCCTTTCTGAACCTTATTTTTGTGTTTTAGACATAATGTACTCACTGACAGAAGCAGGATCTTAATACATCATCTCCACATAGAATGCAGGTGTAAATACAACCATGGTGCATTTAAAGCAGAGATTAATCTAACTCAAACAACTTTAGAGAGTGGTACTGTAGCCAGATGTTACACCAGTGTAAACCCATCCCATCTCACCAAACACCATTCCCTTTGACTGCACCACCCCCTGCTGTTCTGCTTACATGGAAAATGCTGTCCTCTGGACTGCTGCTACATAAAAAGGCATTGCTAAGTCTTTGGGGTGTAGTTGGAGTTTGAGAGTTGGGCCTGTCCAACAAATATGAATGAAATAAGATATGGGTAAAGAATCTGGGGAATCAAATGCCACTGATTATTGACATACAAACTAACATCCATATAACTGCAAGGACCCAAGGTTTCCAAGCAAGAGTATTAGCTATCACACTACCTTTGTCAACTTGCCTTCCCACAGTACTTTCCTTTTCCTATTTATCACAGCCAGAACATTTTTTTTTTTTTTTTTTAAATGGTGGCTCTTCCGTTTGATCAAGAGTTGACCTTTTGGAGATATTCTGACTCAATCGTCTAGACACCACAAATTGGTGCTTGTTAGTGTCACTCAGATCTTTATGCCTCTTAATAATTGTTAATAAAATAAACTGTGCTATTCACCATTAATATACTGTAGAACCAACTTGTTTCAAAGGGCAGCAGTGGCCTAGTGTTAGGGAGTTGGCCACAGGATCGGAAGTTTGTGGGTTCAAAACCCTTACCAGTAGGTTTCCCTGAGGTACCCTTGAGCAAGGTACCATCCCCATCACTGCTCCCCAGGTGCTTTCATAGCTGCCCCCTGCTGCACGCTGTGTTGGTGTGCATGGGTTAAAAGCAGAGGTTCAATTTCATTGTGGTTCACGGTGTGCTGTGCTGTGTCCTCGCAATGACAATAGTCACTTTCCCTTTTTCAAATGTTAAATGGTTTTTGCACAGAAAGGTAGAGAATTTTCCATCTGTTTAAAAATGAGCTTATGCAACACCAAAATAGGTTTCATTATGGTTACAAGAAAGGTAACTAGGGGTAGGTTATTACCTATTACCTATAGGTTATTAACAGCTAAGTATTTGATCATGTCTTAATTGCTGCTTTGAGAATAATTTCCATTATACCACTGGAAAACAAAGATAAGTCTATCACACCAAAAACAACTGCAGCTTAGACATTCAAATGTCTTCCAATTCAGTACATGCATGTTTTTTGAATTAGCTGCATATGTGTTATCACATGAATTTGTGTTTTCTTAAGTCCATGTGTGTGAGGTCACTCCATGCCTTTCAGAATGCATCTATTGGCACCGACACTGACAAACGAAGACTGGAAGGTGGAGTGTCTGGCATTCTCTTGCTTTGCCGTGCTGCTGTCCATAAATGATGTTTAGGGATATGTAAGGGCCCATGCCAAAAATCTGTTACATACCATTTGTTCAGCTCTCCTCTGGGTCCCATCAGAAAGCAAATGGAAATAGGAAAGTCTGTTTGTTGCCGAGCTACAAAGTCGACTGCAAATATGCTCAAAGTTGGTTTAGTGGTGCCCAGTTTTTGTGGTTGATTCAAAATTTTGCAGAGGATAAAAACAGGTAAGAGATAAGAGAGTGAAAGAGAAAAGGACCAGATGGAAAGGAGGTAAAGAAAGGAAAGAAGAGTGCATAATAGAATCAAAAAGATGGGAAGAATGTCGAAAATAAAAGAATCAAAGCATGAAAGAAAACACAGAGTAGTTAAAGAGAAGCAAAAAAGAGGACAGGAACAGCAAAAGAAAAAAACTTGAAGATGCTGATCCTAATCTTCAAAAACTTGAAGATTAGGACAGACAAGAACAGGGGAAAAAAATACAAAAAGAAGATAAGCCAAAAGGCATAGACGACAGCATAGAAAATAAAAAAAGAGAATCAAAAGGACCAAAAGAAGAAAACAAGATGACAAGAAGGTCAAGCTTGGGGAAAAAGAATGTAGCAGAAATAGATAGGAGAGCTTGGAGAGAGGGCAAAAGAGCACCACAGAGCTAAGAAAAGTAGAATTTATTACTAAAGCAATTCAAAGGCAGATTTGGCCGGCAGATGGTTGGCAGCGCAGCGTTTGTTAAACCAACTGGTCGGGTACATTAGGATGTCGGGGAACAGCACACAACGTGACTCTGTTTCGAATGGCCACAGATGGGGGTGGAGCATAGAGGAGGGGCCAAGTGCTGGGCCCTGGCAGGGTGGTCAGGAGCGGGAGTGCTCATACATAGAGTGGCCTGGGAAGAAAAGCCAATTAGCCTGACCATGACATGCAGTCAGTCACTCACACATACACAGCAGCCAAGTTCTCCAGAGACTAGATGCTCAGGTGAGTTTAACACACAGATGGACAGTCCATGAGATCCAGTCCAATCACCTGAGGCCCAAACCCTCACCTCATTTATTCTTATTAGCCAAAGAAGCAGTCAGAACGGTCATTCCTTCTCTCCATTTCTCTTGCTCACTCAATATTCTTCTGTTTCTTTTCTCATCATCCAGCCCTTCGACACCCCCAGTTTTGTCACCTAAGTTTGTTACATGCCAAGACATTCTGCATTTCAGCACTTTCCACATATGTGGCTCTATATACTGACAAACCACAGGCAACAGCAACTCTGCCATGCTGTCATGCAGAGTCCATGCCAGTCCTCGCTGTATCAAACACATTTCAAATGAACACATACAACATAGCCAGTACCAGCAGAAGTACACCATCAAATGACATTTGAATGTCTCAGAGCAAAGAAGAGAGAGGCGTACTGCTGTCCGCTGCAAAAAACATGCTATGCTTTGAGCTATGTGACATCAGGGCATTGCTTTCTTCTGAAAAGGCCACAATGGCCAATTATTACAGATCATGGGCTAATATTGGCAATATTTAATTCGAGCTCCTTAAAATACAGGTTAACAGCTCTACCAAAGGCAAAACAGCAATTTTCCAAAGAAAAAAACATGTCTAGCTTGAACCGCATTCCATGGTAATTGCTACAGCACATAATACATCAGAAATGGGTCGGTAAGGCATGGCTGGGCCGTCACTCTCCTAATGAGTAATAGGTTGGGCATGCAGCAGCTAATTAAGGCCAGTCTGATTTCTCACAGACATTGATGGGAAAGTATAATTGGTGAAGGTCAGTCAATCTCCTGGATTTGGCCCCAGGCACACCATGTCTAGGTGAGCACCACACATTGAAGCCCTAGAGGAGAAAACCTGTCTTTTGTGAAACCTTAATTGAGACACTAATGTATGGGAACATGCCTTCGCTAAGAGGGGTTGAGTGTGATGCTGTGAATATAAAACAGTGCACCCTTGCTAGATGCAAGATGCTGGAGCTAGATGTTTGATGTTATCTAGTTCCAGAGCCCCCAGAACAATAAATCTTCTCCAAAGTTTGTGGGTCCAAAAGAATTTAATGTGTGATGTAGCCATACCTGAGGCTTCCAAAACCATCTCAACCCTCAAAAGCACTTATATTCATCAAATTAGGAAAAAAGTAATTAGCACAGAAGAATCAGGAAATATTTAATTATATATATATGTATTCTCAGCTCTAATTCTACAGATTCTATGTGGTCTACAAGCAACTTTTAAAAACATTAATCAACATTCTGTTTCCTTTCATTGAATAAGTGCCACTTCTACATCAAAATCACATGGAAAAGCTTGAATATATTGACCAGCTTCAGCGGAATCAATGCAAACATTTTAACACTCAACGGTCATTGTGTTCTGATCAGAATGGGTCATATGGGGGCAGATTGGACTGCCTTGTTCCTGCTTTAACAAGGGCTATTACTTCACCTGGGCAAGCCCTGCTCTGACCGAGGACACTGGAGCAGGTGGGGGGTGGTTATTGTGCTGATGTTAGCCAGAATGACATGGAGGATTGGCAGTGGACTGCAGATTGTAGTGTGTGTGCGTGCATGAGAGAGAGCAAAAGAAATGAGGTCATAATGGAGTGCTGCAGCAGTACGAGTACGAGAGGCATGCAGGGAGTATTCAGAGGAAGCTCTCCTAGTGCGAGCCCAAATATGATCATAAACACTGCTAATTTACATCAAACGTTACATCCCAACTTACTTTCAGCTGGGAAAAATGACTGCATGAAAATTATGATGAAAATTATTTTTGTCCCATTTATATGACATATATTCAACAATTAGACACTGATTATTTTGCAGAGTCACGGTGCACAGCATTTAGTTTAGTTTTAGTGATTTAAGGTTGATTTAGGATCTGTGCACCCTTTACTCCTCTTCCAGGTAATAGTCAAGAACCGAATACTTTTTTTCTTTAGCTACAAACACACACACACACACACACACACACACACACAATGTGCATATCAAAAGTTGCAAACAGCATGATGTGGATTTATTATATTTATCAGGTCATAAAAACCAATAAATTTACATATAATCACTTAGTTACCAGGGGTATGCCCCAGCTTTATTTATCTTTATTTATTTATCTGGATTCAATTGCTCAATGAATGAAGATATGGAAAGCCTACCTCTAATTTACAAAACACCCTGTAGGAGGTTCTTGGCCCCCCACCCCTGCCTGACCCCAGTCTGGGTGACAATGACATTTGGACCAAGCTCTCCAAGACTAGTTCTGGAGACCCATCATTTCCTCCATCTCAATGCCACTTCCACCTTCTCTTGTCCCAACTAAGCTTTCCCTACAGCCCTTCCCTTTTCCTTTCCTCTCATCCTAACTTGTCTTTCCTCATCTACCATTCATTATGGACCCAGCTGGTAGTCAGCCTCAGCTTTATTAACCCGTTGCCTGCTGACATCCTTTCATTCAGGCTGTGGTACATGGGGGTTGGGTAGGGGGTTCAACAGCTGATCAGAACGCTGGTGAGGCGGCACTCTTCAAATGGCCTCTGACCCTGGCAGCCTCTCCGATTGGGCAGCAGGCCAACAGGAGGCAGCACAGCCTCCCATGTTGCCATGGATACATGCTGTGGTAAGGCACAGATGGCTCAGCAGGGGGTGGAGTGGGAGGAGATGGGGGGGGACAATAGGGGGAGGAAGGAGTGCGAGTGAGGAAGAATAATAGCGAGGGAGAGGCAAAGGCACTCAATAAGCAGAAGAGGGCGCATATGAGACTGCTTGTGCATTTAAGGTGGAGTGTTTGCAGTTTGTGGTGAGAACAAGCAACTGCCATGCTTTGGGCAGCACACTGGATAAGAAGCTTGAAAGTTAGGCTGCTATAACTTTAGATTTTTTTTGTACAGGTAATGCAAAAGGAAGCAAGTGCTGCTCATCATTGGTGAAATTTCATGAGGTGTCCTGTGAAATGGACCTATCATTGACAAAAATGAAACCCTTGCAAAATCAAATGGTTGCAAAATGTTCCACTCTGAATAATCAGTTCTGCTGTGTGACAGCATGACCTGAACAGTACTTAAAAAGAAAATAGATATTGCCTGTGCATCTTGAAACTGAAGAAGGCTGAGCACTCAACAGCATAAAAACAGGACTGGGATTTACTTGGTAAAGTAATAGTATTAGAAAAAAAGTATTAGAAAAAGACAGCAAGTTCAAATCCAAGCTGAGGGTGTATTATGCAGCCATTAAGCTGGGCAGACACTCAAAGCTCATATGAGGGCTATGTCAGCTGGAGCTATCGTGCCGTGAAGGAACAAATCGCACCCATATGCTTCCTCCCCAATCCCAACTCCCTGGTGGTCTGCTTCCCCTTTTCTCCCCATCCCAAGGGACAACCAGAGGTCACTGCATCCCCTTCCAACAAGCATGTCACATGTGTGTTTAAGTGAAAATGTGGTGCAGTGTCTGAAATGGTCTGTCTAAAACCATGCAAATGAACAATTACATTCTATGGGAATATTACACTAAATTTTCAAGGATATGTAAGGGTTCAAAGAACCCCCTGCATTTCTTGAGATGTAGTTTCTGAAAACATGGGTGGTGGCCATCAGGTGGCAAGAGACTACAAAAGAACAGGTCTACAGAGGCAAACCCTGCTGTTTTGGGATGAGCCTTTTGGTGTCAGTGGAAGAAGCAGCATGACTGCTTTGTGAAGGCAGCACAGCAGAGCTCTTTAGCAAATATGAGACAGTCAAGGCTATCAAGGCCAACTCATGCATTGTACACCAGCGGCAGTCTGTGACATGTTCAAATAAATGCCAGGTTACAGACAAGCCTTTCCATGGTGCATGAAACTTTGCATGAAGAAAGGAAAAAGACTGTGTGCAGTAGAAGAATGGAGGAGAGAAAGAAAAAATAACAGATAATGTGCAGAATATAAATCACATACAGAACAGGAACATGCAGAAGCTCGCAAAGCAAAAGCTGCATGGTTATCACAGAGCCTCCTTAGCACTGTGGTGGTTTCCTGTATTATTGCCAGGGGTCTGTTTGTCTAGACAATGGTAAAGTGGGATCTGCTGTGTGTACTTGGTTGAGGTATGTAATGCACATCACGGTGGCGGGGAACAGGAAGGACGTCATCGGTGAGCCAGAGGTTCTAGACAGGCTTTTATTAAACATAAACATGGAACCAGACACGAAACTGGACCAAAAACAAAAGCAGAACCAAAGTCCAGACACGAAACTGGAATACACAAAACCACCCGTAACAACAACTGAAGTTAATTGAATGAGCCGTGCTCTGTTCTGACTCATTGAGGCTTAAGTAGTCAGCCTCAGTGTAGCACACCTGTGTCATATGAGCTCAGGTGTGCTCCGTCAGAATAGAGTGCCCTCTACTGTGAATAAAACAGAAACAAACACCCAAAGTCCTGACATCACCCCCCCTCTCAAGGGCGCAACACCGGGGGCGCTTCTCCAGTGCCGGAACCTGGAGGGGAGACAGGCCAGAACAACAGAAAACAAAACATAGCCCCTTTAATGGGGTACCTGGTCAGGTCCAAATTCACAAATCAACAAACAAATACAGGAAGGGGGACCTGGACCAGCTAGTCATGTCTCGGGCTGTTGGCGGCAGAGAGGGGTACCCCAGAGTTTCAGTCCATATCCTTGTAACCAAGTCCCTTTGGTATTCGTGTTTAGCCGCACATTCTGTCGGTGCCTTTCTGCTGTCCCATGTTTCTTCGGTCACCCGACTCTCTGACTTCGTATTGGGGCCTCTGGAGGACTCGTCTGATTGGCTAGAGAGCCTTGTCCGGTCATCACCTGAAAAAGAGCTCAATACAGGAGATTCTCTATGGTTAGAAGGGGAAGAGTTCGTTACCCTGTGTGTTCTCCGCATCCGGTCTCTGTCCTTCTCGCTTTCCATGACTTTCTTTTCATAATCCAAGGTGGGGAATTTTTCGTCCCTTTCATACAAATGTTGTATGGGCCGCAAGTTCTGAGGAGACTGATAGCAGGGACGTGTTATGGGCACGGTGTTGGGAAGCAGCGCAACCGGCAAAGCACGTTTCCACTCTGGAACTTTCAGGTACAGATTGGAGCTTCGTTGTAGTGCTGTGCCAACTGGGATGACATTCACATGGGCATTTAGCAGGAGGTTTGGGGGAAGAACAGCTGGCGTGAAGACTCTTTTTGGGGCACTGGCTGCAATAAAGGAAAGGTAGCCCTCCACTGCTGCTGTAAACGCTGTTGCTGGATTGACATCACCGGTAGCTTCCACAAAGATTTGGGAGCACTGCTCCTCTGGATCACTCTCTGAGATGCTAAGGTCAAGGGAATTGAGTACCTCTGAGAAACTAGACTCAATTTCTGTGACTTTACTTACTGAATTCACTGAAACAAGGGAAGAAATCCATGAAGGGCAGTCTTTTCCAGAGATGATGCCTGAGGTAATAGGCAATAAGTGGTTTATGATGAACCAGACTGGAAGTCAAATTCCTTTATGTGGTTGTCTGGTTCTGTAACTTTGACTGTGCAGAAGGAACATATACAGTGTCAGTTTCAGCAATATATACGGATATGTTCAGAACAGGTTCACTAAGAAGTCCTCGCCTAGTTGGCCAATAGGTTTCAGCAGAGGTCAGGGGATTCTGAATAGTCCTAGCTTTCCTCCTCGATACTGGGAATGTGGAGGGGAAATAATCCTGAAACGTAATTTCTTGGTCCTCTCTGTTACGATACAAGTTTATATACTCACTTGAAGTATCTGTGGACAGGATCTCCACCAGAGGCTTTCTCTGCCCGTGTTCCGAATCAGTAATCAATGCGAGTGATTTCAGAAGAGAAATTGTTATGGGTACCTCTGCTGACCAATTGGTTGTACGGAACTTCCTTGTCGCTCTCCCCGACTTGCCACTGGGGTCCCATGAGGAATGGTCTGACCCACTGGAAAGCCTTGGCCTGAAAGAGTCTAAAAAAGAGCTAAACATGGAAGAATCTTTCTTGGCCCTGTGACACTCTGCCCTAGGTACCTGCAGGGTGAATCTCATGGAGTCCAGGTTCTCAGAAACACAGCGAATACTGAGTTTTTTGTCTATAATCAAACATACAAAATCATGCATTACCTGCCCTCCTTGACCATACTCTCTGGGTGGGTCTTGCCGCTCAGTGGGTTTACTGGTCTCCCTCCTGGCTTTTTCCAGTTCTGCCTGCAGAGCGGCATTGTTGCCTTGCACCTGCTTCAGCTCCTGCATGAGTCCACTGACCTCTACTCGAAGCTCACCATTGGCTTGAGCTAAAACCTCTCTCTCCCTTTCCATGGTGGCAAGGTCACTCTGGCAAAGAGACAAGAGTCCTGTGGTCTCCTCAAGCTGAGAAAGCAGACTGGTGAGCTTTTCTTCGTGTTTCAGTCTTTCATGGGTGGCTGAGCTAGTTATCTGCAGAACAGAGGTCTTGCTCTCTGCCAGCTGTTGGTTGAGCTTTGTTAGCAACTCCCTCTGTTGTTTGATCTGATCATCTCGGTGGTGAATGTCTTTGAGAAGTGCACTGTGCTTCATATTGGCCTGTCTGAGTCTTTCGGACTCAGCCCTGAAGTCCTCCTGGGTGCTGTTCAAGCTTTTGGTTAGCCAAACTATCTGTTCCCTGAGACCCTTACAGAGTTTCTCGTGCTCTAGGTACTCAGCCTGCCTTTCCTGAAGTTCCCCATTTACTGTAGCTAGTTCCTCCTGAAAGGAATGTACCTGAAACTGGTTGCTCACCTGCAGCTGGTGATTCACGGCCTGAAGAGAGGCGTTTTCATCCTCCAATCTCTTACACTTTGCATTCAAGGCGTCCAGATCCTGATTCCGTGTACAAATTTCCTGATCCTTGGCGAGGAGCTCAGCCTCCATTTCCTGGAGCTGCTCGACTAAAACATTTTTGGTCTGTCTTTCGGTGCCCAGAATAGACAGCCAGACCTTCTGAGATTCCTGTAGCTTGTGTTCCATTTCCTGAATTCTCGAAGTTATTTCTCTAACCTGAAACGGCTCCTCTGTTGCCCTCTGCCTGGCAGACAGGTTAGTGGAGCTGGGTTGGTGCACCACGCCGGGTGCACGCCTCCTGCTTTTCGCATTATGGACGGCTTTCTTTGCCATTTCCTTTCTTTGTTTCAGTGGGGTATCCGCCATTTTGTCGCAGTGTTTCACATAGGGCGGGGTATCCACCATTTTTTCGCCGCGATTGGTCTCCGCAGACGGACTGCTGTGATTGGTGCACAGCGCTGTCTCCACGGACGGCCCACTGTGATTGGTGCATGGCGCTGTCTCCGCGGACGGACCGCTGTGATTGGTGAAGGAGGCGGGTTCCACCGATCATTGCGGTTGGTGGGGAGCAGGAGCCGGTAAAGAAAGGGGCATGAACGAAGCCTCTTCCTCGAGGGGCCGCAGCATTAACATTACCTCCATAACGGCTAGTACAGCCTTCTCAGTTCGGCCGTACTCCTCCAGCCGTTCTTTGGCCTCCAGAGAGGGAGCGAGCTGGATTGAGCGACTCAGCAGCTCAGTGGTGGTTACTCTCTGTACTCCACCACTCCGCTTGCAACGCCCCAGCTGCCACAATGATAGCGCTGCTTGGAGGTCCTCAATCATGGCTCCTAGTGCCCGCTCGTGCTCCTCACACCACTTCTCAAGGCTCATGATGTCCCGATTTTGGCAGCTCATTTCTGTCACGGTGGCGGGGAGCGGGAAGGACGTCATCAGTGAGCCAGAGGTTCTAGACAGGCTTTTATTAAACATAAACATGGAACCAGACACGAAACTGGACCAAAAACAAAAGCAGAACCAAAGTCCAGACACAAAACTGGAATACACAAAACCACCCGTAACAACAACTGAAGTTAATCGAATGAGCCGCGCTCTGTTCTGACTCATTGAGGCTTAAGTAGTGAGCCTCAATGTAGCACACCTGTGTCATATGAGCTCAGGTGTGCTCCTTCAGAACAGAGCGCCCTCTACTGTGAATAAAACAGAAACAAACACCCAAAGTCCTGACAGCACAACACAACAGAAAGAGTAACTTCTATTGTTCCTTACCAGAAATGAGTCTTAACTGCCCCTATCACCCCTATCCTATCCTTCACAATTAGGAAGAAATGTAAGAGATGTGGTTAGTAGTTGATCATCATCTTTTACTTTCATAACTTTCATTCTCCACATTCAAGAGTGCAGGCAGGAACCCTGTGAGGGTTATGAAACATCTTACAGAGATAAATATAGCCATTATTTCTGCAGATAGACCCAAAAGGACAAAACAGTTGTTAGAATACCTTTTGATATTCCTCCTTTGAAGCAAGAGCCTGTTCCAGCTGTTCCTGCGAGTACACATAGATGGCCGATCGATAGGTCGTACCCACATCATTCCCTTGCCGCATTCCTGTCAACAAGAGAGTTGACACAAGTTAGACACAAGTTAGAAATTTGTTTGGGTCATTCTCTCATCTCACTGTGGAAACAACTCCTGATCAACCTCATGTTTACTAAATGTCTTCGAGTCAGCATAATTTTAATCATGGCTCTGTTTATTTCAATACAGATGTAGAAGTTGGCTCAGTAGCATTCTGGGAGTAAATTCTGGTTGTAGAAAAGCTGCCTGTTAGTTGCTCCTAGAAAGTGAATTGAGCTGATTCTGTGTCACAATATACACAATATAACCTTGTTCTTAAGCCATAATAGATGAGAACTTTGGAGATTGTGCTGTGCTTTCACAGTCATGAAGAGACAGAAGAAAAACAATGAGTCTATAATAATAAGAGAATGAGAAACACAAGAAGTCTGTGGATTCGAAATTCACCCTCAATTTCATAACTGAAAATTTACGACATCATCCATTTAGAGTACCAGTCTGATATTTTCTGAGTTAGTCTTTTTCCTCTCTCAAAGTCACACAATTTTGATGATCTATCTGAACTTGCACAGTTGCACAGATTCCCAGTTTTTCTCTTTTATCTTTTAATCCTGTTCAATACTAAATATGCATCCTCCCCAAAACACTAAACACTTCATTTTACTTTATATCCTAAAAAGTCATCCAAAATATATCATAAATACATAATGTATGTAAGAACACTGATGTAGCACAAAAAATGTCTTAATGAGATTGCTATATACACTCACAAAGCACCTGAATTCTATATTACACTAAAATAACAAGAAATTTGAGATTAAGAAAAGGTTTGAAAACCTTTAGTTAAAGTTTCTTTATAACTAAATTATGTTTTGATGTTGCAGTGTGTAACTCTACCTTGGGTGGGATTGTGGCTCTCCCAGAAAACCTTGAGCAAATTAGAATAGCTGATCCTGTCTGGGTCGTAGACTACCCGCACCACTTCTGCATGGCCCGTTTTACCTGCATTTGGAAAGGAACATTCACATTTAAATTTACAGCATTTAGCTGATGCTCTTATCCAGAGCAACTTACATTTTTTAACTACAGGGACAGTCGATGGTAAATAATGGTAGTAACAGAGATGGGATTCAAACCTGCAACCTCTTTAGTCAAGTCTGTAGATGAGTATCCTACCACTAGTCCACCATCACCATCACTAATTGTGGTCATTGACCTATGATATGTGATCCTGTATGGTCAGAGTTTCTGAAAGTGCTGCCCTTCTAACAGTGACATGGAAATGGAGAAGCAATTCTTAAACACTTTTTTAAAATCATAACAGAAGAAATAATCAAGCAGCTCAAAGATCACTTTAAAAGGGCCAAGTCTCCATCTCAAAGGTCAGAGTACACATGGAATGTGAAAGGAAAGAGTGTTTTTTCCTCCTGCTGTGGTCATCAGCGCAGAATAACCCAGCCTAGACACTAGTGTGTTCCCTAAACCCACACCCCCCCACTCCCCATGCAATAGACTGTAACATTACATTGATTATTTTTCCATGTCTTTTGACCTTTTCACTAGGTGTACAAGGCCAATCAATTTCACCTTGTGCTGAAAATGACTGCTCTTTAGCTGGTTTGCACAGTTTCATTCAACAGCTATGGAATAAACCTCTATCTGTCTGAACCTTGACACGACAGACAGAAACACTGCTTAAGTAACCATAGTATACAGCTAATACAGGGGAATTAGCTCAAACTAGCAATTAGGTCAGAACCGCTTATTACATGTTAAAAAGCCAAAGTGTTTTTTGACCAGCAATGCAGCAATGAAAGTAATTTTTGGTCTAGGGGACCAAAAGGGGATATAATGCATGAAGCATCAAGCAAATAACAGCAAGATAAGATAGAAAACAAGGCAATGCAACTATGCTGTTTTCATAGATTATAGTAACTTTCATACTGGGGTATTGCCATTAGTAAAATAAGAAAAGAAAAGGTTGCAGAACTGGGTCAGGCAGACAAAACAGGTACATTCATTCTCTCTCCCTCCCTCTCTCTCTCTCTCTCTCTCTCTCTCCTCTCTCTCTCTCTCTCTCATGAGAACAGTTGTTGTACATGATACATGTATTAGCACTGTGCACCAAGTAGTGGATTAACCAGTTTAATAATAATAATAATAATAATCCTTTATTTATAATCCCACGAATGGGAAATTCAGTCTCTGCATTTGAAAGCACCCAGGGAGCAGTGATGGGGACGGCACCTTGCTCAAGGGTACCTCAGGGCAACCTACTGGGAAGGGGTTAGAACCCCCGATCCTCCGATCATGTGGCTAACGCCCTAACCACTAGGCCACCGCTGCCCGCTTACCCAAACCCAGTAAGAGTTGCAGGTGCAAAACTTTATACTTCATCGAGATTAATCTATTTCCCAATTACAGAAATCTCCTCCTACCCTCTGCTTCACTCTGGTGGGGCCCAGATTTTTTCCACTGTCTTCAGCAAATCTATATTGCCATGATATTAAAAAAGTAATAAAGCACTAACCTGTGGGGTTACTTTCCTTACCCAGTAATATAAATGTGACAAAAGGTGAAATATATAAAAAAAAAAGTGCGCTGTTTTCCATAGAAGCAGAATTTGAAGAATGTGACAGATGTATTATAAGGGCAGCTGTTCCCTCACATGGTGCCCACAGAAAGACAGTGGCGTATACTAATGATTCTTTAATGTTTCATTATGATTATGGATATTATATAGGTATTTTTTACATTTGGTGTTTGAATGACAATGCAAGTATAATAGGCATAAAATGTGAATGTTTTGTTAAAATTTCTTGCAGATAGTATGAACCAAATGTATTTCATGTTTTGTCTCACCTCTTCCTGCATTTCAGGCCTGCAACACATTCCAAGAAAGATTTAAAGTTAAAGTTTTTAACATTTTGTAACGTTGCCATTCCTTCCCACAGCTATTAAAATTATGTTTCGACACTGAGGATGCATAGTGATAAAATGTTTGGAATATTATTTTTTTACATTCTTCCTTTAAAAACCTTTTGAGGTGTGCAAAGGTTTGGTCTCATCATTGTCATATTTTTTTTGTTTCAAACTCCTCCACACATTCCCTTTAAGGGCCAAGACAGGACTGGAAGCTGGCAGTCCAGTACCCATACCCTGGTCTTCTGCAGCCAAGCCTTTGTAATGTACACAGAGTGTGGTTTTGCTGAAAAATTCATGAAGGTCCCTTGAAACGGGTAGTCACGAAGGCAACATTTGTTGCTCCAAAATCTTAATGTACTTTTCTGAATGAATGCTGCCATCACAGAGGTGTAAATTTCCTTTGCCAAGGGCACTGAAATAATCTGAAAACCATCACAGACCCTGGCTTTTGGACTTGGTAAATATAAGGCTTCTTTCTTGCACCAGTAAAGCTGAATTTGTGAATGTAAGTCTGCATTGTATTGCTTGACAAAGATTGACCAAAGTAATGCCTGGCCCAAATGGACAAATCAGCTATTGATGAATGAATATTGATTCATTCATTGTTTTTAAACATTTCAATAAATTTTCTCATACATTTAATTGTTTTACCTCAATACTAGCCCCGAATTGCTCCCATCCCTATATGCCTCTATATGTAAATGTGATATAACAAAATCAGGCTGATTTTGTAGCTGCCTCCCCCCCATTTAGGCAGTGAGGACTGAAGAAATAAATAGTACATTTTAAAACTACTATGCTTACATACTGCATTAAACTCTTTAATTTTTTAAAAACTGAGGATAGTGTGGTTTTCTCTGCTAGAGCCATTTCAAAGCAAATGCTCTGTGAGAGAGCAAGTGTAGATGTATGAGCAGTATAACATGATTCCAAAGCCACTATTATAATTTTCAATACTCACTGAAACACTTCAGTGTTAGTATGTTATGCAATTGTTCACCCATCCAAGCAACAAGACAATGGCATTGTAATCAATGCATAAAAGCCCTGCTTCAGTGTTCTCTAGCTGCATGTTGCCTTATGGAGGAGCGATGAACCCAGTGAACTCACTCCTACATCTCCATCACCATCAGCTCTCTCTTCTCCAATTCTCACACCCTCCCTTGTCTCTCTCTCTCCCTCCATGTTACTCCATGTGCTCTCCTTCTTCCCCCTCCATCTCTTCTTTCAATCCCCTCACTCTTCTTTTCCCTTTTTTTCTACTCTCAGCACTATCATCTCTCTACCACTTTTTTTTCCCCTTCAAACCCCCTATCCCCCCACAATTCTGTCTCTCAGCAGGGTATGCTGTTGAGGGTGAACTGAAGGACAATTGCATGACACCATCTTTGCCGCTGTTCACAAGAAATCATGCTACATATTCCACCAATGTTTTATACATTAGGCAAGAAGCGTTTTACTTTGGTTGCATTTGATCAAAGAGGTGAGGTAGGTAAAAATTGCTTGTCCAAGATAGTTAATCAAAAAAATACAAAGAGACAGAAAAAAAATACTGCATGCCTTTCCAATAGAACAGCCTCTTCAACATAGCACTCACATTTCCAGTGAAGCAAAGGAGTCACACTTTACTTACTTATCTCCAAAATAACAGAGAACAATACTACAAGTGATTTGTCTGGTAGCTGAGGATTCTATATTATAAGTGGTATATAAGTCAAACTCCTTTATACTTTTTTTTTTTTTACACTTTTACATTTACATTATCCTTATATGTTATTGGAGTGCAAAAAAAGAAAAAGAAATTATGAGACCATTAAATTATCTGGATTCTCAATTTGTTCATTTTCAAGACCTCAGAATGTGCAATCACTTGGTCTTACTGTTTCAACTCTGCACATTGGGACCATCAGTGCAGCCCATGATCCTTTGTTGACACAGGCTCCTACACAGACACCACACTGGGATTAACAGACTGAAAGCAAGAAAGACGTGAGGAAATAGAAAGAGGTGACTGTTTATCTTTCTACAGAGTAAGATACATGCCTGAGCCTATAAAGCTGAAAGGACAACATTTATTTTTTTTTAGGTGATAAATAATCTTTAACATCAGAAAATGCATGTTAGTCACATTATGTCAGACTCTGTGCACTAAAAAAACTCTCCTGCTTGAGTTACCCTCATGTAGGGTTGTACACACTGATTTCAGAACTGGACAGCTCACTAACTGTGTCACGGATGAGGTGTTTTGTGCACGATAGAGGGCGCTCTGTTCTGACTGAACACACCTGAGCTAATGAAGGCACAGGTGTGTTTCATTGGGGCTGACTATTTAAGCCCCCTGATGAGTCAGAACAGAGCTGTCATTTGTTAGGCTTAGCCTACACTCTGTGGTGGTTTCATTTTGGCCTGGTTTGTTTGTTCGTGGCTGCAAATCTTTGATTTTGGTTAGAACTGCAGTCCTTTGTTTTGTTTTGTAATATAGTTAATAAAGTTACGTTGCTAACTCCTGGCTCAGCATTACGCCCTCCCTGCACTCCCGCTACACCGCAGAATTAGCCAGTACCTGGACGTCGCGAGCCACGAGGGCGAGCAGGAGCGTGTGTTGTGGGCGGCGGCGAGCGTTGTCGAGCGGACGCTGCAGCTGATAAAGACCTGGGAGACAGAGGTGACTCCTCTAGACCTCCGCGAGCATCTGGACGGAGAGGCGCGACGGGACGCCGACGCCACGGCAAGGGAGCTTGAGCGCTGCTCGAAGAATGCTGACGCTGTTCTAATTCGATATCATCCCAGATCCCGAAGCCCGCATGGATCGGTTCGCTTTGTCTCCGGGATGCTGGTCTCATGGCTGCATGGGCGCAGCATTCCTCGACACGCTGACCGCTGCGGTTTTTTCCTCGGCAGCTAAATGGAAGCGCGGCTGACGGCTGGCGTTTCAACGCCGGAAGCACGTTTCAACCGGGCGCACAAGCGGCTCAACGCGGAAGCACGGCGCCAACCGCGCCGCGGAATCACGGCGCCAACCGCACCGCAAGCGGCTCAACGCGAAGCATCGCCGCCAACCAGCGCTCAACGCGAGATTCAGCTCCGAAGCCGCGCCAATAATCATCTACCAGGCTGGAGAAAGTACCGCCATGAAGTATTAGCGGAACACGCCAGCAATCACAAGAGGTTGGGTAGCAACGCTACTTTGCCTTTGTTCAACACTTTAAAGCACGGCGCCCACGCCAAGAACGCGAGCACGCATTTTTCACCACCAAAAGGAACACCAAGAAGGCCGCCCGCAACAAAAGAAGCGAGGCAGAGGCAAAGAAAGTCGTCCCTGACACTGAGAGCTGAGGACAGAGACCGCGTCCTGCATCGCGGCAACTGGGGAGGCTCATCCAAGGAAGCCTCTCACAGCAAGGAAAGCGCATCAAGGAGTCGATCCATAACCCAGCCCCACTAAGCCATCAGCTGCACAGCCGACCGAGAAGGAGCAGCTCCAGGTTAGTGGGAAGTTTAGAATGAAAGTTCGGGTTCAGATGCAAATTGAACATGAGGCTGCAGTAACCATTCAGGCACAGGTGAGGAAGCATTTGAGCAGAAAGTACTACCTGAAGCTACTGTGCAGCCAGACTGTTCAGCAACATTACCGAGCTAACAAGATGATGAAGCAAGAAATGAAGTCTTTGAAGGAGAAAAGACATTGCTGTTGTTCTGGCGTCGATTCAGGATAAAGACCAGACAGACTCTGAAACAGAAGCACCAGGCTGCAATCAGTACAATGTGTTTACAGGGCCTACTGTGCTCGGACGCCGATATTTATGCATCAAGTATGCTGCTATTGCCATCCAGCTTAGGTATCGCTTCACACCCTGATGCCAGAAAGCAGAGGGAGGAATTTCTTGAAATTGCGCTTCTGCTGCAATGTTCCTGCAAGCCTGCTTTAGGAGGTCAGAGGGTCAGGAAGGGAGGTGATCCTGCAATGATCAGGCAACTTCCTGATTCAGGCTGCATTCAGGAAGACAATCGAGGTAGTAGCATCAAGCCATAAGGGTGTCAGCCATCATCATTCAAAGACATTTTAGGTCCTACACTAAGGGTAAATTTGAACATGAGAGATTCCAGGTATTGAGAAGGTCAGCATCTGCAAGTGGCTTTTAGGGCTTTCTGTTCGAAAGAATGTTGCTGCAATGCACAAAGCTGCCACCATGATTCAAAGGCTGGCTGTAGTAAGAATGCACCAGCAAAGATTGGAGCCAAGAAGCAGTGCTGGGCAGCAAGTGTCTCAGAGGAGGTCTAGAAGGTGGAAGCTTGGGCATCAACAAAGCAGAGGTATCATTGTTCAGATACATGCTGCAATTTGCTTGCAAAAGTCATTCAGAGGAAAGCAGGCAAGGATCTGGCCAAACGAATCAGAGCTGCAAAGACAATCCAATTCACCCTGAGATGAACAAATCAGCTACATGAATGTTCAGCTCACTGAACAGAAGGAGTTGCTGACAGGGCTCTACCAGCAGCTGATGGCGAAGAAGCCTCGATGCTACAGGTGAATGCCTCGGTCACGAATGAAGGGCTGAAATTCAAGGAAAGGATCACCTATCTGCTTCCTCAGCTGGAGAGGACCAAAGGACTCTTTGTCCAGCTGCCAAGGGAGATCGGGGCTACGGAAACAGAAAGAAAAGCTCTGCTCAAGACAGTGGAACTCAAGAAAGAGCACAATTCAGAGAAGGAGAGATGTTCTAGAATAAAGCTGCACGTCAGACGGCTGTCCAAAGAGAAAGGCTGGAGAGACCGATGAACAGAGGAACCTAACTGTCTGCTGACAATGAGGAAAGTTGAGACTCCAACCATTCAGCAGAAGCTGGAAGCCAAAATAGCCACTATGAAGAAACAACTGAATCAGACCAGAGCAGAGTTGGTGATGGGTGCAGGACCACAACGTTGTTCTGCAGGCTGAACTGAGAGAAGCCCAAAGTGAGGCCAGGTCAGGCGAGCTGGGAGAAGCAGGTTAGAGGTATGGAAGCAAGATTACGACTGACCTCAACTCACTCCACAGACACCAGTGCATGCTGGGACCCTGGTGGTTAACGCCAGAGCAGAGCAGCTGAGGAACAGTCTGATGGAGAAGCCGGCAGAGATTCCAGAGGTTAACAGCGTATGATGACTCCCACCTTAGGTTCACCCTCCGAGTTCAGCAGACTCGGAACAAGGTGGTTCGTGGAGGAGTTCAAGTGGAACTTCTCGTAGTGGAACCAGGAGCTGGGATGCTGCCTCACTGAGCTCCAAGGCAGGAAGTACGATCGAGAAGAGGAAGGAGCCAAAAGGACATCAGCACGACCTGCCTCAGTTTAAGGAAGGGAACGACAGTTTCAAATGTGGATTCTGTGATGCAAGAGACGTGGAAGAACAAAGATGCAAAAGGGTTGGAAACAGGGTTCGGACTATGTGAAAAAGACTTCCTCTTTGAACCCTTTAAGATCGGTGTTTAGCTCTCTTTCAGGTTCCGCCAAGGCGAGGCGTTCCACTGAATCAGGCGATTCCTCCAGTGACTCTAGGGTCGGGTTCAGACATCAGTCAAAGTGTGACTGAACTGCTGATTCCCTCACCACCACCAGCTGCCCCACATGTCTGGTCGGAGGTCCTTTTCATGTATTTTGTGGACTTAACGCACATCCCAACAAGGGACTTGTCTTTGTAGTTTTGGTGGTTTCGGCCTCCCAGAGGTCTGGCTAGGCTTGCACTTCTCTCGGGAGCCGCTTTTGGGGAGGCTCTGCCACGGATGAGGTGTTTTGCACGATAGAGGGCGCTTGTTCTGACTGAACACACCTGAAAGCCAATGTGAAGGCACACAGGTGTGTTTCTGGCTGGGGCTGACTATTTGGCTCCGATGAGTCAGAACAGAGCGCTCATTTGTTAGGCTTAGCCTACACTCTGTGGTGGTTTGGTATTTTGGTTTGGTTTGGGCTGCAGTTCCTTGATTTTGGTTAGGAACTGCAGTCCTTTGTTTTGTTTTGTAAATATAGTTAATAAAGTTGGCCGCTATAACCTGGCTCAGCATTACAGCCCTCCCCTGCACCCCGCCATCAAGCAAACTGCAGCCTCATCAGCAAACAAAAGCATGTCTCTAGTATCCCCAGAATGAAAATAGAGAGCTGACTCTGCTATTACTTTCCCGAAATTTGCAGTTAAAAAGAAAGGATAACAAACATTTTACATTTTAAGAGAAATGCAATTTTAATAACAATTAAGAGAAATGCATCCATACCTAATCAAGGAGGAACTCAAAACACATCATCACAAGCTAATAAAGCACTTAATTAGGGGGAATAGTGAAACATTTTGGACTGACCAGGGGGAGATTAAAGAGATAAAAATTCAACAGCAGAAAGATGCTGTGGTAAAAACCTGGAAAACCAAAGAATGAACAAACAATTTGGTGAAGTCAGTGTGTCACAGGCTTGCTGCAGTTATTGCAAGAAAAGGATATTTAACAAAATATTAAGTGTAATATTAATATTACAACTTAATTTCCTTTCTATTCCAGTATAACTGGGTGCTCATAACAAAGGTATAATTAGATATTATATATATGTGTATGTGTCTGTTTCGCCTCATCCTGCTTTGCTTGGATTTCTAGGATTTGGGTACATCAGACAGATTTTCTAGGCATTCTGATTTTCACTTTTCAAGACTAGCCACTGCAGTCATCAGCCCAGGTATGGGGTAGGAAAATATGAATCCATTAACCTGGAATAGCTGCCAGTGTCCTACATGTGAAAGTGAAGTGTAAGTGAAAGTGACAAGAATGCATAGGCTGATTTGTGTCCACATCTGTTTCTATTTTTTCTTCTCCAAATAAAATGCAAACATGGCTCCAAAAACTATGTCTAATGTCCCAGATCCTAAATGCAAGTAAAAGCAGAATAAGGCAAAAGAGGCTTGAATCTAAAAAAATAATAACCCAGCAGCTGGCAAAGCCTGCCAAATCTGTCTATGCTTTTAAAAAAAGCATTTCTCTATTATTCTGTTTAGACTAAATTGTGATGTTTACTGAACAAAGCTGATACCTCCTCCCTTCCCACCCGGTATCTCAGTTACTTCAATCAGTAGAAAATTACAATTTCATAAGAGCTGGGAGTATTTTAGAGTAAGAATGCATTTGTTTCTTCTCTGTATGGCCCAAAGGTTGCTTGAAAAGGCCTGAGAAGAAGCACAACATGCAACTCTGATGCCTATCTAGACGCTGGAAAAATCACTAATGCTCAGTGATTGGTTTCTTGTGCTTAAGTATTCCATTGCATTCCTGTTATTACCTTGTTTTTAAAGAGAAAAAAAACCTCAAACAAATGTAAGCAACCTAAGTTTTTTGTATAAGTTCTTGCAATAGTGAACTCACTAAGGAGGGGCTCTCGTTACTGCGCAGCTAATGTATGATATGCCGTGACTGAAGTCTAAGGACATCCATGCTTCCATCTTAAAGTCATTTCAGCATCGAGGTATTACCAACAAATGCATAATTTATGAAGTGTGATGTGCTTGGTGCATGCTGATGTGTTTTCAGAAGTGAAGGGGGAAAAGAAAAGGAAATTTGAACACTGTTCAGGCAGTGGTGGCCTAGTGGTTAGGGACTAACTCCAGGATCAGAAGTCATGGGTTCAAATCCCTCATTTCACAACATTGCGTTTAAAATTTAATATTTATATATGTAATATTAATGTATAGCTATTCTAAATGAATGAATAGCCTTAGATCCTTGCCTAATAAAAACTGTGAGGAGATAGAAATCAACTTTACCAAAAATATATTTTTAAGACTATTTTACATATTGCTTTAAACAATCGTTGGGTTAATCATTCTAATGGTTCCAACTCTGAAAACTACAAATACAATTTTACGTTCGAATTGCAGTCTTGCAAATAAATTGCAATTTATAGCACCAATAATAACAAAGAGAGCTAGTTTCTAATTTGTTGACAAACAGCATCAGCTGTTGTACATGGGTGACGCTGTGTCATGTCAAGTTAACTTTTCAACAAACAGTGGAACTCAGTATTAACATTTTCTAGAAGAAAGCTTGATGTGGGTGGACTGGCTTACCGGTGCACACTTCCTCATAGGTAGGATTAGGGGTATAGCCTCCAGAATAACCCACCTGGGTGTGAGTAGACTCTCTATTTCCAAAACTTCCTCTTTCTGCACCCCAGAAACATCCCATGCCTAAAAAAAAATATATATATATATATATATATATGTATGTATTATGTATTTTATATCTTGAATTTATCCCAATGTAAAAGTTTGAAAACAATTTAAAATGAACTTTTTCAACCATCTTTATTTCTCAGCATTATTATTTCAGCAATATTCATTATTATTAAACAATATAAAAAAGCCACTGGAAAAAAATGTATATTACACAATTTATAGTGACACTAAAATCTAAAGTTCTAAAGTTTCTGATCCAATTTAACTCTACTTCCACTTACAATTTAGAAATGTATTTATGGAATTGAAGCTTTTTGTGTGCTATCATAGTGTTTTTTATATAGTAAACAGAAACTATGCTGAACTATGGCATTTAGTAAGTACATACATTTTTTTAGTGTCTGTACAACAACAGTGAGTATGATCTGCTTCCAACTCTGCATACTTGTTTCAAATCAACCCATAAAATGTGGGCTTTTGCCTCAACAAAGAATTTAAAGTTTTTTAGGGTTAAAGACTTCTCATACAAAGATTTGGTGGTTAGCATTCATGCCAAATAATACCTTTCCCTTTAGAACAATAAACATATTAAAGGGCAAATTGTTTCTTTTTATTGTTCCATAACAGATGCAAAAATAAACTTGCATATGTTCACTAAACACATAATTTCCTAATAGTTCCAGCCCTGTCCATTAAAACACTCAGATCACTTACCAAACATTGCCATTTGCAATCCCTCTGGGAATGGTGGCACCATCTTGTTACCATTGACATTATGTTTAGCTGCAGGACAGACACAAAGACACCCTGTTACTTATGTACTTACTAAAGCATTTGATATAGGCAAATTTAAGGTATAAAGAGAAGTAAAACTATCTCTTATTTATGAACCAGAAATAATAGGAACTTTCATGTGAATTATATGGATAATAAGGGTTTTCATGTGAGATACATACATATTCAATCTAAATAGCTGGCAAGCAGGTAAATGATACAATAATTAAGTTTATTCAGGAGTGCTGAGGAGCAGCTTTACAGAGGGAAAGAGGTATAAAGTCCATTAAGATATTAAGGGTTTATTACAATTACTTTTCTACCATTTCACTCAGTGGCAAATTTATGCAACAGAAGAAACATATAAAAGTAAGAAAGCGCCAGTTACTGAATTCCATTGAAAATATGAAAATAATTAATTTAGTTTAAAATGTGGGAAAATAAGTAGTTAGAGTAGAACAAGACAAGGACAAATGTTACCCACTTATTCTGCCTATTCACCCATGTGTTGCCAAGCATCTGTGAACAGTCAAGCAAACAGCAATGTGACGTGAAATTTTGGGGGGATGGGAAAGCCACCTGGATTAAATAATGCGATGCTAGTAAGGTGCTCAAACATGCTGCTGATACAGATGGGCTGATTGGTGAAGGGCATTCGCAGAGATTAGAATAAATCAAGGCTAGTGAGTTCAACATCTGGGTACAGACCAGCAGCTCTTGCCATGTGCATGCATGAGTGCATCACCATGGCAGCCAGGCATGCCGATACAGCCAGTTGAATGCCAGGCAATCTGCAGCTATTCCAGCAACACACTCATGTGACTGCTCTTGGTCAGTGCAATAGCTTGGAATATAGACATAATCCCTGCATCCAGGTTAAGACAGTAGTTTTTCCTAAACCTTTTGCTAATGTCACATTTATATGTGTTTCAACTAGAAAGACACTCAATAATTCTCCCTCAGAGCATCGAGCTCTGCTGCAAATAACCAGCCATAATGAAACCTTAAATGTGCTTGTCTTCATCTTATTTTTTGATAATCTTATCCCATGAGTCTGTGCCATGTTTTGCCATATTATTCATGCAAAAGTTTGCATCCAAGGTCAGGCACATGTTTGATAAAAGGATTCACATTCAGGAATAGCTTAATTGCCTGTAAAGCAGCAAAAGGCCTTTGTCTCAATTAAACCTATCCATTTTAGAATAGAAATGGCACTCAAACAATGTAGTGAACTGAGATCCTTTCCATGGAGGCCAGTGCTAGTCTAATTTAATCTGTGTAAGTGGGCCGAGTAGAAAGCATTAGAACAGGCTTCATTAAATCACTTTTACATCCCCACTGTCAGTTTCAATGCCTCAAATTCTACATGACCGCACATGGGCAGCTCAGAGCCTCTTGTGAAATTATTCTCTTTATTTATTTATTTTTTTATAGCTTATGCAAGTGACTGGTTATGCTTTTCATACTGTATAATGGTCCTTTATGCTCTAATACTCATAATTTACTTGGTGGTTTCATACTCTGTACTTTAGGTATACTTAGGCCCAAGTCATATTGCACAAACCTGCTCCAAGTTGAGCAGGCTAGCATGTAGAAGCAATTTTATTGATCTGCAGTGCATCAGCCCCAGGACATTAGCACATAGGGCCCAGATAAGCAGAAGTGGGCAGCAAGAATTGTACTTTAGCCTTCCAGTGTAAGTGAAGTAACCTGGCTACTTCCAATGGTGTGCTAGACAGCATTCCATTACCCTCTCACCATGCTCCTTCTCCCTAATGGCTCGCACTCACTGCACTCAAGCCGTTCTGACCAGTGCTTTAGGCAACAGTCACACCTCGCCCATCCCAAACCATCTCAAATCCTCAGCACTTAGCTTTCTCAGACACACAGCATACTTCAGGTTGAGACTTACACTAAACAGTGTGGCTGTCAAACACAGAGCGGATTTTTCACAAGTTAAAAAATTCTGACACATTTATCAACAATTCAACCATATGTAAGAAGACTTTCAACTTTTTGCCTTCAAATTAAAATCATAATCATATTATATATTACATCACCCATATTTGAATGATTAAATGAAATATTAAAGGATGCTTTAGTTAGTTCTGTTGGTTTATTTCAGAAATATCTAATTTCCAGCTATGGGGAGATTGGAACAAAGCATGACTGGGGAGCAGTGCAGAATCCTCAGTGTAATGCATCTTTTTCCCTTTCTTCTACTATGTCTAATACCCACCTACCACATCCCTCCACTTTCATTATCCTTAAAAAGAGCCAGTAATTGCCGCCTTTTGGGAACAACAGAGCCATTTTCATTAATAGCTGGACACCCCCATCGTCAGATAAACAATCTAAATGTAAATGTCAGCAGGCAAAGACAATGAGTCGCGACAGAATATTAATGGCTCAGATCAGTACACCACATGCTTTGCTTTAGACATGAGACATCAAGGCTAGCATTGAGAGATAAATGCACAGGGGTAACCCAACTGCCCAATGCCATGTACAACACATGTGACTATAAGAGCCTAGCCCATTCCCTTTATTGTACAAATGCATTTCTCTAACAGGTTCAAGTATTAATATCTGAAGAAATTAAAGACAAAATACACAACTATGCTGGATATATGGATATATGGGTTGGCGGTGGTCTAGTGGTAGGGTACTTGCCTACGGACCTATGACTCAAGTAGTCCCAGGTTCGAATCCCACCTCTGGCACTACCACCACTGGGTCCCTGAGCAAGACCCTTAACCCTGAATTGCTCCAGGGGGACTGTCCCTGTAATTAGGACATGTAAGTCGCTCTGGATAAGAGCGTCTGCTAAATGGCGTAAATGTCTATCCCACCATTATGATACTTCACATTGCAAAAGGTTCTTCATCACAATAAAGAAAGTATGCTATCATATAATCTATCATTTCTTTCTATCTATGTCTTTTTTCTATCTAGCTGCCATTGTGGACATTTCCCCATCTCTTCTTAATTAAAATCATTATTTCAAACCACATTTTTGGGGAAAAAAAAAACAAAAAAAAACATTTCAGTCACATAATCTTTCACTGACCAAATAGTCACTATGAGCATAATAAAACAGAGGGAAAAAAAATTAATTAGAACCATATACATATTTTGAAATTTCTCTGCTCACCACTGAAGTTCCCCCCTCACCAATTCACTGGTTAGTGCTGCTCTATTTCAGGCCAGTGTGGTCAAGTCCACTGCTCCATTAAGCATAAATAAATGCTTGTACTCATTATGTTCAAGAACTTCAGGGAAAAATTGTATGCATTTAAGACAAGCTTTGTCAGTGAGAAACTTTTATACTGGGCATAGAGCTTTAATGTTTGTGGCAACACCATAGACTCTTTAGTACACAAAAAGAAGGTGATGAAAGGGTGGCAGGGTTTAGCTATTAGTTTACAAACTGTGTACTTGCAAAAGCCTGCAACAATAGACTGATTGCTCTAACAGCTAATGACGTGCTCTCACAGATTGTCTCTTCCAGAAGAAATACAGAGTTGATGCGCCTTGTCAGCTGAAAAAAAATTTCCGTCGCTAGCCAGAGGAAGTTAGCCATACCAAGCACAAACAACCCAGAGCCAGTATTTGCACGGGGGCCAAGATCATTGATTACTCTGCAGTGACTATGAAGGGAAGTAAGAAAATGGTCACACTCAGTAACACTCTGGCCAGTGTCCTAGGAGTACAATGGCATGCCAGCTTTTACTGCCAGAATGCAGGCAATAGCAATTTGCTGCTGGGAGGAGAAAAAAGGACAACAGAAACATTTCTTTGGTGGCTATTATACTCTGAAGCTTTACTTGTGACAGTTTAACTCAAAGAGGCTACAAAAATTATTATTTGTCTTGGAAGCAGAGGGATGGAGTTTAGGAAAAGAACCAGAGAGCGGGAGCATGGTCAAAGCTTAAGAGAGTCTTAGCCAGATTTCAAAGATTTACTCTTAAAGAAGTGAAGGAGGTAGAGATTAAGAGAAAGAGTGAGAGAAAGAGAGAGAGAGAGAGAGAAAGTTAGTGAGAGAGAGAATGAAAAGAGAAAAAAATTGGCCAGGCTCACTACAGCAGTGCTTTTGTCTTACTTCTTCTCTTTCAAAGCCTCTTCTGTGGTAAAAAGGGTGTGTAAAAAAGCGATTGGGAGCACTTGCAAAGAAGGATCAGGCCAGCCCAGAGATGTGTGCACTGGCCGATATGCTATCTCACTTCTGCACCCCTTTCTTCCTCCCACACAGTTCCCATCCACCGTCCCTACAGATTATCAAGGCCCTTGAGGCCTCGGAGTCAAAGTGTCCGGACAGCCAGTAGACAGACTGATGGAGGTGAGGAGCTAGCTGATGCTTCCCCTCCCCCCCTTCTTCTTATCCTCCTCCACCTCCCCTCCTCCTCATTCAGGCTGGATCTATCTGGACTGACAATGATGAATGAGACTGCATGGCCAACGTCTGGCAGAGCCTGATTGGAGCAGCCTCCCTCCCTCCTTAATAACAGACCCCGCGGCCGTCATCAGTCGCATCATTTCTTTCCAGTGATCGTTACCACCATTACAGCTATTGTGAGCCATAATGGCAATTATCTTAGCCGAGAGCATGCTCTCCAGCACTGTGAACTTGCTGCAGTGCTTTTTAAAATGATGTGCTGGAGCCTTATAAGGAGCACATACAAACAGCAGGTAAACACTAAGAAAAATAATTCAAAATTAGCTTAGTTTGTGTGGCTTGTTTCCAAGGCTCTGCCAGCCGATCAGCATTTAAGCATGGTGAGAGGATTCAGAGTTCTTGAGAATAGCACAAACATGTTCCAGCCAAGTACTCTATAGAAGTAACAGACATTATGGAAAGAGTAAAATTGATGGCACACTAACATCAGACAGCTGTAGAGCTTTAGGGCAGAGCCTGTTTACCTTTATTTGCAGGGATAGGCACTTGATCTCCCTCTAGCCCCCACACAGAGAGTGTGTGCGTGTTGGTGGTGGTGGGGGGGGGGGGGTGGTATTTGATGCTGCTGGAATGGCAGCATCTCAATTCTTCAGCATATACACAGATGCACACCGACACTTCCCCTAACCATCAGTATGATTCACGCAGTCACATCAAGCCAGAGGCCCAAATTAGGTCAGGCAAGAGCAACTTGCAGCATATCAATTATATACTCACCAACAGCCCACTAATAACAATGACAACAAAAGTAAAATAGAAAGAAAGCCACACTAAATTAGAAGACCCAAGAGTCACTGTAATATCAGGTCTTTGTATTGTGAATCTGAAGAAGACTTACCTCATAACATGTTTAATGTCATTTTTACATTAACTGAAACACCTTGCTTAATAAAGACCCAGGATGTTCAATAGTTTTTTGTAATATACTGTACATAATAGTAATATACTGTACATAATAACATCATAAGCAATGATGTTAATGTTAATCTTCTCGTTCTTCAATGGAAGGCAAAAAAGGCAAACAAGCTTTATTTGAAACTAAAAGAAGAAAGGTATCAGTAAGCATGCACTTTTTGGTTGACATGTATTCTTTGCGTGTATGTTTCAGCCAGACTTCTTTTAATTATAATTTCAGATTTATCTGTTGCACAGTGCATCAAAACCCTGCATAAAGAGTTTTAAAGCAAAGGCACTTGCAGCTCCTGAAAAGAAAACAAGAAGCCAGGCACATTGGCTGCAAGGAAAGATGCAGTGACATGAACAGATACAACAGATGCCACTAAATACTCTCAAAGAGCTTAATTAATCGTGCAGGATTAAAATGCCCACTCTGAAAAGCCAGACCCACACCCAAACAAATCTCTTACAACAGACAGAATAGCAAACCATAGAATGATTAACCCAGTCAGCTAGCAGGGGTGCTTCATATTGGCTAGCAATGGTGGCTGGACATCATAGGAGGATTACTAAAAGAACACACCTAAAGAAATGCATTAATACAGTCGCACATTAATGTAAGTAAACCCCAGAGCCTATCCAAGAGTTTAATACCTCACCTTCCATTATGATTAACTGTTGCTAATGGAGATAGCAGCTACGTAGATTACCATTTTTCATTCATATTCATTCAAAACATGCTCTAAACATTGCTAAAAAAGGCCTTCTAATTGAGAATGGAAGAAGATATATGGATAAATTGCACTGGCATCTTCGTGGTGATGTACACAATCCTAGATCCATTTAAAGATACTTTTTAAAAAGTGTTGTGCTTTTAAAAGGTGCTGGGTAGCAATTCACACAAAGCATCCAAAACAGACACGACTCTCTGGTATCATGCACAATTCCTTTGCAGGGGCTGTGAGAATGTGGTCAAAAACTCCCAAAAGACCCTGGGCAGGAGCAGATGTTACTGCTATTACCAGAGTAACTGGTCCCATAATCAACTCCAACCATTAACCACAATGATGTCAAGAAGCAAATTACTGTTGGTACCCCTGGATACCCAAAGGGATGTGTATTATGGTATAACACATGTTTGTAAGAGTGTGTGTGTGTGTGTGTGTTTGTGCATGTCCAACCCTCCTAAGCATAATAATGCTACTAATAAAATATTTCTATGGATGACATGGGTGGAAGATCTTTAAGGTAACATTACTGGAGATTGTTCAAAAGTAGCACCAGCAGCACAAAAAAGACCTCAGCAGACACTTATGCCAAATAAGATCAGACATTTCCATAACATCCAAAGCATTGCCATTCCTATCTATGATGCCAATTTATCTCTCCTTTTATTCTGTAAAAGTGAAGGCCAATTCCTTCAGCCACTCACAAAGCCACATCAAACAAAACATTTTTGGTCTCATGCTGTATTTGAAAGATGTAGAGTCACTACTACCTCCAGAGAATGATGGAGAAAGGCCAGTTCTCCAGTCCTGGAGGACTTCTGCTGAATCTGAATGTGGATCCCAAAGCTCTGAATCCGATTAAGAAAACCAGCAGGAATCTCAAAAGGATAAATCAAATGTTACTCACCCCCTCTCTTTTTTTACTCAAGGCCAAAGATAATTTCAGTTGCCTGATATGTGACTAGTTATTTCTGCTACATGAAAGTGAAAAGAGAAAGTGACTATTCTTGTCATTGTGAGTACACAGCACAGCACACAGCGAACTGCAAAGAAATTATACCTCTGCATTTAATCCACACACAAACACGTGCAGCAGGGGGCAGCTATTGAAAGAGCCCAAGGTGCAGTGATGTGGACAGTACCTTGCTCAAGGGTACCTAAAGGCAACCTACTGGTCTGGGATTCGACGAGTACGATCTTCTGATCTTGGGGCCAGCTCCCACTAGGCCACTGCCTCAGCCACAACATGAAAATCACTGAGATGTGAAGGAAATAACATTAATTGTCTCATTACAATGGCACCTGCCCAAGGTGGAATATATTAGGCAGCAAGTGAACAGTCCGTTCATGAATTAGATGTACTGTTAGCACAAAAAATGGCCAAGAATCTGAGCACCGCTGACAGAAAACACATCACAGCTTATAGCTTATAGCTGTGTAGCTGCAAAGCAAGAGTGTATGTGCTTACCCGTGCATTACTTACCTGGGCCTGGGAAAGAGATGTACCCTGAATGTGTGAAGCACTGTGACGCTCTGGTAATTGCTGTGCTGTGATCACTAGGACGTTTGACGGCTACCACCTACCCAAACAGTGCTGAAGACCGAGAATGCCCCTTAATTGCAACAGCATTCATTAAATGACAGGGAACTCTTTCAGAAGGATAATCTCTGCCCTTCAATTCACACTTGACTGACAGCTTTTGCCTAAAAGATGAGCCACACCAGCAACAATTGAGCGGAAGGAATTCAGAGTTTCACCACATAATTTTCTAGCCAGGAGTACTTCCTGCTCCCTTGGGCATTGCCCTTGAGCTGTTTCAATAAACTGAGGGTTCCACCACAAGCTCAATCTAGTCATTGCACTTAGAAGACTATTGCGAACTACAGCAAAGACAGTATTTAAGAGGCCTGATGCATACTGCTTTCAGGAGGCACTTTTAACAAAAGGGAAAACATGAAGTGTCTGGACAGAGGGGGTGGTAGTCTAGCTTAGCATGAGCCCTAACAATACCATGACCCTGAGGAGTTTTATTTGAAAACGGCTGCCATATAAGTGGGCTGTGAAAGGAGTTAATGTGCTGGGGCAATTAGCTATCCAGAAAACCAAGATATTTCTCCCAGATTCTCGAAAGACACAAGTCCTATTCAAACTGCCCCACACGCGACAAAGCTTTTGTGCCTGGCTTGGGGTAGACGCTTTGTGAAAAGGGTGGCCTAGTACATTTGTCTAGGTACATTGTGTAGATTCAAGCCTCAGGAAAATAGGGGCATGTAAAGGATGTTCGATTGATGTTGCTGTCTTCAGGGTTCCTTAGTTGAAGCACTTACTGTACATATCTTGAAGGTGAAAATGTCCTTGAGTACTTGGCTTTAAAAAAAAAAATAAGACTGATAAATAGAGTGAGTGCTAAAACAATTAAAAGAGGATTCACCCTCATGCTTTTATGAGCTCTTTGTGTAATATTTCTTTGTGTGATATGGTAATAAAATGTACACAAGGCCTCTGCATCAAATTTGTTAAGAATAAATGTAGGGCTTATAATAAAAATAAATTAGTACAACAAGAAGCTCAAACTGCTCAGATAAACAAAAGGAGGCAGCAAAAATCTACAGTCCTAAACAAACTTCTCTTGCTTACATCCTCATTTTCAAAAAGCTTCCAAAATATCTCAAACAGTCTAATGCATCCGTTTAAAAAATATTGTAGAGCTGAAACTGGATATTACACACACATTATTTATATGAGCGAAGGTCCTGGGTTTCATTCTCAGGTAGGCCAATCTGGGCCCTTTCTGTGTGGAGTTTACATGTTCTCTGTGTCTATGAGGGTTTCCTCTGTAAGCTCCATTTTCCTCCCACCATTCAAAGACATGATTATCAGATGGATAAGAGATGTTAAATTGCCCCCTAGGTGTGATTGTGTGTGTGTGTGTGTGTGTGTGTGTTTGCCTTTGTTGCTGCCCTGTGAAGGACAGATGACCTGTCCAAGGTGTTTCCCTGCCTTTTATCCTGTGAAAGCTGGGATAGTCTTTAGCACTGCCCGCAACCCTAATCAAAACAAGCAGTTAAGAAAATGAGCGAGTGGTTATGTTAATCAAAGGCAAAAACAGACTCCAAATGACAGAAGAAAGCTTTATCTTATCCCTGCACAAATTAAGCAATGAAACAGACTTGAGTAATCACAAGCCAACCTGTGTCCTAAACATGATGGTACTCATAATGCCCAAAAACTTTAGTTTTGTTTAGTACTTTGTTGCATATTTCTTGCATGCAATAAATACTTAAAGTCTGCAATTAATTGACAATTGCAGACATTGGAAGGTGCTGATTATCTTCTCTGATTGTGCTCCGTCAACTGCAGCCACCTTCAACTCCTGCTTGCTTGAGGCCCTTTAAATTTCTTCTTCTGCATTTGGAAGGCATGCTCAGTTGGATTTAAATCAGGGTTTATCTATTTAAACATTTTCTATTTTTTAGCTTTGAGAAACTCCCATGTTGCCATAGCAGTATCTTGAGCAGATACGATGTATCTATACACTATCAATGAAGATAAGTGTGCTGGTTCCTGTGGCAGCCCAAGCCCTAACACCTGCGCTGCCATGGTGAACAGATGAGCTGGTATTCCTTGGATCTTGGGCAGTTCCTTTTCACCTCCACACTTTCATCAACCATTATTCTGATACGTGTTGGCCTTGTCTGTTCATAATTTTTTTCCCAGAATTCTGTCAGCTCTTTTAAGTACTTAAAACTGTAATCGGGCCTCTTATTGTGGCTTACTAGTGGTTTGAATCTTGCAGTGTAACCTCTGTATTTCTGTTCTTGAAGTCTTCTGTGGAGTTTCTGACAAAGACACACATGCATCCTAAAGACTGTTTCTGATGTGTTGGACAGGTTTCTTTACCACAGTGGGGATTCTTCAGTCATCTGCATTTTGGCCTATCACTTCCTTTGCAATTACAGAGCTCCCCAGTACATTATTTTTTTCTTAATTATAGTTTTTGGTAATCCTAAGGTTTAACCAATATCTTTAATGGTTTTATTCTTGTCTGTCAACCACATAATAGCTTCCTTGACTTTCACTGGTACATTATGTATTTATGGATGGATGGATACATCTACACATCTATCTATCTGTTAACATAGGATGGATGAATCTATGTATCCATGAATGGATAGATAGATTAATCTATTAATGTATCCTTTGATGGATGGATGGATGAATCTATCGATGTATCCTTTGATGGATGGATGGATGGATGGATGGATGGATGGATGGATAGATTAATCTATCGATGTATCATTGGATGGATGGATTAATCTATCGATGGATGGATGGATGGAACACAATATATGTCATGATATTTATTTTTTTATTAGATGTGAAACATTTAAATGGAGAAGAAAGAAGCAGTAGTGCCACAAAAATATGAATAGAATCTTACACACTGCATTAAATCCAGTTAAACATAAATCTATTTTTTTTTGTAAAGAAAGACAAAGAAAAGAATACAGCAATATAATTTTTCATGATCATGATAATTAACATCATTTTGCCAGTCCTGATTGATAGATACACAGATAGACAGACAGAGAAAAATGTTTTCCTTTTTTCCCCCAGTTAACAATCTGTGGAATCTACTTATTGTCACATAAGCATATGAAAAAATAATTTAAACTAAACAACTGAGCAGTGCTATTATTGCATTTGCACTGCATGCTAAAAGCCGAAGGTGGAGGGAAAAATCTGTTTCCAGTCCTGTTCTACTCATCCTGAAATGAATGAGTGTTGGGCTCCGCCCAGCAATCAGGAGCTCAATAAGTAATAACCGTTCACCTTGGCTAGCTCCAGGCCATTACACCAGCACTGATGATGACTCAGAAGACACTGCCAAAGTGGCAATCACTACCAGATTGCTGGAAGATCTTGTTGATGGATGATGAAATAAAGGAGAGACAGTAGAGTGAGGCAGAGAATGAAAAGGTCGAAAAAGTGGGAGTACATGAAAAGCAGATGTGATGGAAGTGAAGGGGCAAGGAAAGTGTTAAATGAAACAAAGAAAAAAAGGATGTGCCAGTATATGTATATGATGTCATTTCATTTCTTTCTCTTGGCAGACACTTTTGAATTGAGTAATGCTTAAATATTCTCAGCCAGTGTAGGAGTGGCAATATTTTGCATACATTGTTAGTCATCTCCAGACCAGCTTCATATTTGTTTTTCACTCTCAGAATTTTAGTTGGTATGAGGCACAAAAAGCTCTGTACATACGCTCTAAGATTAGCTTAAGAACATTTTGTGCGTTTGGGTAGGCAAAAAAAAAAAAAACTGTAGAAATGCATACAAGAATGCTATTTGCGCCTAATAAAAGCCATAAATTACCTCATTCACCAAGTAATTTTGATTTAATTTAGAAATAAATCTGACTTCATAACAAGATAATCAGTTAAAACATTTTTACAATTAATGCCAATAAAAAAAACAAAAGAAAAACTGAATTTTTTTCAGCATTTTCTAAAAAACCGAGCTACATTTTGCTGAAATTTCCTGAAGTAAAACAATAATAAAATTACTTACAATAAGACATTAAAATTATGAATGTTTTCTCCTTCTCTTGAAAAAACCCTGAACCCTCTTGACCCAGGCCAACCCATCTAGGAATCAAGGCCAGAGCCTTTGTGTTGTGAAGTGGCAGCGCTACCCACTGTACCACTATGCCATCCTGGCTAGATAGTATTTCACACAAAAAATTATGCTACCGTATTAACTGAAACTGTGGTAATCCTTTTGTCCTCCTTTATGCTTCTAACAAACATTAAAAGCTGTTCTTGTTCTTGGTTTCTTTTTGTTGTTCAGTTTTCTAGCATCTCAGCTGTTATGGGACTGCTTTAGCTGATTGCAGCCAGAGCAAGCCACATAATGAGACAGACATGATCTAGTTAATCACCTGGTATCTTTATGGTTGGTATCTTTGCTGACAAGAAAATACCTGCATGAGCTGATTAACAAAACAGACAAAATGGATGTTTGGTTGCTTTTGTTACACTACAGTGATATACAGACAGTAAACCATGAGTCTGTGCATCAGAACAAAACCTCTACAGTTCAGGGTGAATCTTAAAGGCTGACAAATTGTTGTCATATGAATAAGAAAAGGCCCAAGGGCCTAGCCATTTTCCATGACATAGTTCTGATAGGAAGATGCAGAGGCACTTGTGAGCTGAAGTGGCCATGTGTCCATGATGCTTTTAACATGTAGTCATTAAAGCTTTTCATGATACCTAGGCAAAAATAATGATCAAGCCATGCCTGCGTCCCCAACTCAGTTATACATTTAAGTTAGCTTTACTGGCATATGAACTGGTGTTACAGTAGACAACTTGTGAGGGACTTATAGAAAAGTTATGTCAGGCACTTACTTTCTCTAAAATGATTTTAGTAAAAATAAAGTTAATAACAGTTGTAACAGCCCTGCAGAAGTATAACATTTATTTTTATAAGTCAAGTCAGTTTTATTTAGAAAGCGCTTTTTCCAAATGTTGTCATCAGAAAGCCGCTTTACAGAATCTGGGTCTTAGCCCCAAGTAAGCCGAGGGTGACAGAGACAAGGAAAAACTCCCTAAAACAGGAGGAAGAAACCTAGTGAGGAACCAAGACTCAAAAGGTGAACCCATCCTCCTATGGTCAACACCAGAAATAAAGAAAGAAAAGAAAGAGAAAGTGCATTTCATAAATTAATCGATTTTGCGATGAGTTCCGGTAAAGTATGTTACTATAAAAGAGTCCATTAGAGTCCATAGAGCCTAACTGGAAGCTCGATGAGTTAATAATGGTGGTTTTGATTGAATGGGTGGACCTTTTGTTAATCTAGTTAGTGGCAACAGTTTATGCAGATGATCTGGTGATCTAGCTGATCTGAAGTTCAGGTGGGGAGAGAAATCTGATGATATTCTCAGGAAACCCTCATGGTAATTGATGTACTTGGCCTTTGCTGTTCCTGTTATTCAACCAGGGTTTCTAGTTCTAGTTTAGTGCAGTACGATATTGTCGTCTATGGTGTCAAACATTGCACTAAGGTCGAGATGCCACTAAGAGATTGTTTACTATTTTCACTAGCGCTGTTTCAGTGCTATGATGTGGCAGAAACCCAGACTGAAATTTCTCAAAGATGTCATTTTTATGCAGATATGAGCACAGCTGTAGGGTCACAGCTTTCTTCAGAATCTTTGTTATAAATTGGTAGATAATTTTGTTAACTTGAATAGATCAAATTTATGTTTCTTAAGTAGAGGCTTAATAACTGCTTTTTTGAATGCTTTTGGCACATAGCCCAGGTTAAGAGATGAAGTTACAATTTCTAATAAAGACCTGATAATTACTGGCATGACCACTTTAAGTAGTCTTATAGGGACTGAATCAAGGATGTTAAAGAAATCCATAAAATTATGGCTTTTGTACATTGTAGGTATCTGACTCTCAGCTCCTTCATGGTTCTTCCTATTATTTGTTGCACTCTAGTAATGTGGATAAGTAGGCTGAGCATGCAAATGTAAGTGCCCACTTATATTGTGTGAAGCTCTCCTTCCAGGCAGTGGTGTTGAGTGTTGAGAAGTCCAGAAAGTTTTCAATAAAACTATAGGCTGTGGAGGACGTTACTGAATGGCTAAAATCATCATGGTGTGACGTACATAAATTATAGCTATTGTGGATCACATATATGATAAGATCTGAGATTGACTAGGGAACAATGGCTACCTGAATAACTAGTGTAAGGATTAGGTCTTACACTACACTTAAGTGTAAGTATGGTTATGGTAATGAGTGGGCCCCATTACATTCTGGATAAAAAAACCCATAGTATTAAGGAGAGATGTAAAGGCTAATTTCAGCAAGTCTTGTTCTTTCTCAACATGAAAATTAAAGTCACCAATGATTATTACTTTATTTTTATAAATTGCTAATCTTGCTAGAAAATTTACAAACTGTGAGTATGGTCCTGGTGGCCTAAAGATGGTAATAAGTGAAAAGGCTGTCTTTTTTGTTTTTTTTTTTTTCCAAAGAAGAGATGTTTAAACCTGTTCTCTGACTAAAAACTATGGTGTTTTTATGTATAACTGCTATACTTCCCCCTCTGCCACTTAAGCGAGGATTGTGTACATAACTACATAACTGCTTTCATTAAATGTAATAAACTCATCTGATTTAACCCAAGTTTTCTGAGACACACAACATCAAAATCCACTTCATTGATCATCTCATTTACTATTACAGCTTTAGAGTTTAGTGATCTAATATTGAGAAGTTCCAGCATTAGATCTAAGGTGATAGTTTGCGGATTTAGAAAGTTTAACATTAATTAAATTGGTAGAACGATTTTCTGAGTTTTTCTTTTGTCTTGTTTTGTTCAGAAACAGACACTGTCTGAATATGGTGACCCTTGAGTGACACCTCATCGCAACTTGCAGACAGCCAGTCTGTCTGTGGCTTTGTCCCACTCCTGGATTGTCAGCAGCAGCTACCGAAACTACTCTGCCGACTAACTAGCAGATTGGACTATGCTGCAAGAAATAAGAGCCGCACCCTCCCGCGAGGAACGGACACCATCCCAACTTAAAAGACTAGACTTGCTCTAAAAAGTAGACCAATTATTTATATACCCCTATCTACAAACCCTGTAAGCTACAGCACCGCATTGTTATGGTGCCAGAGCATATGATGCCATCGGACATTGCAAATTTACACACCTCTTGTCACGGATGAGGTGTGTTTTGGGCACGATAGAGGGCGCTCTGTTCTGACTGAGCACACCGGAGCTCATGAAGGCACAGGTGTGCTTCATTGGGGCTGACTATTTAAGCCCTGATGAGTCAGAACAGCGTGCGGCTCATTCGTTAGGCTAAGCCTACGTGGTATGGTGGTTTGGGTAACACTTTGGATAATTTGGTAACTTGATTTAGGCTGCAGTTCCTTGGTTTTTGTATATATATATATATATATATATATATATATATATATATATATATATATATATATATATATATATATGTGTGTGTGTGTGTGTGTGTGTGTGTGATAAAGTTATGTTCCGAACTCCTGGCTCAGCGTTGGCGTCCTCCCCGCACCCCGCCACCGTTACACCTCTATAACATTACACTTCGTTATCTCTGACTGCTGCAGACAAATATAATTTGACTGTATAAATTAAATACACATTCATATGAAAAAATTAGGACACCCTCATTAAATATTCAGTTCTTTATTGAGAAATAATGGATGTCTAATATTGTTTTATTTATCTCTGGAAAAGAAAGTGATTTAATTGCTGGTTAACAACAATTAACCTTGATTCATTCATTAAACGAAAGATATCAACAAATATTCTAACTGAGGAAAAAGTTAGGACACCCTACGCCCCACTAGATAGCGTTACCCATTTTGGCTGAAATAACCACAATGAGACGCATCTTGTAGCCATCTACCAGTCTCCAATATTGATCTGAAGAAAGTTTGCTCCACTCCTCAATGCATAATTCTTTAAGCTGTGAGATGTTGGAGGGGTTTCTTGCATATACAGCCCGTTTCAAGGATTCATGATGTTGAGCTGGCCAGATCCTGCTGCAGCAAAGCGTCTCCAACCCATGACACTTCCACCTCTATGCTTCATAGTTGGTATAGGTTCTTTTCCTGGAATTATGTATTTGGTTTACACCAGACATGTCCTCTGTTCTGGTGTCCAATTAATTAAATTTTAGACTCATCTGTCAAAAGGACATTATTCCAGAAGTCCTAGTCTTTGTCCATGTTCTCTCTAGCAAACTTCAGTCTTGCCTTGATGATTCTCTAAGGTTTCCTCCTTGCACACTGAAAGATGTGCAGTCTCTTTCTGATTGTAGAGGCATGCACTTTCACATCAACAGTAGCAAGAGCCTGCTGTAGGTCCCATGATGAAATTTTAGGCTTTTTGGAGATTTTGTGGTCTGCCTTTGGGGCAAACTTGCTTAGACAGCCAGACCTGGGTATACTGGCAGTGGTTTTGTAGATTATTTTCCAAACAGTGGAATGCCTGATTGCAATGTCTTTTGAGATCTTTTTAAATCCCTTCCCAGACTTACAAGATGCTACAGTCTTGTTTCTGAAGGCCTCAGACAACTCTTTTGATCTTACTATGGTGTTCACTCTCACCTCAACAGTCAGGAGCACACCAAACTAAATGTCTGAGGTTTAAATAGGGCAAATCCCCTTCAAAATGCTGAGTAATAATGTTCTAATCATGTGCACCTGATGTGCTACACCTGTGTGTGATTTCAGCCATTTTAATTGGGAATAAAAGGTGGGGGTGTCCCAATTTATCCCTCACCAGAAATCATATTTTGGTAGAATTACATTTTTACATTTCTGCAGTTTTAATGCTTTAGTTATATTACTTGAATCCCCCTGTATTGTTAAAATGGAGATTAAATATGTATATGTCCAAGAAAATTACAAAAACACAGGTTTTCATAGGTTGTCCTCATTTTTCTCACATGACCATATATAATCCAGCCACTACATATGCACAAGCAAGTCTATTTCTTCATGCTGGTCCCAAGGCCCAGCATGGATAAATAGGAAATGCTATGTCAGGAAGGGCAATTGGTGTAAAACCTTTGTCAAATTGATATGTAAAGCAGCGAAATATCATGTCAAGATAAGTAAAGTTAATGCAGTTAATTCCAAAGTTAATGGGGAATTTTTGCTACTAAAGCCACATGTGCCTGCTAGGGCCAGGCCTTTTTCACTCGCCAATATATAAGCAAAAGGGTACTACATGAAGAGAAAGAGTGCTTATTCACACCCTGAAATAAAGACAAAAAGCATTCTGTCCCAGGTGGAGTAAGGAGACAGAAGCTGCGCTTTGATAATAACACAGCTTAGTAGTGCAATAAAATCTGCTCGGCTAAAGAATCAGTAGAAAATGGCCTGACTCTGTTTAATTGTAAATCAAGTTTAAAGACTGCCCAGAGAGTCATCACTCAGCGCTTCCAATAAATAAAGGAAAAATCCATTAGCTGGCAACTATTTTATTGGAGATTCCACAACAAGCTAGGCTGGGAGAGGAGGGGAGTGAAAGGGATGCAAGTGAAAGGCAAGACCCTTGTGTGTGCGCGCGCTGAAGGAAGAAGGGGTAGTAACCCTCGGCTGGCTGCCTGGCATGTGCCAGCCACTAATGCATAGGACATGCATACCCTATCTGCTGGTGTAGTAGAATAGAGGCAGAGGATGAGGGGAAATATGAAGGGGGGCAGGGTATTTTTTTCAGGAAGCTCCAGGGACATCCTGGTCTAAATGGGCCTGTTCATTAGAAACAAAACAGACCACTCTGTAACATGCAAGCTGGAGCTGCATCACAAAGTCTCTCATCCAGGTCTGTGCGGACTGCACCGATTGCTTAATGATTATACTAAAGCGGGATGGGTGTAAGGGCTAGGCAATATTGTTGGTGCTGTTCTTCAGGGGGAAATGAACCTTCAGTTTCCAGACCAATTCAGTCCTCCCAAAACCTCTGTTCATAAATGAAACTCAGGACCTAATTAATTTGCTTATGGTCATGTAAGGTAGCAAACCAAACAGCAGTCACAAAGGTGCATCTAGTATATGCATAATTGTGCATTTGTAGTAAAGAGGAATATTGTTATTTAAGTAAATATAACAAACGTGTAGCATTTTCCTGATGAAGGAAGATGTTTTTAAACAGCAAAATGTCCACAGCCTCCTTTAAAAATGACAGCCCATTTGGTTCTTTCTCAGCATGAAAATGCAAAAGTGGAAAGTTGGTAGGAAGAGGCAGTTGGATCATGGCAAAACCTCAGCCTCAAAGTTTGCATACAAAATGAAAGCTTCAAATGGATTATGTTTATGTTATATATACACTATGTTTTTCTCCTCCTGTACTCTTATTGGCTGTTGCAGGGCACAGCTGAGACCTTGAATAAATGATGTCTTTTGTGGCAATCACTTGCTTTCGTCAGAGAAATAATCTTAAAAGCACTGCACTGTATGCTATTTGTCCTTTGTTGTGGTGTGCTGAAGACACTACATTCCATTATTGCTCAGTTCAAGCTCTTTCATCTGTCATGATGGTACTGAGTAAACCAGGCCTCCTACAAAATGTGATAAATAACATGCAACTTGTGGCACTTTTTATGTTGCTTTGGGCTTTTTTTTTTTTTTAACCCCTCGCCATTTTCAGAAAAAATTACAAAACCTGCAAAAAGCTTATGCATCTCACTGCATCTTATGCATCTCACAGGCTATTAGTGTTGTAATTGTGGGTATTCAATAAAATAATTAAAATGAATGTTGTATTCATATTAAGAAAAGTTACTATTGCTCCTGAATTTTATTAGAGTTCACAGAATAAACTAAGAATCACCACTTGTTCACTGCTGGAACCAAGGTAGGAAGTTAGGAAGGCATTTTGGCTCAGGAGCCAAAGGAGTATGTTTTTTCACGGCTGTTCTCCATCCATATCCCCAATTTTTTTCTCTCACTCTCCTGTTGAGCAAACTAAGCAATTGCTCATGCAGTCATATCCTGCATAAAGGTCCAGCTGTGCTTTCATCCCCTGATTTCATTAGTTAGAGTAGGTTGAGATCAGAGATTGCATTATGCTCTCCTCTAATTCAATTCCCAAGGCTTTCCAGCTGCCTTGCAAGGTTAACACATTCTTTGCATTTTCAAAGACACCTCTGCCTTACTTCCAGCCTATTTTGAAAAACTTAAGTATTCATCATTGTACTTAAGGCCAGTGCTATCTGGGGGAATTGTCTAATAAAAAAAAAAAAAAATGCTTTGTACAGTCTACACAGTGTGTTTTTCAGGGCAACTCCAAATGTGTTTTTCTTAGCAACACCTGATGTAAGAAATTTACAACAAACTGGAAAGGAAAGGAAGGAAAGGGAGGAAACAAAGGAAGACCTGCTTCAAGTTACTGATAATCTGAAATCTTCTCACATGGGCAAAGACAAAGCTCAGAAACTATGGTTAGACCCATACAGCTGATATTCAGAGACGTCTGCTCAAGTCAAGGCCAATGAAAAATTCATGCCAAGGTGCCAAGCCATTTCCCATGCAGTTGCAGTGTAGAAGCACTTTTTCAGCTCCATGACCTGAACACTTCTGACAGGTCAGCCAGGCAGAACAGAGGCAGAGATGGCATGTGGTCCACTAAGGGCAGAGAGAGAGAGAGAGAGCGCGCCTGGGGAGTGTGCCAAACATGCTGATCCAACTCCTGTCAGAGGCAACTCGCTAGTCTATGCACACGTCCAAATGTGATGGAAAAAAAGACTAGGCAAAAACGTTCAGAAAGGTTGCTTTTGTTACTTTCACGGAACAATTTGCTATCTCTTTCTAAATAAACAATGATGTGTAATATGTATTCAAGGTTTTACCAGCAAGGCATGATATAGAAAAAAAAATAGTATTACATCTTGTAGGCCTATTATTTGAAATATGGTAAAGCTACATACTGCAAATCTCTATTCTACAAACAAATAAGCAATACAGAGGTGCCCCTTTAAGATCCAATTCAGGATATAGTCTCAGCTGTCCTTTCTGCCATGCTGTTTTTCTTGAAGGACAGTAAAAATGGACCACAGAGGCATCTGCACAAGCTTGTTGAGCCTGTAGAGATGCTCAGCATCACAGATAGGTGTCTTGTAATCATGAAAGGATTTTTTCTACAGTGGGAATTGTGAGCACACTTTTAATTAAGTTCTCATTAAAAATTGAAGGGCATAAAGGGTTCTTCAATCCCTCAGAACATTTCAACATTTTATTTCCAAAAGTAGGGGCTTTATTGACTGGGTTAGAGGTGTAAAAAACAAATCAATTTCCAGACAACTGCATCACTGGGGCTTGGATTAGGATCCCCCGTTATAAGGAACATTTGTAAATTTTGTGTGCGCAGAACCTTTATTTCAGTATCAAGATGTTTCAGATAAAGATTCTTTACCACATGCTTCTTTCTTCAAAACCTTAAAAAATGTAATTAACAAATAAAATTGTTTTCAAAAGAACCATTTATTTAAAGATCCTTTAGGGGGACAAAAGGGGTTCTGGTTCACAGCCCTGGTGGAAAGGTCCTTGCTCTGCAAATCTGTTATCTAAATAATAATTAAACCATTGAAAAGCCTTCCTTGGGTTGTGACGGTGTAAAAGCAACAAAAAATAAAAAGGCTCTATGGCCAGGGTGCAGGCTGCATCACACAGAGAACCCTCTCCAGCTCCCCAATGTTTTCCTGAGAATTTTTTTTCAACAATTTATCAAAGCTCTTTTAACTGTCACTGAAGATGAGTGCTTTCATGTTTTTGATCCCCATTCTCAGTAAGCAGCAATGAAAGGGAAAATTAAGGATTCAGCAAACCTATTTTAGGGTAGCCTCTACAGATCCACCGTTGGGTGGATCAGGTATAATTGCTTGCCTGAAGGACTATATATCCCATTTACTGGAGTGCATGGCTTATAACTACCAACAAGCAAAAGATACAGTGCGTTCATCTAATACCTGTTCCATAACAGCCCCCACCCACTCTTCATCCACCAGTGGCTTACGACACAGCCTGCATTTTAGTGAAGCCTGTTGTATGGGCATGTGTGCATGTGCATGGAGAATGCACATTGCATGCACACATAGAGGGGGACAGGGACATATTAAAAAAATGTAAAAATAAGCAAAGGATGGGGATGAACGAGAGCCGCATTGGATCAAAAGTAATTATTCACAACGGGAGGCTGCAGAGTTAATTCGACCAATCAGCAGCAGTGTGATTGGGGGATGGGTAAGAAAGGCTGAGATGGTAGAGAAAGAGGAGACAGGAAAAAAGGTCTTATGAGGCAGAAGTAAGAAGAAAAAAAAAAAAACAAAAAAAAACAAAAAAAAAAAAAACACCTCTTTGCACTAGCTCTTGCCTTCCATTTAAAACGACCCCATTCAAGCAAAGAGAAATGATGTACTGCTTGGTAAAAGGTCTGCCAACTATTGTGGCTTCTGATTATATTCTTGCCATTCGCAATAGCAAGTTGTTCAATGCAGCCGCAGGAGCCTAGCAATGATTGCTATCATTTCTAAAATGGCAGAGACTTAATCAGTTCTTTTGTCAAGCCGATCATAAAAAAAGCACAGCTTTCTTGTGATGGAAAGACAGATGCACTTTATTTCTTACATCACATTATTTCCCTTGTGACTGAGAGAAGCTGCACTTAATTCAAGCTCCACCATCAACTTAATTCAATATCAAAAAACAACAAGCATCTTCCACAACCAGTATACATTTCTGCATGCTACCGCTTGATATTTTAAACTTGTACCTCACATTCAGCTCAGTGTAAAAGAAAATGGAAATGCATGCTTTAACCCATGACCTAATGAACTGATTGACGGGGAAACTAATAAGGACCAAGAGTATGGCCAGAGAGAAGAGGGAGTTGTGAAGGAGCTCGGGGTGAGTGAAAGGGCTTCCTTCTCCCTTCATCTAGCGTCAACATCATCATCAACATGTGTCAACATCAAACATCACCTCTACACCTGTGCATCTCTGTAGTCCTTTGGTGCTCAGATTAAAGGGAGGCTTTGCTTACCACAGAGGTAAAGGGAAAAAAAATATTGGAAGAAAACATGGTCTGGGACTGTGAACACCATATATCTTTAATTCCTTTAGTTGTGAGTTCACACAGCCAGGTGGTACATGTTTTCTTTTAAAGAAAAGGTGGCCGAATAGGTCTTATTTTTTTCCTTTTTGACTGAATTATTTTAGTTTCTGAAACCCACTTCCAAGCTGTGAAATCAGGAATTGAAGCAAACGCAAAGGTGCCAAGTATAAAAAAGGAGAAAGAGCATTGAAGATACATGCCATTTTTGTCTTTTTTGAGAGAGATTCTGGCTCTGAAAGGTTTGCAAGATTTTTCTTTAATAAACATAAGGAAAAAATTAGTGAGTGTTCTATTTGGTGCTTTTGTTGTTCATTTTGCATATTATAATGTAACTTACTGTCACAGTGGTGGGGAGCGGGAAGGACGTCATTGCTGAGCCAGGGGTTCTAGACATACTTTTAGTTAACAGAAACATGAATCCAGACACGAAACTGGACCTATACCAAAACCAGAACCACCCGCAACGACAACAGAAGTCTAGCGAATAAGCTGCGCTCTGTTCTGACTCATTGAGGCTTAAGTAGTCAGCTTCAATGTAGCACACCTGTGTCATATGAGCTCAGGTGTGCTCCGTCAGAACAGAGCGCCCTCTACTGTGAATAAAACAGAAGCAGGAAACCCAAAGTCCTGACATCACCCCCCCCTCTCAAGGGCGCAACACCAGGGGCACTTCTCCAGTGCCGGAACCTGGAGGGGAGACAAGCCAGAACAAAAGAAAACAAACATAGCCCCTTTAATGGGGTACCTGGTAAAGTCTATATTCTCAAATTAAAAAACAATTGTACAGGAAGGGGGACCTGGACCAGCCAGTCATGTCTCGGGCTGTTGGCAGCGGAGAGGGGTACCCCAGAGTCTCAGTCCATATCTTTGTAACCAAGTCCCTTTGGTATTTGTGTTTAGCTGTACATCCTTTCGGTGCCTTTGTGCTGTCCCGTGTTTCCTCTGTCACCCGTCTCTCTGACTCTGTATTGGGGCCTCTGGAGGACTCGTCTGATTGGCTGGAGAGCCTTGTCCGGTCATCATCTGAAAAAGAGCTAAATACAGGAGATTCTCTGTGGTTAGAAGGGGAAGTGCGTGCTCTGCCTCCGGTCTCTGTCCTTCTCGCTCTCCATGACTATCGTTTCATAATCTGAGGTGTGGAATTTTTCGTCTCTTTCGTACAAATGTTGTAGTGTTGTGCCAACGGGGATGACATTCACACGGGCGTTTAGCAAGAGGTTTGGGAAAGGTATCCTTCCACTGCTGCAGTAAACGCTGTTGCTCTCCTCTGGCACTGCTGGCTTTTGCGAGGCCTGGGTAACTGTGTGCTTCCATCTCTGAGAGGCATGATAATTTGTGCATTGCTTTTACTGACCTTACACGTGGCAACCTGGGTTACTCCTCTCTTCTGAGCAAGAGGGGGTTCGACTAATTCCACAGCCTCTGGTATCTGTGGGTCCTCCACTGGCACATCAGATTGGGTTGCTGGATTGACATCACCGGTAGCATCCACAAAGATTCTGGAGCACTCCTCCTCTGGATCACTCTCTGAAAGGCTAAGGTCAAGGGAATTGAGTACCTCTGAGGAACTAGACTCAATTTCTGTGACTTTACTTACTGAATTCACTACAAGGGAAGAGATCTGTGAAGGGCAGTCTTTTCCAGAGATGATGCCTGAGGTAATGGATGGAAGTTGCTTATGATGAACCAGACTGGGAGTCATATTCCAAGATGCGGTTGCCTGGTTATGTAACTTTGACTGTGCGGAAGGAACATATACAGTGTCAGTTCCAGCAATATGTATGGGTATGTTCTGAACAGGTTCACTGAGAAGTTTTCGTCTAGTTGGCCAATAGGTTTCAGCAGAGGTCAGGGGATTCTGAATAGTCCTAGCCTCCCTCCTCGATACTGGGAACGTGGAGGGGAAATAATCCTGAAACTTAAATTTCTTGGTCCTCTCTGTTACGATACAAGTCTATATTCTCACCTGAAGTATCTGTGGACAGGATCTCCACCAGAGGCTTTCTCTGCCTGTGTTCCAAATCAGTAATCAATACGAGTGATTTCAGAAGAGAAATTGTTATGGGTACCTCTGCCGACCAATTGGTTGCATGGAACTTCCTTGTTGTTCTCCCCGACTCGCCACTGGGGTCCCATGAGGAAAGGTCCAACTCACTGGAAAGCCTTGGCCTGAAAGAGTCTAAAAAAGAGCTAAACATGGAAGAATCTTTCTTGGCCCTGTGACACTCTGCCCTAGGTACCAGCAGGGTGAATCTCATGGAGTCCAGGTTCTCAGAAACACAGCGAATACTTAGTTTTTTGTCCATAATCAAACATACAAAACTGTGCATTACCTGGCCTCCTTGACCATACTCTCTGGGTGGGTCTTGCAGCTCAGTGGGTTTACTGGTCTCCCTCCTGGCTTTTTCCAGTTCTGCCTGCAGAGCAGCACTCTTGCCTTGCACCTGCTTCAGCTCCTGCATGAGTCCACTGACTTCTACTCGAAGCTCACCATTGGCTTGAGCTAAAACTTCTCTCTCTCTTTCCATGGTTGCAATGTCACTCTGGCAAAGAGACAGGAGTCCTTTGGTCTCCAAGTTGAGAAAGCAGAGTGGTGAGCTTTTCTTCGTGTTTCAGTCTTTCATGGGTGGCTGAGGTGGTTATCTGCAGAACAGAGGTCTTGCTCTCTGCCAGCTGTTGGTTGAGCCTTGTCAGCAACTCCCTCTGTTGTTTGATCTGATCATCTCGTTGGTGAATGTCTTTGAGAAGTGCACTGTGCTTCATATTGGCCTGTCTGAGTCTTTCTGACTCAGCCCTTAAGTTCTCCTGGGTACTGTTCAAGCTTTCGGTTAGCCAAACTAACTATCTGTTCACTGAGATCCCTACAGACTTTCTCACGCTCTATTATTTCTCTAACCTGGAACGGCTCCTCTGTTGCCCTCTGCCTGGCAGACGGGTTAGTGGAGCTGGGTTTGGGCACCGCGCCAGGTGCTTGCCTCCTGCTTTTCGCGTTATGGATGGCTTTCTTTGCTGTTTTCTTTCTTTGCTTCCCGGAGGACAGGGTATCCGCCATTTTTTCGCCGCGATTGGTGCACGGCGCTTTCTCCGCTGGCGGACTGCCGTAAGTGATTGGTGCACGGCGGTCCGCCAGCTGTGACAGCGCCGTGCACCAATCACTTATGGAATTTTATGGAATTTATGGAAACACTGAGGATGTATATGCAGTTATTTGCTTTGGAGTAAAAAAAAACAAAAAAACAAAAAACAAATCAAAGACATGATCCCAGATAAATTGTGTGCAAACATGTTAAACATGTTGCCATTGTGAAACATACCACAAAGAAATTGAAAAATTAAATGTAAGCATGTTAGCCCATGGACAATGTGTGACTACATGTTTTTTCATTTGAAAAATAAAATGAAGGGCAAAAACTGTGTGTCATTCATGTTCAACAGCAAATGTTAATGTACCTATATTATAATTTTTTTTTTTTTAATCTAGATGTATTATACTGAATCCTTCAATATATGAATATTACTGGAGTGACTTGTTAGCCTATTGTTGTTGAAGAAAATTGCATTCTTTGAGTATTTTTAGAATGCATTTCCACCATTTCACCAGCAGTAAGGTTTATAATTTCTGCATTATTTAAGAAAAAAAAAAAAAAAAAAAAAAACACACTTGTTACTCATTGCATGCTTCCCTAGCAAACGTGCCACAATTACACTAGAATAATATGCAAATACTTCAGTATTTGATTAATTACTTTGCACTAGGTCAACTTAGTTACAGCATTATGTGAATCTTTAGACGTAGCGTGTTGCACCTGCTTCTAATAGCATGCTAATTTTAGCAAAAACAGCTAAAAAAAAAAAAAAAAAGACTGAAAATTCTTGGAATAACTTGACAATTAATTAAATGTACATTTATAGTACTTTTAATTTCTGTTACTTTTGGAGATATTTACTTTTGTTACCACAACTACTGTATACAGAAAAAAAGGGAAAAAAAAACAAAAAAACTTAAGACTTCAAATATTGAATTTGTTTATTGAAACACAGGTCATTATGATTTAGACCACCAACACACAGAATTTTAATGCCAGATAATTTGTTTTGTTTCTGAAAGGGTTGTAACAATTTTTTTTGACAGCAGCTTAACTTGGTGTGGCTAGCTCATATTGCCTAGTTAGTTACCTAGCTTGGTAGTTTGTTAAATATATAGCAATATGACATTAGTATTAAAATACAAAAGAGGGTGTTTTCTTAGCATTGAAGAAGTGAAAATGACTATTTTTGTCATTGTGAAACACAGCACAGCAGTGAGCCACAATGAAATTCAACCTCTACATTTTGCCCATACATGGCGTGCAGCAGGGGACAGCTACTACCTTGTGCAAGGGTACCTCAGGGCAGCCTACTGGTCTGGGATTCAAACCCAATTTGAACCTTTCAATTCTGGGTCCTAGTCCCTAAGCCACCGCTGCCCCACAATAATTGCTAAACTGAATTATTTTGCAATAATTCAGTTTAGCAATTATTGAAGTTCCTAAGCAGGTAGTGCAAAAATATTTTGCTGAATAGAAATCTGAATATTCAAGCCATGATCAGGCAGACCAAAGGTGACAACACCATTGGAACTCCAAGAAATAGAGATTTGTTTACTGAGACACAGAACAGCAGCAAATGGCTCCAATAAAAAAGCTAATAGTGAGAGTAGAAATCTCTAAATCACAGGTCAGGAAGGTTAACAACACTTGGCACTTGCTTAAACATACAAATAAATTTTTTTGGAAAAAGTCTTTTTAATAAATTAATCTATGTTTGAGATTTATATAAGTAGCAGAAATGGTTATAGAAGAAGAAAAATAGGAGAAAGACTGATGGCACATTGTATCGAAACAACATGGTAGTGGGAATATTGAAGTCTTGGGGTGTTTTGCACAACTCCAAACAAACAACTACACAAAATAAGATACATGCTGACAAAGGAGATACCATATACTCTTCTGAGATATACTGTATCTTATGGTTTAGATTTTTGTAGAGAAGGACTCAACTGCAGCAGGACAATGACGCAAAAAATATCTCAGAGCTTTGCAACAATCACTTGCTGACCAAAGAAGCGCAAAGATGCTCAAATATATTTCTCCACACTCATGGTACAAAATTTGTTTCATTTTATTTGTAGGGCACTAGAAGAAAAAGAGAGTCAAGAGTTCAGTAACAACACAACATATTTGAAATACTGCAGTGGTAACTTAGGGGTATGCTACTCAGCTGCAGATCAAACAAGAAATTTTGCAAGGCCCTTAACCCCAAATGGCTCCAGGGTGCCTATTCCAGCAGTCATAGGGTGAAAAACAGTAGAAACACCCTGTTCAGGTAACCAGTTTCTCATAGGGCAGACACACACACACACACACACACACACACCTACCTAGGGGGCAATTTAGTATTTGCCAATCACCTGACATGCATGTTGTTGGATGGAGGGAAGAAGACAGAGCACCCAGAGGAAACTGATGCAGACATGAAGAGAACAGGCAAACTAAATTAAAGGAAAGACAAAAGTGTGGAGAAAGGAAGGACATGCTCATGAAGCTGAGTGGAGGTGGTGACATGGCTTGGGCTTGCATGACAGCTTTTGGAACATGCTCAAAAATCTTAATTGATCATGTCACTCACTATAGTAGAAGGAGAGTGGTTTCTGAAGTCTAAAGAAACATGTTATCTGCCAATTTACAGAGAAATGCATCTAACTAAAGAAACAGGAAGAACCTGACCGACAATGAACTGAGACACACTGCATGAACTGCATGAAGAAAAAGTGCAAAGTTTTGGAATGGCCTAGTCAATCACTCAATGTTCCTTCTTCATTTTCTTTCTGGAATAGAAAGTTTTCTTGCATCAGAGAAAGTCAAGAATTTTATTGTGAAATACTAAAATACAATGAGCCTAATGCATGCAACATATAAATGTTACATATTAAATCCAATAACAGACGCTATACTGTTATATCAGGGAAACCATATAATGCAAGTTTCTTCACAGAGTTAATTAGAGCTTTAGAGGGTCAGTTTAAGAGGGTCCCTATAAATGGCAAACAGGTCATACGTTTAGGCCAAAGAAAAAATGGTATAAAATAATGCAAATCTGCATCAGTGATTCTTATCTCTGATCAGTTCCAAAAGGATGAGTTAGAGAATAGGGTGTACATACTCAATGTTCATGCTCATTATTGGTATAAAGGAGACACTAATTTGCTAATTAATGCAGTCCTGGGAAACAGAGCTTTCCAAGAAGAGCACAAAAAAAAGAACACTACAACACACACCTGTTACACCAGCATACGCACCTGTTATTTGAGAGAAAAAGCTGGCAACGATTTTGTTGGAATGAATTAATGACTATATGTTCAATCATTGACGCTTCAAGCTTATTAACTGCTAGCCAGAAGACTTTGGAGGTAAACAGACTATTTTTAGAAAGTGAAGAAAATGATAATTAGTAAAAAAACCACAGCTGAACCACAAAGAAAGACTTTAAAGGGCATCAAGAGAAACCACTTACAACAAGCTCTTTGAGAAAAAAGCAAGCTCTATAATTGCAGGTAATGACAGACATGAAACCACCAGGTAAGAAGTGATTCCTCAAGAGAAAGAATGGATGTCACAAAAAGGCTGCACATATCTGCAGATAAGGAACTCTGTGGAGCACAGTTTGTTCAGCAATAGATGCAAAGACTAGTAATGCACTCATCAAAAAGGAAGGAACCATATTATTGATAGACTAGGTATCGGTTATAACTTATCAACATAGAATATTGTGTCATATATTCACTGATCAGCCATTATATCAAAACCACTGACAGTTGATGGGAATAACATTGATCAACTCATTTGAGTTGTACCTGTCAAGGTAATGGACAGACACACACACACACATAAATATATATATAAAATGGGCAGTACATAAGGATGTGGGTGAAAGCCTCTTCAAAACAACAGATTCTGGGGAATGTTTTCAGCCTGCAGTGGTAAATGACTTCTAAAAGTGGTCACAGAAAGGACAATTAGTCTACCAGCAACAGGGTAAATAGCACCTAAATATCTTTGATGCATGTGAGGAACAAAAACAAGTCTGTCATGTCTTACCCCCTCAGAAGAGCTAAGGTAGCACAAATTGTTGGTAAAGTTCATGCTGGCTACAACAGAAACGTGTCAGAACACAGTACTGCATCATAGCTGCAGCAGCATCCACAGACTAGAGTGCTCATGCTCATCACCACCCCAAGCACCTACAATGTGCAAGTAAGCAACAGAAATGGACCAGTGAACAAAGGATGACAATGGCCTGGTCAGATGAATCATGTTTCCTGTTGCATAATTTGGAAGTCTGTTGGTCAAGGGTTCAAACCCCTTCCCAATAGGTTGCCCTGAGGTACTCTTGAGCAAGGTACCGTCCCCATCACTGCTCCCCGGGCGCTTTCAATAGCTGCCCACTGCTGCACGGGTTTGAGTGTGCATGGGTAAAATGCAGAGGTCCAATTTCGTTGTGGTTCATGTGTGCTGTGCCGTGACCTCGCAATGACAAGGGTAGTCACTTTCACTTTTTCACTTTCACTTTCAAAACATGACAAAGAGGTCTTGGCCTTCAAATGCCCCAGATTTCAGGCTGTTTATTGGATGTGCTGGACAACGTAGATCTTTCTTGGAGGTCCCACCTCACAACTTAAATGATCCACTAATACTGTGGTGTCAGATATCACAGTACACATTCAGAGATCTTGTAGTGTCAAGGACTTAATGGGTGAGAGCTGCTTGGGCAGAAAATTACTAATTACTTGGGAAGGTTAATTTTAGTGGCTAACTGGTAGAAGCAGTTTCTATGATGTTAGTTTCTTTTTAATAAACCGTCTTTACTATCTTATAAACAAGTTCAGTGATGTTTTTAAACATTCAAAGATTAATTGTTCTTATAGAGAATAATAATGTATAAAAATGGTATCATCTATATTGAAAACAAATAGTGGGATTTAAACAACCATGGCTGTGGTAATGATTAAGGTTTGTAATGCTTTAGCTGTAAATGCATATTTTTATTTGTGAAAGTCAAAGGTCACTCTTTGGCAACTCTTCAAAAGATTGAATATTTTTACTCTTCAATTTCCCTCATATAAAGTAAAGCTTTCAGGAAAAACAGTCAAGCTTTCAGTTCTTGAAATAAAAAAATAACAGTAAAAGACAAAAGATTGTCATGTATTGTTTGACTTTAAAAACATATATAGGGAAAAGGTATTTTAAAGGTATATATTCAATGTGAAAGAATAGAATGCTTTTTCCTGCAACTAAAACCCTTGGGTTATCCTAGCAGTTGTTTCAGTTTTTACTCCTGGTCTCATAATTCTTTAACTTTGGCAGATTTGAGTGTTTTGTTATCTACCCATTTCAAAAGGCAAAAAAAAGAAAATGTATAAAGCTTAATAACATCACCATTAGATTTAATAAATGAACTTTTTCCATCAGCTGAACACAGATCTAAACTTAAGTTTGGTCAAATCTAAATAATTCTAATAATTTATGGTGAAATGTGAAGTTTAGGCAATTTATACTGTATTTCACTATACTGCTATTGCAATTATGTTAACAACCCATAGCTTCTTGTGTTTTGCATCAATATTTCAGGTAAATAATAGCATGAATAGAAAACATGCAGGCTTGCCCTAAATTATTGTATTGGAGATAAGGATAAAGTTGACTTCACTTCAGATTTCACTGAAATGCACAGTTTTAAAGATTACTAAATGAATGGAAAGTTCTCTTGTTTAATGATATTATGCCAAACTGAGTTACTATGTGTAGAGATTAGGAAGATTATAGTGGAAAACTATATTTCTTCACATTCACAAATATTTCACTTGTTATCTTGTCTTTACTATATAAATTTACAAGGTAAGTTGAAGTGCAGCATCTCAGGCCTTTTCTGTGTTTGTTGTGTATGACCAAGGTTCACCAGCATGGACTGCAAATAATAACTCAGTGGAATAAAGCCAACTATTCAAGAGCTTTTTGACTGTTACCAAATTATGTTTGTAAAACACAACCACAGAGGAGAAAGAAAAAAAAAGAAAACAGGGATATATCCATACTGACCTTCACTGAGATCCTGTTCCCTTGGAGAGACGCCTCAAATTCAGGAGACATTGTAAAAAAAAAAAAAAAAAAAAAAAAAAAAAAAAAAAAAAAAAGTCCATGCTCAGTGTTACTGTATTTTATCAAAATCACCCTTGCATTTTTTTTTCCTACCTAGAGACTTTTTGTGGTCTCATCAACCCCCTCCCATTCCATAACTTTTGCAAGATAATTTTTAAAGATAATATTTTCAGAAGCCATACAAGTGGAACAGAGAATGTTCACAAGTTTGAAAGCCAACTTTTTTTTTTTTTATCTTTTTAGCTACAGTGCCTCTAGTAGCAATGAAAATAGAAAGACACTTACGAAAATCCTTAAGAACCCTTAAAACAAAGAGAGGTGCGTTTTAACTAGTGCTGAAATCGACAGAAAACTTTCAGGTTCTGTCCGCATGGTCATCTCTTGGCTTCAGAAAAAAACAGAAGGACAACACGGTTCCTGTGGAATCTTCAGAAATGACTCGCTGGTTACAGTGTTCATGCCTCACTCTTGGTTTCCTATGCAATTTCAGAGCGGTTTTCTTGTTTGGTTTTGTTTTTTAGCAGTGAAGCAGAGCTCCTACACCCTGGGTATTTTTGATTTCCTTTGCGCAAAAGCTGAACAAACAGACAAAGGGAGCTGCAATAGAAACCTGCCAAGTCTCGCCTGGCTTTTATCCCCTCTCTCCTCTTCTCTCAGCTCCCTCATTCTCTGTATGGCAACCTTCCCAACAAGCTTTGGCAGAGCTCCAGTCTGTGTCTGTCTGTCTAGGTCCCCTCCGCCTCCCATAAAAAATAGCCAAATTGGGCAAATTGATCAAAACAAATAATAAAATCTTTCGCTCGCTGGCACAGGATTAATTCAAGTTCTCAGAACCCTCCCCCTCCACCCTATCACCCCCTTCAAATAAAAAGGACCATGAATAAATATTGACATTTCTGCCACTCTCCCGAACCTTTTCCCACTACTCCCCCACCCCACTACTGCCTATTCCCTCCATTACTGCTGCTCAAAATCACCCTAGCACTCAAGAGTTCCTTAGTGTCTCACCCACTCACTTCCAAGTCTCCGGGATGTCTTAGCAAGGAAGGATCCTGCTGCTGCTCCGCTTTTCAGTGCCACAGCTATTCACAGTATGCCAAGACAGCACCTCCTGTCATTTTGAAGACATTGCTGTGGCGCTGTTAATGGTGCCAACTCAGGACTGCCTGATGGACCCAACCTCCACATACACATTCCACCTTCACATACTGTAGCCTAGGAAATTTTAGCTAAATGGGAAATTCAATGATGAAAGAGACAGCTACAAATGTTTGGTCATCAATATCTATTTAAGGGGTTTGACATTTATTTATTTCTTTATTTCTTTTCGCGGTGGCGGTGGTCTAGTGGTAGGATACTTGCCTATGGTTCCAGAGGTCCCAGGTTCGAATCCCACCTCTAGCACTACCACCACTGGGTCTCTGAGCAAGACCCTTAACCCTGAATTGCTCCAGGGGGACTGTCCCTGTGATTAGGACATGGAAGTTGCTCTGGATAAGAGCGTCTGCTAAATGCCGTAAATATAAATAAAATAAATACATTTCTTGGTTCATTTTTGGGTGTTTAAAGACAAATTAAGGACTCTTCTTGTTTTTCTGTAAGAACAAATAATTGTGACCTCCTCAGATGTTTCCAAACCTGGATCTGGGAAATCCCTCCAGATGAAGGGCTTGTTGATTAGTTTATTAGTTGGAACAGATGTCTAAGAGTGCAAAAAACAGGACAGATACGCCAGGAACAATGTTGGGATCCACTGCTATATACATAAATCAGTTGTTATAAAAAAGAAAAAGAAAAAAAAAAATACAGCTTCAATATAGGAATAAGGGATGTTTCACAAAATGAAGTAACTGATGAAACATGCAACAAAAGTACTTCTTTTACAGCTGGCAAATTGCCACTTTTAATTTTAAGCGTGTACTATAATATTTTTCTTCAAATCTGTAACACATAAAGGCCATTGTATTCATTGATTATTACTCACTGAGTAGATCAGTGATGGACTGGCAAACTCTCCAGGGTTTTTACTGCCTCTCTTTTTGCCTTAAGGGCAAGCACCCATCACAACCCTGATTGAGAAAATCAATTTATAAAAAGTGTGCATGCTTGTATGTGATAGTGGTAAACTCCAGACTGAGCTACACAGTCATCTTAACTGCATAGGGCCATTTAGCTAATCTGAAAGAACATACAACTAGTTAAAAGTTTACCAGCTTTTGGAAGCCATTCAAGCCGAAATAAGAACAACCATGGAGAACAAATTTGTTCTTCAACTTTGAGAGGACTGAAATGCAATCCAATATGTTAGGAGAAGTTAATCCGTTTGAAGCAGTCATACGGGGTCGATCCCCATATAGTGACTCGCATTCTCAGACAGGCTGCAGATCAAGAACTTTCATCTTCACATTGGCCACATACACAGCAAATGGAGTTTACAGCAAACCCTTTAGCAAGTACTGAATTCCATTCTACTGATTAAGAACACCTGACTCAAATATCATAATCATATCAATCAATAATCGTATCATAATATAATCAAATTAATTGCTCATCCTAGAGGTTTACACAGTTTTGCCACTCAGTTATGAATTATAGTATAATTTCCATATCTTAAAGAACAAGTATTATATTTATACAAGTAATTCATTTGATTAACTGTACTTTATTTTCATATCACAATAACTTGCAAACTTTTTTTTAACCATAATACTCTGATATGAAAACTGGGAATTAAAAAAAAACAATTTTTAAAAAGGCAGCGGTGGCCTAGTGGTTAGGGCGTCGACCACATGATCGGAGGATCAGGGGTTCGAACCCCTTCCCAATAGGTTGCCCTGAGGTACCCTTGAGCAAGGTGCCGTTCCCGTCCCGCTCCTCCCTGCGATGGGCTGGCGACCTGTCCAGGGGGCATCCCCCGTCCTCGCCCTGTGTGCGCTGGGTTGGACACCAGCACTCCCCCGCGACCCCGTTTGGGACAAGCGGCAGAAAATGGATGGATGGATGGAATTAAAAATGTTTTTGTTTATTCTTTTTTTATATTAGCATAGATTTCTAAGTAAGCCTGTTTAAATTCAATTTGTAACCTAATCCAAAAAATGACTACGTTAAAGTAACAAGCTGATGACTACTACTAGGAGTTACTTGACTTTTTGAACTCATATATTCAAATGAAACCAATCAGGTATTGCTGAAAAATGTCTATCAATGAACGTACCTACTCATTCTGCATCCTTCATACCATGTCATGCATGACATACATGTTTAGAGTTCATTACTTTTAGTAGTAATAGTAGGCATTTTCCAACAGTGTTCAATCAGAAATTAAACATTCTTATTAATTTTGTTTGTGCTTTATGATGTTTACTTTGTAATGTCCTGGTGTAATTTTTTAATGTAATACAAGAGACTTACTATCTACTTGAATAGGGAAAGACATAAAACTGAAACTGACAACCAGGCTAAAGGAACATTACAGGAAAAACTCTTGTTGAGCATTATAATGCAATCATATTTCAACCAACAAAATATCTTCTCCTCACTTTACAATGTCTCCTATATCAGGTTCCATTAACAATAGTTCATTAAGCTTAAAGACTATACAGCACATTCCAGTTTGCCAGTGCGTATTTTATGCCTTAACTCCAATGTGTAACAAATTAAAATATGTAACTTACATATTTTACATCAATTACAGTAATGTGTAATGTCTTGACCCACCCCTCATTTATTTTTAATTTTACTAGGGTATCAAGTGTTTGGTGCAAAAATACTATTTCTGTCAAAGTGTCTTTTGACATATTAAATAGATAAAATCCAAGAAATGGGAACAAATGTTTTACTGAGACTGCAAAGTGCCTGAAGATACAAGGTGCTTAGATAAAGTCACTTTAACCACTCATTGCCATTAACCATGCATTCAGCATCACCAGTATACTAATCACAGGCCAGATCATCTGTAATCATCTGCACATCTTTCTTCGCTGCATTGGTTCATGCCTTTTTTTTTTAGCTGGCTTTACTATCAGAATGGTTTGCACAAAGGTCACTGTGGGGCTTAACAAACAAAAACAATCCTCTGAAACTGGTTAGGTACAGGAACTGAACTGAAAATGAAAGATAAAACTTTGTCCTCCAGGAAGCCCAAAGAACTATTCCTCATAATAATACATTTGAGTCATTCTGGTTCAACTCAACACCTCTTGACAGATTCAAGAAAAATACCAAGTGCATTTGTAGAATATGAAGAAATACACACCCAAAAAGTTTGGTGACCACTGGTACTTACAATACTAACAAAAGTAAGGGCCTTTGGAATGGTGGTCAAAACTGAATAGGGACACATGTTTAACTTTTTTTAGGCTGGCTACCTGCTACAAACTAAATAAATACATATTTAGAATTACATCAAATAATTATATTTTATATATAATAATTTTTATTTAACAGTTACTGTTGCAAAGATACAGGACTCTGAAACTGGCAAAGCAATTTTGCAAAAAAGGAAAAATGTCATTACATTTCAAGCCAGTGTAACTCTTAAACTATATGGGTTAGGCCAAAGAGGTGTTTGATTTCTTATTTTTGTGTCAGGGGGAAACAAAATGTCACAAAATGGTTCAATTCTGAAATGGCTGAAAAATGTACCCATTATTTGTTGAGGCAGAAAAAAAAAAAAAGAATGTCTGGATTTTTTAAAGTAAAATATGAAAAAATTAGGAATTGCTCATTTGCTCCCCTACTTGCTGTGAAAAAAGATAAGCCTTTAACATTAGTAGAATTTTTGAGCTATGACTCTTTAGCATTTTACTTTCCCTTCAAATGAGAGAGAAGATTGTGGACCTTAATGTAAAAAGAAATGAGTACAACAACACCAACAACAACTGAGAAATTGAAATCAATGAGTGACTTGTACACATTACTTTTCATTCTCTTGATGTGAAGGTTACCAATAATTGTGGAGCAAACCTTTTGACTTGCAGATCAGTGAATTTTATTGGCTGGATTCAATCAAGACTTAAACTCAAACGGCTTTATGCACTGAACTGAAAGTTAGAGCCAACTGCTTAGAAATACCTGTGTAAGCTCAAAAAAAAAAAAAAAAAAAAAGGCACACCAAACCAAAAACCTCTTTCCTCAACATTTGAGACAAAGCATCAGATAGTCAAACCAGCTTTCACCTATACATACGATCCAATACAACACTGATAAAACATTTTTAAAAGACTTAACAGCAATGAAAAAAAATTTAACAGAGGGCTGGTAGTTTGTCAGTTGCCTTCTTAAACACACTCACTAAACTTGACAATGATCAGGTGAACTCTAGATAATAGAAGTAGACGAAGTTTGCTGAATAACCTTACACCACTGTTGAGGAGGTGTCCCAGAATCGAACAAGAGTTTGGACAAAGTATAGTTATTGGACACACAGGGTGTGACACAAGCTCAAACTCCCCTTTAGCTTTAATTTGATAACATTAAGTGGATTTAGGTTTAGGTGTCAACCTAAGTGAGTAATTTAGGTGTTGGGAGTAATTTGGCTGTATTGCTTAATATTAAATTTATAAATTGACTTCAATCAGATTATACCACAACTGCACCTTCCCGATCGGCCACAAAATTTAAACCACCAACAGGTAACGTTACACATACAAAACGCGTTCATGCGGAGTCCTATTGCGCGTGCGCGGAATGCCGCCGCTGTAAAAGCAGTCATGTGACAAGTCAGACCCGTCTCAGTACACATGCGCAAAACGAGGCAAACCATTTCCGGGCTTCTGTGTTTACTATTGAGGTGAAAGTCTAGTTTTTCGGGTTAATACAAATAGAAAGACACTGTTCATCCATATTAATCTGCTTCCCCTCTTCGGTAAACGCTGCGGCCAATTTTTTCTTTAGTTAATAAAAGGTAATAACAAGAAGAAGAAAGTCAGCGTCGCCTTACCCGAAACTTTCAGACTTTCTTGTCTGCCGGACAGAGCTTCGTGTGGAGACGGCATTTGCATTTTGGAGGACATATCGCCCAATTTACGGTATATAAAATGACGCCAAACGAATCGTAGCCGATTCAGCGCGATCATAGAGTCCCGCCGTTGCTCCGCTGTTCAGGCTCTGGTTAGGGCGCTGCTACTGGTGAAAAGTTAGACTGAATTAACTCTTGTGTAACTGCGTTTTCCAACCGCTCACCAGCTCCCCCAGGCACTGAGACCCAGAGCGTTAATATGACCAAGCTGAACATTGCACGATTACAGACCGATTGATTTTAACTTTGCAATGTCTAAACTCAAGGTTTGTTTTAAAAATAAATTTTTTTGTCCACTGAACGGTTCATTTTCTTAAGTGAATAAAATGTTTTAAAATCTTTTAAAGCAGGCTTGTTTTATTTTATTAGGTATTTAATGTAATTTGATGTATACTGAAATATTTAGTAAATGCAATATCATTACCAAAAACGTGACACGTTTTACAATTCACTTTTCATATACACTAATCTACATATCTCGGAAGATGCCATGCAGTACCTGGCAAACGAATTCTTAAGAATGAAAACAGTTACAAGGTCATGGCTATCCAAAATTCACTGATGCATGTGCTCAGTATATAGGACTATAGCTGCAGATCAGCAGCTACCCATCCTATCCAATACTGAAAGTGCCTTTAGTGTACACATGGGCATCAGAAAAGGACTTAGAAATGGCCTAGGATGGCAGTTTGCTGCTTCATTGTTCAAGATCTTTTGTCATTTGTTTTTATGGTATACTGATGTATGAGCATTTCATAAGTTTCAAAAGCTTTTATTGACAATTACATTAAGTTTATGCAAAGAGTCAATATTTGCAGTGTTGGCCTTTCTTTATCAAGGCCTCTGCAATTCACTGCCCCAATGGTTTCACCTTGTTACCAACCAGTGTCCTTTCGCGTGTTAGGCAAATGTGATAACCACTACACTATGGAAACTCCATAGTGAAAGGGGAAATAACCTTACCCAAGTCCTTAGCAGTCCAATCCCTGTACCTTCTGCAGAATATCAGTCTGTTCCTGATATTTTTCTTTGAGAGAAGTTTATCCTTTGCTGCCTTTCTTAACATTAGTCCATCCTCCAAAAATCTTGGCCTCACTGTGCATGCAGATGCATTCACACCTGCCTGCTGCAATTCCTGAGCAAGCTCTGCATTGGTGGTGCCCTGTTTCTGCAGCTGAATCAACTTTAGGAGACAGTCCTGGGGCTTGCTAGACTTTCTTGGGCACCCTAATGCCTTCTGCAACAAATGAACCTCTACACTTGAAGTTCTTGATGAACTGATAAATGTTTGATTTAGGTGCAGCAATATTCTTGTCTTTGAAGCCCTTTTTGTGCAAAGCAATGATGACTGCACATGTTTCCTTGCAGGTAACCATGGTTAACAGAGGAAGAACAATGCTTAAAAGCAACACCCTTCTTTTTAAAACATCCATTTTGCTATTCCAAATCAGCCAGCATGACAGTGATCTCCAGCCTTGTCCTCCTCAACACTCTCACTTGTGTTAATGAGAGGATGACTGAAATTGTCAGCAAGTCCTTCTGTGGTTGTGTAGAAATGCATTGGAAATGGGTTTTTAGGTTCATTATCATGGTAAACAGGGACTTTGCAAATAATAAAAATTCATCTAATCACTCTTCATCACATTCTGGAGTATTTGCAAATTGCCATCATAAAAACTGAGGCAGCAGATTAAAAATGAATATTTCTGTCATTATCAAAACTTTTGGCCACAGCTGTAAATAAGTGTTACTGTAGACAAAACAGACTCCTTCCCCAGGGTAGTGGTGGCCTAGTGCTTAGGGAGCTGGCCCAGGATCAGAAAGTCATTGGTTTGAATCCCAGACCAGTAGGTTGGCCTGAGGCATCACTGCTCCCTGGGCGTTTCAATGGCTGCCCCCTGCAGCATGTGTTTATGTGTGGGAAAATTGCAGAGGTGTAATTTGGTTGCGGTTCACTGTGTGTTTCACAATGACAAGAATAGTTACTTTCACTTAAGTAAAAAGAGGTTTGATGCTCTTTAAGAAATATCAGGTTAGTGTTGTCAGATCATTTCAGATCAGATTCGTTCTCCTTTCCAAAGCCACTCCAGCCCTTCCTGGTGTGTGTATGTGTATATATATATATATATAATTATACTTTTTTTTCTTGTCATTATACGGGTTTAATGCAGGAATGGCTAAACATAAAGGACTTTAAAATCTACCGGCATTTGGCGCACTTCGCCAGCAAGTGTCGACACACCTACGGGCTTAAAAGGAGGTCTTCTGTGTAAAGGTGGGTTGTTCAGTCCATGATTCCCTCCAGACCTTTGAAAATGGTTGGTCTTCATTTCTGCAGCGCTGAGCGGATTGAAAAGCTTCACCATCTGGAGCAGCCCGCGTGTCCAATCTGTTTAAGAGACACGCGCTGGGCAGACGACTCAGTGGCTTATGTGAGGGGATGAGGAGACCTCTACTGACCTCACACACACACACACAAACAAGGGGTGAAAAAGTAAACGTACGGTTCGTGAACCACTCACCGTACGAGATTATTTTACTCGTCGTTGCTCTTCTACCTGAACACTGTGTATTTGATTAAGACATTATCCTGTTTTTATTAAAGTGGTTACCGGCTATAAGGCCATAATAATTGCTGACTGAGAGTGCCATGTTTAGAAAATTAACATCACTATGTAGGCAAGTTTAACCGCTAATTTCAAACACTCTGAATTACTGAATTCTGAACTGAGTTCCTCATTCTGAAAAAAATCTTTAAAAATAACGAATTTTGGCTGTGGGGGTGATGGGCACAGACGACCAGCCATATGGAGCTGAGCTCTAATTTTTGAACACATTTTGATAAAACAATCCCTGAATTTTACTGTTAGCCAAATATTTATTGCACTTCACATATTCATTAGCATTGCACAAACACCACTCTGCAGCACGTTCATCACCACCATGATTACTGCACGCAAATACTGTTACTGTCCTTTACATTTCATGGTCCACTTCATCCACTGCAGTTTTTTTACCAATATATTTCATAAGATGCCCGTGTAGGGCAACGTGTCTGGTCTTGATACTATTGCTTTTAAATGAAACTATTTCACTTATTACATTGCGGTCAGAACAAACACCGAGCATTACTGCAGCCTGACAGCTCTAATGTCACAACACGGAGAGTAACGGCAGCGTGGAGCGGCCACCCAGCAATTTGTTTAGTAAACCGGCAGATGCCACCTCTTTCCATCTGAGTAATCCTCGGAGAGAGAGAGAGAGAGAGAGAGAGAGAGAGAGAGAGAGAGAGAGAGAGAGAGAGAGAGCGGATGGTAAAGCCGCAGTGTGCTGCGCCTGTAATAAACTGGGTTGCTGCTCTCCACCTCCTTCTCCTCCTCCTCACATCGCTCTCCTCAGTCGCACCGTTTCATTTTCTCTACGCGAACCCTGCACCACTGGCCATTACTAAGGTCTGCTCCTCTCGCTTTTCCTCGAAGCGGATTTCTGTTTTCTGTGGAAAAAACGGCTTTCTGCTGGAAAGTGTTTATCAGCTCTGCTGCCCCTGCAAAGGATGCTGCTCTTCATCCTCCTCCTCCTCCTCCTCCTCCTCCTCATCACCCTCACCGGCAGCCATGGGGACACTCTTACCAAACCCGGATATAAACGGATCGTTTCTTTTTCTTTTCTCTTAATCTCAGAGGAGAGAAGCATGTATTTATAGCAGGTATAACGTTTTAAGTTTTGTTGTCAGGAGGCTTATACTTGTCCATCGTTCATCTCTCTTCAAAAAAAAAAAAAAAAAAGGTAATGTCGGTCTGCCTCGAGTGTAAAGCTCAGTTTAGGGTGTTTTTGCACAATTTAGACTCCTGATTGTATGTATTTGTAGATGCCTTGGGGGTCTAATTCGAATACACTCTATAGACACCCGTCTTCGCGTCTGCCTTTGACAAAGGTCTCCGTACCCCCCCCAAATTTAGCTTACCCCCCTCATGGTGCAGGTGCTTTCAGCTGCACCAACATGCTTCACCCCCCCATCCCCCCATCACCATCACCATCACCATCACCACCACCACCTCCATAAAGCTGGGGGATGACCCCCTCCCCTTCCTCCTCCTCCTCACCTCTGCCTCTGCTGCATTTTGCATGAGCTATCTGGGTCATTAGCATTTTAGCGTATGCGAGACTTGACAAAGCTGCTGAGGGGTGCCAGATGGGCCCCTCTCTTCGTCTATCCTCTCCCTCGGTGCATCTCTTGGGAGTCGAGCAAAAAAAAAAAAAAAAAAAAAGGAGGGTGCAGCAGGGCCATCGAGAGTGCCTGTCACACTCTCCCTCTCTCCTCTCATTGCCGTTCAGGCCTTAACGGGACGGGGAGATGCTCGTTATAGGGGATGTAGCGCGTCGTGCTAGGGCTCTGGAGAACGGGTACCGTAAGAATAAAACAGTTTCTGTGTGTTTATAATAGCTCGGTGTTCTGGTGCGGATGGTTTGGTTGGCTGTAGGCGGCAGATCGGTTCTGGTGCTGCTTTTCTAGCTGAGGATGCATGCTCCTTTATGTGAAGCATTACTTCTGAGAGATGTTTAGGACGGGTGGTCCTAAATTCAGGCCTGCCTCTCTTCGTGTTCACAGCGGACCTTGATTTAAATGTCCATACAATTAAGGCACGCGGTGAATGCCAAGAGAGAGGGCGCATATCCTCGCCTGGCTCTCTGATGCGCCGACAGACGCGCTGTTTCATGTGGCAGCTCCGGGGATGTGAGTGCTGAAGGTCTAAGGGGGCAGTGACGCATCAAATTTCATTTTGAAGGTTAGTCCGTTATATCCGTGCGTCTAGAAAGGACGTGAAACGCAGCAGCAGTTTTGGTGCATTTTTTCCATTACTGGGATATCCCATAAGTTGTAGAATTTTTTATTGGCAGTTTAGAAATAGATTTCCTTTGCTCTGGACGGTCTCTCCGCCTGCATGGTTCATGCGGCCTGTGAAGGAATTGAATTAAAAAACGAAAAGTAATATGGAAGTATTAAAGTGTGAAGTGTTGGTGTCATGTGTTATTGCAAAGGCAAAACAAATCACAAACCTGTCCTGTTCTGTTCTCAATGCTTCATGATGAGCATAATGTCATATTTTGGAGCTTGTCAATAAATACAGAATATAAAACAAACTCATAATAATTTCATTTCTTGACGCCATCAAACCTGACACGACCATTCGCTAAAATCGCGGGAAAAAACTGCTGGGGGGTAATCGCAATCATGACTGAGCTTCAATAAAAATGGCGCAGTTTGGGAGGAAATAAATAAATAAACATGGGGCTTAAGTATGGAGAGGAATTTTCATGCACTTAAACAATAGTTTTTCGAGCAAATAATGTCAGAGATAACAAGAAAAACTGATTTGTTTACAAATAAAATAAAACCCAGAACTCTGTGAATAGTGGAACTCGTTGCATGTTTACGGGTCACTGCGGAGTTTAACTAGCACAACACAGCTAACACGGTCACAAAGCGTCAGGCCTGTTGGTTCAAATCGCAGAAAACCCCCAAAACACACAGGAACACACCCAGCTTTTTCACTCTGGGTGAAAATATGTAACAGTTTACTTTAACAAATTCAGAAGAAGCTGAAATATCAGCTCGTTCCTTTCACCGTTTTCCACCGACCTCTTCAGTCACTCTGCCTTTAATCTCAAGGTCATCCTGGAGGCTAACGGTGCTAGTGAGCGGCTGCAGGCCGGACTGCTGCAGGAACAGAACAACTCGCGCTGCCGGGCAGGATCCAGCTGGGTCTACACATTTAGTGTATCGGTGTGAAAATAAAAAGGAATACAACTGACAAAAACCTCTGAGGACGGAGAGGATCTGCAATGTTGTGCAAAAAGTAAAATATATTCCCACAAACGCAGCGGAACTAAGCACTGCGATACGTGCGCGCCATGTAAAGTGAACAGCTTTCCATGAAGCATGCAGCATCATTCGAGAATATGTTTCATATTCATATTGAGAACAGAGAAAGAAAAAGAAGAACCACCAAAAGCCATTTGGAGAATTAGTCTAACACGGATTTAGTTAAAGTGTTAGTAACGAGGAAAAAGGAAAGGATTTCAGAAATGAGGCGGTCCCGTCTTTACCGACCGCAGGCCTGCAGGGGTGAACAGAGCAGCGCCAGCTTTCCCCCCTTTTTTAAGCACGGGGTCATCCAGCCAAGCCCCCCCCCCCCCCCACTGCGGAAAGACATCAGCATGAAGTAGCCGAGCATTTCACACATACACAAACACACAGTGTCTGCAGCTCATCTATCTTTATTCTATGCTTATCCGCCTCTGTATTCAGTCATGTCGCCTCGCTGTCGAACTCAGAGTAAGCCTACGACGTCATTCATTTCGACAGTAGTGGTCAGTTTCGCTCATGGTTAAGTATGTTCCTGGCTCCACACCTCTGATCCAGATGCCACCAGCGGACCACCAAGCCCCTTCCTGATCTGGAACCTGACAGCATGAGCAGCCAGGCAGACAGCACCTGACCCGAGCTGAGTGGGGAGAAGAAACCAGTGTGCTGCTGATGGTGTTTGAGTGGTCATGGTGAAGTGTGGGTCTGAGGCGGGTGACTGAGTTCATGGGAAGGCCCGATGACAGGCTTGTTAGAAGTTCAGCCCTGCGTTTCTGAAGGCTGGCGGATTTCAGCACCATAGTCCGCAGATCGAACACACACTCGCTCAAAGGAGCGAAAAGCACCGGCCTATTAGCATATATATTCTACATAATCAAAATCTTATAATAATGTTGTGAAGATATTCAGTTTAAAGGAAGCAAATGTTATTTACTCAAACCTATTTTTATACTTGTTAAATGTTATTCAGAAAAGCAGGATTTCAAAAGCAGGATTTCAGGACCTGAATCGCGAGCAGGGCTGTTAAAACTAAATCAGTGTAAGGAGAAAGATGAGTGTCTTTAACCATCTGCCCCTCTAGCATTGTTCCCTCAGAGTTTTTATTTATTTGTTTTATAAGATTTATCTTTACATATGTTTATGTAAGCTCGTTAGGACTAGCCAACATCCTCACTGGTCATTTGTGTCTCAGTGCTTAGCTGTTACGACACATTAGAATAAAGTTAATAAAAAGTTAAATGAAAAAAGTGTTGTAGCTGTGTTATAGCTCCACATTCAGCCTGCAAGGTCACGATAGAAAAATCACCGGGACAAGCCAAATAGTTTAGTATTTAAAACAAATTCTAAAAAAGAAAACAAAAAATGTAAAATTAAAACAACTGCTCTAACAGAAATTTTTCAAACCACCTATTAGCATGGTTTATTTATGACGTGCACGAATTAATTTTTTTTTCCTTTAAACGAATCTGTAAAAAAAAAAAAACAACAAAAACTAAACGAAGGTATGAAAGATGAGTAGCTTTGTCCAGAAGAGAGCGCCGTTTGCCCACCTTACATTTCATGTTCAACATTTTCGATGTTGAACGATTTAAAACTCCATATAAGCTTTACAAGTTGCAGCCATTTTAATTAATGTTCTAGTATATTTTCCAAATTTCAAATTTTTACCATTAGTACTTCAAGTACTAAAAGAATCATGTTTTCATTAACATATTATCCCCAAATTTGGTGATGCGCAGAATAAGGAGAACACTGAAGATCTTGAGATATATCGTTTTATTTGTTTTTAATGCTTATACAAATTTACAATTATGTATATAGGTAATATTAATATAGGTGTATGTGAGTAGTTTTAAGATTTAGGCCTATTTTAGGCAGCTAAGTCAAAGTCTAAAGGTATTATCATGTTAGCATCAGATCAGTATAGATGTACACACGCATTCACACATACAAATAAGATAACAGTGGCTGGACACCTCTCCAGGAGTCTAAATAAAGTGAACTGATGAAAGAAATGGACCCTTGGTTTATAATGTGCCTTCAAAGAATTTAAGAGGTGAAGGAGAATAGAAGATGTTGCTGTTTCTGAATGAGTGTAAAAAATGTTAAGCAAATTAAACATCTGAATGGAACAGGTGGAGAGTGGGAGTAAAAGAGAAAAACAAAAGCAAGGCAAGTGAGAGACGAGAGAGGGAGGGAGGGCAAGAGAAATAGAGGCTGAGAAGCATCCACCTTCGTCTTATTGAAAGGAGTAGCCAGCTGACGGAAGGCCCCCACACCACTGGGAAATAAATTTCAACACATCCTGACACTCCGGACTGTGAGTGGTCTATAGGAGGACACACAATCAGTGGTCAGTGTACATCATGCTAATGAAGAATAGTGAGTAACAGCATTAGAAATTAGAATAAACACTTTGTAAATCAGTACTAAAATATTGGTAGTATACCCCCCCCCCCTCAAAAAAACAACTTTTTTTTTTTTACATAAAAAAAATATACAAATGTAGACTGCATGGCAATAAATAATGAATGAAATATGAATCTGAAGGACTACAAAATAGAATTAAATATTCACTCTTCTCACCTTGGTAGCCATAAGGAATTTATTCCAGTCATCCTTGTTGGCTGCCATCCCTGCTCTTTTGAACTCAATTTTATTGCGGAGGACAGGGTAACCTGCAGATCACCAAAAAAAAGGGTGAGTCAGAGTAAGAGAGAGAAAGACAGTGAGAGAAATTATTCCATGATTATTCTATTAAAATAGGCCTGTTAGCACCTCCCTTAAGATATATCCTGATAAGTGCCCCTCTCTTTCTCTCTTTTCTCTCTCTAATCCCACACTTCCATCCTCCCTCCACAGGGAGTCAAAAGGAAACTGAAGAAAAAATTACTGTTTGAAACCTGTCATTGCAGCATGTAGAAGTTCAAACCCAGAGGGTTTCTTCTTACTTATCAGTCTATTTGGGCTTTAAGTGGCTTTAATTTCAAAGGTGAGGTCATAATGTGGTATGTGATAAAACCAAACATCTCTAGATTTCACAGCTGTGGAAATTAATGAGCTCACAGACTGTAGTCAAAGCAACACCTTTCACAAAATAACTGCTGGTTTGTGAGTCACATCTTGTGCCAGGGCAAGGAAGTTTATCTGAATATTGACATGTTCAAGACCTTGAACTAAGGTGGATAGACAGAAGCTCTAAATTAACACTTACTGCATGTCATATATGGAATGTGGTCTCTCATTGTTTTAACCCTAACCCTAACCCTAACCACTGATACTTGCTGCTTTGCATTTGGATTGGTAGATGAAATTGTGGAAAAATAAAGCTGCATATGTACAGTGCAGTGCAAAAGTTTTAGGCAGGTGTGAAAAAATGCTGTGAACAAAGAATGCTTTCAGAAATATAAATAATGATTGTTTATTTTTATCAATTTACAAAATGCAAAATGAGTGAACAAAAGAAAAATCTAAATCAAATCAATATTTGGTGTTACTACCTTTTGCCTTCAAACCGGAATCAATTCTTATAGGTACACTTGCACAAAGTCAGGGATTTTGTAGGATTATATTAAGGTGTATGATCAACCAATTTTACCAAACAGGTGCTAATGATCATCAATGTCACACGTGGGTTGAAACACAGTCATGTTTGAACAACCTACCAGGCAAGTTCCTTCAAAAACTGTGTGCAAGTGTACCTAGAAGAATTGATGCTGTTTTGAAGGCAAAAGGTAGTAACACCAAATATTGATTTGATTAAGATTTCTCTTTTGTTCATTCACTGCATTTTGTTGATTGATGAAAATAAAAGATTAACACTTCCATTTTTGAAAGCATTTTTTGTTTACAGCATTTTTTATACACCTGCCTAAAACTTTTGCACAGTACTGTATGTGGTGGCATGCAGTGATTCTTCCATTCAAGAAATTTCTGCCAGAGTTATGATAGCAGACAAAAGAATGCCTGCATGGTGGAATGTCTGCATTGCCCTGTAAAAATGTTTCCCAACCCTGGTCCTGAATCAACACTTACTATTAGAGCAAAGCCTTCAGTATGCACCATAAATATCAAAAAGTGTCAAAATACTTTTAAATACTCATATATTAACATATATATGACACATTATATGTCTTTTAGCATAGAGCTGCAACAAATCATTGCTATAGGATGACATGGATAGTTCCCTGGGCAACTGTTTTTCATTTGACCCCACCAACATTACATTCGGACCAGATATGATAGTAGAGGTGGCCTGGAGCATTTTACTTGATTATGCAGTATGATTTCACCTGTGATAATGCAGGGTAGTGAGCGAAACCCAGTTTTTGCTGCTAACAGTGAGGCCTCATATGTGTCTCTCTCATCTCGGGGCAGGACCTGCTCCACGCGCTGGTCCATGGAAACAGTCAGAACCCAATCCCTTATCTCTTCCCTCTTCTCCACCTGACAGAGTCGACACTTTATTAATCAAGTGAATGCCCAGTATGACTGTAACAGTATGTCATGTACAATGAGTTTACATGTACAATACATCATTATAAGACTACCTCTGGCCAGATATTATGGTATGAGTAGTAGGAGAAGGTGTAGGAACACTGGCACTGTTACTGTGTATAAGGCTAATGTTGACTGGATACTTTTACTCTGCACTAAGTGACTAAAACTTGAAGAAACTAACCAAACCTGTCTGCTTTAACAAGGAAGCATTATCTTGTCTGCAAACCACCCACAACCAAAGTTCTGGCTAGTAGAACCAAAACTTGTGTTATGTATCAGTTAGTCATACAAGGGTGTCTCATTTACTTCTTAGTAATGGCGTAAATCTAAATTTATTTTTAAAAACTATTTCTGAAAGGCTCAAGGCTTACTATTGCACAGGAATAATATGTTTTCTCCAAGGATTTATTAATACATAACTATTTGTTTTCAACCAAAAACATGAGAGGGCTGCAGGAAAGTGTGGATAACAGTGAAGGTGTCAGGACTTCGGGTGTTCTGTTGTTGTTTTTGTTTCGTTTTACTCACAGTAGAGGGCGCTCTGTTCTGATGGAGCACACCTGAGCTCATGAAGGCACAGGTGTGCTACATTGACGCTGACTACTTAAGCCTCAATGAGTCAGAACAGAGTGCGGCTCATTCACTGTACTTTTGTTATTGTTACTGGTGGTTTTGTGTCTGATGTTTTCCAGTCTCGTGTCTGGATTTTGATTATAGTTTTGTTCTTGGTCCAGTTTCGTGTCTGGACTCCTGTTTAAGTTAAATAAAAGTATTTCGAGAACCTCTGGCTCCACCATGACGTCCCTCCCGCTCCCTGCCACCATTACAGAAATGAGCCGCCTAAATCGGGATGTCAGGAGCCTTGAGAAGCGGCTGAAGGAGCAAGAGTGTGCACTGGGAGCCATGATTCAGGACCTCCGAGCAGTGCTGCCATTGTGGCAGCTGGGGCATTGCGAGCGGAGCGGTGAAGTACAGAGAGTCACTGCCACTGAGCTCTCGCGACGCCTGGACCTGCTGTGTCGCTCAATCCAGCTTGCTCCCCCTCTAGAGGCCAAAGAACGGCTGGAGGAGTACGGCCGAACTGAGAGGGCTGTACAAGCCGTTATAGAGGTAATGTTAATGGGGTGGTCCCTCGAGGAAGAGGCTTCGTTCGTGCCCCTTTCTTTACCGGCTCCTGCTCCCCACCAACCGCAACGCTGGATATCGGTGGAACCCGCCTCCTTCACCAATCACAGCGGTCCGTCCGCGGAGACAGTGCTCCGCACCAATCACAGCAGTCCATCCGCGGAGACAGCGCTGTGCACCAATCACAGCGGTCTGTCCGCGGAGACAGCACTATGCAGCAATCACAGCGGTCCGTCCGCGGAGACCCCGCCCTATGTGAAACACTGCGACCAAATGGCGGATACCCCGCAGAGACAAAGAAAAAAGGGCAAGAGGCACGCACCCGGCGTGGTGCCCAAACACAGCTCCACATACCCGTCTGCCGGGCAGAGGGCAACAGAGGAGCCGTTTGAGAGCCAGGTGAGAGAAATAACAGAGAATTTAAGAATTAGAACATGAACTACAGGAATCTCAGAAGGTCTGGCTGTCTCTTCTGGGCGCAGAAAGACAGACCAGAAATGTTTTAGTTGAGCAGCTCCAGGAAATGGAGGCTGAGCTCCTCACCAAGGATCAAGAAATTTGTACATGGAACCAGGATCTGGACGCCTTGAAAACAAAGTGTAAGAAATTGGAGGATGAAAACGCCTCTCTTCAGGCTGTAAAACACCAGCTGCAGGTGAGCCACCAGTTTCAAGTACACCCCCTTCAGGAGGAACTAGCTACAGTAAATAGGGAACTTCAGGAAAAGCAGGCTAGGTACCTAGAGTGTGAGAAAGTCTGTAAGGATCTCAGTGAACAGATAGTTTGGCTAACCGAAAACTTGAACAGCACCCAGGAGGACTTCAGGGCTGAGTCAGAAAGGCTCAGACAGACCAACTTGAAGCACAGTGCACTTCTCGCAGACATTCACCTACGAGATGATCAGATCAAACAACAGAGGGAATTGCTGACGAGGCTCAACCAACAGCTGGCAGAGAGCAAGACCTCTGATCTGCAGATAACCACCTCAGCCACCCATGAAAGACTGGAACACGAAGAGAAGCTCACCACTCTGCGTTCTCAGCTTGAGGAGACCAAAGGACTCTTGTCTCTTTGCCAGAGTGACCTTGCCACCATGGAAAGGGAGAGAGAGGTTTTAGCTCAAGACAATGGTGAGCTTCGAGTAGAAGTCAGTGGACTCATGCAGGAGCTGAAGCAGGTGCAAGGCAACAATGTCGCTCTGCAGGCAGAACTGGAAAAAGCCAGGAGGGAAACCAGAAAACCCACTGAGCTGCAGGACCCACCCAGAGAGTATGGTCAAGGAGGGCAGGTAATGCACAGTTTTATATGTTTGATTTTGGACAAGAAACTAAGAATTCACATTGGTTATGAGAACCTGGACTCCGTGAGACTCACCCTGCAGGTACATGGAGCAGAGTGTCACAGGGCCAAGAGGGACTCTTCTATGAACCACAAAGATTCATCTATGTTTAGCTCTCTTGCAGACTCTTTCAGGCAAAGGCTTTCCAGTGAGTCGGCCCATTCCTCAAGGGACCCCCGTGGTGAGTCAGGGAGAACAAGGCGTTTCCATACAACCAACTCCTTGACAGAGGTACCCATAACGATTAGGTCTCTTCTGAAATCACCCGCATTGATTACTGCTTTGGAACACTGCCAGAGAAAGCCTCTGGTGGAGATTCTGTCCACAGATACTTCAGTATCGAGGAGGAAAGCTAGGACTATTCAGAATCCCGACCTCTGCTGAAACCTATCGGCCAACTAGGCGAGGACTTCTTAGCGAACTTCTTTCAGAACATACCCCACAAGTAGTTCCAGAAGCAGCCCTTGTACAAGTTCCAGAAGTTGCCCCTGAACCTCTTTCAGAACAAACCCCAGAACTAGTTCCAGAAGCTGCCCCAGAACCTCTGTCAGAAGCTGCCCCAGAACCAATTTCAGAACATAACCCAGAACTGGTTCCAGAAGCTGCCCCTGTGCAAGTTCCAGAAGCTGCCCCTGTGCAAGTTCCGGAAGCTGTCCCTGTGCAAGTTCCGGAAGCTGTCCCTGTGCAAGTTCCGGAAGCTGCCCCTGTGCAAGTTTCAGAGCTTACTCCCCTATCAGATTCAGAATCTTTCCCTAAGACAGTTCCTGGACCTATCACTGTTACTGAACCTGTTTTGGAACCCACTCCAGCGCTGATACCAGAATGTCTTCCAGGAGTTGTAGAACAAGATCTGGTTGTAGATCTGGCAGCTGCACCAGAGGTCTCTGAATGTCAAAGTGTAGGTTTCAAATCCAGCAGAAAGACACCGAAAGAATGTACGGCTAAACGCAAGTAGCCAGGGGACTTGGTTACAAAGATATGGACTGAAACTCTGGGGTACCCCTCTCTGCCACCAAAAGCCCGAGACATGACTGGCTGGTCTGGGTCCCCCTTCCTGTATTTGTTTGTTAATTTGTGAATTTGGACCTGACCAGGTACCCCATTAAAGGGGCTATGTTTCTGTTTTCTGTTCTGGCTTGTCTCCCCTCCAGGTTCCGGCACTGGAGAAGTGCCCCGGGTGTTGCGCCCTTGAGAGGAGGGGGTGATGTCAGGACTTCGGGTGTTCTGTTGTTGTTTTTGTTTCGTTTTACTCACAGTAGAGGGCGCTCTGTTCTGATGGAGCACACCTGAGCTCATGAAGGCACAGGTGTGCTACATTGACGCTGACTACTTAAGCCTCAATGAGTCAGAACAGAGTGCGGCTCATTCACTGTACTTTTGTTATTGTTACTGGTGGTTTTGTGTCTGATGTTTTCCAGTCTCGTGTCTGGATTTTGATTATAGTTTTGTTCTTGGTCCAGTTTCGTGTCTGGACTCCTGTTTAAGTTAAATAAAAGTATTTCGAGAACCTCTGGCTCCACCATGATGTCCCTCCCGCTCCCTGCCACCGTGACAGAAGGGAAAAAATTCTGAAATATGTGGTGACTTTAGCATCAGACAGTCTGACTGAACCTTATGAAGTGCAAAAAGTCTTTCAGGTTATGCCTGAAAAACAGAACACACAAGATACAAACACTTTCTTCTTTCTTTGTTATTGTACATAACTTTTTCAAATAAATAATAAAAATCAATATTAATGCAGCCCATAGGACCAGCACAACACTAATTAAGCTACTTGCTACTACTTGCTGCTATATGCTACTACATTAACTTATCTGTGCTTAAAATGTTACAACCCACAAATTTTATGTTGTCAGCAGTGGTCCTGTCCATCAATAGATTGTGCAGGGCTACAGTAGTTGGGTTGTTTCTTGATAAAGTGGGTTGTAAAAATAGGTATAATGTAGGTGAAGGTGTAAATTATAATGGTGTAAATGATATTGGTCACTGTCCAACAAAAACCTAATTTATCTTTGTTCAATTATTGTTTAATAATTTCAACATAATTTTGACATAGGAGCTGTGCTTAACAGCTGTGATTTTTGTGTACATATATCATGATTGATGATATATACAGAATTTCACAAAAGTGAGTACACCCTTCACATTTTTGTAAATATTTTATTATATCTTTTCATGGGATAACACTGAAGATATGACACTTTGATACAATGCAAAGTAGTCAGTGTAGTAGACAGCTTATATAACAAACTGTAATAAGAAAAGTAAATAACTCAACACACAGTCATCAATGTCTTAAGCACTTACATTTACGGCATTTAGCAGACACTCTTATCCAGAGTGACTTCCATGTCCTAATTTCAGGGACAGTCACCCTGGAGCAACTCAGGGTTAAGGGTCTTGCTCAGGGACCCAGTGGTGGTAGTGCTGGAGGTGGGATTCGAACCTGGGACCTCTTGAGCCATTGGTCCATAGGCAAGTATCCTACCTCTAGGCTACCACCACCCTGGTACCTTTGCAACCAAAGTGAGTACACCACTAAGTGAAAAATGTCCACATCGTGCCCAATTAGCCATTTCCCTCCCTGGTGTCATGTGACTCGTTAGTGTTACAAAGTCTCAGGTGTGAATGGGGATCTGAAAAAAAGGTTTTGTTGCTCTACATAAAGATGGCTTAAGCTATAAGAAGATTGACAGCACCCTGAAACTGAGCTGCAGCACGGTGGCCATGACCATACAGCGGTTTAACAGGACAGGTTCCACTCAGAACAAGCCTCGCCATGGTTGACCAAAGAAGTTGAGTGCACGTGCTCAGCGTCATATCCAGAGGTTGTCTTTTGAAAATAGACGTATGAGTGCTGTCAGCATTGCTGCAGAGGTTGGGTGGGTCCTATGGAGTCTCATGTGTGATACACACTTGATACACGCTGCATCAAATTGATCTGCATGGCTGTCGTCCCGGAAGGAAGCCTCTTCTAAAGATGTTGTACAAGAAAGTCTGCAAACAGTTTGCTGAAGACAAGTAGACTAAGAACATGGATTACTGGAACCATGTCCTGTGATCTGATGAGACCAAGATGAACTTACAGTGCCTTGCAAAAGTATTCACCCAGCATTTTTCATGTTTTGTTGCCTCCCAACCTTGCACCATTTCATTTACAGAACATGCTTACAGCTTTGTTTTATTGTGAGGCAAATAACAAATAGGACAAAATAACAGAAAACTTCAGTGTGCATAACTATTCCTAAAGTCATTATTTTGTAGAGCCACCTTTTGCAGCAATTACAGCTGCAAGTCACTTTGGATAAGTCTCTATGAGCTTGCCACATCTTGCCACTGGGATATTTGCCCATTCCTCAAGGCAAAACTGCTCCAGCTCCTTCATATTGGATGGTTTTCATTTGTGAAGAGCAATCTTCAAGTCTGACCACAGATTCTCAATTGGATTGTGGTCTGAACTTTTGACTAGGCCATTCCAACACATTTAAATATTTCCCCTTAAACCACTCGAGTGTTGCTTTAGCAGCATGCTTCAGGTCATTGTCCTGCTGGAAGGTGAACCTCTGTCCCAGTCTTAAATCACAGATAGACTGACATTGGTTTTGCTCAAGAATATCCCTGTATTTAGCACTATCCATCGTTCCCTCGACTCAGACCAGTTTCCCAGTCCCTGCTGCTGAAAAACATCTCCACAGCATGATGCTGCCACCACCATGTTTCACTGTGTTCTTGGGGTGATGGGATGTGTTGGGTTCGCGCCAGACATAGCATTTTCCTTGGTGGCCGAAAAGTTCAATTTTAGTCTCATCTGACCAGAGCACCTTCCTCCATACATTTGGGGAGTCGCCCACATGCCTTTTGGCAAACTCTAAACGTGCCTTCTTATTTTTAATATTATGTAATGGCTTTTTTCTGGCCACTCTTACATAAAGCCCAGCTCTATGGAGTGCATGGTTTATTGTGGTCCTATGGACAGATACTCCAGTCTCTGCTGTAGAACTCTGCAACTCCTTCAGGATTACCTTTAGTTTCTGTGCTGCCTCTCTGATTAATGCCCTCCTTGCCTGGTCTCTGAGTTTTGGTGGGTGGCCCTCTTTTGGCAGGTTTGTTGTGGTACCATGTTCTATCCATTTGAAGATGATGGATTTGATGGTGCTCTGGAGGATCATCAAAGATTTGGATATTTTTTTATAACTCAACCCTGACCTGTACTTCTCAACAACTTGTTCGAAGAGCTCCTTGGTCTTCATGGTGTGATGTCTCTTGCTTAGTGGTGTTGCAGCCTATGGGGCCTTTCAGAAAAGGTGTGACAGATCATGTAACAGATTGCACACAGGTTGACTTCATTTCACTAATTATGTGACTTTTGAAGGTAATTGGGTGCACCAGGACTTTTTAGAGGCTTCATGGCAAAGGGGGAGAATACATATGCACATTTTCAGTTTTTTATTTTTTCTTTAAATTATTTTTTATATATATTTTTCTCACTTCACCAACTTAGACTATTTTGTGCAGATCCATCACATAAAATAAGATTAAGAAACATTTAAACTACAGGTTAGAATGTAACAAAAAAGGTAAAAAGCCAAAAGTGAATACTTTTGCAAGGCACTGTATTTGGTTTAGATGGCATCAGGCGTGTGGCAGCAACCAGGTGAAGAGTACAAAGACAAGTGTTTCTTGCCTACAGTCAAGCATGGTGGTGGAAGTGTCACAGTTTGGTGCTGTATGAGTGCTGCCGGCACTGGGGTGCTACAGTTCATAGAGGAAAACATGAATGCAAACATGTACTGTGACATACTGAAGCAGAGCCTGATCCCCTCCCTTCGGAAACTGGGCCGCAGTGCAGTATTCTAACATGATAACGACCCCAAACACACCTCCAAGACAACTACTGCCTTGCTAAAAAAACTGAGGGTAAAGGTGCTGGACTGGCCAAGCATGTCTTCAGACCTAAACCCTATTGAGCATTTGTGGGGCATCCTCAAACGGAAGGTGGAGGTGCAAAAAGTCTTTAACAACCACCAGCTCTTTGATGTCGTCATGGAGAAGTGGAAGAGGATTCCAGTGGCAACCTGTGGAGCTCTAGTGAACTCCATGTCCAAGAGCCCACACCTGAGACCTTATAACACTAACAATTCACATGACACCGGGGAGGGAAAATGGCTAATTGGGCACAATGTGGACATTTTTCCACTTAGGGGTGTATTCACTTTTGTTGCAAGTGGTTTAGACATTAATGGCTGTGTGTTGAGTTGTTTTGAAGGGACAGCAAATTTACACTGTTATACAAGCTGTACATTGACTATTTTACATTGTATCAATGTGTCATATCTTCAGTGTCCCATGAAAAGATATTATAAAATATTTACAAAAATGTGAGGGGTGTACTCACTTTTGTGAGATACTGTACATCATTAAGAAATAACTAATAATAAAAAAATTAAGAATAAAATATATTAAAAGTTAAGAATAGCAACATTGCATATGATGTGTGTGTATGTGTGTAGGTTATATATATTTCTTTGTGTACCTTACATCAATACATCAGTTTCTGATCAAGATATATCAGAGATTAAGCGTTGTTAATGTACACAGGGAGGCTGTTTCTTCCATACTAAATTCATGCCATGTCATGTTTAATTATGACCGAAACATTAATATTAGTATTAGCATAAGGAACCTTACAGTGACATGCAGTTTTAATGGCAGTGGGACTTCAAAGGGAATGTCTGTATCCTGAAAATCGGTGTGGTCCAAGGTATCCAATGTTCCCTCATCAATACCCTGTGAAAACAAATTAGCACAGCAACGGCCAAAATGTTTGGGTATATATTTCTCAGCAGAAAGGTAGTTAAAATGTTTAAACTTAATAAGAACTGACTAGACTAATGAAATGGCAATGAAATGCAAATGAATAGAAAATCTGGCCTGAAAAGTATTTTAGACTCTGAATAATAATTCCTGCAGAATGTGTATCTGAATACTAATTCTCAATGTAATAAAAAAATACATTTTTATCTATATTTTATTTTTCCAGTTTTAATTTCTAACATTTATTAACATTTTTTGCAAGTGATCCCTCAAAATAACAAAAGGCTGTTGTGCTGTTTTATATATATAAGTCTATATATATATATATATATTATATTATAGATTATATATTATAGGTAGTAAGACGTGTCTGACAGGATTTTAAGTAGCAGCAGTATTACAGAAATAATTTATATAAATATAACATAAATATTCAGAAATGTTTTGTTAGCAATGTGTTTTCAAAGTTAGCATAGCTTCCATTTAACTTAGTGGTCCAGGTTCAAATCCAATCTTGTGTGAAATACTTTCAATAGGTTTTTTTCTTAAAGTTTAAGTTCTTAAAATGTTGCCTTAATGATTATCCTTGCCTTAATGAAAACTTTCTGAAAGTGGTTTTCTTTTTTTGCGTTTTAATGGCCCAGTTTAATTAATCAAGCTTTATAATTTGACATGCTTACCATCTAACTAGACTAGAGGTCTTACCACAGAAAGCAACACTCATGCATGGCCCATTTCTATCCCTAGTTTAAAAATGTAAAAAAAGGGTTTTGCAATCTAAATTGTAAGCTGTGCTGGTGTTGCAATCTTCACTATTGCCACATTAGAGACACAAACAATTTTCTTCCTCCTATATGAAAAGCTGTATATAGAGTAAAGACAGGAGAGTACTTTGTTCCATGAAGAGTTAAAAGCCTGTTCATAAATAAAAATTTAAATTGACTACATTTAAACTATTAAGGTAGTTCAAGTATAAAGTTTAAATGTGACTTACATCAGCCAAATCCAGGAAACGGTTGAGGAAAATAAACGCCATGTTTTCCCACCCAACTGCCTAAACAGACAGGATAGAGCAGGTCTTAAAAGTGTGAAGTTACCTCTATTAATTTTATGAACAGATAACAAAACATGCACAGTATATTACTGTGCAAAATATTTTAATTACTGATTAATAGGATAGTAGCATTATCAGCAAAATTTCGTAAATAATTCAAGACAATAATTTGTCATTTAATTTTACGCACACACTGATGCACAATCTAGTCTTTAGTCACTAGTGTTGCAAAATTCCAGAAACTTTCCATGCAAATTATTGCCAATATATGTGAATTAGCCAGAAAAGACTGTAGACCTGCAAAATTGCTGGTTAGCTTCTGAAAGGTAACTCCAAATTAGTAACACAAATTCAGTTAAATTTCTATCCTGCACTCTGCATTCCTCCATTACTTGCAAAGATAACATTTATAATCCTGCACTGTTGCAGGACTGTTGAAGCTACACTACTGCATAAAACCAAGAATAACCTCCAATCAAATAGGTTTCGATGACACTGTAGAGGTAAATATATTTGATCTCTGAAATTTAAGTTAAAATTAACTAGCATATAATCAAAATGTGTTTATACTGTAGCTAGCTAGATAAAATCAGCCCAGCTAAATGTACACTAGCTAACACCATTTAATTTGCGTTTTAAGAGGTTAGCGATCATGGTTTTAGCTCACTCAACTGTTCATTTCTTGTGCAAGCAAGTTTCATATGGAATATGTTTATTTTATTCAAAACATTCAAAAAATCAATTTAATTGTTATTCAAAAAGTAAATGAAAGTCAAATATTTATTTTTTTTAATCCAAAATGTTTGCATATATGCCTGCTGACAAAATAAAGTAAATGGTTATGTTTATGATCGTTTGTATAAATTAGCAGTTTAACATCTCATGGAAAGTTTCCAGAAATGTACCAAGAAAATGCCATACCTTTCCAGCTCACTCTGTCACTGTCATGTTACACAGTACTGTGCAAAAGTTTTAGGCAGGTGTGAAAAAATGCTGTAAACAAAGAATGCTTTCAGAAATGGAAGCGTTAATCATTTATTTTCATCAATCAACAAAATGCAGTGAATGAACAAAAGAGAAATCTAAATCAAATCAATATTTGGTGTGACCACCCTTTGCCTTCAAAACAGCATCAATTCTTCTAGGTACACTTGCACACTCGGCTAGTAGGTTGTTCCAAACATGACTGTGTTTCAACCTACGTGTGACATTGATGATCATCAGCACCTGTTTGGTAAAACTGGTTGAGCGTACACCGACTATAATCCTACAAAATCCCTGACTTTGTGCAAGTGTACCTATAAGAGTTGATGCTGGTTTGAAGGCAAAAGGTAGCAACACCAAATATTGATTTGATTTATATTTTTCTTTTGTTCGCTCACTTTGCATTTTGTAAATTGATTAAAATAAACCATCATTATTTATATTTCAGAAAGCATTCTTTGCAGCATTTTTTGCTGCCTGCCTAAAACTTTAGCACAGTACTGTATATCATTACATAAAACTAGGAAACGGTGTTTGATTTTCCTGTTTTTTATACAGTGCTCCATTATTAGAGGCATCCTCACAGTACTTCATAAATGGATTAATTTTAAAATGCAAAACAAGTATCAGTTATTTGTACCAGTAACAGGCACAAAAAAGTTATTATCATCTGTTGTGGGTTTAAGACCAGACACTCTATATTAGTGAACCTCTATTAATAATCACGTACAAAACTCTTAATATTCACATAAATGGGTCTAAACAAATGTTTGAAGCTGGTTCACCTTGGCAGCCAGTCCTGCCTCATAAAAGGCCTTGTCTGCTGGAATGTGTTCTGTGTGCCTAAGCAGGGAAATGGACAGCTTAGCAGCCAAAGTACTCTATTCAGGGGAGAAAAACAAAAGGGAAAACCTTTTTACCACAATGGTCTCGCCAAGAAAATTTCTGAACCTTTGAGGCTAATTGAAATGTTTTAAAAGAAGGTTCACAAACCTGAAGTTATGAGACAGTATTCTATTTAAAAATTTTTATTTTTTGCAATATTCTCCAATACTATGTATGAACATTTGAACATGGCTTAGCTGTGCTAACAGGAGCCAGTTTCAGATCATTTTAGTATATTGTTATTTACATAAAAAATGTATTCTTGCTAAGGAGTAGTTTTCATAAAAACAGCACACACCAGTTGGTTGATGTCCTTGGCTGCTGAGCGTGTAGCATAATAGTGAGATATAAGTAGCATCTGCTCAAAGTCCTCGTGGGCAGGTGAGTTAGCTTCTGAAGACTTGTTCAGGTTCTCACACTGTCCAAAAGAAAGGCAAAAGTGAGGCTGCCACACACTATTCAATATGAAACAAAATACACACTTTATCCTGCTAAATACTGAATCTCTCCATTTGACCAATAACATAACCCACCAACAAGTAAAGAACATCTCTTAGGTTGGCCCACATCCGGTAGGCCTGAGCTACATCTCTGTCTTGCAGGTTCATCAGTTCTAGGAACAAACGCTTATAGATGTTGAAATTCTGAAAGGAGGAAGCATGTAAAAATATAATAGGACCATATTTCCTTGGCAGAATAGGTTAACTGGACAAGTTAAATTAAAATAATATTTCTGTTAAAAATGTAAATGCTGTGCATAATGAATAAAACAAAGTTTGGGCAAGTTAACATAAGTGGAAGTGACTGTTTGTCATTGTGAAACACAGCAAAGTACACAATGATCCACAATGAAATTGAAACCTCTGCTTGTAACCCATACACACATGTGCAGCATATGGCAGCTATGTCCAGTGCCCAGGGAGCAGTGGTGGGAACAGTACCTTGCTCAAGCGTACCTAGTGGTATGGGATTTGAACACACATCCTTCTGATCATGGGGCCTAGTCCCTAACCACTAGGCCTGCGCTGCCCCACAGATCCTTAAACAATTCTAGGAAGGTTTTTTTTATATATATGATGGCTGATTTGTATGTGTGTGTGTTATATATGATGGCTGATTTATATATATATATATGTGTGTGTGTGTGTGTGTGTGTGTTAAGGAGACATTTCTCCTCAAGCTGTTCTCTCCTCTCTCATGACAGAATATATTGTCATGAGCAAACATCATAGTCCACAGGGGCTTCTGTCTAATCTCATCTGTCAACCTGTCCATCACCTCTGCATACAAGAATGGGCTCAGCACTGATCCCTGATGTGACCCTACCTCTACTTTAAATGCATCCATCACTACTACTACTGCAGACTTCATCACAGTCAAACTGCCTTCATACATATCCAGTATCACTTTGACATACTGCTCTAGGCACCCTATCATAAGCTTTCTCTAAGACCACAAAGTCAAAATGCAACTCCTTCTGACCTTTTCTATAATTCTCCATTAACACCCCTTAGAGCAAAATTTGCATCTTTTTTGCTCTTTTTCCGCATGAAACCATACTGCTGCTACTCACTAATGATCACCTCTTCTTTACCTAGCTTCCACTACTCTTTCCCTTAACTTCATGCTGTGGCTGATCAACTTTATCCCACTACAGTTACTACAGCTCTGCCCAGCAACCTTGTTCTTAAAAATAGAGGCCAGTACACTTCTCCTCCACTCCTCAGGCAACCTCTCAATATTCAAAACTGTGTTAAACAATCCAGATAGAAACTTGCTATATCTCTTGAACACCTTCATACTTCTGTATGTCTTCTGGACCGACAGACAGCTCTTACCAAATGACTCTTACTCAGCAATAACTCCACCAAATTTTTCCACCAATAAACAAATTGTCAATTGACTGGGGTTGTGAAACACATGCACAGTATTGTAAATGAATGTAAGTGAGGCCATTTTCATGTAATAGTTAGGGAAATATGCGCAAGGTTATGTCAAATTCTGTTCATACCTGTGGATTTGCTGGCACACCATGCTGCACATACAAGTCCAGTACTTTCTCTGCTTCACCTTCTTTAATCAGGTGGGTGGCATACAGAGCAATATATTTATGCAGGATCTTAAAATTCTGTTCAGCAATAGGAGAGGAAGAAAAAAGACAACAAGACTGAGGGGCATTCTTTATGTTCCAGAAAAGAGCAGGTGAACAGCCTATTAGTAGGAGGAACAAGAGTGGGTTATATACTCTTTGAGACTGAGCATAACACTGATTTAAAGTCCATGCCAACGAGGGCCTGGCAGGTTGCATCAAGAAATTCCATGAAAGATTTTAATGTAATGTTATGCAACCATGGGGAATTTCAAAACTTATTTTGTATAGTATGGTGTAGTATAGTTTTTTTATTTTGTATAGTATAGTTTGCACCATCGTGAATTGTGAAAGTGTGAATCTTTTAAAAAATTGTTATACATTTTCCTTCCAAACACATTTTAGAATTAAACAAGGTTAACTCAGCATTTTGTTTACAAAAAAGCTTTAGGTGGTGGAGGCAAAACATTATTCATTAATGTTTTTTCTAATGATTCCTAGTAAAGTAGAATATGATTTGAAAAATTATATTTAAATGACCAGAGACCTGAATGAGGAAACCAAGAAGGTATATTTAGATTTCAGGCTTAAACTGACAAAATGGCTAAACTTATTAAGTATTACTTAAGCATTACGGTTTCACAAAATCACACAACATTAGCTCTTTGAACAAATAGATTTAAATTAGAGTAATAAACTTTCAATGTTTAAATGTAATCTTACAGTCAGTTTCTTAAATTATTTCTTAAATAAGGTGGATCCCAGATGGATTTCAGAGATAGCATAGGTAACATATGTCATAATATTTTTTTTTAGCATCACATGAATTAAAATCTAAATTTTTCACTTTCACTTTGCTTGAAATGTTTCATGAAAATATGACCTGTGAAGTTAACCAAGAATGATTCTTAGGAAAAAAAAATGCAAGTAAAAAGTACAATCTGCTCATAATCTAAAACATGTCATAAATTGCAAACACTGGGCAAGAAAACACCTCTAGAAGTCTAACGCACCTGTTTGGATGCAGTATCAATGCACTTCTCCCACTGACCCCTTTCAACATACATATCCAAAGCAGCAATGACGTCCACTCCAACAAGCTATAAAAAGATAACATTTAAAACTTTTTTTGCTTCAGGAAAAAATTGTGCAGAGCAAAGTAAATGTAATGCCATGTCTTCTGAGCTATGGAAAAAAAATCCAACAGCTAATGTCAATATTAAGTTTTTTGTTTACTCTAAGTAAACCAGTGCTTGGGGTGAATGTACCATGAAATAAAAACAACTGAAATTCTGACAGAGCAACAAACTGTCCCTGACGTTAATCTCTTTAAGGGTTCCTTGGTCATAAAAACAATAAAATACAAAGCAGCTTAAGAAAATCACAGCATGCCTTAAATTTTAAATCAAATGTTTCATTTTCTTTTTTTTTGAACAGGTGGAGCTACATACACTCCCACAGTAACTGATACTGCATGAACATTTAACGATGCATAAAGATCTTTATTATGTACTCAACAGTTTCTACTTTCTAAACAATAACACAATTAATACAAAGAAAAACCCATCTGAGGTTTGAGAAAAATTACCTGCCTGTCAAAACAGGTGTAACAGAAACACTGTAACTAATAACATGTAATAATTATGAGTAATTAATGTAAGGACAGAGCACAGTGCTTTAATCTGTTATGTTACTCAGAAATGTGTAGAATACAGTTCACAAGAATTGTGCAGCCAGACAGCGACAAACTTACTGAGTCCACCTTGCCTTGGTTTTTCAAGTGTTCTTTGTAGCTTTGGTCAACATATACTTCCAACCTAGAGGGATAGTTAAGCAAAGAAAGAAAAAACATTAAAACAGAAAATAAAATCTTTTTATGCTAGGAGCAAAACACAGTAGTCTGAGAGGGTAAGCATGGTCATAAATTCCAAGGTATAAAATGGGTCAAACAACAAAACATTACAGCACAAACACCATTCAAAGATGGGATTTGGTCCACTGAAATTAGCATGTATTAAACAGTCTATGACATGTTGACAAGTATTGGCTGATATTATCACCCAGCTGATAAACTGATTATCCCTACTTTACATCATTCTCATTTACCTATGGCAAAGATGCTAATATTTGCATTTCATAACTCAGCCAACCCTGCAGCAAGAGAGCATCAATGCCCCCCCCCCACGCTGTGCTAAATTCTGATCTGGTTGCCTTTTTGAGCACTTGTAGGTGTTTCACATGATGAACATGATGTTTCACCTACATCATGCATTTAAAATTCTATGATTCCACTGTCTAAATGCCAGATTTTTGGCTGAGGTGTTGTCAGGAGCGACCAGCGTGCCCAGGGTTCACCTTGGATCAAGCTCTTTGGCCACTCTCTTGGCTTTGTTCCATTCTTCCCCCTCGATGAATGCGTCTACAGCTTCCTTAATGAGATCCAAGTTGAGGTACAGCTCGGCAGCCTGGGGTATTATTTATTAAAAAAATTAATTAATTAATTAAAAAAAAACAAAAGCTTATTCTGGGTCTCAGTGGACCTTGGACTTGAAGGACTGTGAAAAATAGGCAAGGAGCCTCACAGGAGCTTTGTTTTGGCAGAAAGCTTTTTTTTTCTGTGTGCACACACGCTTACATGAACAAGCTTGCTCTTGCACTCTTGCATACACACAGACAGTATCCTTCAAGGTTTGGCCAACATATTGTCTTTCAAAGCATAAAAGAATTAATAAATATATCAAACATCCTTACAAAGGCAGCAACAAAATTAATAAATCAATGAACAGAATGATTTTATATAACTGCACATTGTTTTGAACAATGTTTACACTGTCTAGACACCATTTTACTGTCTGGATCTTGCATCAAGTACGTACCACACTGTATTTTCTGAGGTGCACCAACCGAGGGCCAACAGACTGAACAACATCAACAGCTTTTTCACGAGTTAAAAACTTGATGGCCAGTTCTGCTGCCTAAAAGATATGGCATTACAAAAAACACAATCAGCACCTTATTAATAAGTTGTTAGGTCAAAATAGGCTTTACTTGTGTAAATTCTATTGAGTGTCATTACACAAAACAATGCATAGACTAAGAGTAACATAATTTCCAGGGCCAGGGTGCATTTTATTTTCGAGCAAGGTACTTTTGCATTGTTTTAAAGGAAGAGAAATCTTGAATAAATCCTACTCAAGGAACTCAAAGCCAGTCATGAATGCATTTTCTGTGCCGATATATCAAGTTAAAAGAAAATGGGCCTTCAGTGACGTTTGATTAATGATTTAATGATTGTTAAAGGTGAATGATTTCACTGATCAAAATTAAAACAATATAACAATATATTTTAGTTTATTTTCCTAGGAGCAAAAATAGTTGATCTACTTACTATTCTTACTTAATGGTAGAACACTTTCTTAAAGGATGACAATGTGCTATTTTTTAGTGTACTGTTGTTAATAGATATATGCAACTAAAATGTTGTTAAATACTATCCTTAGGAACATCACTTTAGTTTCAGTGTTCTGATGAAATTTGGTCAATCTGAGGGCTTTAGTTTTTTAGCGCATTTACATATTAAACATTTCCCTCAAATGATGGAAAAATTGATGCTTTAAAGAGTCTCTCAACTCTTTGCTTGGTCTGAAATTTCATCTTCATCCTCTCTACACTGGGTCGTAGCAGGTAGAGAAAGAAAATTAAATTCAGTCAGAAAAGGGAGATTCCACAGGCCAGTTAAAGTGGTAAATATAAGGGCAGCTTAAGGTTATACACATGGCTTTAGATTCACAATATCAGACAGGGGGACAGACCCCCAGGAGCAACTTGGGCTTAAGGGTTTTTTCAGGAACCCAATGGTGGTTGTGCTGGAGGAGGGATTCGAACAAAAGCTTGCCAACAAATGGAATATACCCCAATATAATACAAAGCCTTTTGTCCAGATAGAACTTTGAAGATCATTCATGACACATGGAGAATAGAATAGCATTTTTGTTTGAGTGGTCAATGATACGCAACAGCTGTGTGAAACATTACCTTTATCCAACACTTCTCCAACAGGGCTGTGTTAGACGAGTCCTCCACCTTCAGGTAACAGTCCACTGCCCTGGCGTATTCACCTGACTGCTCCCACTCACGGGCCTGCTCCACCATTCCCTCTACTCCCCTGCAAAAATGCAAACTCATACTTACACCTCTGAGAATGAGCTTCTTTGCTGACAAGTTCAAATAAACATATCAAAACATTCAATGCTCCCTTCTAGGTTCAGAAAAAGCGGTATTATTGCAATTTACTTACTTTGAGTTTAAAATATTTTTAAACGGGATGTGATAAGAGGCTGGAGAGATAATAAAGCCCAGTCAAATATTTTTTGTTTGATGCTTAAATATTCTTACTGAAATAGGTCAAAACCAATCATGAAGATGGCAGCTTGTTTTCAACCAAACAACCCCATAGCTTTTAATTTGTATTAAATACAGTTGTGAGTTGGCCGATTCCTCTCCTTATTCAGGTCAAATATTTTACTTAAATCTCAATTCCACAAGAGCTCTTTCACTTTACATACCTGCAAAACGAGAATCTGACATTGAGATATTACAGGGTTTAACTATGTTGCCAGTAGAAAAATGCATAGGACAAGGCTTGATGGGAGCAAGAGGCCTAAGTTGCAGCTGAATGGGACTTGACCTGACTCTACTAAATATTTTTTTCTAATTTTTTTCCCAAGCAGGAAAAGGAAGAAGTAGTCTTTGATGTTTTCACACAAGGGAAATTATCAGCAGAAAGAGGTTTGCTGCTTGTCTGCTCATTAATGAGTTCCTCATTATAGATGTAATTCAGGATAAAAAGCTGCATTTTTTAATAAAAGAGTGGAGTTAAAAAGTTTGGTTAAAGATTTTAGACAAGATGAAAGTGATATAATTTTTTATACCATTTCCCCCTTTTCACAGCCTCTTTTTCATACTCTTCTTGGAGAATGCTCAGCTTATTGGGGAGATACTCTTTACAGATGCGCATAGCGTCACTCCACATCTCGGCATCCTGAAGCAAAAAAAAAAAACGATGGCTACTTTTATTACATGACCAATATCCACTTTTACCCCTTAAACAGATTGCAATATGTAAATTACATCTGTTCTCATTGGCCTGTATTGTGCCACATGGAACCAGACCAGGGCTGTAAAATTCCTTATAACTGCATTAATGGAGGCAAACTGCTGTAGACTGAAACAAAACATATACAGTACTGTGCAAAAGTTTTAGGCAGGTGTGGGAAAAAATGCTGTAAACAAAGAATGCTTTCAAAAATGGAAGTGTTAATCATTTATTTTCATCAATCAGCAAAATGCAGTGAATGAACAAAAGAGAAATCTAAATCAAATCAATATTTGGTGTGACCACCCTGTGCCTTCAAAACAGCATCAGTTCTTCTAGGTACACTTGAACACAGTTTTTGAAGGAACTCGGCTGGAAGGTTGTTCCAAACATCTTGGAGAACTAACCACAGATCTTCTGTTGATGTAGGCTTCCTCACATCCTTCTGTCTCATGTAATCCCAGACACACTCGATGATGTTGAGATCAGGGCTCTGTGGGGGCCATAATAATTGATGCTGGTTTGAAGGCAAAAGGTAGTAACACCAAATATTGATTTGGTTTAGATTTTTCTTTTGTTCGCTCACTTTGCATTTTGTAAATGGATTAAAATAAACAATCATTATTTATATTTCTGAAAGCATTCTTTGTTAACATAACTTTTTCCACACCGGCCTAAAACTTTTGCACAGTACTGTATATGTTGATGCTTAGGTTCTTATGACAAACAGTGAATTCAAAACACTGAATTCAAAACATTTTTTTATTGATTAAAAAAAAAAAAAAAATTTGAACCAATTGCTTTTTCTATAGATTTCTTAGTATATAGATAAGGTAAACCAATTAACAATAGAAAGAGTTCATTTAAAAATAAATGATGCAAGTTTCAAAAGCAGATCAGTGGATCAGTCTCTGGGGAGCTTACTCTCCATTTACAGTCTCATTCTTACTTTGTAGTACTTGATGGCAAGTTCAGGCCGTTGGGCTCGAAGCAGGAAGGCCTCAGCTTTCTGGAAATCTTTCTGCTCAAAACAGTATTTGGCTTGCCCCACTAGCACATCTGCCATGCTGTCCGGGTCATGGAGCTCAGCCACTCTCTGGGCTCCGCTCCAGTCCTGGATATGGATGTACCTGTACAAACAAAAGCCACTTCATGACCTAAATTTCATATTTTACCCCTTTAATACTAAATATTTCTTTGGATTATGCTTACAAAGGTACAGAAAATATTGGGTTCTTCTAAAACAGACACCATTTAGTTTGAATGCATCACAAAGTAAAGTTAATTCTCCTGATCTGTCATCTGTCTGAAATTCAGCTAATTACTGATGATGGCTCAAAAGCAGTCTCTCTAAATTGAATTTAGCATCCCAGTGCAAGGCCACAGATATAGAACCAGCTTGATTTAGGCAGCTATTCTCATTTAGAGAACACTGACCAATCAAATAAAATACCTGTGTCAGTTTTTGAGTTCACTAACTTCATTTCCAAAACTAGTGGAAATGAAGCATGTACCACGTAGAAGCATTGAGTTGAGATTTTTCATGAAACATTCCATTACAAAACAACTGCTGACAGTTTTCAAGTGTATCGCCCAATTTATGTTGCCTTTTTATCTTGTGGGGCAGCGGTGGCCTAGTGGTTAGGGATTCAGCCCCACATCGGAAGATTGTGGGTTCAATTCCCTCACCAGTAGGTTGCCCTGAGGTACCCTTGAGCAAGGCACTGTCCCCATCACTGCTCCCCAGACAGCTTTCAATAGCTGCCCCCTGCTGCACGTGTGTATGGGTGAAACGCAGAGGTTGAATTTCGTTGTGTTGTGCTGCATTTCACAATGACAAGGGTAGTCACTTTCACTTCTGTAGTTTAAAATAAAATTATTTGTGAAGGCATAGGCATTGGAGTTGGCTTGGAGTGTAACGGTTTGACTCAGTCTTTCTAAGTCAAGGTTTGGCTTGTATAATGCTTTGCAAATACATACCATAACGTGTACAACTGTGGCCCATTTTAAAAGTCTTGAAGAGATTCCTTTAAAGCTATGGCTGTTTGGGGGTGTAAGGTGCAAATGTGTAGCAAAATGTGTAGCAGAATCAATTTTGGATTTACAAGTGGGAGCAATAGCAAATGAGGAAAAAAAAGAGGGAAAAATGTGTTTTAATAACCTGAGGTGCACAATGATGTTCTGCCTTTTTACATGCACAAAAAACTATTGAAAGAAACATGAAAGAAAACATAACATTTTTCATGTTATTCCAATGAAATAAAACAAAACTTTGAACAATTAGTTTCTAATTCGAGTTACATTTGCGTGTATGAAAAGGTCACCTTCTGCAGGGGGCATAACAAAAGGTTTGAGAAGCACTGATTTAAACCAACATTCAGCCACCATTCTCTGTAAGAACAGAAAGATCGTGGGCATCTGAAAAAGGTTACTTACATCATCACAGCCTCCTTCGGCTTTCCCGCTTTAATAAACTCCACCTCTGCTTCATCAAACTTGCCCTGAAAAATAAATACTTATCAAAGCTCTGTTCTCCACAACACTAATAATACCCCACAACACAAGGAGGCAGTGTTGTCTAAATTTTGGTGCACTGTGGCCAAACTGCAATGCATTATAATATACCAAGTGGCATATTATTGTACCAGTACCTCATCTTCCAATAACATGGCATTCTTCAGATGAATCTGAGGGATCTTCTCTTTCATAGACAGTCGAGCCAGCTCAAAGGCAAAGTCAAATGAGCTAAAGGGCGACATGAGCATTACAGGGAACGTTTATGAGTGTTTGAGATTCAAGAGTGTGACATCTTTCAAAGAAAAAGTCTGAAAAGGAGAGAGTGGGGTTGTATCCAGTCAGGAGAAGAAGCTTGCACAAGAAATCCATAAAGGAAATACATTATTTGTTTTAAAAACTGGCTTAAAATTGGGCAACAATGCCACTGTATGTAGTGATTTTGCTTTACATATACCACCCAATATATGATTTTTCAGAAAGTTATCCAAAGACTTTACAACAAAAGCGGGAACTTGACAAAGAACCTATGCTAACCAACCCTGTCTCGCTTACTGTGATAATGCTCTGTTTTGAAAATCTCATCACATTTAATACATACATATATGTAATACATATACTACAAAGTATAGGCCATGCAAGCACTTACACATTCATTTTGTCCCAGAAAATTAAGTAACAAAAATGTCCTGAGCCTTAAAAACACAAAATCTCTAAGCACATGAAATCTTGGTCATGTCTTTTATAATGAAACTAGGTATAAATTAGATTTTATTAAGGTTTAGTGTTGCTTAATCTATAAAGGAATGTAGAAAGAAATAATGGGTGTCCAGTCTAATCTCTTACCGGTTTTCTGATGCAAAGTCAATGGAGGTCTCTAGCAGGCCAAACTTATTTAGCAATTTAACCGCTGCCTCTCCCCCAAGTTTCTTGGCCCACAGGTATGCCACTTGCTTGTGTGCGCTGGCAGGCCCATGGCTCTTTGACACCTGACACACACATGTATCAGGAAGTTCAAGGGGAGTACAAATAAGCTATCATTGTTCTTTAATTTGATGTGAGGAAATATATATCACTTAATTTTGAAGGAAGAAGTTGCTAAAGAGCTGTTCGATGTTTGTATTTATTTTAGTGTGATGTATTCCCCTACACTTTAGAAATCAAAGACAAAACAGATCTCATTTTGATTTGTTCTAGGGCAGAAAGGAAAAAAACAGGTGGGAAAATATTATTAAAGAGATGCTGAAACATTTGGATATGGAGCAAAATTCCTGTCTGCTAAGCATAGGGTATATATTAATGTTAATTTCTTATCCACTATAATTAAAACCATCCAAACAAATAGATGCCAACACCCAAACTGTTTAAGGGCTGAACCAATTTTGGTTGAGTAACATGCACATAACACAGAAATTTAGAATTAGAATTAGAAGGAATGAGAATGAATATAGCCTCTGTAACAATATTACTGTATTGAAGCAATACTGTACACAGCCAAATGACAGTTAAAGAGAACATACTCGATAGGCATCTTCCCACATGTCATTAGTGCCGTACATGTTGACTACAGCTTTCCAGTCTTGGCCCTCAATATAGTGATATTCAGCCTCCTGAAAGCGTCCTTCAACCTCCAGCTCCTGAAACATTGAAGTACCAAAGGCTTCAGTTTAGCAGATAAAAGTATAACATAGAGTAGGATTTAGTAATATGATTATTAAAAAGCAGTCTGATGGTGATGCTGAGCTCGTCAATCAGGTTTTCTTACTTTGGCTAAGTGAATGTGTGTCTCCTGCAGCAAATCGTTGTGGTATGCAGCTACCAGGCGAATGGTGTCATCATACATCTTGTTCTTCTTGTACATGGTGATTGCCAAATCAGGCTCTTTTACAGTTACAAACAACCTGAAATAAAAGGAAAGAAGATTTAAAAAATTCTTACAGAGAGTAGTATTTACTTATAATTAAAGTTGTTAATAGAGCAAAACCCATATTTAACAGTTAGCCTGCACTGAATATCTGTGGTGTTATTGTATATGCAAAAATCCACTTACTTAAAATTACTTACTACTTATTTTAGCAAGTTTGTTCAAAGTTTGATTTTTTAAATTTAATGTCAAGTAAATTTGTACAGTGCTATTTACCAAGGCTGGAGGCTAGTGATTGATCAAAGAGGTGTAGTACTTTCTGACATGTATGATTTATTCAAATAGTTTTGCGAGTTTGTTGAGACAACATGAACTAAAGTCAAGCTTGCTTAACATGAAAACATGAAAAGAGTTGAGGGACTTTCCTATTTCCTTAGTTTTGGGCTTAAATTACCTTGATAACTGAGAAATCATACTTAGATTATTTTAGATCCATTTTGATCCATACCTGATGTGTGGTAGAAGCAAAGGTTACATTTTTATATCACAGAGGAGCTACTGTAGCACAAATTGCTGAAAATGTTCATGCTGGCTATGCTGGCAGGAGACTAGTCAGATTGCCTATGCTGACCTTTATCTGCCTAAGAAAGCACCTACAATGGGCATGTGTGCAAGAGAACTAGATTTTGGAGAAATGCAAAAATGAGGCATCACATGTCTCTAATGTCAATGGTCTGTTTCAGATGTATAATGCACCTTCCCACTATGCAAAAAAGAAAGGTTCGATTTGAAAAAAAAGGCTAGTTATTATATTTATATATAATATTTATTACATTAATGTAATATTAGTAGGTTCTAAATCAGCAACCTCATCTTGTAGAATCCTTAAACTGGCAATTGATGGCACTGTTATTAAACCATCACCAGCTGTACACAACCATGGTGCTATCTTTGATTCTGCACTAACCTTTGAGGACCACAAAAACTCCTTATCTAAGACAGCTTTTTTTCCACCTCCATCTTGTGCATGTCTCCATCATGCTCTCAGCACAAATGATACAGAAATGCTCAGTCATGCTTTTATTTCTTCATGACTTGATTATTGCAAAGCTTTGTCCATTGGTCTCCCAACTAAGTTTATCATTTGTCTACAGTATATCCAAAATTCAGCTTCTAGTGTACACAAAACACTTAGCACACAACCCTCCTATTCTCTATAACTTTAATTGGCTCCTCTTTACATTTAATGCCCTTCAGGGTCTCCTTTCATCTTGCTGACTGCCCACTATGGGCTCCAGGGCATTTATGTGTCACAGCCCCTAAGCTGTGGAACTCTTTTCCTCAGAACGTTGATTGATTGATTGATTGATTGATTGACTGACTTTATTCAAACAAATTGAAGATGTTATCACTTATGTTTTCACAATTTTCTGAAAACAGAAAAAAGTATGTAATAGGTTAGCTTATCATACTCAATTGTAATTTTACTTTTAACATTTACTTAATTTTCTCACCATTCATCATTAATAATGACTTATCGATACTTATCTGACATTTGAGTGATCAGTACTTACTAGCACTTAAGATTCATTATATATAATGTCAGATAATGTCAGATTTTATATATATATATATATATATATATATATATATATATATATATATATATATATATATATACACACACACTACTGTGCAAATGTTTTAGGCAGGTGTGGAAAAAATGCTGTAAACAAAGAATGCTTTCAAAAATGGAAGTGTTAATCATTTATTTTCATCAATTAGCAAAATGCAGTGAATGAACAAAAGAGAAATCTAAATCAAATCAATATTTGGTGTGACCAGCCTGTGCCTTCAAAAGAGCATCAATTCTTCTAGGTACACTTGCACACAGTTTTTGATGGAACTCGGCTGGTAGGTTGTTCCAGACATCTTGGAGAACTAACCACAGATCTTCTGTTGATGTAGGCTTCCTCACATCCTTCTGTCTCTTCATGTAATCCCAGACACACTCGATGATGTTGAGATCAGGGCTCTGTGGGGGCCATACCATCACTTCCAGGACTTCTTGTTCTTCTTTATGCTGAAGATAGTTCTTAATGACTTTGGCTATATGTTTGGGGTTGTTGTCCTGCTGCAGAATACATTTGGGGCCAATCATACGCCTCCCTGATGGTATTGCATGATGGATAAGTATCTGCCGGTATTTCTCAGCATTGAGAACACCATTAATCCTGACCAAATCTCCAACTCCATTTGCAGAAATGCAGCCCCAAACGTTCAAGGAACCTCCACCATGCTTCACTGTTGCCTGCAGACACTCATTATTGTACCGCTCTCCAGCCCTTCGATGAACAAACTGCCTTCTGCTACAGCCATCCATCCATCCATCCATTTTCTTCCGCTTATCCGAGGTCGGGTCGCGGGGGCAGCAGCTCCAGCAGGGATGCCCAGACTTCCCTCTCTCCGGCCACTTCTTCCAGCTCCTCCGGGCGGATCCCAAGGCGTTCCCAGGCCAGCCGAGAGACATAGTCTCTCCAGCGTGTCCTGGGTCTTCCCCGGGGTCTCTTTCCGGTGGGACGTGCCTGGAACAGCTCACCAGGGAGGCGTCCAGGGGGCATCCTAATCAGATGCCCGAGCCACCTCATCTGACTCCTCTCGATGCAGAGGAGAAGCGGCTCTACTTTGAGCCCCTCCTGGATGACTGAGCTTCTCACCCTATCTCTAAGGGAGAGTCCAGACACCCTGCGGAGGAAACTCATTTCGGCCGCTTGTATTCGCGATCTCGTTCTTTCGGTCACTACCCACAGCTCGTGACCATAGGTGAGGGTGGGAACGTAGATCGACTGGTAAATTGAGAGCTTTGCCTTCTGGCTCAGCTCCTTCTTCACCATGACGGACCGATGCAGAGCCCGCATCACTGCAGAAGCTGCCCCGATCCGCCTGTCGATCTCCCGCTCCATTTTACCCTCACTCGTGAACAAGATCCCAAGATACTTAAATTCCTCCACTTGGGGCAAGGTCTCACTCCCAATCCTGAGAGGGCATTCCACCCTTTTCCGACTGAGGACCATGGCCTCAGATTTGGAGGTGCTGATTCTCATCCCAGCCGCTTCGCACTCGGCTGCGAACCGATCCAGAGAGAGCTGAAGGTCACGGCATGATGAGGCCAACAGGACAACGTCATCTGCAAAAAGCAGTGACCCAATCCTGAGCCCACCAAACCGGACCCCCTCAACGCCCTGGCTGAGCCTAGAAATCCTGTCCATAAAAATTATGAACAGGATCGGTGACAAAGGGCAGCCCTGGCGGAGTCCAACCCTCACCGGGAACAGGTCCGACTTACTGCCGGCAATGCGGACCAAGCTCTGACACCGGTTGTACAGGGACCGGACAGCCCTTAGCAAGGAATCCGATACCCCATACTCCCGGAGTACCCCCACAGGAGCCCCCGAGGAACACGGTCAAATAATAATAATCCTTTATTTATAATCCCACGAATGGGAAATTCATTCTCTGCATTTCACCCATACACACATGTGCAGCAGTGGGCTGCTATTGAAAGCGCCCGGGGAGCAGTGATGGGGACAGCACCTTGCTCAAGGGTACCTCAGGGCAACCTACTGGGAAGGGGTTCGAACCCCCAATCCTCCGATCATGTGGCCAACGCCCTAACCACTAGGCCACCGCTGCCCACCAAATGCCTTCTCCAAGTCCACAAAGCACATGTAAACTGGTTGGGCAAACTCCCATGCACCCTCCAGGACCCTGCTAAGGGTGTAGAGCTGGTCCACTGTTCCGCGACCTGGACGAAAACCACATTGCTCCTCCTGGATCCGAGGTTCGACTATCCAACGGACCCTCCTTTCCAGGACCCCTGAATAGACTTTCCCCAGGAGGCTGAGAAGTGTGATCCCTCGATAGTTGGAACACACCCTCCGGTCCCCTTTCTTAAAGAGGGGGACCACCACCCTGGTTTGCCAATCCAGAGGCACCGTCCCCGATGTCCATGCGATGTTGCAGAGGCGTGTCAGCCATGACAGTCCTACAACATCCAGAGCCTTGAGGAACTCTGGGCGGATCTCATCCACTCCCGGAGCCCTGCCACCAAGGAGCTTTTTGACCACCTTGGCAACCTCAGCCCCAGAGATGGAAGAGTCCGCCTCTATGTCCCCAGGCTCTGCTTCCTCCTCGGAAGGCATGTTGGTGGAATTAAGGAGGTCTTCGAAGTACTCCCCCCACCGTCCCACAACGTCCCGAGTCGAGGTCAGCAGCGCACCATCCCCACTATACACTGTGTTGACTGTGCACTGCTTTCCCCTCCTGAGACGCCGGATGGTGGACCAGAATTTCCTCGAAGCCGTCTGGAAGTCCTTCTTCATGGCCTCTCCAAACTCCTCCCCAAACTCTTCCCATGCCCCAGTCTTTGCCTCAGCAACCACCAGAGCCGCATTCCGCTTGGCCTGTCGGTACCTATCAGCTGCCTCCGGAGCCCCACTGGCCAAAAAGGCCCGGTAGGACTCCTTCTTCAGCTTGATGGCATCCCTCACCGCTGGTGTCCACCAACGGGTTCTAGGGTTGCCACCACGACAGGCACCGACCACCTCCCGGCCACAGCTCCGGTCAGCCGCCTTGACAATGGAGGCGTGGAACATAGTCCATTCAGACTCAATGTCCCCCACCTCCCCTGGGACGTGGTTAAAGCTTTGACGGAGGTGGGAGTTGAAGCTTGTCCTGACAGGGGACTCTGCCAGACGTTCCCAGCAGACCCTCACGATGCGTTTGGGCCTACCAGGCCTGACCGGCATACTCCCCCACCAACGAAGCCAACTCACCACCAGGTGATGGTCGGTTGACAGCTCCGCCCCTCTCTTCACCCGAGTGTCCAAGACATGGGGCTGCAAGTCCGACGACACGACCACAAAATCGATCATCGAACTGCGGCCTAGGGTGTCCTGGTGCCAGGTGCACATGTGGACATCCTTATGCCTGAACATGGTGTTCGTTATGGACAATCCGTGACGAGCACAAAAGTCCAATAACAGAACACCGCTCTGGTTCAGATCGGGGGGGCCATTCCTCCCAATTACGCCCTTCCAGGTGTCACTATCATTACCCACGTGAGCACTGAAGTCCCCCAGCAGAACGATGGAGTCACCAGGAGGGACGCTCTCTAGCGCCCCCTCCAGAGACCGCAGAAAGGGTGGGTAGTCCAGAATACTGTTTGGTGCATAAGCACAGACAACACTAAGGACCCGTCCCCCGACCCGAAGGCGGAGGGCCGCCACCCTCTCATCTGCCGGGGTAAACCCCAATGTACTGGCCCCAAGCCGTGGGGCAATAAGTATGCCCACACATGCTCGCCGCCTCTCACCGGTGGCAACTCCAGAGTGGAAAAGAGTCCAGCCCCTCTCAAGGAGACTGGTTCCAGAGTCCAAGCTGTGCGTCGAGGTGAGTCCAACTATATCTAGCCGGAACTTCTCAACCTCACGCACTAGCTCAGGCTCCTTCCCCACCAGAGAGGTGACATTCCACATCCCTAGAGCCAGCTTCTGCAGCCGAGGGTCGGACCACCAAGGCCCCCGTTTTCAGCCACCGCCCAGCTCACAGTGCACCCGACCTCTTTGGCCCCTCCCACAGGTGGTGAGCCCATGGGAAGGGGGACCCACGTTGCCTCTTCGGGCTGTGCCCAGCCGGGCCCCATGGGTAAAGGCCCGACCACCATGCGCTCGTCATCGGGCCCCACCTCCAGGCCTGGCTCCAGAGGGAGGCCCCGGTGACCCACGTCCGGGCGAGGGAAAACGTCTTCCATAATTGGTTCTCATCATAAGAGGTCTGAACCGCTCTTTGTCTCTTCCCTCACCTAGGACCTGTTTGCCTTGGGTGCCCCTACCAGGGGCATAAAGCCCCCGACAACATAGTTCCCAGGATCATTGGGACACGCAAACCCCTCCACCACGATAAGGTGGCGGTTCAAGGAGGAGTGCTATAGCCAAATATTTCAAATTTTGACTCATCAGTCCGGAGCATCTGTTGCCCTTTTTTCTGCACCCCAGTGCCTATGTTTTCATGCATACTTGAGTCGCTTGGCCTTGTTTCCACGTCGGAGGTATGGCTTTTTGGCTGCAACTTTTCCATGAAGACCACTTCTGGCCAGACTTCTCCGGACAGTAGATGGGTGTACCTGGGTCCCACTGGTTTCTGCCAGCTCTGAGCTGATGGCACTGCTGAACATCTTCTGATTTCGAAGGGTAATAAGCTTGATGCGTCTTTCATCTGCTGCACTAAGTTTCCTTGGCCGACCACTGCGTCTACGATCCTCAACGTTGCCCGTTTCTTTGTGCTTCTCCAAATGAGCTTGAACAGCACACCTTGAAACCCCAGTCTGCTTTGAAATCTTTGTCTGGGAGAGATCTTGCTGATGCAGTATAACTACCTTGTGTCTTGTTGCTGTGCTCAATCTTGCCATGACATGAAACTGTCTTCCACAACCTCACCTTGGTAGCAGAGTTTGGCTGTTCCTCACCCAGTTTTAAGCTTCCTACACAGCTGTTTCTGTTTCAGTTAATGACTGTGTTTCAACCTACGTGTGACATTATGATCATTAGCACCTGTTTGGTAAAATTGGTTGATCATACAACTGAATATAATCTTACAAAATCCCTGACTTTGTGCAAGTGTACCTATAAGAATTAATACTGGTTTGAAGGCAAAAGGTAGTAACACCAAATATTGATTTGATTTGGATTTTTCTTTTGCTCACTCACTTTGCATTTTGTTAATTGATAAAAATAAACAATATAATAAACAGCATTTTTTCCTACTATATGCCTACTAGTCTACAGTCTTGGGCTATGTACAGTACTGTGCAAAAGTTTTAGGCAGGTGTGGAAAAAATGCTGTAAACAAAGAATGCTTTCAGAAATATAAATAATGATTATTTATTTTTATCAATTTACAAAATGCAAAGTGAGCATTGTATGTATGTGTGTACCTTTCAGCCTCTTTGTACTTGCCCTCCTTCTCTAACTCATATGCCCGACTGATGTAGAGAGAAGAGACCTCCTCTTGGCTCATGCACTTTACAGCAAGCTGTTTTAAATGATGAAAACAGCAACAGCATTTTTTTGTTAATCATATTCTTAATTTTAAGAGTATAAGAACTTAATATCAGCTAAAGCTCGCAAAGCAAAATGATCTTTAATATTAATCTTAACATTTGACTGTATTAAAAGTTTGGATAGTAAAAAAGATTGGCTGATTTCCCTATGTGCATAATTTTTTAGTCCTTGTCTAAAATCTACCTCTCCAGAAGAAAATCAGGTTCTTGCCTTGTGTGCTTGTTCCCATCCTCCTGCCTGAGTGTACATGTCAATGGCATCTTTGATATGGTCCCCTTTCACAAACAGGCGCTCTGCAATCTATAGATAAAATGGATAAAGTGTCAAGATTACAATACACTAGTACAACACAAAAAAAACAATAAAAAACACAAAACATTAAGAGGTCATTTTTCAGCATTACAACTATACACATACCAAATGCAATGCAATAAAATCATGTTAAGACACAGCCAACCAATCATAATTGGGCACTATAGTGGAAATACGTTACAGATTAACAAATGTAAGTGACCCCTGATCTGTCTGTCTTCACATTACAGGCAGAAATACTCCACATAACCTCAGTTCAAATGGCCAGGGATAATTTGGTCTACTTTGAATAGGAGGATATATGTTAATGAAAGTGAAAAAGTGAAAGTGACAACCCTTGTCATTGCGAGGTCAAAGCACAGCAGACCACAACCACAACGAAACTGGACCTCTGCTTTTAACCCATGCACACTCAAAACACCGTGCAGCAGTGGGCAGCTATTGAAAGCGCCCAGGGAGCAGTGACGGGGATGGCACCTTGCTCAAGGGTACCTCAGGGCAACCTATTGGGAAGGGGTTCGAACCCCAATCCTCCAATCATGTGGCTAACACCCTAACCACTAGGCCACCGCTGCCCTAATGTGTTGTTTTTTGTGACATAACACAACAGTGAACTGCAGCAGGGAGTGTCAACTGAATTTTCACATAGTTCCATCATGCTACATTACCATTTTCATTTAAAAAAGCTTGGCCCTTGGTGCAAGAACATTAACTTCATAAGTTGTTCATTGCTTGCTCATGATAATGCTAATTCCCAATAAGGAATCTCTGCTTATACCTATAATACCTATAATACCTACAACCGATAATGCTAAGTCTTATACCTATGCAACTACACAGCAACTGAAATATTGGCTTCTGACCCTAGCGTAAAATTTGTCTAACAAATAGTTATTTCTGATTCATTCTGATACACTCTTGATTGTTATTCATGTAAGCACTTTAGCTGAAAGCTTAAAACATTCATGAATAAGCCTGTTAACTATCATTTAATCTGTTTAAACTGATCAGCCTAGTTCTCTCTCAAAAAAAAAAAAGGATATGCAAGTTCACTATTTGGCAACCAGCATAAGAGTCATTGTTGCATTCAAACACAAAACTGTTGATAGTGAGTTGGCACATTAATACAGAAAGTATTTGTGGTGAAACAACCAGACGTGCGCATATATACAGAGTACAACATGTTTGAATACAGACCATCCTCTTTAGCTGTTGCTATTTCAGTGCTAAAGATAGCAATGACTGTTCAGAGAGTTCCATATGATCTGCATTAAAATCAATAAACTAAGAAGTGATTAACCTGATGCTGCATTTTCACTGTTCAAAAAAAGAACTTTTTGTATGAAATGTAACGAGTAGACGCCAAATAGAAATAATTAAATATTAAAGGTAACAGGTTTTGATGAGTGCAAAGATATTTGGACACACAGAGCAAACAAAAGCTAACAAGTAAAAAATAACAATCAAAGCTGGAAGAATACTGATTGTCTAAGGTGTTCTGGATGTACCTTGGATTAAATGTAATGTTACTTCTTTGTTGCTAAATTCTCTTTGGCTATGAAAGTTGTATGTGCTGCTTAAGGTTAATGAGACTGCCCATGGAACTACATTAAACAAAGCATTACTATTTACTTTCGACTTGAGGTTCAGTGAACAACTGAGCATAAAATGAGCTTAACGAATGCAATTTTAAAACTAGCCTCCATAACTATAAGAAAAAATCTGTGGCAGATTTCTTGCTACTATTCATCAGTATGTGAGTATGTGCAACAAGGGCTACCTCAAACTCCTGTATGGAGGCGTAGTGCTGGGCAATCTTAAGGTAGTATTTGGCTGATGATCTGTCTTCCTGCAATTCCACGATATGCAGTGCTTTCTTCCATTGGCGTGCCCCAATGGCTGCTTCCACTGCCTTGGCAGAGCAGCTTCATCACAGAAACAAGGAGAAAAATAAAAAAGTCAAAAAGGAAAAAAGGACTAATGATGATTGCACATTTTATGATTTTAGCATTGTTGGAAAGCTACTGATGCAAAATATGAAACAGAAAATGGTGCTGATGTGAAAGACAGTAAGCACACATGGAATGCATGGTAAAACATAAGCATGGATTTGTAGATCATTTGACAGGCTAAACATTGATCTTCTTAAACTGAGTAAATGACTCTCTTGCAAAGTTAAAGCTTTTATGTCCCTGAAGGCATTTGCATTTCATACCCTGGTTCCTTTAACACTAAACTTCTATCTATGATCTATGTGGTGTTGTGCTGTTTCCCGCTATACAATTCATTTGAATTTGTGAAATAATCAGAATTCAGATTTGCTCTATATCTTATTTCTTTATTCTTCATTTTAAGAAAATATTCCCAAGCTTTACTTCTTATGAGTCCTTGACATAGTTGTTCTTTAATTCTTATACTAACTTTTGAAGTCATTAACTCACCGTGGGTTTGATGCTGCTTTGAAAGTGCCAAAAAATGAGCATAAGTACATTTTATTGCAGACTATGTGATGTAGATTTAACTGTAGTGCCTATTTTCACTACTAACTGTAGTGCTTCACTGCTCCTGATTTAAACTTAAGAAGAGATATATGCTCCCAACAACATAAAAAATTTGTGTAACTTCTGCAAAATTGTTCCTTTAACCATATTTAGCACATGTAATCCAACACATCAGGAACTTCCATCCATCCATCCATCCATCCATTATCTGCCGCTTGTCCCAAACAGGGTTGCGGGGGAGTGCTGGCGTCCAACCCAGCGCACACAGGGCGAGGACGGGGGACGCACCCTGGACAGGTCGCCAGCCCATCGCAGGGAGGAGCGGGACGGGGACGGCACCTTGCTCAAGGGTACCTCAGGGCAACCTATTGGGAAGGGGTTCGAACCCCTTCCTCGAATCCTCCGATCATGTGGCCAACACCCAACCACTAAGCCACCACTGCCCCTCATCAGGAACTTATCAGGTACAATTAAATTAAATTAATTTAACTGATTTAATTATGTTAGTCTAAAGAAAAATAAAATACAGTGCAGAGTTCAACAATCCAGAGAACTCACCCAGACTCAATGTAATGGTTAATAGCAGCATCCATTTGCTTTTGCTGGACAAGGTAGTCTCCCCAGGCCTCCTCCAGCTTCACTACTTCTGAAGGGAAGGCAACACGCGCCAGCTCCACAGCTGTGTGGATGGGTATATCTTGGTCATGCATAACTAACTTAAGAGTGCAGTTTCAAAGAAATCAAACGTTTATTGTCAAACATTCATGCATCCATCAACTATATGAGCAGCTTATCCCAACTACGGTTGTGGGGGATGCTGGAGCCCATCTTGATGATAAGGCAAAACTGATAAGGTAAAAAGTGGTAAAGCACCCAGAACAAGTCACCAGTACATTGCAGGGTCACACACAGTCACGTCTAAGCAATTTCACATCTACCATCAACCTCACAAACATGACTTCAGACTGAGGAAGGAAATCAGAGCACTCAGAGAAAACCCATGCAATTACAACACCAAAAGAACCCAGACTGACCCAACTGGGAAACAAATCCAGAACCATCTTGCTGAAGCAACACCAATAACAATGATGCTACTGTGACACCACATCTTTCCAAACACCTTTTATTTATTTTTACTGACACACAGCCAAAAGGGCAGTAAATATCAAAATGCTACAACTTTTAAAATGGTCCATTTGATATGAGGGAAAAATCTCAATCTGCGATGTTATTTAAAAAGGTATTGCATTATTAATACTTTTTAATTAATTATTATAATCAACAGTTCATATTAAGTTCACATTGAGAGTAGATCATATAAAGTCTCACATTTAAACACACTCACCTTTTCTGAAGGCACTGCCTTTGCGGAAACAATCCAGGGCCCGTTGGTTATTTCTTATCCTCTCAAACAGGTCACCAGCCTGTTGTTTAAAGAAATCATCTGAACAACTAAAAAATTACTAATTTTTCCTAATGAGACCTTTCTCTCATCTGGTTTCTTTGGACAAACTAAGGTATAACCTACCCTCTCATAAAACTCCCCTTTCATGAGGGCAGCAGTGATGCGGTTTACTACATCGGTGCTATCCAAGAGCTCGTCTCTGCTCATGGCAAGCCAGGCAGCCTTGGCTGGAAGCCCTGCCTTTAGGTACAGGTTGATGGCACCCTTGTAGTCACCCTCACTTTCCTTGACCTCGCCTGCTTTTTCATTCTGATTGGTCTCCATCAGCCAGGTGTAGTAACTGCGCCGCAAACTGTCCAGCTCTGGATGCCCCTGAAAAAAGAAAGAACAGATAGTAGTTAGATCATGAAGAAAGCATATTTAGGTTTTCTAATAAAAATTATAATTTCTAATATAAAATAATATAAAAATTTGGAATTGAGATCAAAAGATGAACAAGAGAGGACAGATCAGATATAAATAGCTATAAATAGCTCTTTATATCTACTCCTAGAAGAAGCTTTAGATACTTTTGTGGTTAAAAAGAGAAAACCATCATGTAGACCAGAGAGCTGTAAGAGAATATGCTATCAGAAAAGAAAAAAAATCAATTAGAATAATTTCATAAACATTGGTCATAGCCGGTACTAGAATGTCCACAAAAAGAAGAAAGCCACTGGTAAACTTTATCAATAAGCAACAAACAGTAAATCATTCAATCAAGTACAACAACAATTGCTGAAGACTGGCAAATTGTGAGAACGGTGAAAAAATGCTTCCAGACTCAGGAGGAACTTTGAGAAAATAATTCAAACACACTTCCAAATAAACAAAGAACTCCATCAGTGGCGGAAAAAATAAAAAGTTTTGGTATGGGCAAGTCAATCACCAGGTATTAACCCAACTTTTCATCTTCTGAAAATGCGACTAAACAGAGAAACCCTCCAAAAACAAACACCAATTTTAAATAGTTTTAAAAAATTGTTCCAATACCTTGCCTCTCTTAAAAGAAACTGGCTGGTCGGATAAATAAGGCCCTCTGTTATATCTAATTTAACATATCCAGATGCAAATACCAGAAAGTTAAAGTGTCATTTACTGATTTTGCAACAGTGAAGTGATGACTATACAATAAAATTAGATAAATGGGTTTAGTACAAACTTAAATTTGTAATGATAAATGACAAATCAAAACATAGCAAAACATCACAAATCACCATTTTAAATATTGAATTTACCTTGGCCTCTGCCACTGCTATGCAGTCATCCCACATGTGCAGTTCCTGGTACATTTCCATCACCTCATCTATTGCGTTCTGCAGAAAAACATGATTACCTGTACTTATTTGCACACAGCAATCTGCCTGTGGATACTGTATATAGGTGAATACAAATGTCTAACAAAAGAGTAATTGCCTGTTCCATGTAGTACATCTCAGCCAATTTGTAGTTCTTGTCCAGCATTGCTAAGCGAGCTTTCACTCTGTAATGTTCTGTGCCATCCCCACCCTATAGCAAAAAATGTGAGGTAAGCAAAACATCAGCTTGCTTATTTGCAACTAGATTTGAAATGTATTCCCTACATGTAAAACAGGTTTCATAAAGAACATCTTAACTGCAGAATTTTTAAACTTGAAAGGAAGCATATTCTACAGGTTTTTTCCCAATAAGCACTCATGATATTTATGTACAATTAACAACATATTTTCACTTGATCATTTCTATTCTCTTCATACCCCTTTTAAGACCAAAATATTTACATGACCCCTGTTCTAATTGGTTATTATGTTTCTATATCTGAACTGTATGGATTAAAGAGTAAAGCAAGTGTTGTTTATGTGTACATGGGCCCTTTAGGCTTCTTTTAAAAATATAAAGCTTTTCGAAAATTGCATTGCTTTAAGAAGAGATTTAAAACGGTTTCTCTACATACATATTCCTTTGAGATGGAATCAGCAATTTTGTTGGTTTCGTTCAAAAAGCGAGCCTTGGACACATCACCCAAGGCTGCAAAGCACCTGAAAAGTAATGATAAATGGCATACGATTTAGTAGCAGCACTGTGTTTTTTAATCTTCCATTAGTGACCTCCTAGTAACTATGCGGTGGCCTAGTGGATAGGGCGTTGGCCCTGGATCGGAAGATTGTGGGTTCAATTCCCTCACCCGTAGGTTGCCCTGAGGTACCGTCCCCATCACTACTCCCTGGGTGCTTCAATAGCTGCCCCCTGCTGCATGTGTGTGTATGGGTGAAACACAGAGGTTGAATTTCGTTGTGTTGTGCCGTGCTGCGTTTCACAATGACAAGAATAGTCACTTTCACATTTGGTAAAATAATCTGCCAGAATAGTCCTTTTTCAGACTGAAACAATTAGGTGAATCAAAGATGATTCAAAGAGTTTTTTTTTTTCTTCAAAGTTGCATCATGCTTTCCTGGTGGACATCTGAACATGTTTCCTTTTCTCATTAAAATTCTTCTCTGTGAACAAAACTGTTTTTCTCTGTTTTCTCTGCATTTATTATGCAGATCAGCCCACCTATAATACACAGCGTCTTGCATTTCTGATGCCACATTCTAATTAAATTTAACTTTGAACCCTGTTCTACGCATTTCATAACAAAATAAACAGTGCTTATATGGTAAAAGGCCAATTCTGTTACTTACTGAGGCCCATTTAGGCCAACTTTAGTAATCATGTTAGTCATCAAGTTATCATGTTTGACCATCTGTCATCTGTTTATCAGCCAAAGGTAATGTTGTAATCTGCAGCAAGAGTTAAATAGCACAGAGCATTTTTCCTTACCCAACTGCTCCTCAGCATAACATTTAAAATCAAACAATTCAAGCGATTAAAGTGATTAAAGTGCACATTCTAGACTGTAAAGTTATTTGAACAGATTTCAGTTTCAGTATATAAAAATTACTTTTCTTATATAATCCCCCTCATTTTAGGGCACCATAATATTTGGGACAAAGTAAAGATAGGTATACAAAAGCAGTCATTTTTAATACTCTGTTGCATATCCCTTGCACGCAATAATTGCTTGAAGTACGCGACTCATAGATATCACCAGGTGCTAAGTATCTTCTCTGCCAGGCCTCCTCGTCACTCTCAGCTAGATCACGTCAAGTCAAGTCAACTTTATTTATATAGCGCTTTTTACAACTTTTGTTGTCACAAACCAGCTTGTCTGAGCTCCAATTGGGTAAGTCGAGGGTGACAGAGGCAAGGAAAACTCCCCAAACATGAGGAAGAAACCTTGGGAGAAAGCAAGACCCAAAAGGGGAACCCATCCTCCTTTGGTCGACACCAGAAATAATAAGTAATGAAAGAAAGATATCTCTATATCTCTGCCACCTCCAGTTCCACTGCTTTTCGTCAGCACCACTATCTCCAGTCCATATAACATAGCTGGCCTCACTACAGTCCAGTAAAGCATACCTTGCTGGCACCCGTCTGCCACAGATCACACCTGCCACTTTACTCCACCCATTCCAACCTGCCAGGACTCTGTTCTTCATCTCTATTCCACACTCCCTGTTGCTCTGAACTGTTGATCCTAAGTATTTAAACTCCTCCACCTTTGCCACCTATACTCCCTGCATACTAACTACTCCGCTTTCCTCACTTTCATTCAGACTCATGTATACTGCCACTGTCCTATTTCTTTTCATTCTTCTCATCACTTGCACAAATCTCAACCTGTCCAAGGTCTCCTCAAGCTGCTCACTACTCTTGTTACAGATCACAAGTCTTTGGCAAACATCATATTCCATGGGGACTCCAGTTTAATCTCATCCATCAATTTGTCCATTACCACTGCAAACAAATAATTGTTCAGTGCTGACTGTTGTTGATGTACCCACCACTACTTTAAACACATCCATCACTCCTACTGCAGATCTCACCACTGTCAAACTCCCCTCATACTTATCCTGTACACATTCACATTCCTGAAAGCAAGTCTAGGTTCATCTGAGTTGAAAGCAATCTCTGGACTCAGCACTGTTTCTCTTTTAACTCTTTTCATTTAGTGGCCAAGAGAGAGATCAACAGTCTAAGACTCAAGGAACCCTAAGCTTGCACATAATTGTTATGTTGTACACATTTTATTATACATATGGTAAAACATAAATTTTTTATTGGGTACCTGGTACCTGTCTATATCCATGATGTGCTCAGAAAAAGCAAAGATATGCAATAACTTATCACAGTAATCATGTATTTTTTGTCACCAATTGTCCTACATTTGTAGCTACAGACAATCAAAGTACTCAAAGTAGTTAATTTGTTCTCAATGATGGAAAACCTACAGGGTTCAAAATATTTGTGTTTCATCAAAGTAAATCAGGGTTTATGTACTAAGTTAAAGAACCTTTTTTGGTACTTTATGAAGCCATTTCTGCTACGCATGTATGTTACTCAGAAAAGAAAGAAACTAGGTTTCTGACTGAATTAATATAGTTACATAGGAATTAATACCAAACCTGTTCCAAGTTTATAAAGTTAAAACTCCCCTCATACATATCCTGTACAACTCTAGCATAATATTCTTTCACATATGTCACATATGTCACATGTGTCAAAAGAGAAAAAGCTAAAAATGCTTTGTGGAAAACTGTATGCAAAGCAAAATAAATTTATGCCCTTTTTGTTTCTAAAGTTTGATTTTCATCTTTAGTATCTAAAAAGTGAGTTTAAATATCTGATTCTGAAATGCATGCATCCTCATAAAATTCCATTTAGGCCTACTTACATAAATAATACACAAACAGATCATTACCAGTAAAAGTATCCAGATAATGTCCCAGGTTTTAAGTGCTAAAACAGCAAAAATATTATTTTAACCATGTATTTACAATTCTTGTATAAATTAATCACAATACTGCTATACCAAAAGAAAAATGTCACAGTATGAGTAACATACAATATTTTCTTAATACAATCTAAACCATTAAAATAATGAGTAGAAAATTAAACATAACTGATCAAAATAAGTTGTAAATATCAGTAATTGCAACAAAAATTCCACAATGATCATGTCTTATTTCCTTAAACTTCTAAAGAGATGAGTGGTATGAAGTCAGAAATATATGACTGAAAGATAATCATACAGTATAATGACTGATATAAAGGCATGAAATGTTGTTGACATGAATAAATGTTATTTGAGGGGCATTCACAAGGCTGACCTTTCCGAAATGTGCAGTTGCCGTGCTTCAAGAGAGAGCTTACTTAAAGTCTTCCACATGGCCTCTGTTTCAGCGCACATTTCCAAGGTTTCAAGGAATGCAGTGGCTCTGTGATACAAATGAACAAATGTTACTGAGAAAAAATTCTATTTTGAGAAGTGCTTACACAAGCCTAATTCATCTCCAAAAGCCAAAATCTCATGTAAGCTACCTGACTGAGATCAAGTCTGAAAAAGCAAGTCTAGGTTCATCTGGGTTGAAAGCAATCTCTGCACTCAGCACTGTTTCTCTTTTAACTCTTTTCATTTAGTGGCCAAGAGAGAGATAAACAGTCTAAGACTCAAGGAACCCTAAGCTTGCACATTATTGTTATGTTGTACATATTTTATTATACATACATACAAACAAAGAATGCTTTCAGAAATATAAATAATGATTGTTTATTTTTATATACTGTATATAGCTATATAGCTATAGACTAGATTGTCTATAGCTATATTTGTATATAGCTATAGACAATCAGAGTACTCAAAGTAGTTAATTAGTTCTCAGTGATGGAAAACCTGTAGGGTTCTAAATATTTGTGTTTCATCAAAGTAAATCAGGGTTTATGTAATATGTTAAAGAACCTTTTTGGCCTTTTATGAAGCTTTATGAAGTTTATGAATGTTACTGAGAAAAAGTATACAACCAGGTTTCTGACTGAATTAATATAGTTAGATAGGAATTAATACAAAAGCTGTTCCAATTTGAAATAAGTTTATAAAGCATATTGCGTTTTACTTTGAAACATTTGGGTACCTGTTATAGTTTCCATCATCGATGGCTGTTCCAAACTCAATAAGTCCTTCATCCAGTGTGTAAGAGACTGTGTTCACACCTTCTGTCACAATGACCTCTGTTTTGCCATTGTTCCTCTCCAGATCCACAATATCGCCCTGCAAAAGCATGCAGGTTTCAAGACATTCAAGATATTTTTCCAAGTTATTCTGGAAACTCCTGGCATACAAGCCTAAACTGATGCTTGAAAAAATTAGGGTACGTAAAATGAAGACTAAAAGAAATCAGCTCACTTTCAGAGGAAACATGGTGACTCTCTCTGGGCTGTCGATGTTGTACCAAACACAGAGGTTTCCACGGTTTTGAGCCACCACCACATCACTACCTGGTACCCACTGAACGTAGGAGCAGAAGGTCAGCACAGTGGTCTTCAAACCACTCTCAATGTCATACAGGTTCAGCTAGAATTATAAAGAGAGAGAGAGAGAGAAGTATAAAGCTTTATCAAATGTTGAGAGAGGCTGTATCAGACTAAAGATGCTTATAGAGGAACAGATCAAGTGTACTTCCATGTCCTTTTTGTCCCTTATTTTAATTAATGCATTTTACTGTACAATCATTTAATTTAATGTTTGACACCACATGTAGAAATATACCTGAAGCTTCTTGTCCCTGAAGAGCAGCTTGTGACCTGTTTCATTCAACTCCAGCCAGTCAATTTTTGAGTCGTGACTAACAGTTCCCAGGTTATAACCACCAGCCAGGTCCACTGAAGAAGAGAACAAGAAGGATGTGTTTCTGACTCCTCAAGTATTTCATAACTTGTTGTGATACTGTGATAGTCAAGCTACAAGGCCACTTCAAAACTAACTATACTGCTTTAGAAGTTAAAAAAAAAAAGACTGAGGGTGTATTTACTGCCTAGAACCAAACAATCCACATATACATCCACTTGCACACACACAACAGCACTCACAGAGACATTTTCATTCAGGCAGCTTCAGATCATGCAGTCACACACAAAAACAAATCTGTACATCTTTCAAATATCACGTTCAGCTGAGCTTCTGCATTTTGCCTCTTTTGTCCACAAATAACATATCCAAGGAGGAGAAAAAACTGAAGGTGGAGAGGAAAAAAAGGGACTCTCCAATTTGCATTTTTCAGGTATGCAGGGACTGTGGGGAGGCGCTTTACTGTCAGTCAGAAGCTAACAAATTGCCTAACCTCTGCCACCTGAAAATGGAAAAAAAGTTTATAAAACAAATATACCAAACAACAAAAAAAGCATAGGAGCATTACTGGCTTAATTAGAAAAGGAAGTAGACTCATGAGTAGAGTCATGGCAGATGGCTCACAGTGGAAAGCAAAGACCTGAGCCCTGATGATGTTGCCACAAGGTGGTCACCTTATTGAAAGGCAACATCTACAGCCATGTGAGTTTTTCCACACCTCTCAGAGTACTTCCATTTGCTCACTCTTGCCTTTTAGGAAAATGTAGAGCAGACACTGAAAGGTGGTGATCACAAATAAAGCTACTAAATGAAATGAGGATGAGAAAATAAGTTTGCATTTGTATGTGTAAGGTTTCATTTAAGAAGAGTGCCAGTGAAGGTTACATGAACTGAAAAAAAAGCCAATTAACAAAAGTAAATTGACCTGTGTCAATTAAAATTATTATTTTTTATGTCACATAACCTTAAACCAAAATCAAGTCAAATGTTTTAGATGAATATGATCAAAGTTTTTTCATTCTCCTTAAAAAATTGTTAATTAATCATATCTCATCTGGGAAGCCATGTTTGGGGTTTAATAGCTCTTGAAATATGATTCACAGCCAAAATTCCCCCTCTAAATGCCCAGAGCACACCACAGAAGGGTGATATTCTGTTCTTATTGTTATGTTACTTGGTAATGAAATCAGACATGTGCACCATTGGCAAGACGTATGCCTGGATTGCCCATTTCCATCCATACAGGGACTCACCAATAGCAATGGTTTTTATGTCTATTAGATAGGCTAATTTCTTGTTATCCTCCACTCCCTTCTGTCTTCTCTCATTCAGACGCACGCTGGAAAACAAACAACAGCATGTAAACATGAAATGACGAGATAGAAGGCAGCAAGCCTGACAGTGCTCCTCAATAAGGAGCCATGCACTCTGGTGAGGGAGCATAAATAAAGGCTGATTTGTGATAACTAACATTTCCTCTCCAAAGCCTGACAGCTGTATGCTAAGCAGTCATGGTCTACATAACAGGTTGACAGAATTCAAGCCTCGTCCTGAGACAGCAACTCAACAACACTACCTAGTGTTGACAGTAAAGAGTGCACATAAGACTGACTCAGTAATGAGAGTGAAGGGAACAAGTTTCAAGTAATTAATTTTTGTTATTTAATACATTATTTAATAAAAGCAGTGCATTGTATTTTCCTTGTATTTTTAACTTGTACTTATGTATTTCTAAATGTATTTCTGAAAAGTTAGCATTCAAAGGATCAACAATGTTATATAAACACATTTGACAAGGAAAACGTTTTTGAACATCAAAAACACATAACTACTTTGTTGCAGAACGTGCATTCCGTTGGCTTTTACACATATGACAAAAAGATTTAGAAAGGGTTGATGTGTGGAGTTGTGTAGGGTGTTTCTGGGATAGGCTCCAGCAACACCCACAACCCTTGGCAGGATAAGTGATCAAGTTAAGTGACCATGCATGCAACTTCACCCTTTTCAGAGTCTTTGTTGTCTTCTTTAAACATCTTGAGATTTTGTTTTCCTCCAGCACATAATTCTATTAATTTTTTTCTGCAGTGACAATTGTATGTGTAACCTCTCGGAGTTTCAACAATATACACAATTTGCAGCAGTGGGCAGCCCAGGGAGCAGCAATAAGGGCAGTACCTTGCTCAAGGTTACCTCAGGGCAACTTGTAAGGTTATGGGTTCGAATCCTGGACCAACAATCCTAAACACTAGGCCAATTTGTGTTGGTCTTAATTTACAGGTGAAATTAAAGTTCAGTCATGTCAGTCAGCCAGTCAGATTAAAGTTTTTTTTTTTAATCAATGGGATGACAATCAGGTGTGAGTAGGCACACTGTTTAGTTGTTTGTGGAAATGTATCATGGCACCAACGAGTAAGATTTCTGAGGGTCTCAGAAAGAGTTGCTGAGGCTCAGCATGGTGGAAAATCATGATCAAAACATTGATCAGTGGGATAACGGGGCAGCGGTGGCCTAGCGGTTAGGGCGTTAGCCGCATGATCGGAGGATCGGGGGTTCAAACCCCTTCCCAATAGGTTGCCCTGAGGTACCCTTGAGCAAGGTACCGTCCCCATCACTGCTCCCCGGGCGCTTTCAATAGCTGCCCACTGCTGCATGGGTTTGAGTGTGCATGGGTTAAATGCAGAGGTCCAATTTCGTTGTGGTTCATGTGTGCTGTGCCGTGACCTCGCAATGACAAGGGTTGTCACTTTCACTTTAACAGAGGAACCAAGAGTAACTTCTAAGCAACCAAAAGTCTCTCTCACACTATTAAATGTTATTATTAGCTATTACCATCATAAGAACAATATACAATAAGGGCATGTATGGCAGAGTTGCCTCAGAGAATGTCACTGCTCTACATTTATGCTGTAAATTACTGTCTGTCTTATGTTTGCTAAAGATCATGTTAAACCAGAAGGTTTTTGGACACAGATTACTCTGAAATAGAAGTACTTTTTTAAAATCAGATGATGACCTGAATCTCAAATGAGCATGCAGCAAAACATTAACTTTAAACACACAGACTGAACTACCAACAAATGGTTAAAGAAAATCAAGGTAATGTTATGGCCTGGTGTTAAACCAACATAAATTGTATAAAAGGCCGAGAAATAATATTTATGTGAGGAAACCCACCAACACCACAGAGTTGAATCTGTTCTATACAGAATAATGGATTAAAACGTGGATGGGCAGGACTACTCAACAATTACTATAAATGTTTTGTTGCAGTTTTCTCTGCACAAGAAAGCCACATGAGACATGTGCAAACCTTTACATATTTTTGCAATTCACAAATATGTAATCTTGTATTAATTTCATTAAACAAATTAAACACATTTTTTTCCATTAGGTTCTTTTAGCCTACTTCTGATATTAAATCTGATATTAGATCTGTTTTCGATCATAAGCAAAAATGGAGATCATTCTAAAGGGTTAACAAACTTTTAAGCTGCAGTGTATATAAAAGTTCATTTTCACATATGTATGTTACTGCAGGATATGCATACAATCTTTGTTTATTCTTATGAATAGAAAATGAATTTTTCTGTTATAAAGTCAAAGGTATCAAAAATAATAATAATAATAATAATAATAATAATAATATTAAATAATACAAAAGTCACTTCATACTTGTTTTCCCTCACGTTATGTGTTAGCTGAATTTATCAAGAGCATACCTGATAAGATGAGGGTTCATAAATTCAGTACGAACAGATCCCAGGATCTCGTTGTTGCCATATTCCATCAGGGTGAGCTCTCCAGCATTGAATACCATACACACCTACCCCAAAGACAACAGACTATCAATGCATTTTGAAATGTCATAGAAAATGGGAAATCAATTAAATAATTGTTTCTATAACCGTTATGATGAGATATTTTCTTTCAGGTTTGTAATGTGTTGAGGGCCAATATTTCTTGAAAATGGCATTCTGACCAAATTTTTAAAAATGTTTATAATTATCTTACACTTTTAAGCTTACAATGGCAATCAGCATTTCAACTATCTATTCTGTCTATTAACATCTTTTTTTTTTGTTGTCATAAACCTAATGATAAATATTGATAATAAAACTGCATTATTCTTGTTGTAGTACTCTCAGGGAAATACACACCATTTCATTTTCAAAGAAGAACTTTTCGTTTCCTCCAGAGCCCTGCCACGCCACCTTTAATCAAACAGTAATGTGTTACAAGGGTGAGACAGGCCTTAGGTTAAACTTTCCACTACATGATACACACACACACACACACACACACACACACACACACACACACAAACAACCCACAGCCAGCACATTGTACCATTACCCTGTTTGTCATACTGAACAGCCCCCCAGCTCTTGTGAAAACTCAATTAAACATGAATTAGCACAGCATACCATAACAGCCTTTGAAATTTTAATTAAATACTTTTATTTGAACATTGAACCAAGCTATTTGCAATGGTAATGGACAGGTTGAAGGACAGGACGATGATATTTGCTGATGATATTGTGATCTGTAGCAAGAGAAGGGTGAAGTTTCAGGAGACCCTGGTGAGAGGTTACCAACCTTTTTGAAACTGAGAGCTACTTCATGGGAACTGAGCAATACAAAGGGCTACCAGTTACCTAAACTTATCTAAACTTCATGTATAATAAACATGTTTAAAATCCTTTTTTTTTTTTTTCATATCGTGATTTTCAAATCCATATGAATGCAAATGTGATTAAAGAAGAATAGTAACATGATAAAATTAAATTTAGATGCTGCACACTTGTGAGTTGTGCTATTTTTAGAACAGTTTTGCGGGTGACTCGTGGTCCTTGGGGGTATCCTGTGCCAATGGGCACCATGTTCGTGACCCCTCCTCTAGAAAATGAAAGTGAGTAGAACAAAGAGAGAATACATGAGTGTGAAAGAAAGGGAGAACAATGGGATGGTCAGGATACAAGGAGTAGAGGTGACAAAGGTGGAGGAATTTAAATGCTTGGAATCAACATTTCAGAGTAAAGGCGAGTGCGGAAGAGAGGTGAAGAAGAAAGTGCAGGCAGGCTGGAATGGGTGGAGAAGAATGGCAGGAGTGATCCATGACAAACAAGTAACAGCGAGAGTAAAAGGGAAGGTTTACAGGATGGTAGTGAGACCAGCTATGCTACACTGGTCGGAGACAGTGCGGCTGACGAAAAGACAGGAGGTGGAGTTTGAGGCGGCAGAGTTAAAGATGCTATGATTTTCGTTGAGTGTGAAGAGGATTTCTGAAAAAAAGAAAGTGACAACCCTTGTCATTGCGAGGTCACAGCACAGCAAGCGTGAACCACAACAAAATTGGACCTCTGCTTTTAACCCATGCACACAAACACCGTGCAGCAGTGGGAAGCTATTGACAGCACCCGGGGAGCAGTGACGGGGACAGTACCTTTCTCAGGGGTACCTCAGGGCAACCTACTTGTGAGGGAATCGAACCCACAATCTTCCGATACGGGGCCAACTCCCTAACCACTAGGCCACCGCTGCCCAGGATGGACAGGATTAGAAATTAGTATATTAGAGTGTAGCTCAGGTTAGACGTTTTGGAGCCAAAGTTAGAGGCAAGAGGCCTAGCGGTTAGGATGTCAGCCACATGATCGGAGGATCGGGGGTTCGAACCCCTTCCCAATAGGTTGCCCTGAGGTACCCTTGAGCAAGGTGCCGTCCCCGTCCCGCTCCTCCCTGTGATGGGCTGGCGACCTGTCCAGGGTGCGTCCCCCGTCTTCGCCCTGTGTGCGCTGGGTTGGACGCCAGCACTCCCCCGCGACCCCGTTTGGGACAAGCGGCAGATAATGGATGGATGGGTTAGAGGCAAGACTGCATTGGTTAGGATTTGTACAGAGGGGAGATTAAGATTATATTGGGAGAAGGATGTTGAGGATGGATCTGCCTGGCAAGAGAAAAAGAGGAAGACCAAAGAGATTTTATGAGAGGTTTATGGATGTGGTGAGAGAGAACATGCAGGTGGCCAGAGGAATATGCAGAGGACTGGAAGAAATGCAAACAGATGATCTGCTGTGGTGGCCCCTAAATGGGAGTAGCCGAAAGAAGAAGAAGAAGAAGAAGAAGAAGAAGAAGAAGAAGAAGCATAGATTGCAGAAGTACATGACTTCAGCAGCAGCAAACAAATTAGCCACTTTATCAATGTGAGAATCAAAGCAATGTAGTGAGCCAATATTTGAGAAACTTGAACAGACAGGTCCCAATATTTACCTCACTGAGTTTGTTGGAGCTCAGGTCACCCAGCAGCAGAGTTTCAGAGGTATGTGCCACTAGGTAGCGGTCCCTGCCCATAATCTTCACCTCGTCAATCTCATAACCATAATGTGACTTCAGCACCACTCGTGTGCCTGTAGAGAGGTTCTTCACGATCACCTGAGTCATCACAAACAAAGACAGTAAGGATCTGGCTGTTTTCCACTGTAAACTAATATTGTAGTTAAAGGGAGGACTTTCAGGGGATAAGGAGGGTTCACAAAAGGCACACTGTAAAAAGCAAATGTCTAGGAAAATTAGGATGTAAAATATTAGAACTCCGGAGATGGAATGAATGATTAGCAAACTATCAGAATCCTCATGCAAATTCTTTTAATTGCTTCAAACTGATCTGGCAAATCGCTCCAGACTGTAAAAAACATGATAGATAGGGAACATCTGTGTTAAAAATCAACCTAAACCAATGTAGTGTAAGCTCGTCTTAAATAGTATAACAGTATAATAGGAATAACAGCAGCAAGAATGAAAGATTGGGACACCCTTCTGAATATGAACATTTTGTCTGCACATCTGTTACAATAATGTCTGGATTAAGCAGAAATCTAAAATAAGCATTCGTACTGTGAAGTATTTAATGAGTATCAGCAAAGATTTAATTGCATTGCTCTAAGTGAAACTAATAAAAAGGTTACCTGACTCAGACCCACGTAAGTCATCTCAAATTTATTTTTGTAGATGCTCCTACGAAGGCAGCAGTCAAACTGCTCCACTCCACCACACAGTGTACCCTGTTGGTAAAAAATCAACACAAGAAAATACATTACTGTGGATGAAATGCATTGCTATTGAAAATAGTTATTGATTGGAATTAGTATGGGGCTAATATCAGCAGAAAACACTAAATTGGATATTAGAGAAAAAAAAGAGATACTTCATATCAGTATCAGAAGACAAAAAGTGATACTGTCTGTGACAAAAACTAGAATCTGTCTTTAAGCTGAGCTTTCTTAACTTATCATTTCGATATTTGGCTAATTTGTGAACTATCCAAAAACCTACCGCACAGAGTCGTGAGCCATCTTTTTTCCAGGCCAGAGCTGTGATGGTGTACAGATTGGGAATTTCTTTGGGCGAGGCCTCATCCCAAGCACCTCTTCTAGGGCTCCAGTTGAAAATCCTTAATCTGATAGTCAACAGTAAAAAGTAAATGCAGTCAAATCTATGGCCCTTTAATGACCTCTCTACAAGCCTGACATAAAGACACCGATGGATATAACTGATCAGTGTTTCCATTGCAACTTCCAAATAAAAACTAGTTATGACCAGGTTTCAGGAATCTGTCAGGCCTCATAATCAAGAAGCATTAATACGGACTTATACCAAAAATGTTATTTTTATTATAAAATGGTGTATCAAAGTTTTTAAATAATAAATCTTACTCTGTCAACTAAATTACATTTCAATCAACAAACAGGAACCTCTGGGAATTCTAACATTTTTAAACGATTACAAATATGCTGCCTGATGCTTGAGACACTGACTACATCCTCAACTGGATCATACTACAATAAACAATGTTTAACAAACAGTTCATAACCAAAAGAACATGGCATCTTAGTGTGACATTTGCCATCCCATTCTCTATTAGGCTTCCATTTTTCTTCTTATTTTTACTATTGTTACTATTAGGAGAAGCAATAGTAGAGGTAGTAGTATCTCTGTAGATCCATAATTTTATCTGCTGATGCTTCTAGACATGGCAGCATCATAAGACATACTTGGCTACTGAGCACAAGGAAAGTAATATTAAGCTTTGACGTATCTGCAGTTGAACTGTAAATAATTTGTATCACGCACAACATTGTATTTCTCTATAATGTAAATGACAAAGAAAAAATTGTAACTGAATTTTAGCACAAAACCCACCACAAAAAACATACTCACCGATCATAACTACCCAAGACCACTGATTGGCCACTGGGACTGGTGGCAGCAACAGTGAATTCCTTCTCTGAATGATCCCGGCAGTAGTCAAATGTCTGCAAGACGTGGCCTTCCTTCCCATAGGCTACAATCTTCTTATCACATCCAGCTGCAATAATGCTGCTGGTTCCCCAAGCCAGTGCATACGGAGGGCAGGGGTGTGTGAACAATTTACCCTTCAAACACAAATAATTCTAGTAAATGCTTCACTGTCTACTGAGGCAAAAATATGGCTTTTAGTGTCATTACCATTAGCCTGAAACCAACAGTGATAGTTTGAGTATTTACAAATGATAGTATATTATATACACAGGCATTTATATACACAGGCATTTATTATATTACCTGTGATTCGCCTGAACCTTCATCATCAAAAAAATAGCGCACAACAGTCCCATCTGCATGGCCTGATAGAATTCCTTTCCCAGAGACACTATTAGAAAGTTCAGGAACAAGAAAAGATATGTTTACATTTAAGAGAAAATAACTTAAGAAGAAAGATACTTAAAATAACAGGTGTCAAAGCAAACAATAAGAGGACATACTTTGAAGTCAATGAGACAACATAAGATTCCGTTCCATAAATCGTTGAGGATTTGTTGGTTTTTGTGTTGGCTACTCGAATCTGTATTTTGACAAAGAATGATTATGCAGTCTCACTATTAATCCAAAATACTGTTTACAATGTGCAGGAAAATTACTTACTTTTCCTTCTGCAAGTCCAAACACAATAGAATGTTCTGCTGGCCAAAGCAAACATGTTACAGCACTCTACAAAAAAAAAAAAAAAAAAAAAAAGGTTAGTGTACTGTGCTATTGTATAAACTGTATGTTATACTCATGCCAGTCATTTTACTTAACAGGACAACTTACTGTCTGTACAAATTTGTTGCAAATAACTTTTTTGTCTCCCCTGACAAAAAATACAGCACATTAGATATAATTAGCTTTACTGCTCAAGTCATGATTTCATGTCATAGGTCTGAATAAATATAACTTTTATGTAAAACCCTGAGCTGATATTCTTACCAATCCTCTCCAATTTTGTAGACAAATATTATATTGTCAGTTTGAGCAATGGCAATTTTTGTAGAATCTGGAGAAAATGCCATAGACTTGACAGCGTAGCTTTTCTTCCCATACTGAAAAGAAAGAAAAAAAAAACAGATAAATAAAATAATTATACATATATATTCTTTATTCTTCTTTTTCTTTCAGCTGCTCCTGTGGTTACCAGAGTGGATCATCTGTCTATTTCTCTCTCTCCTTTGGCCAACAGTAGGCTAATTTCCACCTGCACCCTTTTGGCTGACAGTATTGGTGGCAGTTGTTGTTAACCCTGGCCTTGACCGATCCTATACGAAAATGTGTAATATTGTCCATACATTGATTTGGCAAAGGTTTTATAAAAATAATTGTATACAATATACAATTAATTAATTACACTGGCATCCCTAGTGACTGGGTTAAATTATATTATATTATATGAGAGAGAGAGAGAGAGAGAGAGAGAGAGAGAGAGAGAGAGAGAGAGAGAGCTGTATATGCAATGCTTGGTCAAAAAAAAGGGCACCTACTGATATTAACTAAGCAGAAAGATTAGAGCCTTCCATCAGCTAATAATATGTTAATACAAAAGAAATGTTATGCTGTCTCAGAAAGGTCAGACAAGTGGCCCGCACCTGCAAAGACAACAGCTTTGGACCTTTCTGAAATTTGTTAAATTGGATTAAGAATGCAGTTGGGCATCGTTTTCACACACGGATCTGAAATCACAGCCTTAAAACAATTGGTAATATTTGAGATGTGCTGGAGAAGGCTTGACACAGAGGTCTAGCTCCCAAGAAACTATTACTATAAACATTCCTATAGATGTGATCTTTCAACTGTTGCAAATGATCTAAAAACGTTATTAGTTTAGTAAAAGGAAAGAAGTCGATCCCGTCGGTGCATAAACTTACTTTGGAGTCCGCAGGCTTGGTTGAAAACTTGTCCCTTCTCTCTCCTTGTTCGTCATACAACAGAACTACTCTGTCAACGGTGCACACGGCAAACTTGGCATTGTTCGGTGCCCATGCCAAGCATGTCACCTTGGCAGCCCCGTCCTGCGAAAAATTCAGGCGATAATATTATGGTTCTAGCATATATTTTATATCACTGTTTCAGAAGAGCTGGCTAAGATAGTCATCTATTAAACTGTCACTTGAGCTGTACGGTGTGGCGTTAGCAGCTGCTTCGTGAACAGCAGCGGACGAATCTGTCGCTAAAATACACTTATTTAACACCAGTGTTCATAGCTTGAGCACGTCAGTGACGTCTGTTGCAAGCAAGGAAATTTCCCAACTGTACACTCTTCATTCTTCACGGTGTTACATGTCGTTTATCTCATTACTGTTTATCTGTGAGCGTGTAATCTGTAACGGGAGGATTAAGTTCGTGTGTGTTAGCTAGGCTTTGTCTAAATCTGTTCGGTGTTCGGCTAGCTACTGAATGTCCCAATTCCAACATTAAAATACCTGCGGAGAAAGCAGAGTCTTCAAGTGTTTTAGCTGCATCGTTGTAGAGGCCGACGTGCTCAGAGTATAAGAGTAGATAATAAGGTATCTTTGGAACGAGTGGTCTTCTCAGGAGGCAGACATTTTGGTAAACACAACTCAGTTCCTTCCCTAGTTACCCTGGTGACCGTCGTGTAGGCTCGGCGTGACGCAAGCACAAACGGGAAAAATAAGCATTTTCGTTCATCTTATTTGTACTATATTTATGGCGAATAGGACAACGTGCTTTTTCAAAATTCTTCTCTTGAAATCGTGTTTATTAATATTTAGAAAATGTAAACTATGGAGATGCCGGGGATTGAACCCGGGGCCTCATACATGCAAAGCATGCGCTCTACCACTGAGCTACATCCCCTTCCAAGTTAAACGTGCTGTCTGTTAATATTAGTACTAAAACCTCTTCGAATGACTCAAAAGACCTCTTAATGGTTAGTTGTAGGCCAGAGGTCCGAAAAATTGCGTAATATCATTCAACTCTCTTATATATATATATATATATATATATATATATATATATACACACACACACACTGGTGATCTTGTGGTGTTCATTAAAGTGTGTGTCACGGTGTGACGAGCACCTCCCATAACCTTAAGGCCCACAAGACTGCTGTTAGCAAGTCAAGTAAGGTATTTTGCTTTACAGGTAAGCTACTAATACAATGCTCACCAGCAGCATGGTTTTAAAGACAGCATACCAAGATCATTTTTATTAGGTTGGGTATTTGTGTGTCTTACTTTAAGAGCACCAACTGAAAAAAGTAAAATACAAAAAAAGGGGGGGGTAATTAAAGTAATTAAAAAAAGGAATAAAAGGTGGAAAATGGAGGACAGTTACTTTTAAAAGCACTAACTGTATAAGTGTGAGATAAAGAGACTTAAAGAAAGGCATATGTATGTAAAATAATCGTATGAAGAAACGTATGTACGTATTGTTAAGTGCAGTTGTATACATCATTGCACATTATGTGCAACAGACATGGTTTAAAGGACCAGAAATATCAAGAATTACATAGAGCAGGTGTGCATTCTTCCTTTTGCATTCAAATGACAGAAGATGTATATTACATAAGAATGCAGAATAAAGAATGTGTTGATGTGCGTACACATCTAACAGCAGTCATGGTTTAAAGGTACCACAAGAACGCTTCTGAATTTTAGCCTGTGCTGAAATCAGCAGATATTGCTATCTGAAGACACTGAGAACAAACAGAGCTAAAGTAAAACATCAGCTCTTCTTATGATTGAAAAATCAGTGGCGTTGTAGCCCCGCCCCCTGCTGCTGACGCGAGGGCCGTGAGCGGCAGAACAGTGGAAATTCGCCTTTCTCGCTAAGTTCAGCTCTCGCTTTCTTAAACCAGCGGTAAAGCGGAGCAGCTCCGTTAGACCCGCTGCGTAGAGTAAATAAATAAGCCCGCGATTTGGAGCAGCTTTGGAATTTCTCGCCTTCCCAGTAACGTGTCCTTCACGTGGCTCCATCAACGCAGGCAGAGGCCACCTGGAAATATCACCTCCTCCTGGACACTTCTGTTTCACGTCGTGGTTGTTGGGTTTTTTGTTTAGCGTGAATTAGTCCCACTCGCTGGCAAAATGTCGGTAAAAATGGCATCTTTGATACTGGAGGACGGAAGCGCGTTTAAAGGCCACCTTTTTGGGGCCGATATCTCAGTGTCTGGTGAAGTTGGTAAGTCTGTGGTTGCTTCGCAGAAAGTCAAGAAAATTAAGGCTGGCTCATGGAAATTCACATTCGGCCTTCATTTTTAAGTTGAAATGTTAGTGAGGTAACGAACGCTGTGCCGCGAACTGCGCAGCCGCGGGGAGCTTCAGTTCCACGTGTTTGGCGGTGAATCTACTCGAGTTCCTCTTGAGATTCTCCCGCTGAGAACCTTGCACGCTGCTTTCACCAACTTTCAGCCGCTTTAGATGCCCAGACGTTCTCTAGTCTGAGGAAAGACCTTATAAATCAGCTGTTTAGTTAATCTGTAAAGCTAGTTTAACACCTCATCCTGACGAAATCATGGAGTCTGGCAGGGTTCAGTAGCACGTCAACGTAGAGAAAACTTCCCTTCTGTGGCCAACGTTAAAATCTCAAATTATTTTCATATTTTCTGGTTTGAGGTTTATCAGTGAGAAGATTAGCTCTAGAGTTCTAGCTAAAGTAAGCAAGTTTGATGGGAATGAAGAACACGCCAGTCCCTTTGAGTTCACTGTTGACTTAACGTGGTTAGACATTTGACATGGTTAATACATTTTCGACGTACCATCACAAGTATTGCTTATTTAAAATGCTAACCCAAACCACCTCTATATTTTTTCAGTTTTTCAGACTGGAATGGTGGGCTATCCAGAGGCACTCACTGATCCCTCATATAAAACACAGATACTGACATTAACCTACCCACTAATTGGGAACTATGGCATCCCCAATGATGAGGATGGTGAATTCGGACTCCGCAAGGTGCACAGTTACAGAGCTGCTTCTCATTTTATTTCATTTTGAAAGTGATTAACATGCCAACATATTTAATATCATGGTGTCTGTTTTTGAAGTAGTATTTAACCCTTTCCCACATTGCCTTTTAGTGGTTCGAGTCTTCTAGGATCCATGCTGCTGCTCTTATTGTTGGCGAGCTTTCTCAAAATCCCAGCCACTGGAGCTCAGCCAAATCTTTAGATCAGTGGCTCAAAGAGCAAGGCATCCCTGGGCTAGAGGGTAAGATGGAAATATTTCCAGTATTTGTTATAGTATGGTGTTAATTATTAAGGATTTATGTGACACTGATTTCATTAAAGACTTTGACCTCAACCCCAATAGGAAAGACAAAGTTGGGGAGGGAGTCTTTAAGATGTATTGACACATTGTGTAGATAGGATCACCTGTACTGTCTCAGTCATCCCATTTCTTTAAAACTAAAAGCTAATCTTTCTGTCAAAACAGGGGTGGACACTCGTTGCTTGACAAAGAAGATTAGAGAAAAGGGAACCATGCTGGGGAAGCTTGTGGTTGAAGGGACCTCAGATGAGAGCATTTCTTTTGACAATCCTGACAGTAGGAATTTGGTGAAAGAGGTTTCCTTGAAAGTAAGACATTTGTGGCAGGAACATTCAATCAGAGCAACTGTACATTGCACAACTGTGGAGCTGTAGTGCTAGGATTTTTACCAAAGGAGATTTCCTGTGTAGGTTCATGTATCTTGGTATAGTGTGGCTTGTTTGCCCTGGTGAAAGTAGAACCCCATTCATTATTACCTATTCCACTACACAGACTTCAGAAACTTACTTTTCAGTTAGTCTTTTTAATAGTAATCATCTCTCATCAGATTCCTTACCTGAAACTCAGTTTTTTGTTTTACTGTAGGAACCCAGAGTTTTCAATCCAGATGGTTATTTGAGGATCATTGCAGTGGACTGCGGAATTAAGTACAATCAGATCCGTTGCCTGTGTCAGCGAGGTGCACAGGTCACCTTGGTGCCATGGGACTGCCCTTTGGATGCTAATGGTGAGCAGTAAATTAAAATTGATAGTCCACTTAATTGGTATCTTTGGCTGACGGGAATGAAACTTTAAAAAAAAAAAATTTTTTATTGCATGATTACATTTTTTCACTGCATGATTGAACTGTATTTTTGAAGACATGTTTGTTTCTTCAGAGTTTGATGGAGTGTTCATCAGCAATGGTCCTGGTGACCCTCAGTATTGCAAGGAGACCATAGATAACCTGCGCAAAGTTGTTTGTGTAGAGAACCCCATACCTGTTTTTGGAATTTGCCTGGGCCATCAGTTACTGTCACTGGTCATTGGGGCGAAGACCTACAAAATGAAGTAAGCTTTCCATTACTTAATGACTGCAAACACTAATCTGGGGCCACTTTTAATGTTAATATTTTATGTGGCGCTGGACTGACTATAAAACTAATGACTTTTTAATGGGCTTAATAGCTTCCTCTCATACCTGTATGATGACTTTATGTACATTACTTCTGTCTGAATACTTGAGAGCATGAGATCTTGAGCAGAAAAGAAACACTGAGATTTGTTGATTGCAGCCTTAATAGTTAGACCACACTGCCTCAAGTGTGTCATGGCTGATGAAGTTTGCTAGGAGAACAAAGGGCTGTCCCCAGTCTTTCCCAGGCCCGGTCAGAGATTATTTTGGGTTACTGTGCTGTCAAAATGTGATATTGTGCTCTGCATAGCATTTTCAGTAGATACTGCATTTGGTGAGGTGCTCAGACAGACTGCTATGTTTTTGTAAGAATCCTGGGACAGCTCTTTGTTGGGCTATGCTCAAGGCCAGAGCAGATGCCATTCTCCCATCAGTTTATTGGAATGTTTGGCAGAGAAACTGCATGATCTGTGGGTTTGTTTAGGACTATTATTACAGTCCTACAGTGTATAGAACTGTTATTGTAGCTCTGGGTTTCTGCCTGATTATGAAGCTGTCTTATGCCAGTGTTTCATAACCCTACCCACTTCTAGCCCATTCACTAGCATCTTTCAGTGTATTTGCTGATTTGAGCTGATTAGTTGGAACAGAAGTGTTGGGAGTGAGAAAATCTTGTGCAGAGAAAAGAACATACCCAAGTAGGATTGACAAACACTCTTAACTGTTTTAAAGCTGCAAGCCCCATTATGATTATGGTTTTGCCACAATCCAATTCTACAGCAAATACTACCATTTTGTGACATCTGTTTGACTTGGCTAGCAAGAGCCTTCCAAGTCTAGTCATTTCAACCATAAACATAGTATACTGTGAAACAACTGTCCTCCAAACGCAATATTAATAATAAATAAATGTGCAAAGAAGTAAGAGGAAGCAGATATGTAAAGGTGTATGTGTGTTGAAGTATGGAACATGGGGATGTAAAAGTCTTACCAAGTAAAGAGTTTTCATCCTGGTAATGGAAGCCTGTTATCTTTTCCCTGATGGCAGGAGTGAAAATAGTGTGTGTGGGAGAGGTGTGCGGGGCATGCATCTGGTTGCATTGCAGATGCAATGAGTTGAGAAAATGTCTTGAACAGATGGCAGAGAGACCCTCATATTTTTAGCTGTCATCACTACCTGTTGAAGGCACTTGTGAATGGTGATGCAGTTCCTATACCAGGCCCTCTGTAGAACGAACGTGGTGTGGATGGATGGAGGACAAGGGGCTCTCTGGGCTTTCTTGGTGATGGAGCTGGCATTGAGGGTCCATGTCAGGTTATCTGGCCAAGGAGCTATGTGCTCTGGACCATTTCCCCATGGGAGCGCTCAATACTCAATGGAGAGTGGTCACAACATGGTCTCCTGAAGTCAAGCTGAGCTGTTGTACCTCTTCTCTGTACACTGCCTCAACATCACCACTGATCAGACCCACAACAGGTTTATCAGCAGATTTGATCAGCACATTCTTGTGGTTCGAGCCATACGTAGTTGTCCAGTCATGGGTCATCAGTGTGAACAGGGCCCCTGAGCTCAATGTAATGGTGCTGCTCCTAATCCTGACTGACTGGGGTCTTCTATCATGTTCTGCCTACTAATAATTAGGCCTTTTTCTTGATATTTTCCACATGAACCTAATTCAAAAGCAGTTTAATTTATTCTAATATTCATTTTCTAAATTTTTTTTGTGTGGTTTAGGTATGGCAATCGTGGCCATAATCAACCTTGCATCCATAAAGGGACAGAGCGCTGTTTCATTACATCTCAAAACCATGGTTTTGCAGTAGACCCCAAGACCCTCCCAAACGACTGGGACGTACTCTTTACAAATGCTAATGACCACACCAGTGAGGGTATTGTGCACAACTATAAACCACTTTTCAGGTATTCCTTTCCTTTTTCTTCTCTGCAAAGCTCCTGGTGTAATTTGACCTTATGTTGTCCTGTATTTGTATGCCTCATTATTCATATTGCTTCGAGGGATGACACTAACACTATTAATTATTGATTTCAGTGTGCAGTTTCATCCTGAACACATGGCAGGGCCCGCTGACCTGGTCAGCCTTTTTGATGTCTTTTTAGACACAGTCAGAAATGTCAAAGAGGGAAAAACTGGCAAGTCAGGTTAGTGTTTTTTAAACTTTGTGCCAATTTTACAGTATTACGGTGACCTTTAGAAACTGCTAAGTCTAACACAGATTTAAGTTCAGCCTTGGAAAGGAAAAGACATGTCGGTCTCCTTCAGTGTTTTAAACTTGACATCAGAAGGAACATTCTTCTCCTTGTTAATTCATGAAACTGGTAGTGGTTGGTAATTTGAAACGAAATTGTACATGGGCATGTAAATATTGTTTCCCACTTTTAAATATCTAATTTTGGCAACATTCCAATGGATGTTGGAAGGAAAAATACGTAGTAACTCCCATGCCAGCTGCCACACCTATTTTCAAGATATTTGCATTAAAAACTGCAGAGCAGGAGAAAGGGGGGGGGGGAATGTGATCCTTGAGTCACTTTGATTTTTAATGTAATAAGTTAAAAAATGTAAATTTTTTTAATTAAATCTAATCTCATTTTAATTAATGCAGATTTGATCTTGATTCACATCAGTCATTACATCTTGTGTGTGTTTTTTTTGGTTAAGTGAAAGACAGGTTGATGGAACATCTCACCTTCCCAAACTCTCCCAAGCCAGAGGAGTTTGTGCGGCCCCGTAAGGTGCTGATCCTGGGCTCTGGAGGGCTCTCTATTGGACAGGCTGGAGAATTTGATTACTCTGGCTCTCAAGTAAGTCATTAAAAAATAAATGAATGTTGATTTACCAATAATTGCTAAAGGTACCATTTTGAGTAACCTGTAATGTTTTCCAAGACATGTTGACTTTCTCATGCAAACAGGCTTGAACTACTCATAACACTAGCACATTTATAGTACTTTTCTGCTGGGAAAAGCTGCAACATGTGTATCATTATGGAAACTTTAATAGCCACGTTGGCTTTTAAAATAAAGTGTTACCTATTTAAACAACTTTACCTTAAATAAAGCAGTGCATAAAAATTGGGACTATTGGCTATTTAGCCCAATGTGTCATGCATGCATCTGCTATCACATTTCAGAATTGCTTTTTTGATCTGATCATGATAACATTGAGTTAAAATGTCTGATTCTAACTTTGTGTCCTTAATTCAATGATATGTTTACTATTTGATCCCCCCCCCCCACCAGGCTATTAAAGCTCTTAAAGAAGAAAACATTCAGTCGGTTCTCATCAACCCTAACATAGCGACAGTACAGACCTCCAAAGGCCTTGCTGACAAAGTGTACTTCCTGCCTATCACCCCAGATTATGTCACACAGGTAAACAAAAGAAAACTGTTAACAATATTTCATAAACCGTAATAATCAAGTCATGGTATGGATGCTGAATTACTGTTTCCTGTTGAATATCTCCTGATAGTTCAGAACATTTTAAAGAGGGAAGTGTTGGGTCAAAAATGCTAAGAATGTGGCATGTTTAAATAAAAGGGCACAGGTAAATGTAATCTTTTAATGTGTTCATGTTCTTCTCTGAACTAGGTGATCAAGAATGAGCGTCCTGATGGGGTCCTGCTAACGTTTGGGGGGCAAACAGCCCTGAACTGTGGGGTGGAACTGACAAAGCAGGGTGTGTTGGAGAAATACAACGTGAGGGTGCTGGGAACCCCAGTAGCCTCCATTGAGATGACAGAGGACAGGAAGATATTTGTAGAAAAGATGGAAGAGATAAATGAGCATGTGGCCCCCAGTGAGGCAGCCATGTCTGTTGATCAGGTTAGCCCATGCTTTGTATTAAAGGGTTTTTACTAACTTTTTAATAGATAATTCCATAATTTTGAATGTAGTGTTTAATTTGTATAATCCCCCCCAACTAAAGGCAGTAGCAGCTGCTGAGAGACTTGGCTACCCGGTGCTGATTCGCTCAGCATTTGCACTTGGTGGACTGGGCTCAGGTTTTGCCAACAACAAAGAAGAATTGATCACACTAGTCACACAAGCCTTTGCTCACACGTCCCAAGTTTTGGTGGACAAGTCTCTTAAGGGTTGGAAGGAAATTGAATATGAAGTGGTGCGAGATGCTTATGACAACTGTATCACGGTAGGCAACCTTTGAAGCCAGGGGCCTTTCATGGGTTGATTTATTTTCTGTGAAAAGGCTGTAGGAGTGTTGTAATGTTCATTTAATGATCATGTAAATATCACATTTCCAGGTTTGTAACATGGAGAATATAGACCCATTAGGAATTCACACTGGTGAGTCCATAGTTGTGGCTCCTAGTCAGACACTGAATGATTATGAGTACAACATGCTAAGGAACACTGCAATCAAAGTTATCCGACACTTGGGGATTGTGGGAGAGTGCAACATTCAGTATGCTCTCAATCCAGAGTCAGAGCAGGTAACTTGCCTCTTTATAGAACTGGAGTACTGATCATCAGCTGTATTCTCTTTTAATATTTTGTTATACATTGTATTGTATTCAGAAGGGTTTAATAAGAATTTTTAATTGTTCTGACTAAGATTGTGGGTGTTTTTTTAAACAGTACTTCATCATTGAAGTGAACGCTCGTCTCTCTCGGAGCTCCGCTCTGGCCAGTAAAGCCACCGGTTACCCATTAGCCTATGTAGCGGCTAAGCTTGGCCTAGGGATCCCCCTGCCAGTTCTGAAGTGAGTTGTGCAGAAGATTAACCTTCCCTTACCTTCTTTTTTTTTTTTTTTTTAAACCTTGAAAACAAACTGGTTACTACTGGTATAGCTTTTAGGTGGTGGGGCTGGGTTAAACAGCATTTTTTAGGCTTTACATACTATACATAATTCTAAATGAACTTCTCAAAAACCACTTTGTTAATGCTTCATATTTAATGACAGTATTTGTTAACTCTCATTTTGGGTTTAAAATGAAAGTGTTCACTTTTAACTTCTTTAACTCCTGCTTACAAAACCCAGCCACTAGGGATGCACAAGCCAGTGTATTTCTTCGTGCCGGTCCCAAGCCCGGGTAAATGGGGAGGGTTACGTCAGGAAGGGCATCCGGTGTAAAACTTTGCCAAATCAATATGCAGACAACGATACAGAATTCCATACCGGATCGGTCGAGGCCCGGGTTAACAACGACCGCCATCAGTGCTGTTAGCCGACAGGGTGCTGGTGGAAATTGGACTACTGTTGGCCGAAGAAGAAGAAGAGGAGGAAGGCATGTCCAGAGGGAGAAGGAGAGAAAGAAGGAGAGGAGAGTGGAAGTGAGGGTAGGGACTTTGAATGTTGGCAGCATGACTGGTAAAGGTAGAGAATTAGCTGATATGATGGAGAGAAGGAAGGTTGACATTTTGTGTGTGCAAGAGACTAGACTAGGGTAGTAAGGCCAGGTGTATTGGAGGGGGGTTTAAACTGTTCTACCATGGTGTGGATAGAAGGAGGAATGGAGTAGGTGTTATCCTGAAGGAAGAGTATGTGGAGAGTGTTTTGGAAGTGAAGAGGGTGTCAGGGAGGGTGATGAGTTTGAAGCTGGAAGTTGAAGGTGTGATAATGAATGTTGTTAGTGCTTATGCTCCACAAGTTGGTTGTAAGATGAAAGTGAAGGAAAAATTCTGGAGTGAGTTAGATGAAGTGATCGAGAGTGTACCCAGGGGAGAGAGAGTGGTGATTGGTGCAGATTTTAATGGTCATGTTGGTGAAGGGAACAGAGGTGATGAGGAGGTGATGGGTAGGCATGGTGTCAAGGAGAGGAATGCTGAAGGTCAGATGGTTGTTGATTTTGCAAAAAGGATGGATATGGCTGTAGTTAATACTTATTTTAAGAAGAGGGAGGAGCACAGGGTGACGTATAAGAGTGGAGGAAGATGCTCACAGGTGGATTATATTCTTTGCAGGAGGGTCAGTTTGAAAGAGATCAGAGACTGCAAAGTGGGAGAGTGTAGCTAAACAGCATAGGATGGTGGTCTGTAGGATGACCTTGGAGGTCAAGAAGAGGAGGAAAGTGAGGGCAGAGTCGAGGATCAAGTGGTGGAAGCTGAAGGAGGAGGACTGCAAGGTGGAATTCAGGCAGGAGTTAACACGGGCACTGGGAGGTGTCGAAGAGCTACCGGATTGCTGGGAAACTACTGCAGAAGTGATCAGGCAGACGGCTAGAAATGTACTTGGTGTGACATCCAGAAGGAAGAAAGAGGATAAGGAGACCTGGTGGTGGAACCAAGAAGTCCAGGAGTGTATTCAAAAGAAGAGGGAGGCAAAGAAGACATGGGACATACAGAGAGATGAAGGAAGTAGACAGGTGTACAAGGAGATGAACCGCAGGGCGAAGAAAGCAGTGGTGAAGGCCAAAGATAAGGTGTTTGGTGAATTGTATGAGAGGTTGGACAGTAAAGAGGGAGAAAAGGACCTTTACCGATTGGCTAGACAGAGAGACAGATCTGGGAAAGATGTGCTACAGGTCAGGACGATTAAAGATAGAAATGGTAACGTACTCACAGGTGAACAGAGCGTGTTGAGCAGATGGAAGGAATACTTTGAGGAGCTGATGAATGAAGAAAATGTGAGAGAGAGAAGACTGGATGATGTGAGAAGAGTTAACCAGGAAGTGCAGCAAATAAACAAGATGGAAGTAAGGGCAGCGATGAAGAGGATGAAGAATGGAAAGGCTGTTGGACCGGATGACATACCAGTGGAAGCATGGAGATGTTTAGGGGAGATGGCAGTTGAGTTTCTGACCAGATTGTTTAACACAATCTTGGCAAGTGAGAAGATGCCTGAGGAGTGGAGACGAAGTGTACTGGTACCGATCTTCAAGAATAAGGGTGATGCACAGAGCTGTAGTAACTATAGAGGGATAAAGTTGATCAGCCACACCATGAAGTTATGGGAAAGAGTAGTAGAAGCTAGGTTAAGAAAAGAGGTGAGGATCAGTGAACAGCAGTATGGTTTTATGCCGAGAAAGTGCACCACAGATGCAATGTTTGCTCTGAGGGTGTTGATGGAGAAGTACAGAGAAGGTCAGAAGGAGCTGCATTGTGCCTTTGTGGATTTGGAGAAAGCATATGACAGGGTGCCTAGAGAGGAGTTGTGGTTTTGTATGAGGAAGTCTGGTGTTACAGAGAAGTATGTGAGAGTAGTTCAGGATATGTATGAGGGCAGTGTAACAGTGGTGAGATCTGCAGTGGGAGTGACGGATGCATTTAAAGTAGAGGTTGGATTACATCAAGGATCAGCACTGAGCCTGTTCTTGTTTACAGTAGTAATGGACAGGTTGACGGACGAGGTTAGACAGGAGTCTCCGTGGACGATGATGTTTGCTGATGATATTGTGATCTGTAGTGAGAGTAGGGAGCAGCTTGAGGAGAACCTGGAGAGATGGAGATATGCTCTGGAGAGGAGAGGAATGAAAGTGAGTAGGGCAAAGACAGAATACATGAGTGTGAATGAAAGGGAGGAAAGTGGAGTGGTTAGGATGCAGGGAGTGGAGGTAACAAAGGTGGAGGAGTTTAAATACTTGGGATCAACAGTTCAGTGTAACGGCGAGTGTGGAAGAGAGGTGAAGAAGAGAGTGCAGGCTGGTTGGAATGGGTGGAGAAGAGTGGCTGGAGTGATTTGTGACAGACACGTACCAGCTATGTTGTATGGGTTGGAGACGGTGGCACTGACGAAAAGGCAGGAGGCGGAGCTGGAGGTGTCAGAGTTAAAGATGCTGAAATTTTTGTTGGGTGTGACGAGGTTGGACAGGATTAGAAATGAGTATATTAGAGGGACAGCTCAGGTTAGACGTCTTGGAGACAAGGTTAGAGAAGCAAGGTTGCGTTGGTTTGGCCATGTGCAGAGGAGAGACGATGATTATATTGGAAGGAGGATGTTGAGGATGGAGCTGCCAGGAAAGAGGAGAAGAGGAAGACCAAAGAGGAGGTTTATGGACATGGTGAGAGAGGACATGCAGGTGGTCGGGTTGAAGCAGGAAGATGCAAAAGACAGGAAGAAATGGAGACAGTTGATCCGCTGTGGCGACCCCTAAACGGGAGCAGCCGAAAGAAAAAGAAAGAAGAAGAACTCCTGCTTACAAATATGACGAGGACAAATATTATAATATGCTATAGGTTAATTTTTAGATAGAAAGCACATGGGTCTAACTGGATTTTTGCTGCAAGGAAACCAACAATGATTAAGTCATGAATGCATGTTAATCTTTTGTTAAACGACTTTCTGTGAGTGCACAAGCTTAAGGATGGCTAATGAATTGGGTGGCAACTGATGAACTAGTCAGAAATTGTGAACCTACCTTGAATGTATTCATCTAAATATGTTCAGACAGATATTGTATTGCAGAGTATATCTAAAACTGCTAACCTTTTTTTGCTTTTTTTTCTAGAAACTCTGTGACCAACTCCACAACAGCCAACTTTGAGCCTAGTTTGGACTACTGTGTGGTCAAAGTTCCTCGCTGGGACCTGAGCAAGTTCCTCAGAGTTAGCACGAAAATTGGCAGTTCTATGAAGAGTGTTGGTATGACTTCTTGTGTTATTTTCAGATGGCACCTCAGAAAATACATGCATTTGTTCAGCTTCCTTTAAGAATTCCAGAGATGCACTGGTCTTTTTCTTATTGCAGGGCCTTAGAAGCTTAATATGAGAGTTATTTCGAGGTTTACATTTAAAGCTGTAATTAACTTTTTATCCTAATTTGCCATTCCCTGTTTCCTCAGGAGAAGTGATGGCCATTGGTCGGAGCTTTGAGGAAGCTTTCCAGAAAGCTCTGAGGATGGTAGATGAGAATTGTGTTGGATTTGACCACACCATCAAACCAGTATCTGAACAGGTTAGATCCACAATACTTCAGCATTTTCTGTATCTCTTGTCCTCTCCTTAGTTTTGGCTGAAAAGGTTAAATGGTGGAAAATTTCACCACTTCAAAAAAAAACCAAAAAAAAACCAAAACAATTTGAAGCCTGAATATTGTTGTCAAAATTATACCCACATAATGCTTGTGATTCCATCTAGACAAGCCATGTGATTTCCCCACCCCCCCAGACAATTGTCTCTCTGCTCTTCTCCCATTTCTGCGTCACTAAAGATACATGCCTGGACAATTTATATATGAAAGTATAGATATTTGTAACACTCGAAACACATCCATAAATCTGATCTATGACATTTGCACAGCTGTATTACCGTATTTACTTGCGTATAAGTCGCACCCCCTGATTTGGCAGTGAAATTTGGTCTAAAATTTATTTTTGCGATATCTTGACATTTGAGATTTTGGCAAAAATGCAAATATGTATACATATGCCTATCACATAACTAAGAAGTACTGATATTTACGGTAAAATGTATTGAGTTGCTACATACGCCGTCGCTGGTTTAAGTATTCAAAATGGTGGCATGTGAATTTCCTGGATTGAAATTTGTGAATTGTGATTTTTACAGGTCAACATAGTACAATGTATTTTACTTGATAGGAAAGCACCAAAAACGTGTTTTTGGTAATAATTTGGAGGATAATTGCCTGAAAATGTGAACATTCACTGGTCTCTATGTGGAAGTGTCCATCACTGACGAACTTTTCCAAGTGAAAGTGAAAGTGACAACCCTTGTCATTGCGAGGTCACGGCACAGCACACATGAACCACAACGAAATTCGACCTCTGCATTTAACCCATGCACACTCAAACCCGTGCAGCAGTGGGCAGCTATTGAAAGCGCCCGGGGAGCAGTGATGGGGACGGTACCTTGCTCAAGGGTACCTCAGGGCAACCTATTGGGAAGGGGTTTGAACCCACGATCCTCCGATCATGCGGCTAACGCCCTAACCGCTAGGCCACCGCTGCCTTGCTAGCACACCAGCATTGTAGGTAGCCATGAAAATAAATCACCAATAAAAAAAATTTAAAACTGTATATTCACTACAAAGTAGTAATAATTTGCCTTGGACTTTTTATTTGATACTGGATTTTGTGGCACATGTGGCATTGTTTATGAAAACTGTATTTATTGTCAGTTTTTTCTATTTGATTTTTTTACTGTTTTGGTTTTCATTTCAGTTCTTAGCCGTTCTTATCTAAAATAATGTCTTATTAGACTTCACATGTGTGCTGAGATATTTGGTTAACCTTTCCAGGTGTTTGAATGCTGCAATCACTGTTCAGGTATTTTTGTTCCATCATTGGAATTTAATGGTAAATGTCATGTCTGGCACTACTGGCTGTTGTGATGTGGTGGTTGCCTACAGCGATGCAGCTAGCTGGATGTTACAGACTGAAGCATGTCGCACGATCGCATGATCACAGTTCACAGGCCTAAGTTAAATTAGTAATAAAGGTTTTTACCATTTACTATGACTTGAAAAGTTGATTGATTGTGCATTGCTAGCTGGAGGAAAGCCTCTATTAATACTTGAATATTAATATCAAATTAATCAGAATGTGCATTCTTACTTTTCATTACAGAACTAAAGTGATATTCCTGATTCTTCTGTCATCCCTTGATAGCCTTTACAAACGCCATGTTTTTCCCTCTGCTTTATCAGGAGCTTCAGATTCCTACAGACAAGCGTATCTTTGTGCTGGCAGCAGCCCTGTATGCTGGCTACAGTGTAGACCGTCTCTATGAACTGACCAAAATTGACCGCTGGTTCCTTCACAAGATGAAAAACATCACTGACCATGAGAAGCTTCTGGAAACATTTAATCAGGATGAAAGTGCCATGCCGCCTGACATAATGAGGAAGGCAAAGCAGCTGGGCTTTTCTGACAAGCAGATTGCCCTTGCTGTACAGAGGTGTGGGTTTCTCTCTGTCTCTGTTAGCCTTTTCATATTTACACTGGTCAAATAATGCTGCAATTTACCTACCTGATATGTACGTTCCTAGGGTATTGCTGGGAGGGTTTATGTGTAATTAATGTGTAACTGAAATTATCATACTGGTTATTGAAATCAAGTATAAGTATACAATACCACAATATTATAAATACATGCCTCTCTTGAGGCCTACATGTATCACTGACACAACGCACAAACCGATAAAAATATTCTGATAACGTTATGGGTGTTTTGTGTGAAAGGAGCTCTTTTTCCTGTCTTTTAGCCTCTTTGGCTGTATTTCTTACTCTCTTGCTTACATCCTAATTCTTTTGAGGCTCATTTTTTATTTTTTTCACTCTTGTAATCTTCTAGTACGGAGCTAGCAGTAAGGAAACTGAGGCGGAATTGGAAGATCCTTCCTGTGGTGAAGCAGATTGACACAGTAGCTGCTGAATGGCCTGCCCATACTAACTACCTTTACCTGACCTATCATGGCACAGAGTGTGATCTGACCTTTGCAGAGTCCCATGTTATGGTGATTGGCTCTGGTGTGTACCGCATTGGTAGCAGTGTGGAATTTGATTGGTGTGCTGTGGGGTGCATCATGGAGCTTAGGAAGGTGAGTGTTGATGTACCAATAAACTGGACCAATATCTACATATGTTCCTCTCATATCAGTCAGTTTTAAAAAAAATAATCAGTATTTTACAATATGCACTCTTTGAATTTTTTTTTATTTATTTATTTTTTTAAAATCTTTTTCAGATGGGTTACAAAACTATTATGGTGAACTACAATCCTGAAACAGTGAGCACGGATTATGATATGTGCAACAGGCTCTACTTTGATGAGATCTCCTTTGAGGTGAGTCTTATTAAAGGTCTTAGTCACCCCTTATTTTTTATATATATATAATTTTTTTAATTGAACTGCTTTGGTATCAAATAAGTGTATGGCTCTAGGGGAGGCCTGGCTAATTTATGAAATCTGTTTTCATTTTATCTTGAACCTCAGGTGGTGATGGACATCTATGAAATGGAGAACCCAGAGGGAATCATCCTTTCTATGGGAGGCCAGCTTCCCAACAACATTGCCATGTCTCTCCACAGGCAGCAGTGCCGGATTCTGGGAACTTCTCCTGAGTTCATTGACTCTGCCGAGAACAGATTCAAATTTTCCAGAATGCTGGACACTATTGGAATCAGCCAGCCTCGCTGGAAAGAGCTGTCTGATACCGAGGTACTTGAAAAGTGAACAAAAAATGTTCCAACTGGTTCCATTTATTTTATTCACCATCTGCAGCATAACTGATGCCTCTTACTTGCTATCTTTTTTTTTTTTTTTTTTTCTCTCTCTCCAGTCAGCCATGCATTTTTGTGAGACAGTTGGCTACCCATGCTTGGTGCGTCCTTCTTATGTGCTTAGCGGAGCCGCTATGAATGTAGCCTACTCTGACAGTGACCTGGAGAAATACCTGAGCAGTGCTGTGGCTGTGTCTAAAGAGCACCCTGTTGTTATCTCCAAGTTTATCCAGGAGGCCAAGGTTAGCTACTATTCTCATGTACTTTTAAATATGTAAGTAGGATGTGCAGGTGGGTGATCAAGTGGAGGCTTGTCAGTTGCTTCTGATAATTAAACTGGTGGTAAAACTTGCCAAACCAGCCAAATGTTGCCAAGTCATAATGTTATGATTGGAGCAAAATTTTCCCAGATCGTATCAGAAGAAATCTAGAAAATGAGAGTTTAAAAAAAACAAAAACATTTAAGAGAGCTTTTGGTCAATACATTATTCTCTTTTATTATCAGTTTTTTGTGTGTGTGTTTTTGTGTTGCAGGAAATAGATGTTGATGCTATAGCCTGTGATGGAATAGTGATTGCCATAGCTGTCTCTGAACATGTAGAAAATGCTGGGGTCCATTCAGGGGATGCTACTCTGGTAACACCGCCTCAGGACATCAACCAGAAGACCATGGAGCGCATAAAATTAATTGTACATGCTATTGGCCAAGAATTGCAAGTTACAGGACCGTTTAACTTGCAACTTATTGCCAAGGTGAGAGAATCTGCTAAAGTGATTGTGAAACTTTTTCTGTTTTATTCTAGCCTAAAAACCTAAAGTTCAGGGGTTGTTCTGCATTAGGTAACCCTGATTCATGTGCTTTTAGCACTACAGATTGAATCTGAAACTTTAGACAACTTATTCCATGTGTTGATTGTTATACTTTTTGTGTGTTGATTCAGGATGACCAGTTGAAAGTGATTGAGTGCAATGTCAGAGTCTCGCGCTCTTTCCCCTTCATATCCAAGACATTGGGTGTAGATCTTGTGGCCCTTGCAACTCAGGTTATCATGGGAGAGGAGGTGGAAGCTGTCGGGCTCATGAGAGGAAACGGCATTGTAGGAGTTAAGGTAAAGAGCTGACAACCATTAGCCTTTAAACCAGGAGTGCACAACTGTGGTTCTGAGGGTCTGATATTGAAAATAGTTTGGTAATTCCCTGCTGGAACATTCCTGGCTAAGCTCATCTGTTGAGTTTCAAATTTAGTAAGTGTGTTTTGAGTGTTAATGTTCCTTAACATTTTCCTGACAGTGTTTCGCAATGATAAACTGAATGAAATATAATAGAGAGTTAGTATGATCCAGTATTCCTAATGCTGATTACTATTCCCCATGCATTATGGGTGTTGTGTGGTCTGCAAAAGTTCTGAATGTCTCCTTTTAAGGTTCCCCAGTTCTCTTTCTCTCGACTGGCTGGGGCTGATGTGGTGTTGGGGGTGGAAATGACCAGCACTGGGGAAGTAGCATGTTTTGGGGAGAACCGCTATGAGGCCTACCTGAAAGCCATGCTGAGCACTGGTTTTAAAATCCCCAAAAAGAATATTCTCCTTTCTATTGGCAGCTACAAGGTATTTGAAATGGTCTGCTTTTTGCTACAAGCAGAGACTCATTTCTTTATAATATAGTGTTGCTGTTAAGGCAGTCTTACTGACAGAATATCTGTTGTCTTTTATTGATTATTTCACAATGGCTGAAAATTGTATGCATACATGTTCCTTCGTTCAAAACTAGGATAGTTAACTTTTTTGGATATGCAAGTTTTGTGTTCTGATAGCAACGATTAAATGGTCCATGTGTTAATCACTTTGTTTGTGTTTTTTTTAAATAAAGAATAAAAGTGAGCTCCTGCCTACAGTTCAGGCTTTGGAAAGCCTTGGCTATAACCTATATGCCAGCTTGGGAACTGCAGACTTCTACACTGAGCATGGTGTGAAGGTATGATGAATAAAATATTTAGAACTCTGTGGATTCCATGCTTAACCCACCTGCTTTGTGTTCTCGTCTAAACGGTGGCCCCAAGGTGGTAAGGTAGCAGACAGTGAATCACAGGTGTTATTTATATACAGCCGGCCTTGAATTCACTTAAAATTAGCTTTGTTTGCATTTAAGTGACCTCTTGCTTAAGTAAAGTTATCAAACTGATCATAGTTGTTGTTTTTCTCTCTTTGGATAGGTTATGGCTGTAGACTGGCCTTTTGAGGAAGAGAGTGACAGTCCCAATAAGGAGAAGCAGAGGAACATCATGGATTACCTGGAGGAGAATCACTTTGACATGGTCATTAACCTGTCCATGCGGAACTCTGGTGGACGGCGCTTGTCCTCCTTTGTCACTAAAGGATACCGTACCCGTCGTATGGCTGTAGACTACTCTGTCCCCCTAATCATTGATATAAAATGCACCAAACTATTTGTTCAGGTAAGAATTGCTAGCAAGAGCCTGCTGAATGATGCCTGATCTTATTCAGTTAAGGGTTTGATCAAAACTTTACATACATTTATTCACCAAGATTCACAAACTGAAGTGTTAAGTTGCATTGTCCCTTATTCTGTTTTAGCATTGGTGTCTTAAAATGTCTTTGCTAGCTTCCAAAAGCTTTTTTGCAATCTGTATGCTTGCTTTTTAAAAAGAATAACGGCAATGGGCAAAATTGAACTGGAATTTAATCAGCCACAATATGCTGCCTAGCTTCACATAATTGTTAAACAAACTTGTTATAGCGTACCATACATTGAACACTTCCTTTCATTAAACTGGAATATAGTTTTAAAATTGATCATGAAACTTATTAAAAAAACAAAAGACAGCATTCTACCTGTAACAAAAATATCAGTTAGCTGAATTAAGCATTTAGCTTTCACGGAATAAAAACTCACCCAATAACCTTCAGCCAAATTTAATAATTTGACAAGTTTGAATTCATAGGCTGGATTTAAAAAAAAAAAAAAAAAAAAGATTTATTTATCCTCAGCAAAAACTACTAAATCTTAAACTTTTTATCCCTCAAAAAACAGTTCCCTATTGCTGCCACCATGCCATTGACCAATCCATAATATGATTCGGCTTTCGCCCCAATGCACATTTCATTGTGACAGGCATTACGACAGATTGGTCAAGCTCCCCCAGTGAAGACTCACATTGACAGCATGACCTCCCAGAAACTCATTCGTCTACCTGGTAAATATAAGCAGTTCTCTTTTGTTTTTATTATGTAAAATATGATCTCTTAAAAATAGTTACAGGTATAATGGCTTATGCTTCATACAAATAAAGCTGTTTGTGCTCTATTACTAGGTCTCATTGATGTCCATGTACACTTGCGAGAGCCTGGAGGCACTCACAAAGAAGACTTCTCTTCAGGTACTGCCGCTGCACTTGCTGGAGGGGTCACCATGGTTTGTGCCATGCCAAACACTGATCCTGCTGTCATCGACCCCTCTTCACTTGCCTTAGTGCAGAAGGTAACATAAGTCAGCAGCAGATCTGTCTGAAAATTAAGCACATTTCTAGCAGGCATTGTGGTCTGTTATATGAACATACCTTGGTTTGGAATAATTTTCTTCCCCATTAATCTCTACAGCTGGCAAAGGCTGGATGCCGCTGCGACTATGCCCTGTTTGTGGGGGCAGCTTCAGATAATGCCACTATTCTGCCATCTATTGCAAATGCCACTACTGGTCTAAAGATGTACCTGAATGATACATATTCAACCCTAAAGATGGATAATGTTTCTTTGTGGATGGAGGTAAGATAAATTGGGGGGGGGCGGAATGATGTACTTCTTTTTAGTAGCCATTAGTGCTAAGCTGTGTTGGTTAAAGATAATATTATTGTGTAAACCGTTTATTACATGGAAAAATTATTTTTATTAATGTAGCATTTTGAGAAGTGGCCAAAGCACCTGCCAATTGTGGCCCATGCAGAGAAGCAGACCGTGGCTGCGATATTGATGGTAGCTCAGCTGTACCAGAGACCCATTCACATTTGTCATGTTGCCAAGAAAGAGGAGGTATGTAAATAAGGTTATTTGTAATAAAGCAAGCTTTTCTTTTGATTTAATTAGCATGGTTTGTTTAGTAAGACATTTTATGCATTCTAATAAACACCAAATCACCTTAATTTCCAGATCCTGATCATCCGAGCTGCCAAGCAGAAGGGTATCCAGGTGACATGTGAGGTGGCCCCTCACCATCTTTTCCTATGTGAAGACGATGTCGCTGATATTGGGGATGGTAGAGCTCAGGTACGACCAATGCTGGGCACTCGAGAGGACATGGAAGCACTGTGGGAGAATCTGGACATAATTGATTGCTTTGCCACTGATCATGGTGAGGATTGGTTTTGATATAAAAACAGAATTTTCTGCTGTTAAAAGAATTTTCTTTTAACTGAAAAGCTATCGAGCACATTTTAGTTGAAAAATTGTATATAGACGTTAGTTCATTAATTACTGTTGTAAAATTTTTGAAAATCTAAGTAGTTTGATTAATGGATTATAATATCAGAGGTACTAAACTAATTTGGTAATTCCAATAGCAGTTTAATACTATGATGGGAAAACTAAGATTTAAACTGACACACAGCACAGGCTGCTTTTATTTACTTGCTGACTTATTTACTTGATTTTACTTTGTGGTCTCTTTTGCTGGGCCAAAACACAAATTTTAGTTATACATGTTTATTGTACAATGTATAACTGCAGCTCCACACTCTGTGGAGGAGAAGAACTCTGAGAAGCCTCCCCCTGGCTATCCTGGCCTTGAAACCATGCTGCCGCTTCTGCTTACTGCAGTCAGTGAGGGGCGCCTCACCTTAGATGATATTGTCAAGAGACTTTATCAGAATCCAGCTCGGATCTTTTCTCTTCCTGCTCAGGAAAACACCTATGTGGAGGTAAATACTTACACATTGTCATTCAGCAAAAATTGTATGGATTTATTACTGGGGTCCTGCTGCATTCTGGATGATTTTAAACTATTTTCCTTTTTGATTTCTAAAATATTTTTGCATTCCTTAGGTGGACTTGGAACAAGAGTGGGTTATCCCAAAACACATGCAGTTCACAAAGTCCAAGTGGACGCCATTTGAGGGCATGAAGGTGAAGGGTAAAGTCATGAGAGTGGTGCTGAGAGATGAAGTGGCCTATATTGATGGACAGGTGAATTTCAATCTCAGGAAGTGGTTTTAAGAATTAATCTGCTTCCAAACATTCGTCTATTTAATTTATATGCTTTCCTCTTCGCTACTAGGTCCTGGTACCTCCTGGTTATGGTCAGGATGTCAAAACATGGTCATCAACTCCATCTATCCCAGAAACAACAAAGGATGTTCCAAAGGTAATATATGACCAGTTACATGCTTCTAGGGCTGTAAATTAATAATAATGAATTGCCTCAAGGATGCTTTGAATGATGCATACAATGTCTTTTGGTAATTAGCCACACAGCAGTAGCAATGGCAATAGCAGTGGCAATTAATGAAATCATTCTGGAATAATAACTGATTTAAAATAATTGTTCTTATTGTCTGCCTCAAAATTTTACTATCTTTTTAATTAGAAATTGATTCAGAATTTTACTGAGATTCATCAGTCTATAGCCCTGTTTGTTATTCGTGACACTCTGGTTTTCATGTTTTACAGAGGCTCACTTTCCTGTGCACCTTTCATGTGCAACAGTACGACTCATTTTATACATTTAGTAGTAACAAAATGGGTTTTTCCTTTGATATTAAACCATTGAATGTGTATTTTGTGCCCTGCTGCTAAATTGCGTTATAAAAGCCAGTGCTTCAGTTTTGAAAGTTAACTTGGTAAATAAAGAATATTTACCTTTTTTTTTTTTTTTTTTTTTTAGCAATTTGCTTTGAGGTCCCTTCCCTTAGAGAGCTCCACTAATTACATCAGAAGCCGAGCTTTCAGATAGGACCACATGCATATTTATAAATGTTTAGAGTCTAATAATCCGAGGTAATTTTCCATATATATATATATATATATATATATATATATATATATATATATATATATATATATAAAATTTAAATTACATAGTAATAAAGGTTTTATTTATTAAGGCTCATACCTGGCCATGAGTCATTCATAATTATGCTTTTGCTATAAAATCAACAGGCAGATTCAAACTAAAAAGATCTTTTAGCTGTTTCCATGTTTATAGGAAAAGTCTGCCACATGGTTTTTATTCATAGTTGACATTACCTGCTTGTTTGTACTGAAACATTCCATTGCCTGTATTCTGCAGACTCCTGAGCGCCCCAGACAGGCAACTCCTAGTGAGTCCCTTCGAACCCGAGCCCAAAGCCCACGCAGATCAGCTGGCGATGGACGCTTCATCCTCCCACCACGGGTCCATCGTGCTTCGGACCCGGGCTTGCCCCCAGGTAATAATTTGGATTGTAATGCCTCATTGTCTCTCAATTTCTTTGTACTTGCAATCTCAGGCCATCACTAAAATAGAACTCCTGCTTGGTGATTTGCCTAAAACCAAAAAACATTTTACTCAGGATAAATAATCAAGTTCCAAATAAATTATTATTATTTTTGTTTTTATGGGACTCCATTTAGAACTCTCAATAAGACATATTCTGGTATTCTGTTCTGAATTATTTTATTTTAATTATTGGAATTTGTCAATTTAGGATTTTTTTTTCTTTATTTAAAGTGGGACTTTGAGAGCAAGTATAAAATATTCAAAGCCTGTAAAATGTTCTATATTATTCATGGTGTATCATATATCTATTGCGTCCAATAGAACAGCCTCATATTTTTTAATTGGGCATGTTAATTTCATCTCTAATTTTACTTTCAGGCTACTTTCTTGTAGTTATTACAGTGTGGTTCTTTCAAGTGGGTTGATAGGTTAAAAGTAGTATTTCATTGCCCAGGCCTCCTTTGTCTACTGAGGCCCTACATGTTAAATATCTCAGATCTCCGCTTTCATCAGTAGTTTAGTGAGCCATCAGTAGTGTCGAACATCATGTTTTCATTGAGTGAAAGCAATGTGTTTGTGTACAGGTTTAATGAGGTCGCATTCTCAACTCCTTCAAGCTGTTGGTAATGTTTCACCATGTTTAATAAAATCATACAAAATCTGAAACAGTATATAGCATACAATTTACAAAAAAAAAAAACAACAAAAGTGATTTGATCACTGAGTGGTGAGGACACTTGATTCCAACTTAAATCAAGACCCCTTTGTAGTTTTGGCACAAAGTTATTTAAATGCATGTTTTAATGTATTAATTTTTTTAACTTAACCCACATTGACACTATTACTAACATCTTCATCATTGTACTCGAGTACATGAATCAGATGGTTAAGAAATGTGCCTTTTTGATTTAACTTTTCTGATCCAATTAAGTGGCTCATCTGTATATGTCTGTTACTGCCAAAACTGGGCTAAAATTGTTTTTAGTAACCTAAAAATAAACCTTGGGTACTTCAGAGATTCACATGGCCAAATATAATTGCCTTTTTCCTCTGGTGAAAGTCAGAGTTTGAAAGCCCCAGCAGCACTTAGTGCCAATATTATAATTTCCTGGAAGCTGTTATGGTTTATTAGTGACACAATCCAGAGACCTAGAAGTTTAGAAAATACATTTGTGGGTTTTACTGCCTTTTTTGGGGGGGGGGGTTCTTCTTTCTTTCATTTTGTGCAATTTTCATGAAATTGTAGAAAAACTTTAGATTTTCAGCCTTATTTATCTATTTATAATGTCACGAGGAACATTTTCAGAAAAAGCTGTGTTGAAGCCATATTTCCTTAAAACTAACCGCAGTTATAACTTTACATTCTGTTGGTTTATTGTAAGAGGCATGTGATAGATTTCTGCATAATTGACATTCAACCTAGTTTCTGGTTTGGGTTAAAGATACTCTTGCTGAACTCTGATCTCACTGCCAAACATCCAGTTGATAAGACCATTTGAAAATGGGATGAGATGACTGACTAGTCAAAAAAAAAAAACCAGACAGATTTAATGTTTAAATATTTTTGGATGGTTTGCTGTTTTGAAACTAATCTTTGTTTCTAATTGTTGTGCCACTATGTGCATACAGCTGAAGAGGAGAAACCCTTAAGACGAGCATTTGAATCAGGTTCGATGTCATGATGTTTTACTAGAGCTATTCTTCTGCTTCTCTATATGGTCCATCAGTCTGCCTCTGCCTTCAGTTTTAGTGTACATTTAGTGGAAATCCCTTACTTAATGAGTGTAAAATGACTTTGGCGGTACTTTACTCTGTTTCTCTCTGTAATTCTTTGTGCATGCAGTTTCCTTATTTGGTTTCTTTCAGTTATTTTCAGTGAGGTTCTGCACAGCATCTCTTGTTTTCATGGTTTTCCTCTAAACTATAACTCAGTGTGGATTAGGTTTGAACAATTAAATCTTTTAACATCAAAATCACAATTTGGTAGATGGGTTCTAATAGAGGGAGTTTATTAATAATAATAATAATAATAATAATAATAATAATTAGGCAAGGCTTGTGAATGGGCAGCCTTGCCCATTACATATAGTACTCAAGCTTCAAGTGTGAAGAAAATCTATTTGGTGGAAAAATTGCAATCAAAATAATGGTAAAAACAATTTGCAAGTAAATATTTCAGTATTTAATGTGTAATTGAATTTGTTGAATTTGATCAGACAGATCACCAAATTGTGCTGGATACAGGTGATGTTTAAATAGCTGTGTTACAAAATGGCAATATGGCTATTAATGCATTTACAACTAGGAGCCCCCTATTATGTGCTATAATTTGTACATCATGAATTGGGTTTGTTGTTGATTTTGCTTTTCTTGTTTCCCTTGCTTTCTTTTCTGTTCATTCTTTCCAGAAGTGGCTCCTCTTGCAGATGCATATCCACATCCCCCTCCTCTTGCCAGAATACTGTCCCCTCAGGCAGGCCAACCTCAAGTTGTATCTCATCTCCAGACTTCACCTCTTCTGCATCCTCTAGTGGGCCAGCATATCCTGTCTGTACGACAGTTCACCAAAGAGCAGGTATGAATGTTCTTTCACAATTCATGTTTGTTTGTTTGTTTGTTTTTAGCCCCCCCCCCCAAAAAAACTATATTGATCCCAAGGGAATTTTTTGTGGGTAACTTTATATATGCTTCAACATGGAAGCCATGTAACAATTTAAAATTCAAGTACAGACAATGGTAAAATGATAAAATGGAAGTTTCATTTTAAAATCACTTTCTGCCTAGAACAAAAGCAAGTTAGGATAGTCATCCCACTGAAGACCACTCTCCTCAAACACAGAGTCTTTGAAATATTGCTTGGAGAAGTGTGTGTAACCTCAGTGCAAAACAATACGAGTTGGCTACTTATGTGGATAAATAGAGCCTTGCTTACTACCTATCTAACACAAGGACAATGCATTGTTATTTTTTTGTTTATTACAAGATACCTCAACTTTTCTTCTTTTTTTCTTCTCGCTCTCAGATGTCTCACTTGTTCAATGTGGCTCACACACTTCGTCTCATGGTGCAAAAAGAAAGGAGCCTGGACATCTTGAAGGTGAGCCTACTGTACTGAAATAAACCTTCTACAAAAACCATTTCTGATTGTATATTTATTTTTATTTCATAATTAACAGTCTGTAGGAGGATACTTTCCCTGACGTTCTTGTCACCTGCTTATAGGCAGGTATTAAAAGAAGTGCTATGTTCTTCAGCATTGCCTCCATTTTGAGCTGATAAGCTATTCCCAATGGTGGTGGTTATTTAACTCAAACTAGAACAAAGTGCATTTTGTCACTAACTACACATGCCTTGTGCCACATAGGATAGATATCTGTAACCAGGCATTGTATTGTAAAACAGGATGCTTAGTTAAGCCTGGAGCATGTATTTCTTTCTCCCCATCAAATTTTTTTCAAATTAATTACTTTTATTAGTTTATTAATACATTTTTTTTATTATTTTTTATATATATATATATATATAATAATCCAGTGTCTCACTGTGGTGGATGTTTTTTTCCTTAGGGTAAGGTTATGGCCTCTATGTTCTATGAGGTTAGCACACGTACCAGCAGTTCATTCGCAGCAGCAATGCACCGTTTGGGTGGCTCTGTGGTGCACTTTAGTGAGTGCACATCTTCCACTCAGAAAGGAGAGTCTCTGGCTGACTCTGTGCAGACCATGAGCTGCTATACTGATGTGATAGTGCTGCGCCATCCTTTACCTGGAGCTGTAGAGGTGGGTTACAACAAATTCTGTTCTTTCTTTTTTTCATAGTCTGTCAATGCAATGTTGCTGTCATATTGCAGAAAACTTGGAATTTTAAACATGCCTTTTGGATTAAAATTGAAAAATCTGCTTTCCTTCATTGCAGAAGACAGCGAAGCACTGTCGTAGGCCAGTGATTAATGCTGGAGATGGGGTTGGGGAACACCCCACTCAGGCACTTCTTGATATCTTCACTATTCGTGAGGAGCTTGGCACTGTGAATGGCATGACTGTAAGTAAGGCAGATAGTTTATATGGTCCTCTGCCAGTATGATCATTTTTTCAGAACCTGATGGAACCTTACTGAAACAATATTAAGATTTCTGTTTTCAAATAACTCGTTTACAGATCACCATGGTGGGCGATTTGAAGCATGGCAGAACTGTGCATTCCCTAGCCAGGCTCCTTACCCAGTACAGGATCACACTGCGTTATGTGGCTCCCAAAAACCTCAGTATGCCAGCTGAGATAGTTGACTTTGTTGCATCTAAAGGCATAAAGCAGGTGCTTTATTTTTTTATTTACCCCCCCCTTTTCTCTGCCTTACAAGATGGTTTCTGTTGATTTCCTTTTGTACCATCAGTGTCATTCTGTCCTTTTAAATGAGATTTCCTATGATAGTTCATTTCTTTGGCTGTTTCAACAGGAGGAGTTCAACAGTATTGAAGAGGCTCTTCCTGAAACTGATGTCCTTTACATGACAAGGATTCAGAAGGAGCGTTTTGCCTCTGAAGAGGAATACAATGCAGTAAGTCTCTTACACATGAGTGAAATGGGTTTTAGTTTCTGTTATGGTTGTTTTTGTGTTAATCTTTTTTTTTATTATTATTTATTTTTCTTTTATAGTGTTTTGGCCAGTTTATCTTGACCCCTCACATAATGACAGGAGCCAAAAGGAAAATGGTCGTCATGCATCCTCTTCCAAGAGTTAACGAAATTAGGTATGGTTGAAGAGGCAATTTAACACTGCCAAATAATATTTTTCTGTGCCATTATGTTTAAAAAGCCCATCCAGTATAGTGTTTGATTTCTGATTCTATCCTTATATTGATGGTATGGAAACAATCAATGCTTTAATGTGAAAATCAGGGCAGTTAAGAAAACTGATTACCTATTTTACTGTGGTCTGTAAATAAGGTATGGTTTAGTTTTTTGCATTTTATAAAAAATTAAGTACAGTGAGTGTAAGACAAGTTAAAGCTGTTGGGTGACAAATTACATTATTATATTAAAGAATTCTTAGCTGCTTTCCCTGAACCTGATAGTATACTAGGCTTTGAAATTACGATCAGCCTTTTAATTCTGATTTCTTTGAAAGACTGAAGCAAGAGCTATTAGAGATGTCTAGACAGTGGAAACATTTTTCACTCGCCCACTCATTTGGCCTGTATAGTTGAGGCGGTGAACATGACTTGTTTTCCGAACTCACATTTAAAATTTATTCAGTCTTATACAACACTGGAAAGTTGTTATTTTAGCAGGACTTGAATGAGGGTGTGGTGCCCCCTAGTGGCTACCGAGCCTAATTTTTAAACGACCATGTGAACCTTGAAAGGCAAATGTATGCCTGAGCAAATTCAATTTAATTAATCAAGTTAAAGTAATTCCCTGCAATACTGTTGAGTAAAAAATCAGTGAGATGTTATCTACTTGCTGTCTGAGACTAGAATCTTACTAGATCTGCATCTGGATCTTAAAACAGGTTCTTATCATTCTTATGTTTTGAATATTAAAATGTTCCATTAATTTACAATTAATATTGCATGGCACTACATACAAAATTCCACGTCATGTCAGTTTCATGTGGCAGTCATTGTTTCTTTTTTCCCCCACATTTAATACCTCTCTTTTGTGCAGTGTGGAGGTGGATACAGATCCTCGTGCTGCTTACTTCCGGCAGGCTGAAAATGGCATGTACATTAGGATGGCACTGCTTTCCACTGTGCTTGGCCGATAAACATCTTGAAGAGTAAAAGGCCAAAGGGTTGGACTGTTTCAAGAAAACTGAGTGCTGCTTAGATACAACCTTGGTATAACTACATTGTCAGTGTTTTAATGTTTCAGTGACTCTTCAACTTGTCATTCAGAGATATTTCTTCTTAGCAAAGCATAATTGCACTGCTATCATTACTCTGTTCCTACTCATCATATATTACATTACAGAAAATTCAGAAAATCACATGCTTCCGCACAAGCTTTGCAGTTTTTCATATAACATGTTAAATTATGTGTTTCCCCCCTGGAATATTGTGACTAAATTGTAGCTTTTTGAGAGGCTAGCTGTTGGAGAGTGAGACGATAAAAAGACAAAATGACAACGCATGGAAAATCTTTTTTATGATGGCCAGTATGCTAAGCACACTTACGTTACGTGCTGTTTAACCAGCAGCTAACATCCTCTCAGCAAGTCTTGTTGCTTCATTAATGGGATCTTTTGGCTACTGTCAAGTTATATTTTTAGAAAATTAAAACAGACTCTTCACAATTGCTGAGTTTTTGGTTTTTGATTCTAGAAAAACAGTTTTGCAGTTTGAACTTTAATTGATCTTGCCATAGACATGTTTAGACATGTACAGAAGGGTGACCAGGATTATATTGTGTGAAGGATGCTCAGAATGAAGCTGCCAGGGAAGAGGAAAAAAGGAAGGCTGCAGAGGTTTATGGATGTTGTGAGAATGGACATGCAGGCAGTTGGTTTGAAGGTGGAAGATGCAGAACACAGGTAAAAATTGAGATGGCTGATCTGCTGTGGCAACCCCTAAAAGGAGCAACTGAAAATAGGAGTGCTGGTTCCTGTACAGGTCCAAGCCATAACACCCCCACCATGTTTATCTTATGAACGGCTGTGCTTTGGGTCTTGTCGTTACATTTTGATACAGGTGAATCTTGGTCTCATCTGTCCATAACACTTTTTTCCAAAATTTTGCAGGCTTGATTAAGTACATTTTCACAAACTAACTGGCCTTCCAGTTTTGGGGTTTCATATTCCAGACAGTTGATTAAGTTAACTGACATCAGTAATAGTTTTATTCTTGTTCTTTTTTTCAGCCTCATAGTAGTTTGACTTTCATTGGCACAGCTTTTCTACTCATGTATAACAATGGCAATCACAGACCCCGAATGATAAAAGCAGGCCTTGGTATCTAATGATGCAATGAAACACTCTGAGTAATCACAAACATCTGTGAAGCTGATTGTCCCAAACATTATGGCACCCTGAAATGAGGGGCACTACTTTCAGAAAGTGTTGTGATTTCTAAAGGAAATTGAAATGTACTGAAAAAGAAACTTTAATTTAAAGTCTGGATATTGCACTTTTAATCACTGTGAATTGTTTAGTGATGAAACATTATGGCGGGCACTATATATTCATGCAAGAATCACATCATGAAGTGCAATGCTGTGTTCTGTGGAGTGACTAATCAGGCTTCTCTGTGTGGCAATCTGATGCTGAAGTCTGGAGACATTACCTCTCTAACTTTGTCTCCAAAACATCCAGCCAGAGCTGTCCCTCGAATATACTAATTTCTAATCCTGTCCATCCTCGTCAAACCCAACAAAATTCTCAGCATCTTTTATTCTGCCACCCAGCTCTGCTGCCTGTCTTTTCATTAGCGCCACTGTCTCCAACCCTGGCACAATTATCATTAATGATAGTATAATTACTGACAAGAGTTGCACAATGAATTCTGAGGTGTAAAGAAACATCCTATTTGTGTTAAGTTAGTTCCAGTAAATTCCTCAGGGCATGCTGCACGGGTTAAATGGAGAGGTCCAATTTCGTTGTGGTTCACTGTGTGCTGTGCTGTGACCTCACAATGACACGGGTTGACTTTCACTTCACTTCACTTCACTTCACATTACCTGCCTGACTTGACCGTGCCAACTGTAAAGTCTGCTGAAGGAGGGGTAATGGGGTGATGACATGGAGTTGTTTTTCAGGGACTAGGACAGACACCTTAGTTACAATAAAGGGGAAATCTTAATGCCAACAAATTTTGTGTATATATAAACCTATATAGAATAGTAGAAAGCTTTATTACAATGACAGAATGAAAAGTGACTTCAAATCATAAAAGACCTGACTAAATGCTGCATTTTTCAGGCTTAGTTTAGATGGCAGTTAACAGTCCTACCATTGGACTTGAGTATCAGTGGACTTTGGCTGGTGATGACCAGCGACAAGGAGAATTATTGTTGAGAATTTCAGAACCTTTTTTTAACTGGCAACTTTTCACGAAGGACATTTTCAATTTTCTGACGGAAAGTTCCATCCAATAACAGTGGGGAACTGTAAGTTGGGTAGAAACTATGACAGGGGTTTCCAATAAGCCATAAAATTTGTTTCTGAATTTACTGAGGCAACATGTCACTTCAAAGACGGTTATTTCATAATACCAACAGTTACCGGAAATAATAGGTTTTTTATTTCCAAGTAGTAAACTGTGTTATTTAGACCGTATTCCCGTGTCAAATTACGTTATTTATAATGTTTTAATGCAATTCATTGGTGACTTTTATGTTAGAAATTAACAAAATTGCCATACACGTTAATAAAAGTGCTCACGTGTTATGTACCACCCCCAACTCAAAATCTAACGGTTCGTCCTGGTATGCAAGAGACTTTCACAGAGCTTTTATAAACGTTCAGTCAATAAATATGGATTCGGGCTCCTCGAGTCGACGCAAAGACACGTCCTTCGTTTGCAGTGCAAACCTGAACCTCCCTTACTTTGAAAGGATTATTTAGGCTGCGTTCTTGTGAGTCGACTCATGCTCAGAGACTCATAACGGAGCCACGCTAAGGAGTCGGTTCTACCCCTAACCGGAGCCTGCTCACACAGCGGTGAGGGCTTTCCCAGGTTTAGAAGGAAGGTAGAGCGGGTTCGGAAATGAGGAAGTGTCGAGAGAAACATTAACGAACCATTTGTCCTCTATGGTTCAACTACGGGCCGTGAACTTTTTACTAACCGCTTTAAGGTGAGTTCTGCGTTAGAGCCATGAATTCTAAATGAGCCGAGCCGAGCCGATGGGCCGACTGTGTAGACGGCTAGCACGTTTGCTAACTCGCTAAGCTAGAGCTCTGCGGCTCAGAAACACCGGCGAGTGTCCTCCACACGAAACCATCTGCTGCGCCACTGCAGACGACATGTTGTGTTTTTTGGAATGGCAAGGTGTCCGTTTGCGTATATAAATCCTTCCGGGCATATTTTCTTCATCACATACTGGAGTCCGGAGGTGTCGGTTGCTAGACTCACCCAGAATCAATGCGATGCGTTCACATGGGTCCTTGCCTTGCTCTTTACTCAATTCATGCTCGTAAGGAGGAAAACCTCTTACTATGAAGTCCTAAAAACAGTATTGATTTTGGAAATGCCCGCAAATTTTGCCATGAAAAACACACGAGTTGGAAAGTAATCTGCACTCGATGCAAGGATTATGAGATTATCGTTTTACAAGGACGCAGCAATGGTTTTTCTCAAACCAATAGTGTAAACATGATTGCGTTTGATTACACGACTGCATAAGGCGGTTGCTACAAGAATCTATGTGAATGTGGTATAAACTTAAGCTCTTGGTTTTCACTTTATGAAGTCCCTCTAGGATACGGTGAATCAGTCAACTCTGTAGGGTGTGCTAGGCAGTCCGGGTCCTAGAGTATCTATGCCCTGTATTGTTTTATTTCACTCATTTTAATCTTACAAAGGGTTTTGAATTAGCTGACGAGTTGACTAAGGTGTTGGGATGAGACAACACTTCATCACGTGCCAGGCTCGTTGAGGAGCACTCGTGCAGGCATGTCCCCATGGTGACTCCTTTTTAGTGCGTCTCATTTTAATGTGTACTTTTTAGACATCGGGGGATTTGCATGCTATAGTTGACATAGGCCTGCTATTCAAACACAGGGCAGTCCATCCTTCTGAATGGTGTCGATTAATCTTCAAAAGGTTAATTAGAGTCTTGCTTTCCAAGTATATTTATACTTTCTCTAAACATTTGCATGACATCTATAATTTTGGCAGAGGTTTAGTTTAGAGTGTCATATGTTGACAGAATCGATTAGGCTTTACTGTGCAGACACACTCTCGAATTCACAGGGGAAGGCTAATCTTTTGCTGCTGGTTTGGTGTATGCACAATGCATGCCATTTAACTTGCTTGTCTGTGTGAATATAGATTGGGAAATCGTAGATCCTGAGGGCTTTATACCGGATTTTCTTATTTCTTTTTTTTTTTATGTATCAATGGTATGTTTAAAACTAGATGGCAGGTCAGTTGCTTCAGTTCTGCTGACTATGCCTGGAAACTGGATGCAAGCTCTGAATTTAAAAACCTCTGCTCTAGATTAATTAGTATGGTTTTATTTTCTTTTTTGCTGGGAGTGGCATTAACTAATATTTTTATGATCTCACAGCATATGGTGCATAAATTATCATTGGACTAATGAAGTTGCCTAGTCAGCCACAAATGGCTCATTAAACCTCGCTATCTTTCAGGAGTTAGGGTGCATATGAGTGATACTATGAGGTATGATAGGGGTCTTAGGAGTCTTATCTCTTGGCCTATGTGTTGAGATCTGTTGACATATATAAAGGTATAGCATGCAGGTAAACGTGCACTCACATTGGAGTAACAAATATTCTAGAATCTTACTACTCTGAACAGGTTAAATGTGTGTTAACACCTTAAGGAAGAAGAGTTGTATCTCTTTAGGTATTTATCTTGTAATCTGGTAATTATCCATAATCTAAAAAGTACAAGCATACGTTGTAGGCCTGTTGGTGCCAGCCAAGCTATTGCGTTATTGTTTCAGTATGAGCCTTTCTGGAAGCTCTCAGACCTTGTCACAAATCAGACTGCTCAGTGGCACCTGAATGTGCTGTTGCACCTGCCTGTGATTATAATTTGAACAGTGCAGAAAGTTTTAGTGAACATATCGAAGAAGGCCTATGAATCCCACAGTACTAATAGAACATGAGGAGTTGCAAAATTGTTGGCATTGTTGGAGATTTATGTTGAAAAAGCATTCAAGGACTCACTCTCACTTCATTAATTTCAAGGATATAAGGCATGGGGTACACTACTTGCATTAGTTAAAGACAGTAAATGAAGTTGAGGTGTGATCATGCTGTCATGTTTCTTCATGGTCCAGGTTATTAGCCTTGTATTTGATCACAGTTTGAACAATGAAAAACAATTCATGTCATTGCAATGGTCTTTGATGGACAAACAGGTGTTGGATGTTAAATAGTTATTTTAAAATCAGTGTTATGAATGCAATTTCAATTCAATACTTAGGGGGGGGGGGGAAGCCTTTTAGGCACTTTTTAAATAATCTGAGGCTTAAATGCTCAGTGTTACATTGCCAAATCCTAGGTTCTTATTATTTAATTTTTTATTGGTCATCATTTTATTATATTAAACTGGTTTTGTCTTGCATAGTTGTCTACAGTTGCTCATGATAACTGGGTGGAGTAATCTTTTGAGATCAGCAAAATGTAATAATCGTCTTTAGCAGAGGTATTATAAGAGTGACGCTCAGCCACTGCTCCATGCTCTAGTTTTTCCCTTCCTCATATATTGTAACCAATGTCATGTTGTGGACTGAATTAATAGGGTTAATATTTCTGAGGTTTTCTCAGTAAGCCTCCAAGAACAGGATCTAAATGATATAAGCCTACGATACCTGTTGGGCCTACTGCAAACAATAGGTTATTTTATCTTGTCTTTGTATGGCAGCAGAGCAAGTTTCAAACAGAAGAACTAGCACAAGGTTTGAGGTGTCAAACAGTTCCACCACAGTTCATGTGGCATTTGCCTAAATTGCAGAAAAACATCTGTATTATTATATTAAGTATACATTTATATTTTTAAGGAATATTGTTTAATAAGAATATGATTTATGTTTATAGTAGAGTATTCTTTTATTATCCCACAAATGGGAAATTTGGGTGTTACAGGGCTCTTATAAAAGTGACAGATGTCAAAGATAGAGACATAAGGAAAGAGGAACAAGTACAGGAGCTACAAAAAATAAATAATAAATAATCTATCTATCTATATATCTATATAAATATATATACATATACATATCTACACAGAGAATTAGGTGACCATATGGCATATTATAATTATTTTCACCTGAATTTAATAAATTGCTTTCTGCAAAATGTAATGTATACATTTTTTTTTATTTTTACCCATTAGCATTAAAACATGGCAGAACCCAGACAGCCCTCTGACAGGCCTCAGAGGAAGATGTCCACATCAGGGGACAGTTTATATAAAATCCTAGGCCTGGAGAAAGGGGCTTCAGCCGAAGACATTAAAAGAGCCTACAGGTAAGTTTCTTTTTTACAGGAAACTGAATTGACTCATCAAATCCTGTTTAGAAGCTTTGCATTTTACTGATTTGACACCTTCATAAGAAAAATTTGTTTATAAAAAGCTCAGCAATTATTTTTGGTATTGATGCATGATGTTTATATTAAAATTTTATAAGGAAAAATTTAACCTTTTTTTTTTGTTGTTGTTTCCTTATCTTAAAGGTTGTTAATCAAGCAAAGCCTGTTTAGTGTCCAAAGTTTGTTATAGTTTTGTAGCATAGCTAAAAGCTAGAAGGCTAACGTACCAATAGCCTTAAAAAAAGATTTGGGTCTTAGACTAATTATATTTATTCTTATTAGCATTAAAGCTCCGGTGTAGCATTAAACAAGCAAACTTTGAACGCCTATAAGTGAAAGTGACTACCCTTGTCATTGTGAAAAACAGCACAACACAATGAAATTCAATCTCTGCATTTCACCCATACATACGTGCAGCAGGGAGCAGCTATTGAAAGTGCCCGGGGAGCAGTGACGGGGACGGTACCTTGCTAAAGGCAAGGGTACCTCAGGGTACCACCACAAGATCTGGGGCTAACTCCCTAACCGCTAGGCCACCGCTTCCCCAGTATAATTTATGTTGATCAGTTACATTTGAAATAAAAGTCACTATTTGTCATTGTAATTAAAAGATCATGGGTTTGAATCCCAGACTAGTAGGTTGCCCAAGGTACACATATGCAAGTTACTGTCCCCATTATTGCTTCCTGGGTGCTTTAAATAGAGGAAATAAATAAAAGGTATAAATTCTATTTTTTGGTGAAACTGTTCCTTTAAGTGGATCTCACAGCCTGTTAATGATGGGATACTCTTAGCCGTAACAGTAAAGTAACTGCAAGATGCAAAATATAGATAATTTGTGAATTATTAAATTTGTCGCAAGTATGGTCTTGTAGGGCAGTTTTCCAGTATATTTCCAACAAATTATGTTGTTTTTCTTCTTCAAGATGTCCCTGTCATTAGAGTTGCCTGCAATTTAACATTGATTAAAAATTATTTATCCTTACATCTGTCTCTTTATGTAATGATTGAAATAGATAAATATATAAGTTAGTTTTTTTTTCCTACAAGGTATTGTCTTCTTTTTGTCAATAAAATTAGAACTGGAGATTTCTGGTCTGTTAGATATTAAATACATTTACTCATAAAATATTGGAAGAATTGCCATTGCCTTTTCACTTTGCAGGAAACTTGCCCTAAAATACCACCCGGACAAGAATCCAGACAATCCTGAAGCTGCTGAGAAGTTCAAAGAGATCAACAATGCCAACTCCATCCTCAATGATGAGACCAAGAGGAAGATATATGATGAGTATGGCTCCATGGGCCTTTATGTCTCTGAGCAGTTTGGAGAAGAAAGCGTCAAATACTACTTCCTCATGTCAAAGTGGTGGTTCAAGGTAAGAGCATTCTTTTTTTAGTGATATCCACTGCTTTCTCAGTATACATAGATTCACAATTGTGGTTTCTGCCTATGTTGGTGTCCTGAGTTATGCTATTCAAATAGCAAGGGGTGTGGGGGGCTGAAATTGTTATCTGTATTCAGCTTTGTTTTAGGAGTGAGTGAGAAGAACATTGTGGTTTTATATTATCTAGGAGAGTGGCCTTTGATCCTGGAAGGAACATATGCTACCATAGTCTTTATGTGATAGTGATGTAATTGAGTCTGAGTGAAGGACTTCAGCTGTCTTTGATCAGCATGGCTAATACTCAGACTCAGTATGCTGCGAAGGAGAAATATATTAGCTCTGTGTTACTTCTTTGATGCCATCTTGTTGCATATTCACAAACCACGCTGGCTTTAAAGTCCATTGCTATTGTCAGCTGGTAGGTAATCTAAGTAGTTGGAAGCATCAAGCAAGCTTGTGCCCTTGGAACACAGTACACAGAGTCACTGAATGTGTGATGGGTGTTTGTAGGAGGAAGATGGCTCATCTCTGGTCTGTGTCTGTTTTGCAGGCGATGGCGCTGTGCTGCACAGTTTTCACCTGCTGCTGTTGTTGCTGTTGCTGTTGTTTCTGCTGTGGGAAGTGCAAGCCTCCTGAGGATGATGAGAACTACCAGTATGTGGACCCAGAGGACCTCGAGGCTCAGATCAAAGCAGAACAGGATGGTGGAGGTGAGTTGATGTGATTGTTTTTCAGTATCATATTGTTTGTCATGGGCTTCCTGGGGGAAGTTTAAAACCCAGACATTGAACATTGTTTCAGCTTCATGATGTTCATATATTAGCATAAGTAAATGATTCTGTTGGACAGGAAGCTTTCTCACAGAGGACAAAGCAGAAAGTAATTGCTCAGTGACAAAGCAAAGGGGACAATGAAGGCAGAACCTCTACAGAGGAGAGGTCTAGTTCATCATTTTTTTCTGATCTATTCCAGGTAGCTAAAGCAGGGTAGCATTTATACATTCCAGTCATGCTAGTACAGTTATTAATAATGTTCAGAGTAATTATAAGTAGAACCCATCTGCTGTTGTAATTTGTCATTTGCTATGTTCATGGCCATGTTGGGTCAGTGGTCTGTGATATATGTTGTGTAGGGGAAATTGTGGTTTGTGAGATAAACATGAAATCTGAGCACTGTTATGCTGTTTTTATTTATTTATTTATTTATTTTTATTTTTTTTTTTTTTTTTAAACAGGGAGAATTAATTAGATGTTTTCTGTTTTTAAACACAAATCTATTGAATAAATCAGAACAAGCAGCATGTGCCCTAATTTAGAGTGCTTGTTTGTTAATGCAACTTAAGTTTACATTTTTAGCTCCTGGTGTGAAACATCTCATTAGTACCGCCAAAGTCATTATTTGTTTGAAATCCAAGAGAATCATAGAAAGTAAGCATCATTGAAGTTTTGCTTCTTGCAAACATTCTGATATCATTTTAAAAAATGTGTACATAATGTTTGGCATGATGTTTAGCATGCACTTCAGATGGTGTCGATTTCCTTGCAGCTAAGGTTTTTTGTTTTTTAAACTAAGCTAATAAATAAGTATGTTGTTTTTTTTTTTTTTTCCCACTGGACAGGTGAGACTATAATAATTATTCAGCCCATGCCAAGTCCAGGTCCAGAGAACCCTGGTGATGCTCTACCGGAGTCAAAATGACTCGTAAGACTAGCTATTTCAAATATCACACACCAGCATGATCTGCCCATCTTCTTCAGTATGCACTCATATCTGACCAGCTGCTGATGTCTGTATTGTGACTTGTTTCTCATTTTACTTGCTTTGTTGTGGTTTGCTTGTTGTTTATTGCATGATGATTGATCCTTGTGGTAAAATATCTGTAAAGATGTACAATCTGAAATTCAAATTTAGTTTAGTGTACTGATAAAAGTTGGTCTTGTTTTGTAACTTCTTGCTACTAAGTCAGTAATAAATTCTGTGCATAATTAAACAGAATAATCAAAGTGAAATCCCTGATATTTGTTTACTATTTAAAGATTTGATTTGATTGTCATGTATAAACAGCTAACAAAAAAAAAACACTTGCATTTTCCAATGTTTCTTAAATGCCTGATAGTCTTTACCCAATATTGGGTTAGTATATCTTGTAAAATACTGCCTAATTTTCTAGGCTTAATAACTTTTCATTAGGATCTGCGTAGACAATTTTTATTCATAGAAATCAGATTAGTCCTTCATTGCATGAATTAGCTGCATCTGGAGATGGAACAAAGCAGATTGGAAAAGTGTACTAACTGAGTCTTTATTTCTACAGTAGAACTTTTTTATTTGTGTCGTCCCCCCCCCCCCCCCCCGTGTCAACAAACACACCTCTCATGGGTCAATAAGAGAGGTGTGCTTGCTGTGTATCAACACAAACCAAACCTTTGACAAATTATTCAGTCTAAGGGCATGTAGGTTTAGGACTGACTATTACCTTAATATGCAGAATCAACAGTGCAGTTTGAATTGTCATTGCAATGAGTCAACAAGCAGAACAGATGCAGAAGTTTCGCACAGAGATGCTGCTGTCCTGTCAGAGCTAGCCATCTGTTGTGCCCAGTCATTCATCTTGCCTCTAATCTCTACTTTTTCCCAGTTGGTGGTACATTTTCAAACCAGTGCTGAAGCCTTCAGCTCTAGTTGTGTTTTTTCCTCCTATATTTCCTTTCATGAAGCTTCTTGCATGGCTGAAACTTTTAAAAGAGAAAAGTGTCTTTAAAAATGGACTTATCACAAACCCTCTTTTTTTCTACCTATTTGCTGCTGATGGACGGTGTTAGGGGGATGATAAGGTGGACGAGCTGCGTCAGGGAAGGGGCGGTAGGTCCATGGCTGAGCTTATCAAGCAAAAGAGGAATAGTGACATGAGACCAGAGAAACTACTTCGGGGGCCTATAGTGTTTTTTTTTTTCAAAATGTCCTGATGTGATCCATGTCTGCAAGGATGTGTTTGTGTTTTGGGATGTGGCTCAAGTGACTCATCTCAATAAAATGCCCAGGGCTAGTCCTGAAATACCAAAGGTGAACTGCCTCAGTTTATTAAAACAGGGGAAGTGGTTAGCTCTGATCCCTGTCACTAATCCTTTTTTGTAGGTTGAACTAAAATAGAAACTAGTTTTCAGAGGCCCTGAAGACAGGGCTGAGAGACAATTTTTCACCTTAGGAATCTGTATTTTCAAATAAGGTTTTGGATTTCTGAGGGTTGGACAGTGTGTTGGACTAAAGTTTCAATCAGATTCTTTAACAAATTACATTGTCAAAAAATGTAAATCTACATTGTACAGCATCTGAGTTCTTGAGAGAAATTTTGTCTTAAATCACTACTTCTCAGCTGTTACCCCCTATCTTGCACATGTATTAGTTAATGAGCGCATGAAGTGCATGACTATTACCTAGTTAGCCATAATGAACATCTTTTCCTTGAATGAAAAATCTCCAATACTTAACAGAATGGTCATGAATTAACGATTGATTCTGAATTCTTCATGATTACTGTTTCTGCAGGATCAAGTTCTCCTGTTGTGATCCAGCCGCATTCCACCATCAACACTTCAGAGACCACCCATTTTACAGCCAGCCAGCCCATATACTCTACCCAGCAGTGAGCCTCCTGTCCAATCAGGTTCACCAAGGGGTCCTCCCCTCCATTGCAATATGGGGTGTCAAACTGTTTCCACTGCCCATCCTTGGCACTGACTTTAAAGGAAGTAAAGAGCAGTTTGCCAAAGGATGGGACTCTTAAACTAAGCTCATCTCAATTATTTTCTGCAGTTGTCCATCACTTTCATCTGGAAACCTATCAAACCCTGAGCCTGGTATCATGGTGGCTGTTTGGGGAAAGAAATGGGCTCCATTCCATTATGGTTTCTTTCAGATATTTTTGTTATATTTTTAAGTACCTGCTGGAACTTGGTTACGTAGCATGGCATTAAGGACTCATTTGGGTGCATGCATAGCAATAACTGCAAGCCATTACTGTTTAGCACTTACACACACTGTATGTGCTCCCATACATGATCCACAACCACCACCATTTTGCTCCCATTCCTGCCTCAAACAAAGTAAAGATAAGGGGCCACAAATATCCCGTTACTCTTGATTTTAGAACTGGAGCATCTAGGGGTTCTAAGCAAATATTTGCCTACTTTGGGTGTGTGCTTACCCATTCAACCAAGTCATTTTTCTGCAATTGAGAAGGTATAGCTATGCCAGTCTATGCTGACCAAAGCCAAAAAGTACTTATTTAGCTGTGGTGCAGTGCCTACTGCTCAAACCTATGCCTAATGCTCCTCTTAACGGCATACCACTTGAAACTGCTTGTCAAAGATGTCCATGGCTATGCACTTTTGCTGCACTGGTGAGGGTTTCCAGAAGTCACTCTTTAGTATGTACAAACTTTTTCAGAGGCAATCCACAAGAATTGGTTATCTGAATGCAGTTTGAAATTTATGCAGTTAATGGACTGTAATGGGATCAGCTTGAAATTAGGTCAATACTATGCGAAATCACATAGGATTGCTATATTTGCTTTTTATTTTTTTTGTTGAGGGAATCCAGTGACATTAACATGGTTTTTAAATTAGTTTATTTAAAAGAAGTTTCAGCTTTTATAAGTTTTGCATTTACACCATGATATGTTTTGTTTCTAATAAAACTTTCCAATTCTAATAAAACCTTCCAAGCTTCTGTTTAGGAAGTGCTGCATGTGTGAATATCATCAATTCTGTATCATACACTTGCCAATTTGCTCTGTTGGATGGTCCATATCATTTAGAGTTAATGCCAAATTGAGTCTTATTGTGTTGTCAATCCTCTGTCAAAGAGTTTTAGATGTGTGGTCTTTTTTTTTTCTCACTGAAACAAAACCTGACATTCAGATTCTTTATAGATATTAGAATAAGATGCCAAATGAAAATGTCAATTTTAAGATTTTGTGACTCTTTTGTTTGTCTTGCTATAATTAGAAAATAATAAAATAATTAATGGTATGGTGATTAATGGCATTGTAAATTAAGACCATGCTCTCTAGGTCACTATACCCTGTGCACATGACTATATGAGTTAACCATTTTTTCCAGTCATCATCCATAAACACTGTTGCAATACTCTTTTCCACACTCTAAAATTCTTCTGACCCAATCATTAAAAAGCAAAAAAATACAAACTAATGTTCATAATGTCTGTTGAAATTACACTTGACTTCAAAATTATAAGATAGTGAGCACCCAAAAATGTTCAAAAACATTTTGATTTGTTTACATTTCGGAAACCATTTGGTTGAAAGGTTAAATGTTTTACATTGACCTGCACTGAAAAAGTAGTTATGGGTTTTTTTTGGGGTTTTTTTTTTTTAAGTTCAGCACAGTGCAAATTTTTGCAAGATATCACAACAATAATGCTTATCAAATTTTGTCAAAATGTTTGTATAATGTTTTGTGGTTAAAAATGAAAGTTATTGCCCTTTAGCAGTACCACCACAGCCCACTGTAAATTGTCACCTTGGTGAAAGGTTGCTGCATGTATGTTGTGTGCAGAGGTATCAGAGTACTGAGTTTAAGTAACACTGGAACCAATTATGTTTTAAAATTTAGAATTTTGTTGTTTCCCACCAGCATCACTTGAAAAATCACACAGTGTGAAACTTAGTGGAATGCAGAGAATGCACTGTCTTGGGTGTCTTCCTCACTGCAGGCATGTACTGCTTCTTCACATCTGGAAGACATAAAGGGCCCTGTGCTGCATCTGTATGATCAAAGCTGTCACTGCTTTCTTTGTTACTTTTCAACATGATTCTTTAACCTGATATGTCTATTTATATTGAGTCTAAAGGAATTAAAAGATGGGAGGATTTTTAGATGATGAGTTTGTGCCGATTTTTGAATACTTTGCATTACTTTCATTTACTATTCCTGTCGCACTGCTGTTTTTCTTGCCTTACTTTATACTGTACTGTATGGTTGATACCTTTTATTGAAACATTTTTGAAGTAGTAAAAGTGCTTATTTGATTGATGAATGCCTCCCCCTTATACCATTTGTGTGTAAAAGTGCCTGTGTGGGTGGCTGCCTTCATACAACAGCTCCGTGTGCTATAGTTGTGCTGATAAGCCTGTAATAAGATTAGCCCTTGGGCCCCTGCAGATGCTCATTAATGATCCTGCCACTTTGCCTCAGCATTAAGCATGAGGTCAGATTTCACTAACGTGGAGCTCATATGCAGTAGGCTCTTTTGAGTATGAATGGAAATTAGTGGAATAGTGAAATTGAAGCAGCTGCACGCTTGAAATGCCTTTGGATGACCAAATACCCACTTTAAGAATAAGACATTGTTGTTCAGGTGAAGGAGCAGCATTCAAGTAGAGTGCAAGTCATCAAGCTGGCCTTCTGTTACTTACATGTTAATCTGGCAAAAATTTGCCAGTTCCAGTTAAGGCTTTTCCATTAATTATATTTTCATTTTGATTGTAGTTTGGTCATTCAGCAATTATAAAGAAAAATAATTGACATGAAAGATTAGTGGAGAAATCCAGAAGCACAATCTGTGGGTTTCTAATATAAAGAAATATCAGTGCAGCATACACACACATGGGTGTGTGTGTGTGTATGTATATATATATATATATATATATATTTTTTTTTTTTTTTTTTTTTTTTTTTTTATTGCAAAACAAAATGAATGCACAAAAGAAGACAGACAAAAGAAAAATAATTCAGTAGTTGCATGATGTTTCTAAAGTTTCTCAATTAGTTATTGTAAAAATTATCTTGGTACAGCCTAGGAAATAAGCTTTATGATTTTTGCCATTTTCAAGAAGTCAAAGTTCCAGTGGATCATCTCTATGGTAGCTGTAGGTAATGCATAGTTCAAGTACAAAATTAAGGTGGCAGTTTAAGTTGTAAGAGCCCTTGTATCTGTTTTGCTCTCCACTTGGGGTGTAAGAGATTCCCCTTGAATGAGAGTAGAGAATTAATTAATGAATTCAAACATTCACTACATGTTTTCTATTATTTATTTTACCAAAAACATTGTGTAATCTATTGCCTTAATTAAAAATGGGTTTGATTATTATTAGTCATTAAATGAGCCATAGCTGTTATCCTGCTTTTCTTTAGATTGTTAATCTCTTTTTTTTCTAATTTCTATTCTTATATAATTTCTCTATTTACATATGAATTGAAACTTGACTGGATTAAAAAACAATGAGACTGGACACCACAACACCACAGGATTGAAAGTACTTACATTTAATGCTCTTGCTTGTTATTACCTAAATCAAATTAAATAAAATGCTGACAATGCAATATGTAACCATTTTCCCTACAAAGGAGGTTTTTATTTATTTTTATTTGCAATTTGAAAATCATCTAATTATGTCATTTAACTGTGGCTACCCAAACTTTTGCACATGTTTGTGCACTCAGTTATGACAGCCCTACAGATATCTGTTGTCATCTTTTACACAAACAAGCCAGGTAGCCAAATCTGTGAAAAGAAATATCTTATTTCTAATATTAAGATGAAATCTGTGCTCAGTGTACTTCACAATGTTGATTTCAATGGCTCGTTTCATTGGCGCCAGATCTCCTTCCTGATGAGCCATTGAGCCAGCATACAACAACTGTTCCCCTTCACCAGTGACATGTTGTGTGCCCCCTTCTCTAGTTACTGCACTCTCCCATGCAGCATCTCCAAAAGGGCAATGGCAGTGGTATTTGAATTAGGGGAGGGTGACTGGATAAGGTGGTTTGGATAGTAACACAACCCAGGGTAAACACACACCATTTTTATCCACTGCTCTCCATTGGCATGGTGGGTGTGGGCATCAGATTGAAGGCTAGTAGTTTTACAGAGAAGTACTGTTGATCAACGTCCTGCTCATAGCAAAGATTTTAGCCAGTTATTTAAAAAGTGATAAAGCGAGCAGGTTGGAATGAACTTTACATTGGGTTTCAAGCCAGCAATGGGGGAGTCTAGCTACATGGAGAACCTGGCAAAGCAGCTCATCTGTCCCATCTGCCTGGAAATATTCACCAAACCGGTTGTCATTCTACCCTGCCAGCACAACCTCTGCAGGAAATGTGCCAGTGATGTCTTTCAGGTGAGCTATCTTTGCTTTATTTGCTTTAAGCATTTAGTAAGGACAATGGCATGTCACTTTTTAAATCCTGAATTAGATTTTTGTCTTATATTGTAAAAAGTATTATATTGTACAGACATTTTGGATATGAACATTTTTGCTTCTGAACCATATAGAAGCCAGGATAAATGTACTACTGTGTCCTCTTATTGTCTGATGAAATAGGCGGATTCATAGCAAGTACTTTGGAAGGGATACCAAACAAAACAGCTTGTTATCATGGCCAGAGACGTATTTTTGTGCAGATCATCTGGGGATCTGGTCCTCTGGAGGACTCTGTGTCCTTGCACTTTTGAAAAAAAAAAAACAAAACAGACCTGAATGTCCTGCACATTTCTTCTAAACGGTTCCAGAGGACTATTTTAAACATGCCCATTCTTTTTTTTTGTATAGAATATCTCTTCTGGTTTTTGTAGAAATCAATCATTCAATCAATCAATAAAGCAGTCTCTAGGTCAAATTATTAACTGGGCTTGAATGTTACAGTGACATTTATTAAACAGGAGATTGAAAATAGGGTGATTGTAAAAGCATGTGGAGAAGAACCCAAACCTGAACTTAACTGAATTTCACATCTTTGAGCTTTGAGTATGTGGAGTGTAATAAGTGTAAAGCTTCTAATGTTGTTTATGTGCAGTGGTAATTAGGAAGTGCATAGGAACTGGGTTTCTAATTTCAGATATTGTTTGTATTAGGCATGTGCAATAACTCTGTTATCTATTCTGAAATTATATCTATTATAAAATATGTTTTTAAATGTCATCATGTAATCTGTCTCTGAGTTACTGGTTTTGCAGAAGTGTGAAATATACAAATAAGTTTCTGAATAATCAGTGTGTCTAGTGGTGGTCTAGTGGTAGGGTACTTGCCTACGGACCTCTGGGTCAAGAGGTCCCTGGTTCGAATCCCACCTCTAGCACTACCACCACTGGGTCCCTGAGCAAGACACTTAACCCTGAGTTGCTCCAGGGGGACTGTCCCTGTAATCAGGAAATGTAAGTCGCTCTGGATAAGAGCGTTTGCTAAATGCCGTAAATGTAAGTATGCAACATTTTCAGCATGTAGTGTACAGAGCTGTTAATGACTATGAAATATAGTTTTTTAATTTTATTTATTTATTTAATTTATTAAGTTTTGAGAGTTTAATTTCTTGTTTTCATTTTGTAAAAAAATGTCAGTTTAGTCCCTCCCAAACAAGAGACAAAAGAACCCCTTAGCCATTTTTGAAATTAAATTAAATTAAATTAATTATGTTGTATTTTCATTATAAAGACAAACTTACTGAAATTTGATAGCTTGGATAGACATTGTGTGCTAGGTAGATGTCTACAATTTGTAAAAAGTAGTTATAAACCTAATATACTATATATATATACTAACCTAAAATATCAGTTTTCTTTTTCACTTTTCAATCAGCTGTACTGATTATTAACTATTACTGTTTCTGCAGTCCTCTTATTCCCCTGCTTCTACTTAATATCATAACAGACTGTTCCAAGTAACCTCCCATAGCTATATCCTGATTAATGTCATTGCCCAAAATACTATATAGAATCTTACACATAAATGGTTTAATTTTACTGTAAATGGACCTTGTTCTTAAGGTCAGCATTTACCCTACATGTATACGCATACACTGTTGGGCTAGGTCTAACATTTTTATCTTTATTGCTTGCCACTTCTAAATATTAAGATGCATATTACTCAGCTTTAAGTGTTGGAAGAATTACACTTTTTGAATTAATTGTCACTAACTGATAGCAAATTTTTATCGGTATCTCTCTTTAGTAGATCCTAAAAGCTGACAGAATTGCTTTTCTTTTCACATGGCATAGACCTCCAACCCTCTTTGGCAGACCCGTGGCCCCACCACAGTGTCCACTGGAGGGCGATTTCGCTGCCCATCTTGTCGGCATGAAGTAGTGCTAGACCGGCACGGAGTGTACGGCCTTCAAAGAAACCTGCTAGTAGAAAACATTATCGACATCTACAAACATGAGTCAACCAGGTCAGAATTTATACTGCTGTTACACTATCCATTGCAACTCTTTCTCAGAGTTTTGGGCCACAATCTGAGAAGGAGGCTTTCTCAAATAACAAAAAACGTGATATTGAATAAACATCTTAAAGAATCCTTATTTGTTTTTAAATCCAGCAGAGCCTCAAGGTGAGTACCAGGAGCCATAAAAGGGAAACCCACCCAACTCTGATCTACAACTAATCTATGAGCTATTACAAAAAATGGACATTAGTTATTTTAATTATAGTTTTAATATAATTAAAATATTATTACAATACTGGTGATTAGTCAATTCCTATGTTATTAGAAGTAGCATTTGTTAGAAGCGATCTCATTTGATGGAGTCTGTGTCAGTATTAATAATTGTTAACTGTTAACTAAATAACTGTTCTGGAGGTGAGCAAGGGACCCTGGTGATCACTGATTGATCTCATTGAGAGTTCAAGTGGACCAAAAACCCTAATGATTTTGAAACCTTTTGAATTTATAAATATCATTGTACTTGAATAGGTGGTTAGCAGTTCCTCTCAGAAAAGATTAGAGCAGTGGGTATTCAACCAACATGAAAACAGGAAAAAACTAAAACAACAACACAAAAAGATTAATTTCTGTTAGTTAGAAATTATAACAACATATACATGTAAAAAGTTCAAAATGTACAGTTGAGGTCAAAATTATTAGCCCCCCCTTATGAAATTAGACAACACTCTTCATTTCTCCATGAAAATGACCATTAACAACAAGTGTTTGTTATTTTGGAAAAAACAATGTCCACTAAGTTTAATTAGGATATTTTATTGATACACCGAGTTTATTGTTAGCCCCCTGGCCATTAGTAGTCAATAGTGTACCCTTTCTGAGCCACAACTGACAACAGTCTCTTAGAGTAGTTCTTTACTAGGTTGGCACAGATCTCCTGAGGGATTTTGGCCCATTCTTCTATTGCAAATTGTTCTAGGTGGTCCAAATTGCATGGTTTCTGAGCATGGACATTCACTTTGAGCACCAGCCACAAATTCTCAATAGGATTGAGGTCTGGGCTCTGTGCGGGCCACTCCAGGATCTTGGTTTTGGTATCCTTGAGGAACTGTTGGACTAATTTCGATGTATGCTTTGGGCCATTGTCTTGTTTAAAGACCCAGCAACAACCTAAGCCTAGACTATGAGCAGATGTCTGCATATTCTCCCTCAAAATGTCAACATAATTTTCTTTTTTCATGATGCCAGGCACCCGAACAAGGCTCCCTGTGCCTGGGGCTGCAAAACAGCTCCACAGCATGATGCTCCCACCACCATGTTTAACTGTGGGAACTGTGTTCCTAGGGTTGAAGGCCTCTCCCTTTCTTCATCAAACATAAGCAATATCCGTGTGCCCAAACAGTTCTAGTTTAGTCTCATCAGACCAAAGCACAGACTTCCAAAACTCATCTTTACCTTTCAAATGTTCACTCAGTCAGGCTGTGATGTGATGGGCTAATATTTTGACCAACCCATTTTTTACTATATTTGATATAAAGCAAGCCTAAAAATGTATTTTATATTACAAAATGTACCAAAAGCTACTAAATAGCACTGATGAATGTTTGCTTATATCAAGTTTCATCAATGCTGCAAAAATTGGGAAGAAGTTTAGAAAAATGTTCCATAATTCCTGGGGGGCTGATAATTTTGGCCTCAACTGTAACTTTAGCAGACTAAAGTAATAGTAATAAAAAAAATACATAAAAAATGGTCTATTCCTATGATTTCCGATAACTGTACATAGTCGGCATGTAAAAATATAAATAAACCAAGAAAATATTTAAAAGAACAGAACCTTGTGGGACTTAATATATTCTTTTGTATGTATGTATGTTTGTATGAACCTTTATGCAGTTACACTCATAAAGTGATAGTAGTCTGTTAGGTATGATTTAAACCAGGTTAATGCTATTCTTGTCACCTCAAGAATAGTCTAATCTGTCTAATAGGACAGTGTTGTCTGTGGTGCAAAATGGTGCAGGTTCATGGTAAAGGTGAACACACCTGAGTGGTGGCACGACAGCACATCCCAGTTTGTTGTAATTCTCTGTGTCTGTGAACCTACAGATCTGATTCTTTTCATGAAAAGGAGATTTTTCAGACTAGAAAAGTATTTTTTCCTGATCGATGATTGAATGAACAGGTGGGTAGTCTTTTCTGTATATTTCTTATCTTCTTCGTCTCTCGGCTGCTCCTGTTTAGGGGTCGCCACAGTGGATCATCCATGTCCATTTCTTACGGTCCTCTGCATCTTCCTCCTTCCTCCTTCCTTTCACTACATCCATAAAACCTTCTCTTTTGTCTTCCTCTTTTCCTCTTTTCCTCTTTCCTGGCAGCTCCATCTTCAACATCCTTCAACCAATTTAATCCGCATCTCTCCACTGGACATGACCAAACCAACACAACCTTGCTTCTCTAAATTTGTCCCCAAAAAGTCTAGGATCGGGGGTTCAAACCCCTTCCCAATAGGTTGCCCTGAGGTACCCTTGAGCAAGGTACCGTCCCCATCACTGCTCCCCGGGCGCTTTCAATAGCTGCCCACTGCTGCACGGGTTTGAGTGTGCATGGGTAAAATGCAGAGGTCCAATTTCGTTGTGGTTCATGTGTGCTGTGCCGTGACCTCGCAATGACAAGGGTAGTCACTTTCACTTTCACTTTTTTCACTTTCACCTCTGATATACTAATTTCTAATCTGTCCATCCTCATCACACCCCATGAAAATCTTAACTCTGACACCTCCAGCTCTGCTTCCTGTCTTTTGGTGACTTTACATTGCATCTGTAGTGCTCTTTCTTGCCATAAAATTATAACAAATTCACTAATTATGACTTCTTTTCTTAACCTAGCTTCCACTACAATTTCCCATAACTTCATGCTGTGGCTGATCAACTTACATTTACATTTGCGGAATTTAACAGACGCTCTTATCCAGAGCGACTACAGGGATAGGGACAGTCTCCTTACTTGCCTCCTTACTTCCATCTTGCTTCCATTTGCTGCATCATCCTTACATCATTTAATGTTTTCTCACTCTCGTTCTCTTCATTTATCAGGCCCTCAAAGTACTCTTTCCATCTGCTCAACATGCTTTGTTCACTTGTGTTCACTGCACTTATGTTTCCATGGCTATCCTTTATCGCCCTTACCTGATGCATATCTTCACTCTAATCTTCAATTGTCTAGCCAATTGGTATAGGCCCTTTTCTCCCTCCTTCCTGTCCAACCACTCTCAAAATTCATCATACACCTTTTTTTTAGCCTTCACCATTGCTTTCTTCATCCTGCACTTCATCTCTTTGTACTCCAGTCTACTTTCTTCATCTTTCTGATTATCTCACTTTGCCTGCCCTTTGTTCTGTATACACTCCTGGACTTCTGGGTTCCACCACCAGGTTTCTTTATGCTCCTTCTTCCTTCCAGATGTCACACCAATTATCTTTTTAACTGTCTCCTTTACTATTCTGCAGTAGTTGCCCAGCAATCTTGTAACTCTGCACTACTTCCCAGTGCATATTCCCATCCCACTTCCCAGTAAACTCCTGTCTGAATTCCACCTTGCAGTCTTTTGTGTCCACCATTTGATCCTCAACTCTGCCTTCACTTTCCTCCTCTTCTTGACCTCCAAAGTCATCCTTCAGACCACCATCCTATGCTGTTTAGCTACGCTCTCCCCTGTCGCTACTTTGCAGTCTCCAATCTCCTTTAGACTGACCCTCCTGCAAAGGATGTAATCCACCTGTGTGCATTTTCCTCCACTCTTATATGTCACCCTGTGCTCCTCCCTCTTCTTAAAACTTACTACAGCCATTTCCATCCTTTTCGCAAAATCTGCAACCATTTGACCTTCTGCAATCCTCTCCTTGATACCATACTTACCCATCACATCCTCATCACCTCTGTTCCCTTCACCAACATGTCCATTAAAGTCTGCACCAATCATTACTCTCTCTCCCCTGGGTACACTCTCTATCACTTCATCTAACTCACTCCAAAATTCTTCTTTCTCCTAAATTTAATATCTAACTTAGATGAGAATAACCACCAATAATATTCATCATTCCAGCTTCAAACTCATCACCCTATCTGATATACTCTCCACTTCCAAAAAACTCTCCATATACTCTTCCTTCAGGATAACAGCTACTCCATTCCTCCTTCCATCCAGTCCATGGTTAAACAATTTAAGCCTGCTTCCTAGTCTCTTGCACACACAAAATATCAGCCTTTCTTCTCACCATCATATCAGCTAATTCTCTAGCTTTACCAGTCATACAGCTAATATTCAAAGCTTCTACCATCACTTTCATTCTCCTCCACTTCCCCACTTCCTTCTCTCCTCCTCCCTATGGACATTCCTTCCTCCTTTTCTTCTTCTTCTCCTTTGGCCAACAGTAGCCCAATTTCCACCAGCACCCTCTAGGCTAAGAGTATCGGTGGTGGTCATTGTTATCCCAGGCCTCGAGCGATCCGGTATGAAAGTCTCTTTCTTTGTTTGCATATTTGATTTGGCAAAAGTTTTACACCTGATGCCCTTCCTGACATAACCCTGCCAATATATCCGGGACAAAGAAATACAATTGCTTGTGCATCCCTAGTGGTTTGATTCACCACTGTGGTCTGGTAGAAGATGTTATGTTATCTATATTAACATCAAATGTCTAGTTTAAAGGTCATTTTGAGTAAAACCTAAAAAATATTGTATCGATGCCAAAGCTGGCTTCAGTACATTCAGTACTGGATATTAATGGATATCAAGCAATTGTCACTGTATAGTGCCATGCTTTTCTGGGAATACTAAACTCTCTGAGGAATTCTATATGAGGCTCCGATGATCTGTGTGTTATAACTAGTAAAAAGAGGTATTGTTTTTATCTGAATTAATAATATTACGAAAACAACTTTAAACAAACTAAAAGTATAAAGTGTTTTCACAATACTTCATGAACAGTTTTTGAAGTCTTATGATTTACCACTTCATGTGCTCAGTGGCTTGTGTGGGTGTTTCATCAGGTTGTGAAAGGTTTTTTTTGCTGTGCTACGTAAACATAACAGGCCTGACCTCAGGCATTTGTAATTGCTTCAGATCCTCAGCCAAAAAGCTAAATATAACCAGGACGCTTCATCCCTGAAGCAGTAAACAATGCGTCATGAAACCTCCTGCGATACAATGTGTGTAACTGGAAACAATATGGTACACACATTTTCATTCACAAATATTTTAAAGATAGTATAACATGAAAGTTCCATTATTTTGACAACTTCTATTTTTACTTCCAGTTTGCCTCAGACATTAAACATAGAATTTTATTTACATGGCTTAGTATAAAAACCAAAAAATACAGCCAATGAGTCTGTAGTTTATTTTGTCTCATTCATTCTTTTCATGTGACTAAAACTTGTACTATGTTTATTATGATCATTTCTTAAGACCATCATATCATCAAATGATGCGTTGGTTGTTGTTTGTTTGGGGTGCTTAAGTTTAGCAGTATTTTACAAAATAATAAAAATATAAATTACATATTTATTTGATTTTAATCACATTTGAATATACCTACAACAATTTTACACCTTGCCAAAATGTGATAAAAAAAAATAAACACCAAAAAATTGTCAAAAAACACATCAAACTGAAAATCATTCTTCTAAATTACATACATACTTCATTTACTACATTAACATACATAATATAACATTATGTAAAGTTGTATAATTTGTGTTATTCTTGTTCGCTACTACAGTTCAGTTGTGTTGAAAATCTAGATTTGACCTGGCCCTGCCACTTGGTGGCACTCCTTTACAAATTTCACTTTTAGATCTGCCCGGACTCCTGGCCAGTTCTCTGGGCATCCTATCCCTCACCCATTTGACAAGCCATTAAAGATTAATGCATCATGACAGGAGCATTTTGAAAAGGTCTTTGTGAGTAATCCTCTCATTTTGCTTCAGAATTTTGTATGAGACTTATCAGTCACTTTCAGCTGCTCTAAAATGCTGCAGAGTTCTAAAATCTCCAAACTAGAGGATAGCATTGTCTACCTGGAGGACATGGCATCACACCTATGTTTTCACAGCAGGAATATGGCCAAGGTAATTATGATCCTGTCTCAAAAATTTCATGGCACATATCACAACGGCAGTACTTGAAAATCTTGCAAGCTTTTTTTATGAGGCAGTATTGAACATACAAATGTTTTTTTTTTCATACTTTAATATAAATAAAACATTTTTGCTTTAATAGAAGATGTTCATTTACATTTTCTTGTTTTATGTTACCAAGGGAAAAAAGGCAAAAATGAGACTTGAACACTGAAATATGAAAACCTTCTTATTCATGTTGGCCTCTTGACTTCTTGTCTCTTTTTATTAAATTCTTATTCTCTTTCTAGGCCACTCCTTAACGAGGCCAAGCAGCAGCAGCTGATGTGTGAGGAGCATGTGGAAGAGAAGATCAACATCTACTGCCTTACCTGTGAAATGCCCACTTGCTCTATGTGCAAAGTGTTTGGCAAACACAAGGACTGCGAGGTGGCCCCATTGCAGGCTATCTACAAGAGAAAGAAGGTAGTGGGGAATCTGTTTTGGAGCAAATTTAAACAATCATAATCAGTGATAGACTATAATTGATTAAAAAAGCTTGGCTTTAATTTTACAACAAAAAATGTTTCCCTGATTCTACTGAGTGCCACTACAGCAGTTATTCATTGGAGGCAGAGAATACCTGAAAATATGAAGGAATTTGGATACCCTGGTGTGGAATAAAAAAATATCTGCTGTGGTTTTTTACAACTGTACATATTAGAATTTTCTAACACACTGAATTTAACATCAAATGAGCCCTTCATGAGCAAGTTTCACATGCACAGGTTTAGGCCTTAGCTTACACTAAAATAGTTTTAAGAATAAATACAAATCTTAATCATCACCCATGTCCACCCATATGTAAAAGTGTAATGTAAAGAAGTGTGTTAAAAATGGAAATCAATAAATTGTTCAGGGCAATTCATGGCAAATTTTTACATTTTTACTAAAAACAAGTTTTTAGTTGTTAGAGTAAAAAAAAAAAAAAAAAGAACTTCAGAAAGCACAAAATTCAAGTAATAAAAGTTACATTTTATTAATTGTTCAAAGCATGCAAAAATAGAACACTGATCTGGACTGGAAATATAATAGAAGATTAATCAATGAATAACACATTTTAAAATTATAAGAGAAACTCAATAAGCCACTTAACCAAATGTTGTTAATAATTTGATCAATTGGACTCAATGTAACGGTGGGGGGGTGCGGGAAGGATGCCAATGCAGAGCCAGTAATCCGTAGGAATAACGTTTATTAACATAAATCAAAATACAAAACCAAAAGTGCCACCATTAACCGTAGGCTTCGCCTTGTTAATGAACCGCGCTCTGTTCTGACTCACTGGGGCTTAAATAGCAACCCCAATGAAGCACACCTGTGTCTGAATGAGCCCAGGTGTGCTCAGTCAGAACAGAGCGCCATCTGTCGTGCCCAACTGGAACCACAGGCATGACAGACTGTGACAGTAGCCCCCCCCCAAAAAAACGCAACTCCCGAGGAGTCAAAACAACCTCGCCCCGAACCTCATGGGGAAGGCCAAACAAAAGCCCTGTTCAACTTAAACAGTCCCCTTTATGGGGCACCCGGCCAGGCCCACAAAACCCGAACTTCAACACAAAGGGATCTCTGACCAGCAGCAGTCACGTCCAGGGCTGCTGGCGGTGGTGAGGGGTATCCCAAAAGTTCAGTCCATTTCTTTATCTGTGGCCTGGACTCAACCCTGGAGTCACTGGAGGAATCGTCTGACTCACTGGAATGCCTTGCCCTGATGGAGCCTGAAAGAGAGCTAACACAGAATTTTAGAAGGTTCAAAGAGGAAGGGTCTTTCACATAGTCCAAACTCAGCATCAAACCCCTGTCATCCTTATTCTCCACGTCTCTCATTGCAGAATTTAAAGTGCAGAAGTTGTCGTTCACTTTCTTGAATTGAGACACTGCTGATGTTTTTTGGCTCCTTCCTCTTCTTGACCGTACTTCTCTGCTGCTTGGAGCTCAGTGAGGTAGCATCCCAGCTCTTGGTGCCACTACGAGTAGTTCCACATGGACCTCTCCACCGGCCACCTTGTTCTGAGTCTGCTGAATGGTGAGGGTAAACCAAAGGTAGGGTGTCTCTGATTGTGCTCTGAGCACCATTCTCAGAGTCCTCACGCGGCTGCTCCACCTCTGGAATCTTTATCTGCTTCTTCATCAGACTGTTCCTCAGCTGCTTCACTCTGGCATTAACCACCAGGGTCCCAGCAGGCACTGGTGTCTGTGGAGGGAGATTCCAAGATCGCCAATTTTGCTTCCATACTTCTGACCTGCTTCTCCAACTCGGTGAGCTTATTGGCCTCACTTCAGACTTTTCTCAGTTCAGCTTGCAGAGCGACGTTGTAGTCTTGCACCTGTTTCAGCTCTGCCCTGGTCTGATTCAGCTGTTCTTCCATAGTGGCTACTTTAGCTTCCAGCTTCTGAATGGTTGGAGTCCCTACTCTCCTTGTTGCCTGGCATGCAGTTTGGTCCCTCTGTTCATCTGTTCCCTCCAGCTTCTCTCTTTGGACATCTATCACAGCTTGCAGCTTTATTCTGGAGACCTCTCTCTCTTTTCTGAATTTCCTCTGTAGTAGACTTGCTGCCCAGCACTGCTTCTTGAAAACAGATCTTTGCTTGTGCATTCTTACTACAGCCTGAATAATGGTAGCAGCTTTGTGCATTGCAGTAACATTTTTTCGAATGGAATAACCTCTAAAAGCTGCCTGGATGCATATCATAGACCTTTTCAACACATGGAATTTCTCACGGTCACATTTACCCTTAATATAGGACCTATAATGTCTTTGGATGATGATGGCTGAAGCCCTTATGGCCTGGTACTTTGCTACCTCCCTGTGTCTTCTGAACACAGCCTGAATCAGGGAAGCTGCCTGATGTTGCAGGATACTCTCCCTTCTGACCCTCTGACCTCTGAAGCAGGCTTGCAGGAACATTGCAGCAGAACGCAATTTCAAGAATTGCCGCTTTCCTTGCTGTGAAGGGCCTTCTTGGTCGACCTCCCTGGTTGCACGATAAAGGAATGTGTCAGGAATGGCCTTCTTTGCCACTGTCCCGCTTCTGCTGTTGCGGGCGGCCTTCTTTGCCGTTTTCTCGAGTTGGAGGGTGCAGGGAGCGTTTACTACCAACCTCTCGCTGTGATTCGCGCTGGCCGTGTTCACCGCTGTATTTTCACGTTGAGCAGCGCAGGGCACCTTCTTTACCGTAATTCTGCTATCAGCTGCGCAGGGCGCCTCCGCTGACGGATCGCGGTAATTGGTGCGTGGCGCTTTCTCCACTGACGTATCGCGGTGATTGGCACATGTCGCTTTCTCCGCTGACGGATCACGGTGATTTGCGCATGACGCTTTCTCCGCTGACGGATCGCGGTGATTGGCGTCTGGCGCTTTCTCCACTGACGGATTGCGGTGATTGGCGCGTGGCGCTTTCTCCGCTGACAGATCGCGGTGTAGCCAGTGAGGATCTGTGAGCGGTGTGGGAGGAGGGAACGGGCAAAAGTTCTTCCTCTAGTCTGTCAAGGGTCCGACGAACCACCGCTATTATAGCAATCAGCGCTTGCTTGATCCGGCCGTACTCCTCCAGTCGCTCACTGGGCTCCAGAGAAGAGGCGAGCCAGATTGAGCACACCAGCAGCTCCAGGCGTCTCAGGAGCTCCGTGGCTGTTGCGCTCTTTGCCCCACTGATCCGCTCGCGGAGCTCCAGAGAGCACGCAGCCAGCCATGTGGAAACTACGGTCACCAGTTGCTGCACCTTTGTCCTGAGGACTTCCACAAGGACCCTGAGTTTCCGCTCTTGCTCCTCGAACCAGCCTTTGAGGCTCGCGACGTCCAGGTCCTGGCGGTTCATTCTGTAATGGTGGCGGGGTGCGGGAAGGACGCCAATGCAGAGCCAGTAATCCGTAGGAATAACGTTTATTAACATAAATCAAAATACAAACCCAAAAGTGCCACCATTAACCGTAGGCTTCGCCTTGTTAATGAACTGTGCTCTGTTCTGACTCACTGGGGCTTAAATAGCAACCCCAATGAAGCACACCTGTGTCTGACGCCATCCGCCATGCCCAACTGGAACCACAGCCACGACAGACTGTGACACTCAACTGTCAGACTTCATTACAGCCAGCCTCATTCTTAGCATCACTTATCTTTCCAGTAATGTGAAGAAGGTTTATAAATCTCAACAATAAGTGCACTATACCAAGCTCCACAAGAAATGAGAAAGAACTTGTTTCATTATTATTATAGGACTAGAAAGTCTTTACAGCCATTTCTAAGTCCCTAAGACTATGGCAAACCATACTGAGTGTCATTTCCTCCAAATAGAGAACATTTAAAGCCATGGTAAATATTTACATTTACATTTACAGGTGACAGCACAACCAAAATTTCTCCAGATGTGCAGCAATTGTTCATCCAGGAAGTCATAAAAGAACTGAGAAAAAAAATTCCAGATTCCACCACCAATTGTACAGTTAAAACACACCTTGACCCCTGAGCCTTGTGGAAGAGACAAACATAGTGGTTGTAATGTGATTTTTCAAAAAAAGCAGCCCAAAATACCTGCACTATGACATGGTAGACTGATCTACAGCTATAGGAGCAATTTAGTGTACTTAAGGGCCACAACAAGCATTGTTTATTTGGGAAATTAGTTTTTTAACAGGGGAGACATAGGCATTGCAAAACCTTTTTTACATCAGTAAATCTCATTTAAAAACTGTTTTGTGTTTCCTGATGTTTTTGTTTGGCCAAAAGTTAAAATTTAATGGAAATCTGAAACCATTAAAATGGACATGTCAAGAAAGGAAGAGGACAAACATTTTTTTTCACTGCACAAATATACAGTCATCAACAATGGCATTTGCCTCCTTTTGTCTTTGTCTTTATAGTAAGGTGCTGCTCTCAGCTCACTCTTTTCACCTAGAGAACCACCAGATGAACAATGACTAATAGCATCTCCCACAACAGCAATGCAGTGTGCAAGGAGGACACCATATGTCAGTGTGTTATGTGCAGTGTTGCTCTACCGAAGGTCAATTTGCATGACTGGGAGCAGCTCCCTACTCATGGCTGCTCCTGCTGAGAGAGAGCCCTGCTTGGTTTGTCAGTGATTGCATGATGTAATGTCAGTCCAAGCCAAGATTAAGCTTGGGCAGCTAAAGCCCAAATGCTGCAGCGGTAGGCCAGCTCCTAGTCATGATTCCACACAGGTGGCTGCAGTGACCTTTTCGCTCGTCCAGTGAATCACAAATTACAAAGGCAAATGAGCAAAGTTTGACCAGTCATGACTGCTGACATCCATACAATCCCTGCTACCAGTTCACACTGTTCTCCCGTGTTTTTCAGAACAGATTTGGCAAATGACATAATCAAGTCTAACACTGTTGTCTTGTGAAATATGACACTTGGAAAATGATGGTGGTGTTCAGTCATTCACTTTATGCCCTGTTTTGTTTCAGACTGAGCTCAGCAATGGTATTGCCATATTGGTTGCAGGAAATGACAGAATACAAGCTTTGATCTCACAGATGGAGGACATTTGCAGGACTCTCGAAGTGAGAATGAAGTACACTCACCAAAAGGCCACATCTAAACGTTCCCTCCCTCTTTACAGGAAGACAAATGTGATAACTTTAATATAAAAACAAAACTATAAAATCCTGTGGTTAAAAAAGGCTGGTGATGAAAATAAAGAAACTAATACAGTATATTCCCGAAAGTACTACCATACCTATATGGCTTTGTTGAAAATTAGATTCTAAAAACATGGGAATAAGTTGGATCTTCCTTTGTGGCCATAAAAGCCTCCAATCTCCTGAGAAAGCTTTCCACAGGATTTTGGAGTATGCTTGTGGGAGTTACTGCCCACTGAGCATTGCTGGATGAGAAGGCCTGGGTCATAATTGACTTTCCAGTTCATCCCACAGGTGCTTAATGGGGTTGAGGTCAGGGATCTGTGTAGACCAGTTCTTTTCTCCACAACACACATTTCTTTATGAACATTGCTCTGTGTCAGGGGCAAACATGTCGGAACAGGAAATAAATTTCTCTCTTTCCAAGAAAGTTGATAGCAATCAATCAAATCAGCCCCTGACCATCATTCTTCTTCCACCAAAATGTACTGTTGGCAGCATCAAGTAAGTTGCTCCTCCTAGCATCCCCATATTTGTCAATCAGACAATGAAGCATAATTCAATAATCCAGAGAACACATTTCCGCTGCTCCAGAGTCTAGTTGTGGCATGCTTTAAATCACTTCAACTAAAACTAATGTAGTTTTAGGCTTGTGTACACCTGCTCAACCAGGGAAACCAATTTCATGTAGCACCCAAAACAGGCCCTGCTCTAAGAGTTTGCTTGTTCTACTGCTTAATGGCTGAGCTGTCAGGACAGAAATGTTATGACTTGTATGACACAGGTGGCATTTTATGACAGAATTATGTATAAACTGATATTGTTAGTACTAACTATTAAACTAACAATGAGACAGAAAACTGTGTCTATGTGTTTGATTTTTATGCTTTTAGTAATATGTGCTGCCAATTAGGGGGATACTACATTAGGGGGATACTACATATATTTGTATACATATTTTATATCTGCTGATAAGCAAATTCAAGGATTTTTAACTGTGGTTGTTTTAGGAGAATGGTCAGTGGCAGAAGCACCAGCTGTGCAACAGGTTTGAGGCACTCTATACTGTCTTAGATGAACGTAAAAAAGAGCTGGTTGAGTGCATCAGCCGTGAACAGGACCAAAAACTCAACCATGTCCGTACTCTTATCCGTCGCCATGGGGACTACTTGGAGATGGCCGTCAAACTGGTAGAGACTGCCATTCAGTCCATGGAAGAGTTGCAGATGGCTGTGTTCCTTCAGGTACTGTATTCTAGAGAATTTGTTCCTCTTGTTTAAGACTTTTTACTATTTAAAGTTAAGTTTCATTAACTATTTATTTGAACCTCTTCTTATGTGATGCTTTCCGTATTGCACTTACTGAATCACAAATTCAAAACCACACAAAGTCCACTGAGCAAAAGTCTTGTTAGAAAAAAAATTCACTACAACAAGCAAATATTGATATCCCTCCCACTGTGGGGAACAGTGTTGGCATCCTGACTCCTGCATTTGAATAGTTGTTCTATGACTGAATGTTTTGTTCTATTAAAAAAAGATAGACAGATGGTTGAGTGTAAAAAATGTCTTCAAAAAACAGGTGCAGGTGTTAGGAGCATCCCTTTCTTAACAGTCAATTGAGGTACACACTCGGCTTACAACCTAACAAGAGGTTGTGACACATGATTTGTCACAGCCTGTTCTTTGGTGTCATTCACAATGAGATGGCTGTTGAGAAGATGAGGGATTTGTCATTTAAGATGCCACATTTTACTGTTTGAAAAAAGACCTTCTCCTTTCCACATACACAGAGTGTGAAAGAAGTTTTTAAAAAGTAAGTCCTCCTTCTCTTTTATGCAAACATGCTTGCAACTAATTCACATTCAGCATGTTCATGGCATTCACACTTTTATAACCAGAGTGGCAAAAAACTCAGTATTAACTGAGTAATATGTTAAAACGTCCCCTTAATATCACAAATCCAATTTTAGCCCATTAGTAATATTGAATCATTTTAAATAATTATTTATCTAAATCCTGCAACTGTTGGAAACTGTTGCAACTGTTGGAAAGCAATACTTATTTACGTAAGAACTTTGTCCAGCTCAGCTAATGAACTTGAATGACTCTTGCAAACTAACAAGTTATGGCCTACACATTAATAAAAATGCATGGCTCCTTAATTGTCTGCTTTGTTTTGCTCTTTTTTTAAATTATTATTATTATTATTTTATTTATTTATTTATTTATTTTTACAAAACAGTCATTAGATTGACCACATGACTTTTTAAAATTCTGGACCCTGTTTCACTACTTGGAAGTTAGGAAAATCTTAGAAAAATCCTCATGGTCTACGAAACATGGATATCTTGTAACATAGGCCATCAAACTTGGTTTCTGATAAAACGATAAATATACAGTATAATTGTAGTAGCTGTTAAAAAAAAAAAGCCCAGTGGCTACAAAGCTGCCATTTCCAAATCAGCAAAACTGGTTTATCTGGTGGCCTAGTGGTTAGGGCGTTGGCTGCATGATCAGAGGATCATGGGTTCGAACCCCTTCCCAATAGGTACCCTTGAGCAAGGTGCTGTACCCGTCACGCTCCTCCCTGTGATGGGCTGGCGACCTGTCCAGGGTGTGTCTCCCGTCCTTTGAATGGACTCCAGCACTCCCCCACAACCCTGCTTGGGCAGAAAATGAATGACTGGTTTATCTTGCTTTAAATTATGGAAGAGTACAGCTGATATCAACTTGGTTGAAGGAATAAAAAAAGGGGATTGAAGTAGGTTACCAATACAAAGAGTAGTGACATGTTTCTATTGCCGGAAATCAATATATTCAATTCAATTCAATTCAATTTATTCTTGTATAGCGCCTTTTACAACAAAGTTGCCCCAAGGCACTTTACATTGATAACAGGTTACAGTAATAGATGTTTAAGATGTTTAAGCCGGACGACTACGGAGGAGAGGAACCAAAAACTCCACTATGTGGAGAAAAAAACCTCTGAGGGTCCAAGGTCAACCGGCTACCCAACCCCCTTGGGTATACTAACAGTACAGAGTTAGTTTGGTTTTAAACTCCAGGATCAGTGAGGAGTCCCAAGTTGCTTCCAGGTACCAATGAGCCGCCAGGGTCCCTTGGCGCATCAGATGCATCACACAGACCAGATGGTAGCTCGGCATTGGACTCAGGTGATGACCACAACGGGCCCCCCCGGACATGTGGGGAGAGAAATGGAATGAGGGGGTCAGTAATGAGCAGGATCCAGTAGTGACAGACACAGAAATGAAACAATACAGTGCGATGGCATGTACAGCAGCACCAGCGACATTACTAGTGGTGCACTATGGTGATTGGTGCGGGTAAGCTAAACTAAAGAAGTAAGTCTTCAGCCGTGATTTAAAGACCGAGACTGAATCGGCATCCCGTACAGAAGCAGGCAAGCTGTTCCACAATCTAGGGGCCCTGTAACTGAAGGCTCGTGCTCCTATACATTTATTTATGCGAGGGACAATTAGGAGATCTTTATTCTGGGATCTAAGTGGGCGGTTAGGTGTATAGGTATTAAGCAGTTCGGTTAGGTATATTGGGGCAAGACCTTTAAGTGCCTTGTAGGTTAAGAGGAGGACCTTGAAGTCAGCCCTGTACCTAACAGGAAGCCAGTGAAGCGAGGAGAGTATGGGAGTTATGTGGTCGTACTTCCTGCTCCTGCTAACAATCCTAGCGGCTGTGTTCTGAATGCGCTGTAGGGTGCTTAATGTGCCCTGAGAGCTTCCAGAAAGTAGGGCATTACAGTAATCTAATCTACTGTATACAAATGCATGTACTACTTTCGCCGTGTCTTCCATTGACAGAAAACGCCGTAGTTTGGCAATGTTCCGAAGTTGCAGGAAGCATGTCTTCGCAACTGCATTAACATGGGGATTAAATGAAAGATTTGAATCGAAAATAACACCAAGGTTACGTGCCAGAGTACTAACTGAAAACTTCAACCCTGCATCCCGGATATGCGAGATGAAGTTGGCCCTGTCTACATCACTACTACAAAACAAGAGCAGCTCAGTTTTTTTGGGGTTTAGTGAGAGGAAGTTGTTATTCATCCAATCCCTAATATCACTGAGGCAGCTAATTAAAGTGCCGGTTGATGCTTTATCACATGATTTAAAAGATAAGTATAGCTGAGTGTCATCAGCGTAAGAGTGGTAACTAACATTATGCTTCCGTATAATAGTGCTTAGTGGGAGCATGTAGAGGGAGAAGAGCACTGGGCCCAACACCGACCCTTGTGGGACTCCATAGTTAACTAGTGACATAGGTGAGGGGGTGCCATAATCATCCATTTGGATGAAGTAGTAACGGTTTGTGAGATAGGAGTTGAACCATTTAAGGGCTGTTCCGGTAATGCCGACAGTGGAGTGAAGCCTATTTACTAAAATGGAGTGATCTACCGTGTCGAATGCAGCACTAAGATCTAACAGAACAAGAACAGTAATGTTTCCTGCATCACTCGAGACCATTATATCATTCACCACTCTAGTTAGAGCAGTTTCTGTGCTATGGCCAAGCCGGAAACCTGATTGGAATTTATCTAAGAGGTTATGCGTGTCTAGATATGACTGCAGTTGTCTCGCAACTAGTTTTTCTAGAATCTTAGAGAGAAACGGGACATTAGAGATAGGTCTATAATTACTTGGTGAGTGAGGGTCCAAGTTAGGTTTTTTAAGCTGTGGTCTAACCACTGCTGTTTTAAACTGATTGGGGACTACACCTGAGGTCAAGGATGCATTCATGATATCAAGTATAGGTGTTGATAGTATTCCTAAGGATTCCTTCAGGAGCTTGGTTGGAATGGGATCTAACCGACAGGTCGTGGAGTTTGCTTTGGCTATAACAGAAATTAGCTCAGAGTTATCGATGAGATTAAAATCACTAAAATATTGTGAGCACTGTTCAGCTAATGGATTAATTTGAGGGCTAATAGGGCACATTTGGAGCCTAATGTTGTTAATTTTATCATTAAAAACCTTAAGAAACCTATCGTTAGTAATACTACATGCTGGCCTTTTATCAGTTTTGTCTGTTAGCTGAGCGAGTGTCTGAAATAAATAGCGGGGGTTATGCTTGTTGTTTTCAATAAGCTTTGAATAGTACTCAGTGCGAGCACTATATAGAGCTTTCTTATATTGTTTTAGTTTAGCAGACCATAGAGCCTGAGAGGCTTGGAGACCTGTTGTCTTCCATCTGCGTTCTAGCTTACGGCACTCCCGCTTAGCAGCCCGTGTGTGATCATTGAACCAGGGAGAGTGCCTGATAGTTCTAACCTTCTTTGTCTTAATTGGGGCGACCTGATCAAGGATCTGCCCAACTACTGTATTGTACATGTCGGTGATGTCATTAACAGTTTTGTTACAGGTGAAATCTATCTCTGTTACGGCCTCCATAAACTGAACACATTTAGCCCTGTTTAGGTGTCGTGTTGTACTAGTCCGTTCACTGAGGTACGGTGGAGACATATTAATCTCAAACGTGATTAAAGAATGGTCGGAAAAAAGTTTATTTAAGGAGTGGACCAGTACAGTATCAATGTCAAGTCCATACGAGATAATTAGATCTAACGTGTGTCCTTGTACATGGGTAGGTCTTGATATATGCTAGGTGCAACCGACAGAATCGAGGAGCGTTAGGAAGCTTTTGGCACCTGCATCCGTCTCTGTATCAACATGTATGTTACAGTCACCTAACATCACGAATCTAGTAAACCTAACAACCAAGTCAGAGAGCAGATTGCCAAATTCATTGATAAAGGCAGCATATGGTCCTGGAGGTCTATAAACTAATAGGATATGGAGCGCTAAATCAGACCTAATGCTTAGCAGCATCACTTCGAATGTGTGGAAGCTCTCAGTAGTTTTTGAATCAAGCTTAAATGATTCATCAAAAATTGCAGCCAGGCCTCCACCACGTCCTACTGAGCGTGATTTATGCAGGTATGAGAACCCATCCGGGGAGGCTTCCACTAAGGGGATGGTGTCAGTGGGTCTAAGCCAAGTTTCAGTCAGTAGACAGATATCTGACTTTGTGTCGAGTACCATCTCATTAATAAGCACTGCCTTGTTTCCTAAGGAGCGAACATTCAGCAGTGAACATTTGATTTTAGTCGGACGCTGTGTTTTATTTGTTTTTATGATGGGTACTGTGAGCAGGTTACCAGCGCAGGAGCCCCTAGATTGGCATCTATACTGCTTCCTTATCGTACTAAGAATAGATATTCTCTGGTAATGATGGGAGAAGTCTCGTTCTAAGCTAATGTGTGACATAGGGGATGCCGTGTTATAAGGAACCTGGGTTTCTGCCAGGAGTGTACTGGTAGTGGGATAATAGCCAGCGTGTGATTTAAGATCACAGGACTGCGACCTGGGTGGTGCTCTAAAGAGTCACTGTGGCAATTTTGCTGCCATATTTTGGGAAAGCATATATGATCCTCTCCAGTTAGGATGAAGACCGTCCCTTTTATAAAGGCCAGGCCGTTCCCAAAAGAGGTCCCAATTATTCACGAAGGCGATGCTTTTAGATGCACACCAAGTCTCTAGCCAGCGGTTGAAAGAGAGCAGCCTACTGTAGGTTACATCTCCTCTAAAGAGAATTGGCAAGGGACCAGACACGATTAAGTTCTGACATTTAGTTTCAGCTTTTGAACACATAGAGATGAAGTTCCTCTTTAATACCTCGGATTGTTGGGACTTTATATCGTTAGTTCCAGCGTGAACAACCAAGGTCGGAACTTCATTGCTGGAATAAGAGTCAAATCGTGCCTCGATGTCAGAGACTCTGGCCCCGGGGAGGCATTTCACAGAAACCGCTGGTTTAGGACGGCTAGGAACGCTAACATTCCTAACAATCGAGTCGCCAATTATGAGCACCTTCTCCGCTTCAGCAGGCGCGCTGCCGAGAGCAGAGTACCTGTTCGTCAGCCGAATTGAAGACTGGTGTGCAGGAGGTCCATTCTTTGAGCTCCTGGACCCCCGTTTGGCGGTCACCCAGCGCTCCCTTGGACATGCCGCTGGTGCTGGCTCCGAACCGGCTACGGCTGGGCCCGGAGGGTCTACAGCCGAGTCTAACTCAGCCAGCGACTCCGACTGAGCCGGAACTACACGTCCCTCGGTCTGACTACACTGCGATAAAGTACTAATGTGCCCCTCCAGAACACGAATCCTGTCCTCCAACTGCGTTACAGTTACACATTTCCTACAGGTATAAGAGTCTACATAGTTGGACGGACAGTCTACGCTGTACATGCCGCACGACAAACACAGCACAAAAGAGGACGTCATGGTAACTCTTACGTTAAATGTGGAAGTTTTTTTTATCAAGAAAGCGTATATTATGGTATAGAAGGAGCAGTATGTAATGAAAACGTAAAGGTAGCAGTTAAGGACAAACTTAAGTCAGTAGGAAAACATTAATGATGAGGATTAAATAGAAAACTAGTGTTTCATTAACACAAAATATTGAACAGTATATTACAGCTGTTTTCCTCTTTAAAATGTATTGTTTTTTTAGCCTAACCCACTTGTGATATATTTAGAATCAGCCAATGTGCTTACAGCTCTCACTGCATGAGCTGCTCTTTTAAAGTGTTGTTTGTTAAGTTGTTAAGCGTTCATTCTCCTCTACCTTAGGAGACATTCAAATTAGGTCTTGCACCTGTGCCATGGCCAGGTGCAGGCGTGGGAATAATGTATCAATCTGTCACTTTTATTTGTAGCTCTAACTTGTCCTTGACAGGATAACAGAAACTGCCAAGGCCTCCAACATGGCGCAACCAGAGGCTGGCTATGAGAGTATGGCACACTTCTCCATCAACACAGATGATGTTGTGGTCATGCTGAAAGCCATTGACTTCCAAGCAGGTAAAGAAATCCAGTCATGAACTTAGTCCCAAAAGTATAGTGTGTTTAGAGGAAAATATGTTTATTTATAAACATATATATTTCTAAACCTTACCTCATGTTTCTGGTTATTTTTAAGCAGATATTTTTAGTGGATAACTGATGGTTTATTAACAGTTAATTATCAAAAGTTTTTTGTTCACTGTTATCACCGCTTATCCTGAGTAGGTTTGTAAGTGATGTTGGGGCAACAAAGTAATGGAGAAACACCCTGGGCAGATCCTCACTCAAATGCACTGAGTACACTCAGACTAACTCACTCCTGTACACAATCACACCTAAGTACCATTTTAGCACCTCCAAACTACCAGCACATTTACTTACTGGTAAAGTAACAAACTACTCCCATGCCGAATAGCTGAATGAAATTTGCCTTTCTTTGCTGTCTGTGTTTAGTTTTACCCTGGCTGTCCTTTCAGGTAGCCATGTTGATTCATGTTGAGCCATGTTGATCAAGAAGATTGCAAAGCAAGTCTCTGTATCAATGTTTTTGAGTTTCAGGTGTCATACAAATAAAATTAATATATAATGCATAATATCTAGACACAATTATGAAGAAAGCTGGTTTAAAGTGGGTATTAAGGGGTTTGTGTTGCAAGTGTGTCCCAAACCACACACAAACCACACGCCGCGGTGGCCTATTGATTAGGGACTAGGCCCCTTGATCGGAAGATCGTGGGTTTGAATCCCTTACCATTAGGTTGCCCTGAGTTATCCTTGAACATGGTATCATCCCTGTCACTACTTCAATAACATCCCCCTGCTGCATGTGTGTTTGTGTGTATGGGTTAAATACAGAGGTCTAATTTCATTGTGGCTCACTGTGTGCTGTGCTGTTTCTCACAAAGAACATAGATGTTTATCAATCTTCTTCTTCTTTTTCTTTCGGCTGCTCCCGTTTAGGGGTCGCCACAGCGGATCAACTGTCTCCATTTCTTGCTGTCTTTTGCATCTTCCTGCTTCAACCCGACCACCTGCATGTCCTCTCTCACCACATCCATAAACCTCCTCTTTGGTCTTCCTCTTCTCCTCTTTCCTGGCAGCTCCATCCTCAACATCCTCCTTCCAATATAATCATCGTCTCTCCTCTGCACATGGCCAAACCAACGCAACCTTGCTTCTCTAACCTTGTCTCCAAGACGTCTAACCTGAGCTGTCCCTCTAATATACTCATTTCTAATCCTGTCCAACCTCGTCACACCCAACGAAAATCTCAGCATCTTTAACTCTGACACCTCCAGCTCCGCCTCCTGCCTTTTAGTCAGTGCCACTGTCTCCAACCCATACAACATAGCTGGTCTCACTACTGTCCTGTAAACCTTACCTTTTACTCTAGCTTAGTAGCTCTAGCTACTTTAGCTGGTACGCGTCTGTCACAAATCACTCCAGCCACTCTTCTCCACCCATTCCAACCAGCCTGCACTCTCTTCTTCACCTCTCTTCCACACTCGCCGTTACACTGAACTGTTGATCCCAAGTATTTAAACTCCTCCACCTTTGTTACCTCCACTCCCTGCATCCTAACCACTCCACTTTCCTCCCTTTCATTCACACTCATGTATTCTGTCTTTGCCCTACTCACTTTCATTCCTCTCCTCTCCAGAGCATATCTCCATCTCTCCAGGTTCTCCTCAAGCTGCTCCTTACTCTCACTACAGATCACAATATCATCAGCAAACATCATCGTCCACGGAGACTCCTGTCTAACCTCGTCCGTCAACCTGTCCATTACTATTGCAAACAAGAACGGGCTCAGTGCTGATCCTTGATGTAATCCAACCTCTACTTTAAATGCATCCGTCACTCCCACTGCAGATCTCACCACTGTTACACTGCCCTCATACATATCCTGAACTACTCTCACATACTTCTCTGTAACCCCAGACTTCCTCATACAAAACCACAACTCCTCTCTAGGCACCCTGTCATATGCTTTCTCCAAATCCACAAAGGCACAATGCAGCTCCTTCTGACCTTCTCTGTACTTCTCCATCAACACCCTCAGAGCAAACATTGCATCTGTGGTACTCTTTCTCGGCATAAAACCATACTGCTGTTCACTGATCCTCACCTCTTTTCTTAACCGAGCTTCTACTACTCTTTCCCATAACTTCATGGTGTGGCTGATCAACTTTATCCCTCTATAGTTACTACAGCTCTGTGCATCACCCTTATTCTTGAAGATCGGTACCAGTACACTTTGTCTCCACTCCTCAGGCATCTTCTCACTTGCCAAGATTGTGTTAAACAACCTGGTCAGAAACTCAACTGCCATCTCCCCTAAACATCTCCATGCTTCCACTGGTATGTCATCCGGTCCAACAGCCTTTCCATTCTTCATCCTCTTCATCGCTGCCCTTACTTCCATCTTGTTTATTTGCTGCACTTCCTGGTTAACTCTTCTCACATCATCCAGTCTTCTGTCTCTCACATTTTCTTCATTCATCAGCTCCTCAAAGTATTCCTTCCATCTGCTCAACACGCTCTGTTCACCTGTGAGTACGTTACCATTTCTATCTTTAATCGTCCTGACCTGTAGCACATCTTTCCCAGATCTGTCTCTCTGTCTAGCCAATCGGTAAAGGTCCTTTTCTCCCTCTTTACTGTCCAACCTCTCATACAATTCAGCAAACACCTTATCTTTGGCCTTCACCACTGCTTTCTTCGCCCTGCGGTTCATCTCCTTGTACATCTGTCTACTTCCTTCATCTCTCTGTATGTCCCATGTCTTCTTTGCCTCCCTCTTCTTTTGAATACACTCCTGGACTTCTTGGTTCCACCACCAGGTTTCCTTATCCTCTTTCTTCCTTCCGGATGTCACACCAAGTACATTTCTAGCCGTCTGCCTGATCACTTCTGCAGTAGTTTCCCAGCAATCCGGAAGCTCTTCGACACCTCCCAGTGCTCGTGTTAACTCCTGCCTGAATTCCACCTTACAGTCCTCCTCCTTCAGCTTCCACCATTTGATCCTCGACTCTGCCCTCACTTTCCTCCTCTTCTTGACCTCCAAGGTCATCCTACAGACCACCATCCTATGCTGTTTAGCTACACTCTCCCCTGTCACTACTTTGCAGTCTCTGATCTCTTTCAAACTGACCCTCCTGCAAAGAATATAATCCACCTGTGAGTATCTTCCTCCACTTTTATACGTCACCCTGTGCTCCTCCCTCTTCTTAAAATAAGTATTAACTACAGCCATTTCCATCCTTTTTGCAAAATCAACAACCATCTGACCTTCAGCATTCCTCTCCTTGACACCATGCCTACCCATCACCTCCTCATCACCTCTGTTCCCTTCACCAACATGACCATTAAAATCTGCACCAATCACCACTCTCTCTCCCCTGGGTACACTCTCGATCACTTCATCTAACTCACTCCAGAATTTTTCCTTCACTTTCCTCTTACAACCAACTTGTGGAGCATAAGCACTAACAACATTCATTATCACACCTTCAACTTCCAGCTTCAAACTCATCACCCTCCCTGACACCCTCTTCACTTCCAAAACACTCTCCACATACTCTTCCTTCAGGATAACACCTACTCCATTCCTCCTTCTATCCACACCATGGTAGAACAGTTTAAACCCCCCTCCAATACACCTGGCCTTACTACCCTTCCATCTAGTCTCTTGCACACACAAAATGTCAACCTTCCTTCTCTCCATCATATCAGCTAATTCTCTACCTTTACCAGTCATGCTGCCAACATTCAAAGTCCCTACCCTCACTTCCAATCTCCTCTCCTTCTTTCTCTCCTTCTCCCTCTGGACATGCCTTCCTCCTCTTCTTCTTCTTCTTTGGCCAACAGTAGTCCAATTTCCACCAGCACCCTGTAGGCTAACAGCACTGATGGCGGTCGTTGTTAACCCGGGCCTCGACCGATCCGGTATGGAATTCTGTATCGTTGTCCGCATATTGATTTGGCAAAGTTTTACACCGGATGCCCTTCCTGACGTAACCCTCCCCATTTACCCGGGCTTGGGACCGGCACGAAGAAATACACTGGCTTGTGCATCCCTAGTGGCTGGGTTATAGATGTTTATCAATGCATTTCTAATTATTACATAATATTTAGTGCTGTAGTTTGCAGTCTGGATCACAGCCTTAGTTACTTTTGGGTGACAGATTGTGCCTCATTAAACAAATCATTCAACTCACTAGCTAATTAGCAAGTTTATCACAAAGTAAACTCAACCAACCACTTGTCTTAATGGGGACACTTTGCACTACATTTTGTAGTTAAGTATTCTCTAAACATAAACACTAACTGAAACAACAATAAAATGTAATGCCTATCACATCTATGTTAACAAGCTTAAACTAGCAAGCAATACAATTCTTTGCTATATTTGAAATATTTAACTGCATAATGCAAGAAGCCTAAACAAATTAATAGCACACAGAAATGCAATAACTGAACTGACATCCAACAGACATCCAATTTCCATTCTGAATTGTTCCAAACAATTTTATACTTTTTAAACAGGTAACACCAGAAATGTTGGTAAATATGGTAAATTAACATCAATGTGATTTCTGAGCACTTTGCTTTTTGGAGCATTGAAACTAGTCATTAAGGAAAATACCAAGACAACAGTGTGTGACAACAGAGAAACTTACTATCTAGAAATAAATTGGCCTTGCTTTTCCAAGAGAAAAGAGAAAATTGCTAGCCATGTATTTCTACACAGCACAACAGATAAAGTGTGACCCTAGTTGCTGGCAAAGCACAAAAATAAATTGATCAAATCTGAACTTGAAACTAATAGTTTCAAACCAATACCAGGAAATTAATCAGTTAATGTGACGAATTCTTCATAGGGCTCAAGTCTGAGTCAAACTTTGATCATTGATGTTAATAGTGATCAGTCACAATTCCTTTTTGTCAAGACAAGTTCAAATTCTGTGGAGTTCAAACATAATGCAACTTTCTTTTGTTAGTTTTGTTGGTTCTCCATCACTTCCACCCAAAGTGGCCAGAAATGCTCAATTTGAAACACAGGCAGTACATTACTGTTACACAAATCCACATAATTTGCAGATAAGACAACTCTTTGTGATTACATCATAAACCTTTCACAAATTAGAATTTTTGTGTCTGACCAATCTAAGAAATTTTACTGAGTGGCAGTTCTCCACTCAAGAAAAACTCTTGGTTAGATGGGGTCAGGGGGCAGCTATTGAAAGCACCCAGGGTGCAGTGACGGGGACTGTACCTTGCTCAAGGGTACCTCAGGGCAACCTACTGGAAAGGGGATGAACCCACAATCTACCTATCCTGTGGCCAAATCCCTAACCACTAGGCCACCACTGCCCCAGATATAACCCATAACCCATAACCCATAAGATAAATCCAGTGTACTTGCCACCCAGTAATGGCTGTACTAAAAATTTAAATGGGAAATACTTAGGATGTCCAATATTTTTCATTCAGTATCCAAGAGATCCAATAGCACAGAAGCAACATTGACTGGCTCATTTGCAAGGGGAGTCAAATCTTATTGGCTGGTTAACATTAGTATGCATGGGCATGAACAGCGAAGAATTATTATTATGTATTATTATTATTACTGTTTAACTGGATTGCCTTAATAAGCTGTCGGATTCTGCTTCAGTTAAAATGTTACCTAACTTGATGACTGGCTGTTTAGGCAGTGGGTGCAAAAGCATCATATTAAACTTTGAGACATACTTTGCCCATTTTTAATCTGTTTACATGACTTATAGAAATTTGTGTTTTTGTAGGTGAGGGGAATGACAACAGCTATGATCTGCATGAAGGGGCTGACAAGCAAGTCTATCTGTCTGCTATGCGAGAACCAGGGAAATGATAGACTGTAAGGAGTCCCATGGTCAGTCATGGAGGCTATGTGGTATGGCTAATAATTACTGGATTTATCGGGGTATTTTTTTACATTTTTGAAATTGTTTGACTTCTGAACCACCTTCACATAAAGGATTGTTTATGGTCCCTTTGATATCTGAATCAATTGGACTGGAGGATATTTTTCTATTATGAAAGTTTTCATCAGTCTTTTAAGTACATAAAACATTTTAAAAGCAAATACGTCACCTCCGACAAAGCACCATTACATAGGTTCTGCTGACTTAGGACTCTTCAAAGGTGCCATAAATGCTTCTATCAGGTACATGCAGTCTCTCAACACAATAAATTGCACACTGTGTTTATCCCTCAAGCTGGCTATTCACCCCATGGCAAGAACATAACACCCTTCAAACCAACAAATAATGCTGCTAATGCTCACTAGGGTGTACATCATGATCACATGCAGAAGAAGAAGCTTGACTGACTGATTTCAGTGTTCATGAATGATATATTATGTTGCACAAGAGCCCCAAGAGGAATATTCAGCATCACCTGCCATCTGAAATGCAGGCACAAGATGCTGATGAACTGCCTTGCCATGTGATTTACAAGGTTACTGGCTGAGAACATGGACAATTCATGTGCATCCCTTCATAAGCAATAACTCATAACTACAACATACATGGACTGAAAGCTCTAATGGCAACAGCTCTAGTAAAGAAGATTATACAGATTTAGTCATATGAAAATCTAAAATAGCCCGTTTGTAATGTAATGTAATGTGTTTTCTTACTGTTCAGTAGTGTTAATAAGGTTTTTGGACACTGGACTTTATCTGTTGATGCCCCTTCTTATCTAATATCTAAAGGTTTGCAGTGTAATAAGTAAGTTTGAAATGTAACAAGTTTGGTTCACACTAGTATCTCACTGATAACTGATTTTTAAATGTGTCCAGTTTAAACAGAAATTATTTTCTGCATTTCAGTGAGAAAAGCATTAAGTCCAACTTTTCCAATGGAATATGTCGTTTGCTGGAAGAAGGGATGAGTTAATGAGTGAATTGTGATTAATTTTTTTAAGGAATGAATTAATGATTGCTTGAATAGCTCCTACCACAACAAACCATCATTTAGCTGTAAACAAGATGCCTCTTTCAATGGAAATAGTTTATAATAATCTTAATCTTAATCTTACCTAATTAAGTAAAAACAGTTGCGCTTTTAAATGTACTTTTGACTTTACATGCCAGCCATTTTGCAGGCCACAGATATATTTTCACAGGTGCAGAAATACCAGCCTACAAGCTGCTTGGAGCTCAAACTGGAAGCCACTCTTATTATACTATTTTTAAAATTTTATTTAAAAATGTTTTTTTTTTTCTGTCCCATCACATGCTGTGTACTATTCATTTAGGTATGCCTCATTCATGCTGTTTTTAGCAACTGCAAACAGCCTCCTCAGTGCTCATCAACTGATTTAATAGGATCCTGCCCACAGGGCTCTAGCGTTTTTTTCAGCCTGGGGCTTCTTCTCAGAACTATTCCTGAAGCCCAATTTCTCTCTCCCCTCCCTCTCTCCACATGCTCGAGAAATGTCTTCTCTCTGTGCCATTACTTAATAACTGCTGTGGTCGTTATAGCACTGGGATATATGAGTGTCTGACTATAGCTGTGCTTGCGGGCTCTGACCTTGTCAGTGGAGCTGTAAACCTGCTGATGAATTCATGAAGAAGGGCTGGAGCGCTGAGAATTGATTGGAGATCCAGTAGAGTTTAAGCATATTTATATATGTAGGCCTCTTAAGCTCCAGATGAATGTTGTAGAGGCAGATGGTCACGAATGACCTCTTGAAAATCAAAAAAGCTGTTTTTTTCTTTCTTACAAGTAAATGGGGTTCCACTCAGGGTGATGGAGACATTGACTTTTGCAGCCATTTGAGATGCTGGCTGCTTACTTGAACCAAAATGATTGCTTTCTTTGCAAGCCGCTGAAAATAGCCTGGAGAGATTAAACCCCTTTTCAGTTAAAGCGATAACAGTAGTAAATCCACTGTTTGGGAAAGAATGAAGATTTATATAACAAGCAGCGAAGTGAACTCCTGCTTGCTTAAACCAACAAGGGTGTCAAAGCACATTTACTGACAAAGCATGGCTCCTACTCATCCCTTTTTTCAGGATACTAAAATTAGACACAATCTGTCTGCAAGACAGTTCCTCCAAGTGTTCTCTTCAACTCATATTTTCTGTCTTTCAGATTATTTGCAGCCAAGCCTTAGGAGGAAGGCGGTTTGCCCCCTTAATCCCACAAGCCCAAGAGCTTTTTTTTGTCCTCTTTCAATTGTCTTTCTTAATTATTTAAAATATTCCTTATGCCTTTCCTGTGCTTATTATACAATGCTATGAACCATTTTGCCACCCTTGGTAAAATCACATTAATTTTGTGTACACACCTAAAAAAGTTGTTTTTCTGAATTCAACCTACTGTGGGGAGTATATATTTTGGTTTGTAATCCACAAAGCCTGGGTAAACTAAGTGCCAGGTTATTTAATCTAAATGTATGCCACAGTAACAAGGTCAGAAAACTGAAAACGTATACTTATACTTGCTTACGTATACTTACTTACTTATCTTTTATAATCTGGAAAGTGATATGAGAGTTATACTTTATTTAAGAGAGATGTAAATGTTGGTTGTTTCAGGTTGTTGCCAAGAGGCAGCGGTGGCCTAGTGGTTAGGGCATTGGCTGCATAATTGGACGATTGGGGGTTCGAACCCCTTCCCAATAGGTTGCCCTGAGGTAGCCTTGAGCAAGGTGCCATCATGCTCCTCCTTGCGATGGGCTGGTGTGTCCCCGTCCTTTGCCCTTCGTGAGCTGGGATGGACTCCAGCAACCCCCTGCGACCCCACTTGGGACAAGTGGCAGAAAATGAATGAATGAATGAATGTCTTTGCCAAAATTGACCAAGGGCAAGGTCACCCTTTAGGATGAACCTCCTGAGCCCTCATGCCTTGCTAGCCTTTGGAGGCTCCCTGTGATCTTAAGGGCTTTCAAGCACTTGGTACCATTTATTTTTGCATTTTCATGGAAATACAAAGTGGTTTTTATGTACTTTTTTTGCATTATGTCAAGCAATATACACAATTTACAAGAGCTAAACATATACAAGTGCTAAATAGAATGCTCACAAAATATGGAGGTTCACAGGTGCTACAATTTATTTCCTCTTCATTAAACCACACAGACATTTCTTCCTGCACTTCTGGACAACTCAGTTTTAAATGAAAGGGATGAAGAAATAGGCACATTTCTCCAACATTCTGCCTTCAGGGAAAAAATGTGACACATACTTGAGACACAGAAGCCAGACAGTTACAGTAAGGCCACAAAAGTGTTTGTTTTACAATAATAAAACTATTATTATCTTGTTACTCTCATCTCTGCATAAACCACACCAGTTGGGGTTACTTCTATATAGCGGAAGGGCCTAAAATCTGCACTGGGGTGGGATTTTTACTTCACACCTATGCATTCCCAGGTTCTTTTCATCAGGAACCTCAAACACACGTTGAACACACAACAGCAGAAAAAAGCAAGCACTTAATTGGACTGACAGGCATACATGAATGAAAGTAAGTAAAAGACTAATTTGCGGCAGTGCAGTGGATTTTATTCGTAAGGAAAAGCGCACGTCCGCATCCAATCAATCTTATGCCTGACTCTTTCATCAGCAAGGCATACAAGACTAAATAATGAGAGAAATTGATCAGCTACAGTGAATTGTTCATGTAGATGTGGCCTATGTAGCAGATGTGCTCACACAAAAACACACACACACATATACACACTCAGGATGTCTGTATCGAGAATTCCTGATGAAAGTTCACTTCTCGACCCGACCATTTTTCCCCTCCATCAAAGCGCCGGGGCTTTCCACGCATGCGAGGCTTTTTTGTTTTGTGTTTAGTTTTGCAAGAACTGGTAGAAGGCGTACTGAGGTCTGAAGATCTGGCGTGACGCATCTGCTCAACCTACTTGCCCACCTCGTCCAAGTATTTGCGGTTGAGCTCGGCCTGCTCCCTCTGGTTCTCGATCCGCGCCATTTCGATCATGTTGCGCAGCAGGTGGAAGGTCAGATCGATGGATATTGGTGGCTCCTCATTCCTCTTGGAGAAGCCCAGTAGCTCCTCCTGCGAGCCGCCCTCGTCCTCCCGCCAGTGTCCAAGCTCTGGAGCCTCGGCACCCAGTCCCTGCCCTAGCCTCTGTCCCAGCCCCAGTCGCAGTTCTTCTGGAGGCGGGTTTAAGGAGACGCTCCCGTGCTCCGCAGGCTTGCTCTGCTGCAGGAACTGCAGGAGCTGCAGGAGCTTTTCGCCCAGCAGGGAGGACACAGCGCTGTCCCCGGCCCGCAGCAGCACCTCGTCCAGCTGCTTCTTGTAGCCGCGTCCGTTCACAAAACTCAGGTCCCGGGCTCGACACACGCCCAGGGGCAGATGGGTGGTGAGGAGGACGGTGACCAGCAGGAGGGCAGAGGGCATGGGCTTCATGCTGGACACACGAGTGCAACCTTGCTGAAATGAAGAGAAGAGCAAACCAGTGGAGCACAATTCACTTATTCTGGAAAGGAGGTAACTATGTGGAAAAGTTCTTGAGCATAAACTAGGACGACGTTTGGAAATGTGAAAACATGTAACTGTTTCAGCAAAAAAGGATCTTAAATATGAAGTTCTAAAAAAAAAGTTCTGACTTTTAAAACATGTACTTTAAATAACAATTTCCATCATACGTTAAATCAGTTTCTTTATAGCAGAAAGTACTGAGCATGGTCCGCATTAAAGAAGCGTTTAAATACAGTAATATTTACCGTATCCAAACTTTGACACAGGCCTTCACTGAAAATGACTAAAGGATAAATAACAATAAGAAAAGTAACCGGCCGATGGTAGAAAAGCTACTTTGATGGTTAATTTTTAAAAAGTGCATTTAAAATGCATAAGTAAAAGATATCAAGAAAATTATAAATGCAAACTCAACGATTGAACCCCTTTAAAGCAAAACACCTTAGAACTCCATGTAATTGAAGAGCTTACTTTGATGTCTCTGTGGCTTCAGAAGTTGTGACGGACAGGAAGTCTGAGTCGGAACTGGGAGTGCAGTCCTTGCAGATGAACGGTTATATACATCCAAGATTGCTCCATTGACGTCAGTGCAAGTGCATAAACCCGCTTGTAAATTAGGCAGCTTCAAGACGGACGGGAAGAGTCCATGCGCAGAGTGAGGCTCGTCTATGTGGTTCAGTTTAACCCTCCGCATTTATGAGTGGTGTCGCGCAGGATTGAGTCTTCGCTGTGACAGGCAGGTTCTTCAGAAGAATCGAGGCAGGCGCGATTTCTGTTCCAAACGCGCTGATCTGCAGTCAGTCTACAGTGCTGAGTGAATTGCTAGGTGTGTGAAGCGGTGTTCGTGTGTGTTCGTGTTCGTGTGTGTGTGTGTAAAGCTGATTATGTCGTGATGTGTTTCTGCATCAGTGGCTGACGCGTCCACAGAGCGCTCGTCGAGGGAAGCTGTCCGCGGTACTGAAACCAAGTCCGCCCCCTGAAATGAACAGCACTGAGGCCTCGGTGCGGCCACTATAAAGACCAGTCTGAGTGCTTTACCCAAACAACGAAACTGAACAAGTGGTCCAAAACCCATGGTGCACTGATTAAGAGCAAACTCCATTTTTCTGGTACCGAGTTATCTTAATATTTCTAATAAACGACTTCTGTAATGAATCGTCTCCTTCAAATGACATTTGAGAACCATTTAATTGTTCTCTACATTCTAAAAGTGTGCTCCTTCACCCCTCTTACAAATACAAAAATCTAAGCAGTTAATGTATGCATTTAAAAGGATACATTTCCCTTTTTGTTACCCAAAGGCTCATTACAAGGTTAAAATATTAAAATAACACATGTCTAAACTGTTGTGCCTCTCAGGACCAGGACCATGGGCAACAGATCCAGTCTCTGTAGGTAACACCCAATTAACAAAAATACTAGACACTAGTATTTTTTACTGAAGATAAGTTTTACATTTGACCAAAAATGCTAAGACAGACAGTGAGACTGTGCAGGCTGATAAAGGACTGTGTATTAAGATTGTGGGTTAAGATTGGAACTGGCTAATCTGTCCTTTAAAAGTAAACAATATAAAATTAAAATCTAAAAAAAAAAACAAAAAAAAAACAGCCTGGAGTTAATAGGTTAATATGTAAATTAATGCAATAAATCCTGTTGTAAAGGCTCTTGAAGGAAGTGGCAGTTCATACAGTCTGAACTGCTAGGTACTGGCTTACACAGAGGTGACCACTGGCAAAACTTATGATTTAACTAGTAAAAAATAAGTGATATCAATAAACATAATTAGAACTGGAGTTTAACAGATTATCAAAAGCTAAATTTAAAAGTGAACAGTCAAAAAACTGCAGTGATGCCAAGCCAAGCAGGTTTTTATTAAGTTTGTCAGAATAGTGGACAGATGAACAGTTAACAGATAATTTACTTACAAAGATCATTATGCAGTTAAAAAGTTAATGAAATATGAAAACATTTATGGGTTACAGCTTGAGTGTGTGTAACTATTATTTACTATTGTTCCTTTTCAGCACAGAGGTTCCACCCTAATCATAAACAACTGTGTAATTGAAAATCCAAAAAAGATCTTTGTTATTGTGTGATATATGGAACATGAAGGACATTTTCACTATAACTTATTGGCTTTCCAGGAAAGATAGGAATTCCATATCACAGCAACAATCTGGACAACAGCCAATCTGCAAATGACCCACATTTCAACATTGCAAAAAACATCTTTGACTTCACTTTAGGCTATTTTGCAGAATTATTTTAAAGGTAAAAATGCCTAGAGAATAATGTTCATTGTAAAGCTGTTCACTATAGTCACTTACCTGTGGTGAAGGGGGATGAAATAGAAATTGGCAATCTGAACAGCTGGCCACAACTGGTAAAGATGAGACCCACAATTTTGTTTCAACACATCAGCTTATCAAAATCAGTGTATCAAAATAAAATAAAACATACAGATATATGTGGTGCAGACAAAATAATGGAAACATAGAAAGATACATGGGTGCATCAGAAACATGAACCTGGGCTAATGTTTTTCTTTAGATACCAAGTGGAATGTGTTTCAAAAGTATCTTGTGGCAAATGGGTATGTTCCCCAAAATGAACTAACTTAATATCTTACTGAAAAGATGATGGCAATAAACTGGACAATATTTTTTAGACTTTTATCTGCTTTGTGACACACAGGCATCCTACCAAGCAGCACTGGCAGACTTTCCTTGTTGCTTAACAGGACATCCTTGAGCATAAAATGACAGTAATTCCACTTTACTAAAGTCTTAATTGGCAATATAGCCAACCCTACTTTTCCACTAAATTTTAAGGTTTTTGTACTGACCATCAATATTTTATCAGGAGCAAGACTCAAACCAGAACCAAAGCCAAACATGTCCAACTGATAATCAACACGCACCTCTCATTTCCTGCACCACAACACATATCAAAGACTATGGCTGATGGCAGACCTTATCGCATCTGTGTGAATGGAAGCAGTAGCTCTTGTTATAAAGTAACATTTGTGTACAAAGTATGGAAAATGTTGCAGGAATGTATTGCACACTTCATATGTCTAAGCTTAAGTTAGTGTGTCAAAATTAAATCCCTGTTATCTTGGTATGGGGTGAATTAGTATAGTATAGTCCACAAAGGCACAATGCAACTCCTTTTTACCTTCTCTATACTTCTGCATTAATACCTTTAGAGCAAACATTGTATCTGTACTGCATTTTCTCAGCAAAGAAACCAAAATTGTGCTCAATAATCATCACTTTTCTTAAATTAGCTTCCACTTCATGCCATGCCTGATCAACTTAATTCCTCATTAGTTACTTATAGTTACTCTGTGCATCACCCTTATTTTTGAAAATTAATAACAGTACACTTCGTCTCCACTCTTTAGGCATCCTCTCACTTTTCAAAATTGTGTGAAACAATCTGGTCTAAAACTCAACTGTAATCTCTCCTAAACACCTCCATGCAGGAATGTCATCTGGACCAACAGCCTTTCCATTCTTCATCCTCCTTTTCGTTGCTCTTCCATCTTGCTAATCCAATGCACATCATCCAATCTTCTGTCTCTCTTTCTCTTCATCAGCCCCTCAAACTATTCTTTCCATCTGCTCAACACACTCTGCTCACTTGTGAGTACATTTCCATTTCTATCCTTTAATTGTCCTGGCCTGCAGCAAATCTTTCCCAACTCTTTCTCTCTGTCTAGCCAATCAGTATAGATCCTTTTCTCCCTGCTTAATGTCCAAACTCCCATACAATTCACCTTACACCTTATCTCTAGCATTTGCCACAGATTTTTTTTTGCCCTTCTCTTCATCTCCATCTCCATATACTCCTGTCTACTTTCTTCATCTCTCTGGCTGTCCCACTTCCTTGTCTTTGTCTTTGTCTTCTTTTGTACACACTCCTGGACCTCTGGGTTCCACCACCAGGTTTCCTAATCCTCCTTCTTTTGTCAAGATGGTACACCTAGTACCTTGCCAGCTGTCTCCTTTACCACTTCTGCAGTAGTTGCCCTGCACTCTGGTAACTCTTCATTACCTCCCAGTGCAAGTGCTAACTCCTGCCTGAACATTTTGATCCATGATTTTGAGCTTACTTTCCTCCTCTTCTTGACCTCCAAAGTCCTCTTACTGACCACCATCCTATGCTGTTTAGCTGCACTTTCCCCTGTCACTACTTTGCAGTCTCCTATCTCCTTCAGATTGACCCTCTTGCACACAAGTAGACTTATATGCTTTGCATCTTCCTCCACTATTATATGTCACCCTGTGTACCTCCCTCTTCTTAAAATAAGTATTTACTACAGCCATATCAATCTTTTTAGGAAAATCTCTAACATTTAGCATTCCAAGTCTGCACCAATCACCACTCTGTAATTGTACAATTACAATTAATTTAAAGAGCAAACATAGTTCAATTGCTCATTCCAAGTAAAAAATTGGAGTCAGGCTGCTGTTTTAAAATGAGACTATTGTCTGTGCCCTCTAGTGCTGCAAGTTTGCTTTGCTCCCTTTTCCACTTTTTCTCTCCTCATCTGCATGCTCTTATGGGCAACCACCGATGCAGATTCAAGATAATAGTGTGTCCAAGGACCAAGTGTCCCTTTGCACCTTCAGCCAAATTTATCATGTGTTTTGCTTTTAATTGGTCAATTCAAAATCAGACTACCTTTTATATATTTGGTCATGTACCAATGATGTTCACAGAAATAGAAACTTCCTGGATCCTGGAGTTTAAAACCAAACTAACTCTGTACTGTTAGTATACCCAAGGGGGTTGGGTAGCCGGTTGACCTTGGACCCTCAGAGGTTTTTTTCTCCACATAGTGGAGTTTTTGGTTCCTCTCCTCCGTAGTCGTCCGGCTTAAACATCTTAAACATCTATTACTGTAACCTGTTATCAATGTAAAGTGCCTTGGGGCAACTTTGTTGTAAAAGGCGCTATACAAGAATAAATTGAATTGAATTGAAACTTACATAGTAATTGGAGATCAAGGCATCCATATAGTCCTGAAAATGTTTATAAAAAAACAAACAAACAAAAAAAAAGTTAATGCATTTGTCACATATCATGTGCTGAGCATCAAAAAAAGCAATGTAACAATCTATAAAAGTTAAGAAATTACTGATGTTATCCAATAAGTTTAATAATATTATTAATATTATAATAAAGCTATTTCTTGTTGCTAATACTTAAACAGCTTACTCTGCTGTAGCCATACTAGTCTAGTATCTGAATGACATTACAGCTCAAATTGCTAACTTTATCTCAACCATAGGGGCTCCAGCCAGACAGGGGTGATATTGCACCAAACTGTTGCCTCATAAAAACCAACTACTAGAGTATCCCGTCACTTAATATTGCAACAAATTTTTTTTTGAAAGGTCAGCTGAGCAAAAGTGGTTGTATAAAAGAGGACACTATACAGTAGAGGGTTTTTTTAGGCTTGTGTTCTTTGCCTTAACAGTTTCTAATTAAGAGTGAACAAGAAGGTGACCACCTGGGGTGAGGCTGCTCTAAGTGACGTGTGCCATTGTGCTATTTCTTTGAGATTGACTTAACACTCATTTACCCTTTTGGGGTCGGACATACTAAAAGCAACAGAAGACTACAGAAAAGACATTGATTTAGCAGAATTCCTCTTCTCCACTGGTGAATCACTTCAAAGACTTACTGGATCTTCTAGAGGCTAGCCTGAGGTAACAACATTAGCCAACATGAACATAATGGAATTGTCTGAGGGTAAACTGTTCAGCACAATTCATTACAGTTAATAGAACAATCATCAGCTTTGGAGTCAAATTCCAGTAATGAACTGCCAATCAAGTACAAAATAGTAAAGGTTAGCAACAGTAACAACAGGCATCTTGTATATTTGGAGACTGTAAAAAGCTAGTTGCCAATATTTTCTGTCACTTCATTATGCTGCAGACTACTTCAGTAACCCATAAAACATCCAAACGCTCTTAATGAGAGCAATAATGGGAAGATTAAATGTTTGTTAATCTTTGTTGTCCTAAGAACTGATGTGCACTTGACCTTTCAAGCAAACATTGACTATAAGCTATAACTACTAAGCCTGTAGCCGACACCCTTGCAACCAAAGAAGCACAAGAGTTAACCGAATTGCCACTTCAAAAGTTGTATGCCTATGATTCAAAGGTAAAAGTAATTAGTCTTTTGGGAACTAATTAATTCTCTTTAGGGGATACCTTTTTGTGGATAGAGTTTTCATCATTACTGTGCCTTGTGGATGAGATGAGGATAGGAGCTGCTGATGAACATCACGGCTGGGGCCATAAAATGCCCTCATGATTCTGTATGTAATCCTGCGAGCCAGAATCCACGGTAGTGACCATCTGAACATCTGGCCCAGAGCAGGTATTGCCTTTCACCTTGCATTTCACTTAACGTGAGCTGTTGGCTTAATGGGCACATTTGTCATCCCTTTTCTGTCTTTTTTGACATTTAGGTTACTGACCTTTCAGCCTCATTTTAACTCTAGAACCTTCCTTACATAAATAATTGATGGCACAGGCTGAGAGAGCAATGCTGCGTCAACTCCACTCCCCACCCGCTACCCAATGCATGAGTCACCAAACACTGGTCCACCCGTCATTTCCACCATCAGCGGAAATAGTTTCTAATTATATCGTGTGAATCTAAGGGACCATATCCACTGTTTAGAACAGACAGTTTCAAGTTGCACCCAAAGGTCCTTTATGTTTACATTGTTCTGCTATCAAACAAACATCAATTCTGCGCCTTGGTATCATACATTTTGAAGAAGAAAGCAGTATGGAGAAGGATATATCCCACACTGACCCTCTTGAGCTTGGCTATGTTCTCATCCACAGTTAGCCCATTGAGAGTCCCAGAGATTCCTAGAAAGGTGCAGAGAAAACAAGGAGCAAAGAAAACCTGTGAAAAAAAGATGCCCAATTAGAGACCGTATTTCTTAGTACACTGCCCTGAGTAGATACATGTCTACAGCCAAATACTGTTGCAACTAAAATAAACCAAAAACAATTACATGCAATTATTTGCAATTATTGATAAGACACGACTAATATTTGCAGCCATAAAACTTGACATAAAGCAAACTCTTGTTCCCATAGAAATAGGATAATTGGCATGAGTAATTTAGCCACTCAGAACCATGACAGGGTAAAAGCAAATGTATTTGAAGGTTTTTGTGTAAAAGCTTTTATTGCATTTCATCAAAAACAACAGTAAACCTTGGGGGGGGGGGGAACCCAAAAAAAACGCTAGGTTTAAACCGTTAAGTCCTATTAGATCAGTGTATATTTTAGCAGCAAAATTTCTCCTAGTCTTTGTTGTTCATCATTTTGAGTGTACAATAAAAATTAGAGAAAACTAACCTTTGGCAGAGGAAAAGCTTTTCAAAGACGATACAAATCCATGTAAAAAGTTTTAAGTAAAGAGCCTGGAATCTTCTCTTAGGAAGTCTTTTGAGCTGGGATTAGTGCTGAAAGATTAGGATTAGGGCAGAAAGATTGTTTTTATTTTGAAATCACAATGTGAAAAGTGCAAATTCTAAATAGCAACAGCTGCAATTATTTAATCGTAGATTTATTGCATACTTTACTTAGAATTAAAAACCCAGCCACTAATGCCCAAGCCAGTGTATTTCTTCGCGCCGGTCCAAAGCCCGGAAAAATGGGGAGGGTTACGTCAGGAAGGGCATCCGGTGTAAAACTTTGCCAAATCAATATGCGGACAACGATACAGACTTCCATACTGGATTGGTCGAGGCCCGGGTTAATAACGACTGCCACCAGTGCTGTTAGCCTGCAGGGTGCTTGTGGAAATTGGACTACTGTTGGCCAAAGGAGAAGAAGAAGAAGAGGAGGATGGCATGTCCAGAGGGATGAGGAGAGAAAGAAGGAGAGGAGAGTGGAAGTGAGGGTAGGGACTTTGAAATGTTGAGGTAGAGAATTAGCTGATATAATGGAGAGAAGAAAGGTTGACATTTTGTGTGTGCAAGAGACTAGATGGAAGGGTAGTAAGGCCAGGTGTATTGGAGGAGGGTTTAAATTGTTTTCCCATGGTGTGGATAGAAGGAGGAATGGGGTAGGTATTATCCTGAAGGAAGAGAATGTGGAGTGTTTTGGAGGTGAAGAGGGTGTCAGGGAGGGTGATGAGTTTGAAGCTGGAAGTTGAAGGTGTGTTTTGAAGATAGTTGAAGATAACTGACATTTGCAGTATTTACCAGACGCTCTTATTCAGAGCAACTTCCATGTCCTAATTACAGTCCCCCTGGGAGGGTTAAGGGTCTTGCTCAGGGACCCAGTGGTGGTAATGCCAGAGGTGGGATTCGAACCTGGGACCTCTTCAGCCATAGGTCCATAGGCAAGTATCCTACCACTAGACCATTGCCACCCCATACTATGAATGTTGTTGAATGATAATGAATGTTGTTAGTGCTTATGCTCCACAAGTTGGTTGTGAGATGGAAGAGAAAGAAAAATTCTAGAGTGAGTTAGATGAAGTGATGGAGAGTGTACCCAAGGGAGAGAGAGTGATGATTGGTGCAGATTTTAGTGGTCATGTTGGTGAAGGGAACAGAGGTGATGAGGAGGTGATGGGTAGGCATGGTGTCAAGGAGAGGAATGCTGAAGATCAGATGGTTGTAGATTTTGCAAAAAGGATGGAAATGGCTGTAGTTAATACTTTTAACTACTTAATACTTTAATACTATTTTAAGAAGAGGGAGGAGCACAGGGTGACGTATAAGAGTGGAGGCAAAGAAGACATGGGACAGTCAGAGAGATGAAGAAAGTAGACAGGTGTACAAGGGGATGAACCGCTGGGTGAAGAAAGCAGTGGCGAAGGCCAAAGAGAAGGTGTTTGGTGAATTGTTTGAGAGGTTGGATAGTATAGAGGAAGAAAAGGACATTTACAGATTGGCTAGACAGAGAGACAGATCTGGGAAAGATGTGCAGCAGCTCAGGGTGATTAGAGATAGAAATGGAAACGTTCTCACAGGTGAAAAGAGCGTGTTGAGCTGATGAATGAAGAAAATGAGAGAGAGAGAGAGAGAGAGAAAGTAAAGATTGGATGATGTGAGGAGAGTGAACCAGGAAGTGCAGCAGATAAACAAAATGAGTATATTAGCGGGACAGCTCAGGTTAGACGTCTTGGAGACAAGGTTAGAGAAGCAAGGTTGCGTTGGTTTGGACATGTCCTGTGGCGACCCATAAACGGGAGCAGCCGAAAGAAAAAGAAGATTACTTAGAATTAAAATTAGTTATTGTCTATATTCTCAACAATGCCTTAATAGCAAGACAAAATATTGAGCTTCTGAACTGCCTGAAAAAGTTACCAACACCAACAGAAAAATACATGGCAACCAAATTCCTTTCAGAATATGGAGAAACTGCCATCAGATATTTTCCTAAATTGTTCAGCCTAATACATAGATAACATAACCCTTCCCACTCTTTCCTCCTACTCATTTGTGTTGCCTAGTTTTAATGACAGCAGTTAATCACTGAGAAAATTGGCAAAAAAAAGCCAGAGTTTAGCAGTGACCGTTTTAAAATGCAAAACAGTGTTTAAAATGAAAACGTTATAACATGAAGGTCCTTATAAAATCATGAAAGTCCTATTATTTTCATAATGTGATGACTTCTGTTCAATGAATTGCCCACCATTCTGTCAAATGCATACACATCAATGCAAGTAATGCATCAATACATTGCAAGCATTTCTTTTGAGAGCAGGAAAATGGGTCTCTAATATTAGCCCCATGATCTTTTTTTTTTTTTTTGGTGTAAATAAAAAAAAACAAATAAATAAATTAATTAAAAAGATACGCAAGCATTGGATGCATATCTCCCCCATTTTTGCATTCATGCCACCAAAATCTCTGAAAAGAATTATGCAAACAGCGATTGCTCTCACCACTCTTCAAAGCAAGGAATTACTTGACATGCACGAGGGGGATGTGGCCCCAGAGGGGATAAAGCACATCAAAACTGAATAAATGCAGTTCTTACAAGCATTTTATTTGTCTGCACTCTCCAGGCAATTTGTTGACAGGCATCTCTGAGGACACCTTGCCTCAGTTCCATCCATAGCCTATTTGGAACAGCAAGAACTAATTTGTACTGAGATGTTAGAAACTCTATACTCTAAATATAGAAGTTAAGTTTGTTTTCATAAAGCAATAAGCTGAGAAAAAAAATAAAGCATTTAGAATTTTGAATAAAGTTAATGTAACCCTCATGGGTATGGACATCTTGTGATAGGATATTAATTGTAAAATCTTCTCAACTTCAAATATTAGTAATATTCATAATGACATGGAAGACTTAAACTTAGTTCTAATGTTGACTTTGACTTTCATTTGTGCATGCTCTCATTTCTTTGACTCTTATTTTATTCCTGTTCAAGAATTGTATTCAAATCATTAAAGATGAGATGAAGAAATTAGTTTTTGTACTGTCAATTTCCTTGAGGTGTCTTAAGAAGGCCCACCCATTACATGTTTTTTTTTTTTTTTTTTTTTACCAAAGACAGTAATAAAGTAAAATATGATTAAACTAATATAAATGCATTGGTTGCATGTAGAACATAAGCCAAGAAGGTAAATGAGGTCCATTTTCATTTCTGTTTCTTTGAAAACTTGGCACTAGTATTCCAGAACTACACTGAAAATAAAATGTTATGTTCTGGATAAGAGTGAGCCCATATTTAGGCACTTAAATCTCTGGTAAAATCCACTGAATCCAAAAACATCCATGCTAATGCCCATTACATGCCCATGTTAACTGATATTGTGTCCCTGAAAAAGATTTTGGTGAATCATCATTGAAATGTGTATCCTTCATAAATGTCAAAAGAAAGACAGACTAATGAAAATTTCAAAATAACAACTAAATTTTATGTACCTGTACAGTTAAAGCGATAAACAAATAGATATGAGTAATACATGCATACAAATATTCACTTAACTGATGTGTCTTGACAAAAGCAGTTTATATTACGAGGGTTACTAAAGGGCTGGGTTTGAATTGCCAACTATCCTTAGGAATTAATGATAAAATGTGGAATCTTGCAGCATAATCCGGGTTAAAATTACCAGATTTAATTTAAAAAAATCAACTGAATATCTAGCCTGGACAATGTCTAGTGTATGCTGTTTCTTCTGCCTTCTGATCAACAGTTTGCTGTGAACAAACAAGAACCAGGACTCCAAACAATGGCCCATGTGCCTTGAAATTACTGATTATTATACAAACTACAGTACAACATAAAAACATGCTACAGCCATGCATTTAAATGGTACCTGAAAGTTTGAATACTTTGAATATTCTATATATCTCTTTTTATAAAAAGGAAACAAGGGTAGCTTCTAAGCAACTAAGCTCCAAAAGACCTCATACTTGTATGGCAGTCACTGTAACAGAGCGTAGAGGGAAGAAAGGATTCTGATAAATATCAACAAAGCCCAGGAAGCTAATGTTCCATAATCAGGGAGGAAACATGAGAAAAGCTTGGAAAATTACATTGACAACTAGAAATTCATTAGAAAATCTAAAATCAACTATGAAGTATGAAGTACTTGAAGAAATCAAGATGTCGTTAAAGCATTTACAATGGCCATCTCTAAAAATCTTTGCATGTAAATTTCTAAATTACAGTTAGGTCCATAAGTATTTGGACAGAGAAAACCTTTTTCTAATTTTGGTTCTGTATGAAAATCACAATGAATTTTAAACAAAAAAACTCAGATGCAGTTGAAGGGCAGACATTAAGCTTTAATTCAGCAGGTTGAACAAAAAGATTGCATAGAAATGTGAGAAACTAAAGCAATTTTTAAACACCATCCCTGCATTTCAGGGGTTTAAAAGTAATTGGACAACTTAAATAACTGAAAATAAATAAATGTTCATTTCTAATACTTGGTTGAAAACCTGAAGTTTTCCGGCCCGAAGTCTTGAACTCATGGACATCACCAGATGCTGGGTTTCCTCCTTTTTAATGCTCTGCCAGGCCTTTACTGCAGCAGCTTTCAGTTGCTGTTTGTTTGTGGGCCTTTCTGTCTGAAGATAGTCTTCAACAAGTGAAATGCAGGCTCCATTGTGTTCAGATCAGGGACTGACTTGGCCATTCAATAATATTTCACTTCTTTGTTTTGATAAACTCCTGGGTTGCTTTGGCTGTATGTTTTGGGTAATTGTCCATGTTTCATGAAACACTGCCCAATCAATTTGACTGCATGTAGCTGGATTTGAGCAGACTGTATGTTTTTGAACACCTCAGAATTTATTCGGCTGCATTTATTCATCTATAAATACTAGTGTCCCAGTGCCACTGGAAGCCATGCACGCCCAAGGCCTCTGCAGTGTTTTACAGATGATGTGGTATGCTTTAGATCATGCGCTGTTCCACGCTTTCTCCATACTTTTTTTCTTGCCATCATTCTGGTAGAGGTTGATCTTGGTGTCACCTGTCCAAAGAATTTTTTTCCAGAACTGTGCTGGCTTTTTTAGATGTTTTTTTTTACATTTTTTTTTTTTTAGCAAAGTCCAATCTAGCCTTTCTATTCTTGAGGCTTATGAGTGGCTCGCACCTTGCAGTGCACCCTCTGTATTTACTTTCATGCAGTCTTCTCTTAATGTTAGACTTTGATATTGATATGCCTACCTCCTGAAGAGTGTTGTTCACATGGTTGGCTGTTGAAAAGGAGTTTCTCTTCACCATGGAAATGATTCTGTGATCATCCACCACTGACCGTGGATGTCCAGATCTTTTTGCGTTGCTGAGTTCACCAGTGCTTTTTCTTTCTTTCTCAGGATGTACCAAACTGTAGATTTTGCTGCTCCTAATATTGTAGCAATTTCTCAGATGGGTTTTTTCTGTTTTCACAGCTTATGGATGGCTCGTTTCAGCTGCATGGAGAGCTCCTTTGACCGCATGTTGTCTGTTCACAGCAAAATCTCCACATGCAAGAACCACACCTCAAATCAACTACAGGCCTTTTATTTATAAAGAGGGTGGCACATGTTAAGCAGCTGGAACTCCTAAACCCTTCACCCAATTTGAATGTAGATACCCTCAAATTAAAGCCGAGAGTCTATATATGACATTTACATTTACATTTACATTTACGGCATTTAGCAGACGCTCTTATCCAGAGCGACTTACATGTCCTAATTACAGGGACAGTCCCTGGAGCAACTCAGGGTTAAGGGTCTTGCTCAGGGACCCAGTGGTGGTAGTGCTAGAGGTGGGATTCGAACCGGGGACCTCTTGATCCAGAGGTCCGTAGGCAAGTACCCTACCACTAGACCACCACCACCACCACCATACCCACTTAATAACTATAATTGGAATATGTTTCAGGTACAAAAACAAAACTTGTGTCAGTGTCCAAATATATATATGGACCTAACTTTAGATGCTTTTTTCAAAAGACAAGCAAAAAAAACAAAAAAAAAAAAAAATCAAAATCCAGAGTAGGAAAAGTAGGATGTGACTACAAGAAATGTTTGGAAGCTGTGTTACAAAGTACTTAATGAAAGGGGGTCAAAACTGCATGCAGTTTTTTTTTCTGCAAACCGGATAACTGCATTTAAATAAGCATGTCATATTTAAGTTTATTCCACAGATTGTTTTAACTTCTTTACACACAGAAACTGTGTCACACAAAGATCATAATAGTTAACATGTATAGAACAACTCAGCATCTTTAAGATTCCCCCACCCCCAGATGAAGCATTGCTACTGCACTAAAATCTGACAGGCGAACCACAATTCCACCCTCAGGAAGCCCTTCCTGCGAAAAGTAAATGCCAGGGTCCATGCAGGGTGTCAGCCCTAGGTAATACCAGGTGTGTGCCTAGGGAGAAGAATTTGAAAAGAGCTAAACTCCAAACAGGAGGTTGTCTGCCTTCCAGAACCCATGGAGGGAAAAGCAAAAGGTGGCATAGTTTTGCTGTCTGACCTTTAAAGCGGCAAGTGTCCTTGAGCGTAAACCTGTTCAAATTGTTAAGCAAATGCACTAAACTCTGGTGACAGCACTCAAAAGTTTTATGGAGTTCAACAGATCTGGACAACACATTTAGTGAAAACTTCAGCTTAACAAAACAATAAGCTGTTAAGTTTCTTTCTGAGTTGTTTTGCTTGATTTTTGTTTGGTCATCTAGGACTGCCAAGAGACAACAACCCCCAGTAGGGATGGGTAATTTTACTAATTTTCATTATGACCTGATACCAAATATCTCCATAGCTTATAACCAGAGACTAAGGGATGTATTGATACAGTCAGCCTACATTTTACTTTATGTAGCTGTCTGTGCCTTTTTGTTCCTATGTCTCAGAATCAGATGGTAAAATAGATTTTTGCTCAATGTTTTGCAAACACATGCAGTTTAATATGAAGATATACAGTGCCCGCCATAATATTTGGGACAAAGACAATTTTTCCTTGATATACCCATCTACCCCTAAATTTTAAACGATTCAGATATAATTAAAGTGCACATTCCAAACTTCAAATAAAAATGTTCTGCATGCATTTCAGTTTCACCATAATGTTTGGAACAACTGGTTTCACAGGCAATTTTGATTATGTGATTTCTCAGGCGTGTTTCATGGCTTCATTAGATATCTAGGCTTCCTTCTAACATTTGGAGTCTGTAGCTGACATTGTTCAACATAAGGAAAAAAGCTAAGGGATATGCAACAAAGTACTAATGCATGAATGCTTTAATATACCTACCATTACTTTTCCCCAAACATTGTGGTGTTCATTAATCCAGGGCAGCGATGGCATAGTGGTTGGGGAGTTGGCCCCAGCATCAGAAGGTTATGGGTTTGAATCCCAGACCAGGAGGTTGCCCTGAGATACCATTGACCAAAGCAGCATCCACAGCACTGCCCCCCTGGCACTTACAATAGATGCCCCATGCTATATGGGTGAAAAGCTTTGTTGTGTTTCACAATGACAGTTAGTAACTGTCACTTCACTTAATTCTGAATTGTTTGGTTTACAATTTTAGACCGAGCAGAAGAGGAAAACAAGAAAGAGAAAAAAAAAAAAGTGTCTTTGTCCCAAACATTATGGCAGGGCACTGCATATTCCTTTTGATTGAGGTTTACTTTATATCAATACTCAAAGGCACCACCAACATACTAGGGATCAGAAGTGAATCTAGAAATGAACAAGAAAAGCTGCCTGCAAAAATAATACTAAAGTGAGTCTTACCTGGTCAACTAACATTTTCTTCATTGCAGCGCTTTTGGTCCTACCAGTGACAATTCTGTCTAGTACCTTGTACCATCCACCAACAACTGGTCCCTAGAGCAGACACACAAGTGATGTTTCAATTTGGTGCTCATTAAAATATTAAGGTATTTGCAACAGGTTTCCACAAATTAGTGTCCAGGTTTGGAAGAAAAACTAGCATGACATGTTACTTATTAGAATGACTAAGTAAAGGGCAGTGGTGGCCTAGTGGTTAGGGAGCTGGCCCAGGCTCGGAAGATTGTGGGTTCGATTCCCTCACCAATAGGTTGCCCTGAGGTACTGTCCCCGTCACTGCTCCCTGGGTGCTTTCAATAGCTGCCCCCTGCAGCATGTGTGTGTATGGGTGAAACACAGAGGTTGAAATTCGTTGTGTTGTGCTGTGCTGCGTTTCACAATGAAAAGGGTTGTCACTTTCAAATTTATAGGCACAATAAAATCACCTTTCTAATTGAAATTTTTGACTTCCAGATTAACAGGATTCCACAGAAAAAAATCCCAAATATCAGTCATTTTGTGTACTGTTACTGTAACAAACCGGTTTTATCTAGATGTCTAATAACTGCAAATTAACGGTCCCTTACGGAGCTCTTCACAAAGTTTTTCCTTCGTTTCTTTACTCATTCATTTTTTTAATCATGTGTACTAAAATGGATCCTATTCTGAAGGTTATACAATGACTTGAAATACATTAAATGTGACAAATACATTAAAAAGTAATCAGAATATTTTTATCTCCAGATTCCTTAGAAAGCTATCTGCATTCACTTTCATTGGTTTCCTTTAGGTTTGCAGTTGGAGCAATGGCACTTATAAGGGATATTTTCTCTGTTTAAATGATTCTCAGAAAGAGAATTATAAGCAGAATTCTTTCTTGTTAGGGCAGTATTTTTTTTTTTTTTTATCAATGTGAGCTACCATTGCACAGGGACTGAACCCCTATGCAAACTGCCAGACTAATAAATGCTGTTTCCAGTTCTTTGCATTGCTGCAATGAAACCAACAGCAGGCTTTGGGTGTTAAATTGCTGGATTTGAAGGTAAGCCTAGCTTGGGTTTGGATGGTATTCACCCTTTGCAACTGGGTGCTCCTCTCCTTTCCTACAGCGTAGCCCAGAGCCTGATAGTTAATTAACAGTGTAGTTCAGACACTGTGTATATTCTGCAAATTAAAGTGGAAACTAGAAAGACTAAAAATACTTTTCTATGCCTCTGCTCAAAAAAACAAAAACAAATCTTAATCTTAAAAAAAATTACACATAACACTTATTTAACATTTACATGATTTTACAAAGTTTCAGCTAAAGAGCTGCATTAAAAACCCCAAATTTCACAAAAAAGTGAAACAGGAAAGACAGCTCTAGGAAAAACAGTACAGTTGTTTTACAGTTGTACAGTATAGTTACAGAATTATTAGCCCAGGAATTATGGAACATTTTTCTAAACTTCTTCCCAATTTTTGTAGCATTGATGAAACTTGATATAAGCAAACATTAGCCAGTGCTATTTAGTAGCTTTTGGTACATTTTGTAATATAAAATACATTTTTAGGCTTGCTTTATATCAAATATAGTAAAAAATGGGGTAGTCAAAAATATTAGCCCCATGTGCATGTTTGCTTTCAAAACACACCTATAGTAATTAACCAATCAGCTTTGAAACCACACCTTTGCAGTCAACTGGCTTCCTAACAGCATTCAATCAGCATAAAGACTCCAAGGAACAGGGCACTTGAACACATGAGAGGGACTACTGTTACTCACCATGCCAAAGACAAAGAAAATCAGTCTGGAGCTCAGAAAGAAGATAATAGAGGCCCATGATAAGGGGGAAGGCTACACTGCCATCCAAGAATCCAAGCGATTCACAGTGTCTAGAACAAAATAGAGACAAATTCTCTAAGAAACAAACCTGGCCATGGCCGTAAGCACAAGATTTCAAGAACTGTGGAGAGGAAAAATAGTCAGAGATGTCAGCAAGGAGACCCGAACATCAGCCAAGATGATTGTTGCTGACCTGGCCTCTTCTGGAGTTGATGTTTCAAGGAACACAGTTGTGAGGGCTCTTCATTGTGGTGGGCTTCAGGGCCATCGTCCCAGAAGAACCCCTTTACTCAAAGAGCGGCACATCACAGCCCAACTAAGGTTTGCCCGTGAACATTTGAAAGGTAAAGATGAGTTTTGGAAGTATATGCTTTGGTCTGATGAGACTAAACTGGAACTGTTTGGGCACACGGATGTTGCTTATGTTTGGCGAAGAAAGGGAAAGCCCCTTAACCCTAGGAACACAGTTCCCACAGTTAAACATGGTGGTGGGTGCATCATGCTGTGGGGGGCTGTTTTGTAGCCTCAGGCACAGGGAGCCTTGTTCGGGTGCATGGCATCATGAAAAAGAAAATTATGTTGACATTTTGGAGGGACAATATGCAGAAATCTGCTCGTAGTCTAGGCTTAGGTCGTTGCTGGGTCTTCCAACAAGACAATGACCCAAAACATACATTGAAATTAGTCCAACAGTTCCTCAAGAATACCAAAACCAAGATCCTGGAGTGGCCCGCACAGAAGCCAGACCTCAATCCTATTGAGAATCTGTGGCAGGTGCTCAAAGTGAATGTCCATGCTCGGAAACCGTGCAATTTGGACCAGCTAGAACAATTTGCAATGGAGGAATGGGCCAAAATCCCTCAGGAGACCTGGGCCAACATAGTAAAGAACTACTCTAAGACATTGTTGTCATTTGTGGCTCAGAACGGGTACACTATTGACTATTAAATGGCCAGGGGGCTAATAATATTGGATGTCTCATTTTTGCCCTTTCTTGTTTGAACTCGGTGTATCAATAAAATAATATCCTAATTAAACCTAGCAGAATTGATGCTGTTTTGAAGGCAAAGGGTGGTCACACCAAATACTGATTTGATTTAGATCAATTTAGATTCTCTTTCCCCCCCCCCATTCACTGCATTTTGTCGACTGATGAAAATAAATGATTAACACTTCCATTTTTGAAAGCATTTTGAAAGCGTATATATAATACAAATGCTTTCAAAATGCTTTCAAAAATGGAAGTGTTAATCATTTATTTTCATTAACCAACAAATTGCAGTGACTGAACAAAAGAAAAATCTAAATCAAATCAATATTTGGTGTGACCACCCTTTGCCTTCAAAACAGCATCAATTCTTCTAGGTACACTTGCACACAGTTTTTGAAGGAACTTGCCTGGTAGGTTGTTCCAAACATGACTGTGTTTCAACCTACGTGTGACATTGATGATCATTAGCACCAGTTAGGTAAAATTGGTTGATCATACACCTGACTATAATCCTACAAAATCCCTGACTTTGTACAAGTGTACCTATAAGAATTGATGCTGGTTTGAAGGCAAAAGGTAGTAACACCAAATATTGATTTGATTTAAATTTTTCTTTTGTTCGCTCATTTTGCATTTTGATTTGCAAATCATTATTTATATTTCTGAAAGCATTTTTTCCACACCTGTCTAAAACTTTTGCACAGTACTGTATGTATATATGTGTGTGTGTGTATGTATATATCTCTCTCTCTCTCTCTTCTGGTCCTCTGCATCGTCTTTTACTCCAACTGCCTGCATGTCCTCCCTCACTACATGTATAAACCTCCTCCTTGAGCTTACCAATTCTCCTCTTGCTCAGTAGCTCCATCCTCAACATTCTCCTCCCAATATAATTCTTGTGTCTCTTCTGTACATGTTCAGACCAGAGCAATTTTGTTGCATGGGTACTCATGTGTAATTACAGCTGTCAAACTGTCCATCACCACTGCTAACAAGGACGGGCTAAGTGCTGATCTTTAATGTAATCCCAACACCCTAATTATTAACTTTTGTTTCTGTTTTTCTTATTTAAATTATCTTTCGATAATGTTAATAATCTTAATAAACGTTAAGGAGTTTTTCAGTTTATGCTGAATTAGACTACTTGTTTAGTCAGTTCAAATTCTTTATATTTTCTATATCCTGTGAACTCTAAAAAGAACTCTTTAAACATTTTCCCCAAGTAAGATGATTTGTCCACATCATCTAAAACCATGGATCATTTGAATCTGCTGCCCATTCCTAACTAAAACCACTATAACACAGGCTATGTTTAGACTACTAGTACTACAGGATATGTTTGTGAACTAAAATTATGCAGACCTTTGTATATTATGCACATTGTTTTAGTGGTCATTTAAGCCCAACTACAATAAGTAGCTTCTCATTTCCTAAGCAACGCTACATAGAAGAATTTCCTGTCAGTCACTTTACTGTCTTGCATGAAGTGAAGAAAACAAGAGATTGCAATACCTACTTAAATTGTGTTAGGAACCGAACACCAGAATATTACAGCTTGAAAATAGTCTTTGAGGAAGACTTTTTTCCACAAAAAAAAAACAACCCCAAAACAGATGATTGTGATCAGAGATCACTTAAAGTTAGTGAAATCAAATTGTACAAAATGAACAGCAGTACTTTCAGCTATGTTTATTAATGAAAGTAAAAGCATTGTGAGAACTCAAAGGAACTCAAGGTCCTACACAGGGATGAAATAGCTATGTAGCCTTAAGAAAACAATTAATCAGTGAGGCTTATAAGAAGATGATTTCTAGGGAGCATAAAGAAGGGAGCAATTTAAAAAGGTAATATGGTCTGATCAGTCCAGATTTACCATGTTCCAGGGGGTGTCAGGGTAAAAGAAAGGCAGATGAAATTATGGTGCCTATTTTGCCCAGTGCCTACCGTGTAAGCCTGCAGTAGCAGTGTTATAATCTGGGGTTGATTCAGTGGGTTAGTCATTTGAACTGTCATGGGACTGGCAAAATTGACTAAATAACCAGGTTTTTGCATCAGTGGATTTTTTTTTTTCCCCTGATGCCAAAATGACAATGCTAAGATTCATTAGGCTAAAACTGGAAAATAGTGGTTCATGGAGCATGAGGTGGGTCTTATTCGATCCACCATCAGATCTGATGTCAGCTTTATTTATACACAGAGCGCCCAATTATTAGGCAAGTGAGTATTCTGATGATATCATTTTTATGCATATATTCCAACTCCAAGATGTATAACATGCTAATGGGAATTAAGCGCATGTTTATTTGTGTATAGAGGAAGGGTGTGGCCTAAGGATATCAATGCCCTATCAAGGTGTGCATAATTATTAGGCAGCTTCTTTTCCTCAGGCAAAATGGGCCAAAAAAAATGATTATAAAAGATAAACCCATGATCCTCCTCTTGAGGTGACTCTTGATGGACCAGATGGGTGGGCACTTGTGGGCTGTATTATTAAAGATGAGATACTTGGGCCTTTTTGGGTTGAAGATGGATTCAAAATCAACTCCCAAACCTACTGTCAGTTTTTAGAAGACACTTTCTTCAAGCAGTGGAGCACTAAAATGCAGGAGAAAGTCTACGTCTTTCAAGAAGACCATGATTTTTATGCAGGTCAGTGCTCCATCTCAGGCAAAGAAGTACTCCACTGCATGACTAGCCAGTAAAGGCCTTAAGGAAGAAAAAAATAATAAACACCTTCTTCACCTGACCTAAACCCTATTGAGAACTTGAGGGACTTCTTAAACGGGAAACTTACAGGGAATGAAAACAGCACACCTCTCTGAATAGTGTCTGGGAGGCTGTGGTTGCTGCTGCTGCTGCTGATCGTCAATAAATCAATAAAAAGGCAGACTCCATGAATGGAAGCTTATGACTGATTGAAAAGAAGGGTGGCTGTCTTTTTTTATATGTCAAATGTTTATTTTTTAATTTTGAGCTGTTTATTATTCTTACTTTAAAAGGTGAAAATAAGTGAAATGGGAACATTTTTTCATTTAGTTGCACAATTTTTCATTAATTCCGCACACTAATAGTTGCCTAATTGTTCACACATACGTATTCCCTTGAGAATGTTAACACTCACATTTTCTTTGTAAAACAAAAGCTGTTGTTAACACAACACAGCTTACAGAATGCAGGCCTTATCCCCAAGTGAGTAAGCTGAGGGAGACAAACAGTGGCAAGGAAAAACTAAAACAGTAGGAAGAAACCTTAGGAGGAAGCAAGACTCAAAAGGGGAACCCATTCTACTTTGGAGTTTTTAATCAATTGTGAATCAGAATTTAATTGGATCTGAACAAATATGGATCAGTCCATCTCTGAATAAAAAAAAAAAAAATCTCAACCAGCACTGTTGACTTTTTAGAGCATGATATTACAACTGTATTAATTTAAAGAGATTTCATGACCTATATTAATAAGCCAAATTAGTTACTAGCTAAATTCAGGTAATGAGAATGTAACGTCATTCAGCTTTCAAAATGAAATATTGGTTTATTTGTAAAAGGTTACTTAATATCTCTTGTTTTTATTCCAAGAAACAGAGTATGAGAAATAGAAATAGAGGATGAGAAATAAGAATTCTGGAATGAGCTGAAGTGATAAAGAGTGTACCCAGGGGAAAGAGAGTGGTAATTGGTGCAGACTTCAATAGACATGTTGGTGAGCAGAGGTGATGGATAAGTATGGGGTCAAGGAGAGTAATGAAGGTCAGATTGTGGTGGAAAGGATGTTCACATGGATAAAAATGGCTTTAGTGAATACATATTTTAAGAAGAGTAAGGAGCACAGGGTAACAAAAGTGGAGGCAGATGCACTGTATGCTTTGCAAGAGGGTCAGTCCTATTGAGATTGGAGATTGCAAAGTTGTGACAGGGGAGGACATAGCTAAGCTGCATAAGATGGTGTTCTGTAAGATGACATTGAAGGTTAAGTGGAGGAGTAGAGGGAGGGCAGAATCAAGGATAAAATGTTGGAAAACGGTGGACTTAAAGTTGGAGTTAAGACCGACACAGAGAGGTACTGAAGAGTTACCAGAATGCTGGGCAACTACTGTACAAGTGTTAAGAGAGACATCTAGAAAGATGCTTGCTGTAACATCTGGGCAGAAGAAGGAGGATAGCTGGAGAAAGTAGACAGAAGTACAAGGAGATGAAGCACAGGGTGAAGAAAGAAGTGGCGAAGGCTAAAGATAAGGCATATGGGTGAGTTGTATGAGAGGTTGGACACTAAAGAGGGAGGAAATAAACTTTGTCATTTGGTTGGACAGAGGGACCAAGCTAGGATATAAGACATATAAGACAGTGATGGAAACATACTCATAAGGGAGCAGTGCATTGAGCAGGTGAAAGAAATACTTTGTGTGGCTAATGAATGAAGAGAAAAAGAGAGAGGTGTTTGGCTGGTGTGAGGATAGTGAACCATGAAGTGCAAGGAATTAGTAAACACAGCACAACACACAATGAACCACAACAAAATGCAGCCTCTGCAATTAACCCATACACACACATGTAGCATTGAGCAGCTACTGAATGCGCCCGGGAAGAAATGATTGGGACAGAACCTTGCCACGGCTGCCCCACACTAGCAAGTTCAAATGAAAGTGATCGTCACTGCGAAACACATCAAAATGCAACCTCTGCTTTTTACACATATGCATACGTGCAGCAGGGGGCAGCTATTTAAAGCACCCAGGAGCAGTGATGGGGATGGTACCTTGCTCAAGGGTACCTCAGGAGAACCTACTGGTCTGGGATTCAAACCTACAACCTTCCCTAAACACTAGACCACCGCTGCCCCAAACTGAACTATGGAAAGGCTGCTGGTCCAGATAACATACTGGTGTAATAACATAATGGGGTGCTGGTGGGTTCCTGAGCAAAACCCTTAACTCCAAATTGCTCCAGAGGGACTGTCCCTGTAGTTAAGAAATGTAAGTTGCTCTGGATAAGAGTGTCAGCTAAATGCCATAAATGTAAACATACCTGTGGAGGCATGGACGTGCTTAAGACAGATAGCAGTGGAGTTTATAACCAGATTGTTTAATACATTGTTTAACAACACTTAATGAGAGGATGCCTGAGGAGTGGAGAAGTGTACTCATACCAACTTTCAAGAATAAGGGCAATGCACAGAGCTGTAATAACTATAAATGGATACAGTTGATCAGGAACAACATGAAGTTATTGCAAAGGTGTAGTGGATGCTAGGTTAAGAAAATACATAAGTTAGGAGCACTATGGTTTACAGAATGGTTTGCAATGGTGACGTACAGGTTTACGGATATGATTAGACAGGAGTCCCCATGGACCATGATGTTTGCCAAAGACATGGTGATCAGTAGCAAGAGTAGGGAGCAGCTTGAAAAAACCCTTGAGAGGTGGAGAGATGCTATAAAGAGGAGAGGAATGAAAGTTAGTGTTAAGACAATTCATGAGTGTGAATGAAAGGAAGGACAGTGGAATCCAATCTGGTAGGATCCAGGGAGTAGAGATGGAAGGTAGAGGATTTTAAACACTTGGGGTCAACAGTTATATGTGGAGAAGAATGTTTAGGACTGAGCTACCGGGGAAGAGGAGAAGAGAAAGAACAAAGATTAAGTTTTTGGATGTGGTAAGAGAAGACATGCAGGCTGGAATCAAAAAGAAATGGAGACAAATGATCTGCTGTTTCAACTCCTAACTGGAGCAGCATAAAGAAGACAACGACATGGGCAGCGGTGGTCTAGTGGTTAGGGAGTTGGCCACAGAATTGGAAGATTGTGGGTCCAAATCCCTTACCAGTAGGTTGCCCTGAGGTACCCTTGATCAAGTCATTGCTCCCTGGGCGCTTTCATAGCTGCCCCCTGCTGCATGGCGTGTTTGTGTATGGGTTAAATGCAGAGATCCAATTTTGGTGTGGTTCACTGTGTGCTGTGCTGTATGTACTCACAATGACAAGAACAGTCACTTTCACGTTCACGTTGTTAACAGCTAGGCTTTAACTACATGTTAATCTTTTGGACAAATAGGATATCATATCCATTGGTGGGAATGTTGTTCAAGTCAGTTTAGGGTCTAGAAAAACTAATTAATTGATCAAGCATCAAAATAATCGAGAGTTAATGCTTAACAATATAATTGATGGTGACAACCCTTAAAATGTTTAAAAAAAAAACAAAACCAAAAAAAAAAAAAAAAAAAGTGGCTATCAGACTCAAGAATGCAAGGACCTCCTGGTTAAACATTTACTAAACATAAGTTTTGTTTTTTTTTTAACTTAAACTTCACTGATGCATTTGAGGGCCATTCATACTGGCAATGTTTCAATGTTTGCAATGTGTGGCAATGTTTCAAAACATTTTTAAGTAATTGCATGTTTTCACTTGGATGAAGCAAAAAAAGAAAACAATAAGACAACAAACAAACAAAAAAAAAAAAAAAAAAAAAAAAAAAAAAAAAAAAAAAACTTACAACAAAGAAGAAGCCAATGCTCATCATCTTTGCGGTGCGTTTCACACTGTGATTGGCCAAGCCCCGACGTTCAATCAGCTGCTGAGATATAATATCGCCTACCCCTACCAGAGAGCCTGGTGGAAAAGTAGAGAGAGAAAAAAAAAGATGATGGGAAAGTTAGGGGAGAGGAAGAGAGAGACAATTAGATGGCGATAACGAGTGCACATGTGGAAGAGAGCATTGCATATGGCCACAATTGCCAGCATGAGTTACTATGGCAAACCACATTGAGAACCCTGCACCATTCATCTCCATGCTATATAACGAAAATCTATTTTTGTTTATTCATAACACTAAATTGTTTCTGATCTCTAAAATTTTAAATATAAAAGAACAATTGAGTAATGCCATTATTTTAAGGATTAAACTCACCAACACCTAAATCATGTGAAAAAGTAATTCCCTACAGTTAATACTTGATTGTGCTACCTTTAGTAGCAAAAATTATTAGTTATACAGAGTATTGTGATCAGAAACTCATCACTGATGGACTATTGGATAACTAACACAGTTTGCTTAATGGCCCCAGGAATAAACGTCGTCTTTGGCGTTCCTTTAACACTGGTGAATGATGTATAGAGGTTAGCTAACCAATAGAAAAGCAAAACATGGGACACACTCTGTAAATATAAACTCACAAAATAAGTGTAGCCAAAAAACTGGAAACTGTGTTTCAAACACATTAGGATAATTTCATTTTCCACTATAAAAAAGCACTGGCTGACAAAGTGAATGATAAATTAGAGATCTTAGAGGCTTATTAACAAATAATAAACTGAGCAAAAAAAAAAACCAAAAAAAAAAAAAAAACAACAACAAGACAGCTGTGTGAGAGACACTTGCCTGGATTATTAATATTGTGTAGTGTTACATTTCTCACTATTTGCTATGAGCACTCTACAAGATGATGACTGTGAATGATTAATGATCAGTCATTTTGAGCATACAGCCCACAGGACAAAATCATGCAAGAAGTGTGCGCAAGGACAGAACACTGACCCATACTATTAACACTACAAAGATGAAGTAATTATTGGTGTTTAAAAGTAAATAACACTTTACTGGTTGCTGATTTTAAAATGTTAATAGGTAAAATAAAAATACCACAGTGAAATACCACACTCTCTTCTGCCATCCGGGAAAAGGTTCTGCAGCATACGGGCCTCCACTTCCAGGATGGGAAATAGTTTCTTCCCCCTGGCCATCAGACTCTTAAACTCTTAAACCGCCAATGTCTACCCAGTCCACCATTATCATTACCATTATGTATTTATTTATTTATCTCATGTTGCACTCTGCACTTTAACAATAACACTACTCCACCACACTGCTAAACTGAAATCTACCTGGGCAGTGAGCAGTGATGGAGATGGTACCTTGCTCAAGGGTACCTCAGGGCATCCTACTAGTAAGGGATTTGCACCCACAATCTTCTGATTGCGATAGTCCCTAACCACTAGGCCACTGCTGCCCCCTGTGTTTAATCCCCATAAGCAAGCTGTTTTCCCCCTTTATTCTGCAATTTCTGATATTTCACAAAACATTGACAGTGGCACATATTTTACAAATTACAAACCAGAATAAAATGACTGTGATGGAACAAATCAAATACTACATGCTAAAAATATGATATGAAAAAGCTTCTCTTTCAAACATTTTTTAAACAAAAATAAAATACAAGAGTAGGAAACTGTCTGTAAAAGTTTCAGCTGGACACTGCAAGGACCATTCTAAAATGATTCAGTAATGATTTGCATTGCATGAAAAAGTTAAATACTCAGAAAACACTTTGGAATTCACATAGGTCCTCACTGTTATTCATTTTAATTTAACATACATTTGAAGAAGAAAAAAAAAAAGTGTACAGATTCGTCCTTTTCAATTTTAATGCCAAATACACATTTGGCATTTAATGCCTATCCGGTCCAGTACAACACTGATACTAAAATCCTCACTGGTAAACATTTTCAATATCACGGACATGTCCATTTTTGAGGTGACCAAGTTCAGCTCAAACTTTCAAGAGCGCCACAACAGGATTTCTTAACAAAGCTGTTGAGTTCTTCAAAAAGATATTTTGGCCAAACAAAGGTAAAATATATTAACCAAGCATTGATTCTTTTTTTTAAATCCTGCATTTGCTTTATTTAGGGGATAACTAAGTATACAGTATAAAGATAATTATACTAAGTAGAGAGCTTAAGTAATAAAAACAATGGTTGTTTTATGTATGGTTATTTTAGTAATGTTGAAATTCTCTCTTTTCCAGAGTTAAATTCAGAATGTGCCAGTTTAAAAAAAACAAAGCCCACTTGAAGCCCACTACGAAATGCCAGATCAATGTAACTTTAGCTTAAGCTTCCATCTTTTAAAAAGCTGCATATATTTGCCAGAAATAGTACAACATTAAAGTGTTCACCCAGCATTAGCTGTTCTGATAATTCTGCTAAAGATTATGCACATTACTTGTAGAAATGTGGCACAATGGGATGCTGATAAAGTCTCTGTGAGTATAGGAGAAGCATACAAAAGCTGAATGAACTTAGGGCTCCTGAAAGCCAGTGAGAGTGACTGGCATGATCTAGGCCTGCAGCACTCAACTCTTGCGCATACACACAATGTGTGCCTATCATATTGACTGACCCATTTCATCTGAATGGCTAGAAATGTCAAAGGTCCTCCATAGCGCTGCTGTGGGTTTGATCAGTTCCAGTAAAAGCCATGTGGTAACAAATAAACCATGCATAATTCATGTGTGCATGCCACAGGACATTGACACATCGGAAATCCACAATGAATACCAACGCAGAAGCTTCATACATTTTCCAGGCCATTGCTAATGAATTCTATGGTCTTAAAATAACCACTTAACTAAGTGTGTACTGTTATGCTCAATAACAAATCTAAATCCCCCAATTAACCAGTGGCTTGTCAGGATATTGGCTTTATGTCTCATTGTGATTCCAAGGATTAAACACTGTGATCCTTTCCCACTACATATGGATTGTCAGGTAAGAGTCCAACAACCCTCACTGCATGGTGAGCAGAAAGGCAAACACAGAAGACGAGCTGGCAAACATCTTATTGGGGTGAACAATTAATTGACCATTGTGTATCTGTAAATATGATATGGGATATGGTGGTCTTTAATGATATGGGTTCTTTAATCCGTTATTTCTTGCATTATAATGGAAGAGGAAATAGGACTCGTGGTTGAAAAAGGGCAAACGTCAAAATAAGATCTATTGATAAAAAAAAAGTCAGATTATTTAGTAAAAACATATCTGGCATTGTAGTATACATGACATTATATAATAAATCTTAAACCTTATTACATATATTGCATGTTGCTATAGCTGCATGTTGTAGTAGCTAATACTGCAGAAAGATTGTAAAGTTTTTACAACTTTAATTATCTGAATGAATCAAATCCAAAGAGCCCATACCACCTCTTCAGGTTTTTCTTTGGATGGCTCTAGTATTGTAACCACTTGCAACCCTACTAATAAGAAACATATGAAATTTATTACATTTAGAATGCCTACAATTATTATTTGTTGGGCTGAGAATCAAAACTCAGTACTTCTATAGTACCAAACAAACAACTCTACTGTCATAGACTATGTCAATTCTGGAATTCAATTCTACATTTGATTACCTTGGTAGTCGTTTCAGCCTCAGTAACCAATGAACCAATAAGCAGGCTTATCCTAAAATCCAGGCTAGTAATTGGCTGTCTGAATTACACCAATGTTATAAATTTTGCTAAATTCTATACAGTGCAATTTTATTGCTCTGCAATACACAATCCTTTACACAGCCACCTTCAAAACAACAGGTTGTGCTTACACAAACCATTTTGGATTACTGATCTAAAAATACCTCTCATGGCAATGGCAGTCATAAATACTGATGGGGAGGGGGGGGAAAAAACAAAAACAAAAACAGATTCCCCGGATTGGAAGATTGTGGGTTCAATTCCCACCCCAGTGGGTTTACTAATTACCATCCCCCCACAACATTTTTACAGTCTTTGAAAGAGTCTGACAGCTTTGTTATTGTGATACATTTATCTTTGAAAAATGATTACTATTATTATCAATATAATCAGTGCATAACTAATTAATCATTTATTATAGTATCTAAACAGTATAATATAGCCAATTAGTTCATTATTATTATTATTATTAATAATTAATTAATCAGTGTATAATTAACACTTTATAATGCTTAAAATGATACCAGCACATGCCAAAGTCTTTCAACCAGACCATCCTTTCAGTTGTACATTATAGTAAATAACATCATGGGGATGATCATCAATGGCATTCATTGTAAAACAGAATTTTGTTTTGGATTCTCTAGCACAAACAAGTGGATAATCATTATTCTTGACTAATCCACCACCCTGACAGCAGCCCTTACATAATTACCCCCCCCCAATCAAAAGCCGTCATTGTACCTTCGGAAATTCTTTAGCAACCAAATATTCATGTCTTTAAAAGGTTGTGAAAGTAGAGGGAAAAAGGACAGAAAATCTATCCCCTAAATTTACAGGACAATGGCTAGTTTTACCTCAAACAAACATAATTTAAAAAGGACAATGTGCAGTAATGGTAGATTTTAGTGAGGCAAGGCAGTCCTTTTAATGCAATCTAACCTTTTCTTAAAATGTCAGGGTAGAAGTAATAATCTAGGATAGCAGAGAGGAAAGAGATAAGAACCTTTGCCATGCTTTTACTGGCTTGTCTTATTAAACCACCCAACTCTATTGATCATCAACACAGGTTACTGCACCCAGAAAACTATGGAGGAAGATGAAGCAGCAGCTGGAGGGAAAATAACACTTGTGTTTGCTACTTCTCAATGTAACTGAAATTCACAAGGTAGTGAACCACTCAAGAAAAGACTTGGTGGAAAGTTTGGTGGAGGTCAGCCACTGAGGTCTTAGCATTTTGCAGCTTCTTTTTGGTGTACAAAAACAATCCATGCGGTCATGACAGACAAAAAAAAAAAAAAAAAAAAAACACACACTACCTTCAATGACATCTAGGAAAAACCTGGGCCTATAATTCATTCAATATATAACAGTTTTAGCACTAATTATATAAATACATGCATGACAAAAATAACTATCAGTATATATTGCTCAGCTGCAGGGTGCTTCATGTTTGGAACAATAATGAAAACCATTACATTTCAAATAAAATTTATTAACACAAATCTATGATACAATATTGTGATGTTTGTGGGGAAAAAATATGACGATTCTGAATAATGAATCAACACCTTTTATAAACAGAACTGTTCCAAAGGTATGCCAAAGAAAACAGTCTAAGCCACAGCCTCAGTGGCAATCTGTTCCATTTGTGGTGCCAGAAAGGTGTGTAGTGCTAAGCTGAATAGAGTCCACAAGAAAGCCTGTTCCACAAGCAAAGTGCTGATATCAGCACAATGTTCCCCACTGTCCGTCCTTGAAGCAGTTCCTCTGGGGGCTAATAGCCCTGACTGACGCATCTCATGTCTGGGTGAAATTATCTGTGATCAATTTGGCAGAGATACAGCTTCTGCATGCTCACTCTTCCACAGGGACCACAGCACCCCACCACATTTAGCTGATGAAACTTCCACAACCTGACCAAGCTGAGCCACAGTAAATACCTTCATCTCTGCCCTGGCAGCATTTCACCAATTGTGTTTCCTACTAATAACAGAGGTACTATGTCACTAAAGTCCTTGGTGTGCTGAATCATTCATCTGCTCATATTTCTAAGCTCTGAAATTTCTAAGCTGACTGGTTTACATACATCTATTGCCTTATTTATTCATCATATTTATTAACCAATAATACCAGGATAACTCAGAGTGATTGTATGGGGAAAACTATAATTGACAGCTAATTTCCCTCTTTGCACAAATGCAGTCAATTAGCCAAAATATGTTTAGTATATGAAGCTTTAGCTGTAGCTATATAGTTAATGTAGAAAAAATTAATGAAAGCTTTGTGCCATTAAATAATATGCAGAGACCTAGCAAGTACGTGGAAATGGCATAAACCTAACCCCCCAAAATCAGACCTGAATAAACACGTGCGAAGAAATCCTTGAGTTTAACAATTCGCTTCCAAGTCTGAATCACTCTTCAATCTACCTACACAATTAAAGCAACGTTTCTTTACATATACAAAATTGCTAAGCTCTGATTCTAATTTGAAAACAAAAATGATGAATCATCAAGCAAATATGTAATCATGATTATGTAATGTCCCAGCCTAGTACCTAACAAGGCCACTGGCATCTCTTATGCTAAACATACATCACTAACCCATACTTGGGTGTCTCTGATGTAAACTTGTCACTAAAAAACTTAAGCACATCAACTGAAATTCACCATCTATCCAAACCAGTAGAGCATTCATTGAAAGAGTATTTTTTAAGAAACACCCAAAACACAATTTGCAGCTCTGTGGCACAGAGTGGGCGATTCTTTGTAGACATAACTGATTGTTTCTCATTATAAGGAAAACTATGAGGCATGAGATTACATATATGGGAATACAAGCTGTGCCTAGGGTTACTTACACAATCCAATAGAAATTCACGTAGAGGAGTCCTCAGCACAACTTATGACACATACAGGTCAGCATACAAAACCAACGCTTTATATTCAAAGCAGCTTCTCTAAATTTAATAGCAACAGGCAATAATAACTAGTCATTTTAAAGAAGAAGAAGACAACAACAACAAAAAAAAAAAAAACAGGGACTATGTATTGCTGGATATTTTTGAGGAAACAGTTCATTAGAGGAGAAACGCAGTACTGGAAGGCTAGTTGCCAGCATTATTTTTACTCTTCGAGACACGCCAGGGCAGTGGTGGCGTAGTGGTTAGGGCGTTGGCCGCATGATCGGAGGATCAGGGGTTCGAACCCCTTCCCGATAGGTTGCCCCTTAGGTACCCTTGAGGAAAATGCCGTCCCCGTCACGCTCCTATAGCCGATAGGCTGGGGACCTGTCCAGGGTGTGTCCCCTGTCCTTCGCCCTGTGCGAGTTGGGATGGACTCCAGCGACGCCGCTTGGGACACTTTGCCATATGCAAAAACTAAATTTATCTTCTAACCATATAGAGAAAATAGATTTTGACCAGTGAAGGAAATCTATTCTCTACCTATCTACCCCAAGTTCAGTCAGGGCAGCCATGGTGTATATGGTGCATGGTGTACATTGGTGTATATGAAAAAATTAAACACATTCAATATTCACACCTCAATAACCTGAGGTAGTTTGGATGTCATTCTTACATCATGCAAAAAAAGATGGTCGACTATAGACAGCCAAGTTGAAAAGAACAGTCAATGTGTACGGAATAACTTCTGAGCATGGCGGTGAAATTGAGAGTTAGATGGACTACAGAGGGTAAACCCATGAATATCTATACATATATTCTGTACATAATCTCTCTTGTTAAACTTCATGCTTGCTTTTTTCTGTGTAGAAAGCGCAGACCATCAGCTTAAAAATTGCCTTGCTGTCATCTGCCTTGTTCTCATCTAAAATTATATTAAGTTATACAGTAGAAACAGTTGATGGGAAATTGGAAGCAGTAGTCAGAACTCAACAACCCAGCCACTAGGGAGGCGCAAGCCAGTATATTTCATTGGGTAGATTCTGAGCCTGGATAAATGGGAAGGGTTATGTCAGAAAGTTTTTTCTCCAAATTAATATGGAGAACGATACAAATTTTCATATAAGATTGGTTGAGGGCCCTGTTAACAATGACCACCACCAGTTCTGTTAGCCAACAGGGTAGGAAAGGAAGGAGAAGAAAAAGAGGAGGAACGCATGACGGGAGGCAGGTGAACAAAAGGAAAGGTACAAAGTCAAAATGCAATGTTCATGTAGGAATTAAGACCAAATTGCTTGGAAACTATTATAAAAGTGGTAAGGAACAGCTATAAAGGTGCTTAGTGTGACATCTGGGCAGAAGAAGAAAGCCTGGTGGATGAAACTGGAAGTTAAGGAGTGTATACAGAGGAAGAGGCTGACATGGGATAATCAGATGAAGAGAGTGAACAGTACAATGAGAAAGAATGCATGGCAAAGAAAGAGGTGGAAAACATTGAGGGTAAGGTTAGACAAGGCTAGACAGAAGGACAGAGCTGGGAAAGATGTGCAGCAGGTTAGGGTAGTGATAATAAAGGATAGGGATGAAAACAAATCCCATTAAATCCAATTGAGAGGATTTCAGGATTAGAGGCAGGACCTTAAATGAGAAGTTTATGTGCCAAAATGAATGAATTAATCCAGAGGCAACTAAGAGGTTTGGGCCAAAATACTTCCACAGCTATGTGAAAGCCTGATATCCAGTAACAGGAAGGGTTTGGTTGTAGTTGTTACTGGTAAATTTGACGTAACCTATTGTTCAATTTAAGGAGCATTTATTTTTCACATGTTAATGGATACTGCATTTCATAATTCTATAAATGTACTACCTCACATTTTGTAAAGATTACATTTTTATTAAACTTTTTGACATTCATTTTGACACATCAAATCAAGAGCGTGTCAAATTTTTTTCACTAAACTGTATAAAAGGTATGTTGAATCTAAGCAGCTGTTCAATGTCTATATTTGAAAATAATATTGGTTCATTTAGATATAGTCTGATATGAGCACGCATTCATATCTTCAGTAGACAAGATTAAGAACAAAAATGCTTATTTGATGTCACCTGTGGATTTTCCTCATAATACACAAATTGTAAAACTGGTTGATTTAAACTGTTAAAATATAGTTTGTAAAAAATGCAATTTCACAGAATGCCAATTTAATAAGACACTAAATAATCTTTAAACACAATCATTTTGTGTAAGCATCATCACTTTTCTTTTCAAAGCTATATTTCATCCCTGTCACAGAGGATTAAGAAAAAAGAAAAAGTGATTTCCATTTTAACAGCCTGTGCAAACAGAATATATTTAAGTTCACATTTGTTTCTTTCAGAAAGCCACACGAAACTCCATAGTGTGAGCCAACTAACAGCTTGTTATTGTTATTCACTGCCATCTAGTGACTGAATAGTGCAACTGAAACTAATTTAGATTTTTTTTGACACAAAAATGTGTCTATATTGCATTTCATCTCTGAATTTACAAGTTGATCAAAGTACATAAAAAATATTGCTACTTACTGCAAGAGTAAGCAGTAAAAGATAAGGAGTAAAATAAAGAAAATATTTACAAAGGGTGTAATGTTCTATTTCTCTAGTTTTTTTTATAGGAGCTGGGGAAATCTACCCCAGACTTGTTTTCAGGCCAGCAGAACAGAAACTTTTACTCAGTACAGTAAATAGCATGACTGTTTTGAAAAAGTTGATACAAAGGACACTGGAAAAATGCAGACAAAATTTTAGATGAATAATGAGCAGGAGTGGAAAAGGCATTAGTATAATGCTTCTTGTATGAAGAAAGAAGACTTTGGACTCCTTACCGGCGGTCATGATTTGCACAGTCCAAGGATGCCTGCCCATTAACACCTGGTAAGATCTCCACATACCTGCCATGTTCTCCTCTCTCAAACAGAGCTGCTGAAGATTTGAAGATCACTGGGGGGAATCATCAAGCGGAATTTTTATGTACATTTTTTATATATTTATTTTTTTAAATTCCTCATGATTAATTGCACAAAAAAATGCATTTATCCATAAATTAAAAAAAAAACTAGACAAATATTAGTAGACAACGTTTGGCAAATAGATCAAATTAGACAATCTACTTAAAACATGTATCATCTATAACGCGGGTTTTGAATGTGCAGTGCACATTGTCAGATGCAGAAATACAATATTATTCACCATCATAAATTCATTCACCAGTCACAGTTATCTTTGCTGTTGTCATGGTGGAAAAATCATCCATTAAGTCTTTTGTCATTAAAAAACTGCATCATGAATAGGTTTCCTTTTAAAGCCAATCACAAATGTAATATAGTAAACATAAATAACAGTAGTTCTGTGAAACGTTTTTTTTTTCCCCTTCTGATCTCCAAAACAAAATTGTACAATAAAAAAAAACAAAAAAAAAACATGAGTGAACAGAACGTTTTAAAATTATTTGAGGTTTAATGAAAGATAAATATTATTCACTTGAAAATATAATAGCCACTCAACCAGCCAATGTACCACATTTAACTGAAAAGGGGGAAAATCAGGACTGCAGCCAGTCCAGTTCTCTGGACACCTTTTCCACAATATATAGTTTAAAAAGGTCTCACCAGCCAGCACCCAATGCCTAAAAAAGGCCAGTATAACATTGAAAACTCATTCAAGTCACAGAGAACCCAAGAAGAACATCTAAGAAGCTGCAGGCCTTTCTCTGCTCAGCTAATGTCAATGTCCATGATCCTATCCTTTGAAAGACATTGGGCAAAAAAGGTGTCCACGGTACTTGAATGGCCAAAACCACTTTATAAGCATGAGTAACAAAGGCTTGTCTAATATTTGTCAAAAACACAGTAAGTACCCACAAAACCTTTGGTCTAACATGTTATGGACGAGTCAGAAGTGGGTTATGAAGCAGGACAACAACCCATAGCATAACAATCTAACCTCTAAATGGCTGATTGAATCAATGATTTAATAAGATTTTGATGTGGACTAGTCAGAGTCCTTAGGTGAGTTGAAGCCTAAGTCAAAAGGTGAGTTAAACCAGATGTTTGAGCAGGGAAACCATCAAACTGTGCTGGACCCTCCAGGAGAAGCAGCTGCAGAATATACAAAAAAGGATGAACAGATTCAACAAAAAAGTTGAGACAGACGAACAGACCCGCTGGAGACAGACTGACGGACAGACCCATTGGAGTTGGACAGATAGACAGATTTTTTAAAAAAAGGTTTTACCTGAGTTCGAGTAATGTAGCTGTGTTCAAGAGGTGGAGAAGGGCAGCAATGAAAGTATTTTTCCTCTGCTCTCTTCAGAAATTCAGCACAACTTTTTAAGCAGAGATGATTCTGCACACACCATGCACAACATTTACTTCAACACACAAACACACGGTGCTTAACAACAGTAACTAAGTGTGGCATTTTATTGGTTTCTTTCACAGAGAGCGCATTTTAAACTGTTGTTTCTCCTGTGAGAGGCTAAGCGAGTTAACCTCATTAATAGTTAACCACAAAACCTGGTCGGTGATTGCAAACAAACAATACATTACCCTTTAAAATTCATTCCAATGGTAAGTGACCATTTGACATTTACTAATAACGTGTCCTGCCTTTTGTGAGCGGTGGAAACAGGCTAGCTAACACAGCGGGCCATTTTTTTTTTTTTTTTTAAGTGAGAACTTGGTAAAGGTAGCACTCACATGAAGTCGCTGCAGCGTAACTGCTGAATGTTACAAAATATTCCATCCCTATGAAGCTTCAGGAGTTTTAATAACCGGTAAAGTGCTAGCTAGCGCAAGTTAGCCAGCTACAGAGACGAACGCATTACCGAGTCTCTTCCCCCTGATGGAGTCGAAAATGAATCACTTTTCTCAACCGATTCTTCTGAAGGCGTCGGACCCGATTCACAATTGAATCGAACTATTAGCGTCTACTGTTGGATTTACTGACCGATCCTTTAGTAATCTTTTGAAACCTTTACGATTCTCGCTCAGCGTTTAACCACATAAATCGCAATATATTATAACACGCTCACATCGACAACCCCTTTAAATTCAATCGTGTTTTATAAGCTTCAAGTTTCTTGTGCTTAGTGCATGGCTGAATGGCAAATCAGACTCCACAATCAGGTATAAGTGGCGAATGTTTATAAAAAATAATAAACATTTAATTAGTAAAAACTGGTGAAATTAATGATTGAATCGTACACCATTCATTCAACCCCGTTCGAAAGAATCGGTTCGATAAAGCAAGCGAACGGACAGCTACTGTATCTCCTTGACTTTTGCAGAAGTTTTCAGGGCCATGTGAGTGTGATTAACAACAGGGTTGGCAAACGAGCGTTAAATGACACACATCGGACTTTTAATGACTTTTTACAGCGCAGATCAGGAACTTTTATTTTGAAAGAACCCCTCACAATCATATACAAACCTTATTTATTAGTAATTATGAAATGTAACGTTCCCCTATTTAAAATCAGAGTAGCCACATCGTGCACAAGAGAGTAAAAATATTTTACACGGAAAAGCCACATCGCATTGTTGTGTACTTTACAAAATAATATTACTTTACAGGAACAACTTATTAAGCACAGACAAGCTGCCAAGTTAAGCTCAAGATGCTTTATTGCGCTTTAAAAGGAATATCAATGCTCTGCATTATGGCAATGGCTTTGGGAGTCAGTCTGAACAAAATAAATCCAACAAAACGTTCACATTTCACTCAGTGATGTAAAATAAATAACATTTCCAAAAAATGTGTTTGGACACTGTAACCAGTATATCTCCAAGTTGAAAACTGTCAAGTATTGAGATTATATATGTTAGATTTCTTTAAGTTTGTACAGTTTTAAAGTACTGAACATACAGTCAGCAACATAAACAGCACATTTAGAGACTCCTACTACATAATCACACAAACAAAGCTACTAACATTCAATTCAACTACTATGCAATGTTCCTCTTTAAGCTTAATGTGATCCCATTTAATATATGATCAGTGTCAAAACTGGCCTGCCCTTACAAGTTCATTAATAATTCAATTAACTTGCTGAGATGGAAATCAAGGCATTACTTGGCTTTCTTAGTTTTTTTGTATCAGCTTGCACATACCTCCCCTCTATAAAATATTTGTCAGATGTTTCAGACCAAAACCCTATCAAAGGTTTTAAACAATGTGCCTGGCGGTGGACAACTCATTTAAGTACTTAAGTTCACTTTTAGAGGCATTAAACAAGTCTAGTACATCTAACCACCAATGCGAAAATTCTGACTTGACCAAGATTCTCTAAAATAACAACTTTTGATATGTTGATATCTTAATCAGAAAATGTCTAATTTCAATTCATAATTTTCACTTAGTTTGTTTAAAGAATACAATGAAGCATTGCCAAAAGCAATACCTGGTTTCCACCTATTTTAAAAGTAGTTAAACATCAATGAAAAAGAGCAGAACTTGTTTAGTTTATTATGCAGCTCAGGCAATTAAAGTACTCTGAACCAAAGAATAAAAATGTTGGCTGATATTGTTTTCCCACCTGCTAGCCTGTACAATTACTTCAGACTCAAATACTGAATTACTGTATTGATGTCGACTGCCAAGGCCTCCACCACTGCATGCTTTATGTACATTTTTTAAGCAACATTTTTCAATGTGGTCCAAAGGCACAAGAAGCAGTTAAGCAATTGAAAATGACTGAGCTGTGCTGGAATGTGCTGGTAGTAAATTCTGTTGAATGTCTGACATGTTCAGTCACACAGAATTGTGAATTTACATTCTCTTAAGACATGGCATGTTAACAAATTAGAAAAATAAAATAAAATGTGCAAAGATTTAGCATATAATTTTATATTTTTCCAATTTTTTTTTTCTTTAACTATGCATTAAATTTGCAGAAGCTTGTCTCTGTAGATGATGTGCAGAAAATCAACAAAAGATGTGCACTGAAGGCTTTAAAACTTTTGCTAACAATCAAAACAACTGTATGCAGGGCGGGCATCTCAGAGCTTGACAAAGCTGGCATACCTTGGGTTGGCTGGACATAGCTAGATATCATGCAGCCCCAGAGTTGATTAAACTGAGTGTTGTTTTATGCATCAGACACTTACTTTGCCCGATGTTTAAAGTAATAATTTGTTATTTCAGTTTTTCAGCACTGTGATCCACCAAGGCAGATAAAACATTAAATACATTATATACATTTAAATAGTTATTCAAGTAAGTCCATCTGAAAATGGCAGCAAAGTTAAATTCCTATACATTTAAACAGATTCTCTCAAGACTTACTGAGCATAACTACTGGAAAATAACTTCCCTTTGGACCTTTTCTCAAAACATCTGTGATAAACTGAAATGCACTGCTACACACACACACACACAAAATGTTCACGAGCAAGCGACAAGGAAGCTTCCCTTGAGAAAAAAAAAAGTAAAGAACCATACCTCATCTAAAACTCAAGTGTTTAAAACAAAAACAAATGAAGCTGATCCTGTGTCAGTACACTGAAACCCCCTGCACTTGATGTAAGCAGATTCATTTACTATACAAACCTGTTCATTAAGGCCATGTTTACAGCTGGTATTAACATATATCTTGGGTGATGTATTCTGTTAGGTGAACTGATCAATATACAGCTACAGGGGTTAAATGTGTCATATAACCTAACATTTACAGAGTGAACACTAAACCATCCAGGGGCTTTCCCCAAGGGTATCCAAGGACTATCCAATAAACTGCCTCACCTTGGGAAAAAAACAGCTTTGTATTTGTTTCTAAGTTGTGTGACCATTCCCTGTGTTAGCATTTCATTGGAATAACTTTAAACCTCTAAGAATGCTAGGTGTAAACAACTCAAATTAAGATCAAATCAATTAAGATGCTGCTCCCAAATGAACAGGGCCTGAAGGTCCTTTAAAAAGCAAAGAATCATGAAGTCAAATCAGTGTTGATGCTGGTTTAGATTTCCTTGGAGAGGAAACTTGAAAGTATTTTTCTGGCTTGTTTACATTAAAACAGGCACTTCAAGCAAAGCTGAGTTGGAAACCCTTCTTCTGGGGTGAGAATACTTTGATCTCAGATTGTGCTGTAGCGAGAATGGTGCCAAAATGGAGACTGACATGGTGGAGATAACAAAAAGCAGTCACTGCCACATAAATGAGTAAGTGCTTCTCTGATTTTCATTTACAACACACACACACAACTGAGCCTTAGTAGTCCATCCCCTCATCGCTTTCATACCAGTCAGATGGAGCATCTGTTCCAAAGTAACGGTCACCGAAATTACCTGTGGAACACAAAACTTTGGATCAGTTTATTATTTAACATCACATCTTAAGCTATTTATGGAGGAACATGGGGTTGTATAATAATTGATCAGCTGGATTTCAGTTATTTTAAAATAAATGTTCTTTAAATGTTCTTTCATTCTTTGCTGCCTGAGGACAACACTAAGCTACAGTGAGCATACTTCAGACTTTTAAACACAATTACTGTTTATTTGCTGAGATTAACATTGTAGAAATGGCCTGTGAAATATAACGAGCACAAAAAAGTACCAGTCTTGAATACTGAAATTGGCAAGAAAAAGCCAATGTAACTTGAGTAACCCAAGCTTAAACTTAAACATAAAATGTTACTTTAAAAATCTGCTCCACTTTATTAGTCTATTAAAAAGATGAATTTTGTTGATTTTAGTTTTTGTTTATTAAAATGCTCATCATCTTAAAACAGACCTTGTTAACCAGCTTAGAAATATTCTACTAAAAACTCACCGATGCCTGGAATAATGTGGAACTCATCATTGACCTTCTTGTCCACAGCTGTGGTGATGATGCGCACTTTAGGGAAGGCATAGGCCACAGAGTGGACACCCATTTCTGCCATTAGCAGAGACAGCAGGAAAATCTTATCCTCCTGAACATCATGGTCCTGAAACCAAGAAAATTATACAGTCTGCAAAGAAGAGTGGGTTTCATTGGATCTCATATCCACAGAATGAACAGACTGATTTAGTTTGCAGTATGAGATTTTTTTTCTGGGGTGGGGAGCAGGGGAAGAGGGCATTTTTAATAGTCTTTTTATTAATCAAATTGTTAGACTTCAGTTTTTCCTAGCTGTTTTACAGTTTTTGGTTCCAGTGTGTTAACAAGTTGAATAAAAAGCTAATTAAAAATGAAAAATAGTGGAACATCATCATAATGACAAAAGTGTTGTGAAAGTCTATTCTATTTTTGTATATCATCCACTCTTAGTTTGTAGGTCCAGTTTATTTTGGGCCAGTTTAATATGTTTTGAAAAAAAGTACTTCATGTACTTGGCTGAAGACTGAATAGTCAGTCTCAAAAGTAAGATGTACATTCTGCTACACTAAAAAGTAAAACTGACAGATTGACATTGGGTGATCACTTAAATTACTTTATGAGATCTATACCTAAAGCTGTGTTTTAAAAAAATATATTTTTTGATGCATTCACAAAAAAGCAACTTCATTCTAAATAGTTTGGTCAAAATAAAAACTCAAACTGAAGAGTGTATTATTATTCTAATACTTATATTTCATTTCTTTCAACCACTGCTCTTACATAAACAGAAAGCACTGAAACACAAAAAATATAAAAGTCTCACACTGTATATGATGTCTAAAAATACAGTCTGTTTGACAGTTCATTCAAACAGCTGAAGTAGGCCTCCATGCCCTTTTTCAGCAGTAGACTTTGTTAGCCAGTTCTAACACGAGCAAGGCCAGTCAGGAATGTGTGCTTTTCATAAGAGTGGGGTCAAAGATCCTGTAGAAAGGATATTTGATTTCTGTATTAAAAAAAAAAAAGGTAGAGAAAAGTACAGACAAGAATTCTGTAGTAGGAGTTTGTTTCAAAAAGGATTTAAATTCTACTCTTTATCTGCTAACCCTGAGGCTGGAGTCAGTCTGTGTTATGCCATACTTAAAATGTTGTCTGCTTTTATTGTTCCCTGTACTTGGGTTTACATATAACAGGGATCTAATTCCCAGGCCTGACAACCACTTATTCTGCAAATTTCTGTGAACCATCCAATGAGGTGCTGATACATTAAAGTACAATATTTTTATATAGATGTTAAATGCCATACATAAAAACATAATCTTCAGTCCATTTATGTAACATAAACTGCATATTTAATTTTTAAATCCATTTTTGTGATGCTACTAAAAGCTTATATATCTCCTCATTTGCAATTTACAGTAGATTAGCCCTGCTTATTAACAACAAAGTTATAAATGCAGAGCAGGTAACTCAAATAGTTAATGAAGGGATGAAAATGAAAACAAAATTTTTTTGATAAATACAATTACACGGACATAGATTCCCCAGCCACTTTATTAGGTTCACCTGTTCACGCTTGTTAATGTAAATATTTAAAATCAACCACTGACATGGCAGCAAAATGTAGGCACAAATATATTGACAGGACAGCCTGATCAAACCAAGTTCAGTCAGAACTGCGGAAGGACAATTCAAGTGCCTTTAAGTGTGGCATGGTTGTTGGTGCCAGGCAGATCCTGGGGCATAGTCCCTAACCACTAAGCCACTGCTGCCCCAGGAAACTTAGTCTAAGGTTGCACAGGCTCACCAACATTGGAAAATACATGACTGGGAAAACATTGCCTGGCCTCATGAGTCTCAATTGCTGAGAAAATATTCAGGTCAGAATTTAGCATCAGACAACATGAAAGTATGGTAAAGATTCACCCAGTGTCGTATAAACGTTTCAGGGTGCAGCTGGTGGTGAGATGGCCACAGTCATCTTTTGATGGCTTTTTCCAGCAGGATAAATCATGTCATTAAACTCAAATAATCTCAGACTGGTTTCTTGAACATGACAATATGTTCACTGTGCACAAATTGCCTCCACAGTCACTAAATTTTAACCTAATAGAGCACATTTTGGATGTGATAAAAAAAGATTTGCATAAATTATGATAGGAGATTTGGATGTGTAACTTATATTTAGCTCAATATGGAGCAAAATCTCTAAAGAATTTTTGAAGCATTTTGTTGAATCTATGCCATGTAGGTTAAAGTCGTTCTCAAGCCAAGTTGTAGCTGATGAGTGTAGGGAGACATCAGGGAAAAAGATAAACTAAAAGAAAAATGGCCCCTTTCATAAGTGTCGCTATATGTGCTGGACGAGACTGAGCACAAAAATGTTCAAGGTGTTTGGTTGTCAGGACTGGATCTGGGAACCCTTGACATTTCAAATTCTAATTCCAACATAGCCCAACTAAACAGCTAAAAAAAAAAACCTGGTGAATTAACAGTGTTCCTTTTACCCATACTGTAAACAGGTCTAACATAAACTGTACAGCAAGCAAGTGTGTATATATTGATGAGGGGGGGTTTTACTTAAAAATATGTTTTGTTTCTGATTCATTTAGATGCCCCACCAAAACCTATTAGTTAAATTAGTTAACAACATAATGCAAGCTTTATATACTCACTACCAATTTTTTTAATCTGTGTATAAAACACCCCACTACAGAGTTTGTCCAAAAACAGTCAGAAAAACAAACATACCAAACATTTAGTAAAAACTGAATGAGAGAAACAACAATGACAATGGTGTCTTACAAGCAAAACTCGAACAGCCATGAGAGCAGCAGCCCCTGTAGACACCGTGCTGTCCATCAGGATCACATAGTCCTCACTGATGTCTTTTGGCAAACGCAGATAATGAAGCTGAGGAGCAAAGCAGGTTATTGTAGTATAAATCTGACAATATAATATTGCATGTAGAAGTATAATAGTTTTTTCTGCTGTTATGCAGCAGATATGAAGTAAAAGCAGTCTGGCAAACAGAACTAAGCCTGACGCGTCGAATTGCCAGCAGGGGGCACTGGTGACATTCCACCCATAAGTAGTTTTGGTAGAGTGAGTGTAGGAAAAGCAGTTGAGGGTGGACAAAGGACAGTGATTTAGAGGCTCACATGCTTTATGTTAAACAGATGTTTAGAAGTTTTCATCATCAAGCTCAATATTCTCTATATGGGTATCACTAGCTTAAAGTAACTGTCATGTTAACATAATCTTTCCTTCATCATGGTAACAGGTCTAAGAGTTCTTAAGGATTAGAAAAATGGGAAAATATTACATACTCTAAAACTGGGCTCAGAACAGTTGAGAAGAGAATAAAATTATTGTTTGTACCTCAGGCTCTCCAGTGTCATGGTTGGTCTGAATGAGAATTTTCCCCAGTCGAATGTCTTTACACACTGCCATCAAGGCCTGCTCCATGGTCTCTCCTGCACGCAAAATGGATACCCCTGTGATCTACACACAAACAACAAACAAACAAGCACACAGAATTATACTATAATAAATATGATGTGGATGGCATGGCGGCATATTGAGTAGCACTGTTGCTTCACACCAAGAAGGGTTTGATTCCCATATGCGGTGATCTGGGACCTTTCTGTGTGGAGTTTGCATGTTCTCCCTATGTCTGTGTGGGTTTCCTCTGAGTGCTCTAGTTTCCTCCAACCACCCCAAGACATCCAAATCACATGGAATGGAGATACTAAATTGCCCCCTATGTCTGAGTATGTATTTGAGAGTGTTTGTGTGTCTGCCCTCCGGTGGACTCGCGACCTGTCCAGGGTGTGTCACCACCTTTGCCCTCTGAGAGCTGGGATAGGCTCCAGCCTGACCCTAATCAGGACAAACAGCTAAGAAAAAGAATGAGTGACTATGCCTAACCTTACCATAGCCTTAACTTCAATAACCAACATAATCTGTCTGGATTTTGTCAGCAAAATGTCCCTTTAACAGTTTTTCTGGTATCTCTATTATAATGAGAACATCTGGTTCCCAAAAAGGAAAAAACCTGATAAAAACCTCATGTATTATATAATTTCATATTCAGTCAGTTAAACTCCTAATTGTAAACATTTATATAAAATAGAAGAACATGTTAATTTTTTAAATATTGGTAACTTTTAATACAGACCCTTTTGCCACTGAGTCTTTTCCCTTCATATGTGGTCCCTTGTGGTGTCTCAACAGACACTGGCTGTGGAGAAGGAATAGAGCAAATTAAGAACATATACTACAAATTAGAGTCTTTTCTAATTTGTAATGCTCTAATTTTAAAAATTCTTTTAAAAATGTACCATTTGAAATATTTTAGAACATAGAATATAAGAATATGGAATATAACAGAATATAAGTTTAGACACTGCAGTAAAAAACAGATCACTGGGAATACTACTCTCATAACAATAAAGTTAATTTACTACAGTTTAAAATCCTGTGGTCACTGATGGGTGAGCTGCTACTAACCTTCAGTGGCAGGAAGGAAAGGGCATGCTCAATGAGGAGCCTCATTAATCTCTTGGAGTAGAAAATAAATTCATCCCGGTTAGTTTCCTTATTCCTGCAGGAGCAAAGACATACAGTTGATTAACTGGACTCTAAGATACATGGCTAGTGTTCAAAGCAAAGAAAAAAAGAAAAGAAATGGCAACAATGTGACAGGAGCTAGGTAAAGAAGGTCACACACCACTGGTATATTACAGTGTATATTATATTATACACAGTGGTATATTACAAGTCTTGCTGGGTTAACATATATGAAGACAAATGTACAGGCACTATATTCATGCTGTAAACAGAATTATGCCAGGTTCAGACAATTACAGACCCATTCTGAAGCGATTTTCAGTGTCAGGCCTGAATGCTAACATTAGAGATGACAGGGGCCTTTGCCTCTTTAAATGTGGCAACCTACTAGGACTGATGTGGCATCTGGGATTCTCCACAACAGAGTAAGGCAGGATGGCACTGTGAATGAATAACTTGACACCATGTATATTGTAAAAGGCAAAAGAAATCATGCAGTCCAGTCCTCAGTGCTAATCATCATTTCATTTGATAAACTATTTTCTCAAAATACAAAAGAGAACAAACTGCTAAAAAAGCCCGAGTGCTTATTTTGACAGTGAAAGTGCAATGAACATTTCAGGGCAGTAGCTGGACCATAGGGCCATGTAAGAAGGTGGCCTGATGTTATTAATCCTGCTTCCCTTTTATGTGATGTGGATGGCCAGGTGTATATGTATTGCCTATTTCGGAAAAAAGCTGGCATCAGGATGCACTACAGGTAGAAGACAAGCAAGTGGAGGAAATGTCATGCTTTGGGCAATTTTCTCCTGAGAAACCGTGTGTCCTGGCATTCATGTGTTTGTTACTTTGACACGTATCACCTATCAAAATATTGTTCCAGTCCAAGTACACTCTTAAATGAAAGTGAAAAGTGAAAGTGACAACCCTTGTCATTGCGAGGTCACAGCACAGCACACAGTGAACCACAACAAAATTGGACCTCTGCATTTAACCCATGCAAACACTGTGCAGCTATTGAAAGCGCCCGGGGAGCAGTGGGACGGTACCTTGCTCAAGGGTACCTCAGGACAACCTACTGGTGAAGGAATTGAACCCACAATCTTCAGATGCGGGGGCAACTCCCTAACCACTAGGCCACCGCTGCCCCTCAGATGGCAACACAATCCCTGCTGGCAGTGTAAGATGATGCAAATGGCTGCAAAAACTGTTTGGCAATGGAAAACCAGTTTGATCCATGAAGGCTTCACTGTGCAACTCAAGATTTAAGGAGCTGCTGGCAACATATTTTTGCTAAATACCGCAGTACATCATAAGTGTCTAATGGGGTCAATGCTTTGCCATGCCTTTGCAACATGAGAGGGACCTACACAATATTAGGCAGGTGGTCTTATGTTATGGATGATCAATGTATACTGAAACGTGGTATCATCAAAAAAGTCCTAATCACTTAATCACATAAGGAATGTCTCTGATAGAATTAGATTTGTTAAAATTATTCCCATCTGCAGCACTGTGATGCAATAAAGATCTAAAGATAACTAAAGAGAGGCAGGTCATTTTTTTTATATAAATGGAACAATCTTGGTAAATAATACTTTATTTAATTATGTTTTAAAGATTACATGAGTGGGACAGCAGGGACATGAAATAACCTGGGGAAAAATATCAATTTTGATTTCAGATTGACTTTATGGTCTTGGGCCTCAGTTTTATATAAATGGATAATGTGTCTCAGTTACATTTTGTCTCCTGTTTTTAATTCAATTCAATTTATTCTTGTATAGCGCCTTTTACAACAAAGTTGCCCCAAGGCACTTTACATTGATGCAATTACATTTTAATGTAATTAGTGTGACCATACCTGATGATAGTGTGCATTCCCCGGACTTGAGGGGTGCTCTCCATAACACTGAGCGTCTTGGGCAGAGGCTGACCCTGATGTGCCGATGCCAGGGCAGATCTACATAACACAGGCACAAAGTTAAGACTAGAATCAGCAGTTATTGTAAAGAAGCAGTGCATTTGCACAAACACACAGACTGCTGTTATTTCAAGCCAAGAAAAAAGTAAAATATGCAGATATTTTACTTCTCCTTCAATATGTATGGATTCTAAAATGTTCAAGAATCCCAGGCGATATGTTAATATCTTAAAGAAATATTTCAACATTTTCCTACAAAAGAGTTTTTCCAGAGTTTTCAATTTGTAGTTCAGGTTTCTTGGTTAATAAAAAAAAATTGTGTTCTGAAGTGAGAATGTGAGAATGTTTCCTTCAAAAACAGCATAGCTTTTAAGAACATTCAGCCATAGGATTGCAGACAACTCAAGCTGGTAAATAAGAATCCTAGCTAACTAGATGAGAACAAAAAATTAACATTTTGTTAGAATACTAGAATAATGGGAGTATTTAATGCATTAGATTAATCAAACAATAAACTAAGAATGTAGTATCATTACACTACTTTTGAACATTTGGCTTTGGAATGTTTGCCCTGTGGAAACATGGGAGATTTCACTAAATAATTTTTTTAGAAGCCTAATCTTCACAACAAAATCTTATATTGTAAAAACTAGGAAAACATGTTTTAAGAAAATGTTGGAATTGTCCTTTAAAGAAGAACTATGAGACAATTGCAAAGATTAACAACAACAATGCTCTGCAAGAGAATGGTGACTACGCCAGATCTTGAACCACATCATGAACAACTGAATGGAGAATTTATTCTGCAGTTAATTAGTAATCTAAATACCCAGTTTCTTTCATTGTTGTTGCCTGCCATAACAAAGATCAGCTCAAACACTCAAGCCCAAGTACTATAATGTCTTGGACAAAATAAAAAAAATATATTAAAATATTAGTCTGGCATTCACAAGAAAGATGAGAAAGTTAAAACAAAGAAAAGCAAGCACCTTGCCTTCAGTAAGTAAGTAAAACAAATCTCTGAAAAGAGGTGAGGGCAAGAAATGCAGAGGTGTGTCAAAGATGGATCAGCAACAAACAAAAAAGACAAATGGACAAGACACATCAGAAGTGGAACAAAAGGGATGCAGGAGTTTATCCTCACATATCCCAGCGGAGCTTCCTCTGGAGAAGGTGACACAGATTCATTGTGATGACAAGAGACAGAGAAAGAGGAAGGAAAAGAGAACACAACCCCATTAAAGCTCAAAGTCAATTCAGCTCCAGCCATGATGGGAACTGCACTGGTGGATAGTCACCCTGATTTAGCCAGGATGTGCATGTGTGTCTGGATAGCGATTATCAGGTTTAGGGGGATATTTCTATGGTTCTGAAACACTAAGTTTTCTTAAGCATCTTTACTTTGAATGAATTAGACTTGCATTATTTTTTAATTTTCTAAAAGGAACCAATGCACACTCTCCATTTACCCACTAAATAAACTATGCCTTTTCAAACTTAAGCATTAAGCAAAACCATTGGATCACCCCCTCACCCATGTAAGCAAACATCATTGGAACACCAACAGTGCAAAAAGAGACAAGTACTTACATAAAAACGTGATACTATTGTGTATCATGTTGACAACAACTTTTAACATGTTACATTTATGAGCTAACACTATCCAATTAGTAAGCATAAACAGTTTATCAAGTCTCTTCTTACATTTCTGCAGTGTAGTGGGGAAGAACAACAAAATGACAGAAAGAAAAAGACAGAGGGATGGGAGAGGAATGTAGGGAAGAGGGGGGTTGGATTGGCAGTCATACCTCACTGTGATTTCACGCTGAGACGAGTTAGAGTGCATTCGGTCAGGGAGGGGTTTAGCGAGTATCGTTACAAACACGCACGGCCAAGGAGAGAAATTAAAAAAAAAAAAAAATTAAAAAAAAAAAAAAAAAAAAAAAAAAAAAAAGACAGAAAAAAAGAACATGAAATGAAACATCCAATGAAAGAAAGCCATTCAAACACTTGCTCCCCACATGGTATAAACTGCAGCCTCTTCCCCTCATTAATCTTACATTCCATCACACACATCATAGTGGTTGAGTTTTTCTAGTTGTATACAAAAGGTATTTTTCTCTTTTAGATGGTTATGTGAAGGGCTTTCTCTTAGATCACATTTTATCTAGACTATTGAAACAAAATGTCTCAAAATAGCATAGCGGAGACCAGTTTACACAACTTTAATCCTTAACCATACATTCGGAATTCAGAAGCTATAAATTTGCTTGCAAACAAACTTTGGAAATCATTAAGCATCATTCTGAGCCCCAACTCGATTATGTTCTCTTCCAGGATTTAATTTGTTTTCTTACAAATTTGAAAAATGTCCTTCAATTTTGGTGCAGATTAGTCCTTTAAAGCTTCCCTTTTGCTTTTGCTGCTATGCATCTGTCAAAGATCACTCCTGCCACTCTTCTCCACTCATTTCTGCACTGTCCTCTTCACCTCTCTTCCAGTCACTGTTACTTTTAATTGTTGACCCCAATATTTAAACTCCTCCACCTACACCACCTCTACTCCCTGCATCCTAACCATTTCACTGTTTTCACTTTCATTTAAACATATGTATTCTGTCTTTTTCCAACTGACTTTCATTCCTGTCTTCTCTAGAGCAGATCTCCACCTCCTCCGGGTCTCATCAAGCTGCTCCCTACTCTCGCTACAAATCATAATGTCATATGAAAACATAATAATCCAACAGGATTCCTCACTAATCTTCTTTACTAATAGCAGAAGAGTTTCCATCTGGATGGAAACTTCACTGCCATCTCACTTCCATGCCTGCAAAGATGTGTCATCACAGCATTTCCATTATTCATCCTCTGCATAGTTGCCCATACTTCCACTTTGCTAAAACACTGCATTGCCTGGTTCACTATCCTCAGATCAAACCTATAACATAATTCATCTACAAAAGGGGACAACCTTCAAAAGCCATTCACTTCATCAGCACTGGTCAATGGCTTTTATATAAACAGATTCAATGAATTATTATACCAGAAATCAGAATATGATGTCTATATGACCATGTGATTATTTCAATATCTGCAGGAACCCAATAATGACAATATTAAAAACACTTGTGTGTGTCACTATTTGGTCTATTATAAGTTTTGAAGGTCGCTTCACTAACTGGCCAACCTGTGTTTAAAACCATGCAGGATGGCCTCTTGTGTTTCCAAAAGAATAGTTCAAAATTATGCATAGTTAAATTAGGCTTTTTGACAACTGTTAGTCACTGCAACTGATTTTTTGCAGGTGAAGAAAAACAGGACATAATAAACCAAATGAAAAAAATATTCTGTGATTTATACCATGGCTTGGGTTTCATATGCACACTCATGCAACAAATCTCAGCTAGCTGGAATAGTGACATGCATAAAGGTAATTCTGAGTTTATATCTAATTAATTCCTCTAATGTACATGCTTTTAATTATTTTAATACATGGTCTACAGCTGAAATGACTTTTTCCACATACCTTTTCAAGCTGGCTATGGACATGCTGGACAATCAAATCCAAAGCTACAAAGTTTTCTCCACCTTGAGGAAGCACACAGAAGTGTAAGGTATACACAGGAGAACAAGAAATAAATATGTTTTGATTGAAATGTAACACTGTGCCTAAAAATCACAACTGAACCATATACAGACATACATGATTTATGTTTGGTCATGTTGATGAAATTTACCACCACTTACCTCTTGGAACCACAATATCTGCTACTTGGACTGTGGGTTCGATGTACTGTTCAAATGCAGGCTTAACAAATTTATTATATTGCTTAATGACACCAGTAATGTCACGGCCTCGCTCTGAAATATCCCTCTTCAGTCGCCTGACCAGCCGGATGTCAGAGTCAGTGTCCACAAACACTTTCATGTCTAGTAGCTTTAGGAAAACACACAGGTGGAAGAGGGGGAAAATTGGGAGAAAAACATGATTCAATTTCAATCCAGATTTTTTTTGTTTGTTTGTTTACCAGTATTTTATTTGTAATTTTAAATTTCTATTTAAGTTGTCAGAGTTAAAGATGCTGAGATTTGCATTGGGTGTGATGAGACTGGACAGAATTAGAAATGAGTATATGAGAAGGAATGCCCAGGTTAGGGGACAAAATCTGAGAAGCAAGGTTGCATTGGTTTGGACATGTCTTATCAGAAGGAGAGATGAGGATTATATTGGGAGGAGGATGTTGAAGATGGAGCTGCCAGGAAAGAGGAAAAGAGGAAGACCAAAGACGAGGTAAATGGACGTGGTGAGAGAGGACATCCGAGTGGTAGGTTTGAAGGAGGAAGATGCAGAGGACAGAAGAAATGGAAACTGATCTACTGTGGCGACTCCTAAATTGGTGCAGCCAAAAGAAAAAGAAATTTCTCTTTAAGTTAGGGCCCTTTTTTTAGCCCAAAAGCCAATTTTTTGTCATTTTTAAAAATTCATGCTTGAGACTTGTAATGAGCCATACTGCCAGTTGCCAAGCTTTGTATTAGTTTCATAAATTCATAAGCTGGTCTGAAAAAATATTTAAGTGTAGTGTGTATGAAACACAACAAAAGGCAAAGATCCGTATTTGTAATAAGAGTGGCATCAACCAGGGTAGATAACATTATTCAGGGCCACAACAATGAAACTGTAAATCACTTTTAAACCATCACAAACTCAAAAACACAGAAAGGACATACATTCTCATGAACAGCAATGCCAGCAGATCTGTCTCCTGTGAGTGCTCTGAGATGAAGAGTGTAGAGTACGATACATAAAAGGCAAAGTGCAGAAGGTCAAAAATGTAAATTATACCCTGCTCTCCAAGAAATGAATCATTTTTCCAGATGGAGCACTACTACAGAACAGCTGCACTGAGGTGTGCTATAGTCCTTTTCACAAAGTCCCATCATGCAGTAATCCACAAGAACTGTGATTCACTAAGAATGAAACAGTAAAGCCTCATCCATTCATTTGCTGACAGCTTCACAGACAGCCTCAATGTGCTATTCTCATACTGACTGCTCTGCTCCAGGACCTAATGCATGGCAGTCATAAATCATTTCAGGCTTCTTTACCAGTGCCCCTACAATTACTCCAGTTTTAATTTGTATGGATTTCTGGGAGCTGCTGTTGTGAGACAAATCGAATGGTAGAGGAGGGCTCTAAGTCTGTAGAGATGAATGCTGCCTATCTACTTCTTTTGGCCCAACCTCCCCAGTTTGCACCGCTTGAAAAAAATAATGGCCAAGACGAGCTGGAAACACTCTGTAGCTTTAGGGAAGTTTATTGTGAGAGAACAGAGCTAAGGAGTATGGGGAAGAGAATGCAGATGAGCATGTGGAACACTATAAACTGAAAATCATTTCTCCTAGAAGACAAAAAAGGACCCAAATTGCCTAAAACAACACATAAATTAGTGTTTCAAATAGTGGTCAGCGTTTTCAAATAAAAATCAAAACAATTTAAAGGCAAAAATGTTTACTTTTAAGACATGCTTTAAATTGAGATTCCTATCATCTTTTAGGAAGTTTGTTAGGGCACACACAGCATAAATGAAGATATGGTGTATATGTGGGCACAGTACTAGTTTGTGTGGTAAACGTTCGTCAGGTTGAATTTCCTCCTCTAGAATGGCGTTTGTTTTTTTACCTTTACCATTTTGCCAAAAAAAAAAAAAAGCACAGAGCATGGAACACACACATATGTCAATAAATATGGAGGCGCAGCAATACTTTAATTATCCCCTGCTGCGTACCCTGAAGTGGCAGAGTTTGTGTTATGGTAATGGATATATAGAAGTATGAAAGGAGAGGAAAGGCCATTCTATTGTAGTCAGCATTCAGCCTAGCACATCTTCAGCCACTGCTGCAGTGTCAATCTGGTTCTCAAAGCTGAATAAGCTGATATCTGAATAATCTGAATCTGTTTTTAGCATGGTCATGGTATAAAGATTAATTTCTATAGTGTTTGCACATCGAGTATTCCAGATGTACATTGGTTGTTAAATATGGTTTTCTTTAAAAGTGAAAAGACATAGCAGAATAGGAGAGAGAAAAAAAAAAGAGCACTCAACCATACTCATGACTTCTGTTTATTTCGAAGAGCTTTTTCTATCACCAGCTGCTATTTTCTTCTTTTTTAAAGACTCATGTCTCTGTTCTTAATCTGTACACCACCTCATTCATTTGACTTTAGTGTGACATTTAACCATTTCTCAGTTTTTAGAGAAGTTCTGGAGGCCACAACTTACCTTTAAGAGTTCTTTATTGGCAAATGCCAAGATTCCCTCAAATATTACTACATTGGCCCCATAGACAGTTTTCTGTGAAAGGTGAATAGAAAGAAAAGAAGAGTAACAATTAGAAAAACAAGGTCAAATGTTAGATAAACCATGAGTCTTCACTGTATTGTCTTTTGGGTCTAAAGCGAAGCAGTTACACAAAAACACATTACAGTTCTTCTCATGCGCAAACATGAATTCACTGGCATCTATAAGTTACAAGTTTTTTTGCAAGTTGTGTTTTATTCCATACAGTATAGCACTTAAATGAAAAGACTGACATTCATTTTGAATGCCAAGTTAAGATAAAGTTCATGTTGCTAGTTGTTGACCCCATCATTTTTAACATAGATCAAATTAAATGTAATTATAACAACTGTAATTTATGTCCTATTCTATTAACCCTTCAATATCAATATCAAAACTAGTTTAACAAACCACATTAAGGTGGTGAAAGTTTAAGAACCATAAAGTCATGTAAAATTACTTTTTTATGTGGATTTTTGTAATGTATTCTATAGTAATACTCTATGTGGCAATGGATGACAATTTATACATTAAACTAAAATCACTGAAAGTGAAAGTGACAACCCTTGTCGTTGTGAAACGCAGCACAACACAACAAAACGAAATTAAACCTCTGACTTTCACCTATACACACACGTGCAGCAGGGGGCAGCTATTGAAAGTGCTCAGGGAGCAGTGACAGCGACCGTGCCTTGCTCAAGGGTACCTAAGGGCAACCTACTGTTGAGGGAATTGAACCCACTATCTTCCGATCCAGGGCCTACTCCCTAACCACTAGGCCACCGCGATCCCACGACATACACCCTGGTCACTAAGCTCTGCCTTACTCTGGAAAAAATGCAAATGAACTGAGAGGTGACTAATTATACTGTTAATGCATAGTGTGAAAATCAATTGAGTTAGGTTGAAAATTCAATATTTCAGCAAAATGTTTTTCAGCAGAGAATTAAAAAAAAACACACACAAGACCTGGCTGCAAAGTGTATAAAACTGACTAGGTTTTATCCACATGGCCTTAAAGCAGCATTAAACATATTTTAATTTTTTTTTTTATTTTAGAGTGGATCTTGAAATTAATTTTAACAAACATTCAACTGCCCCATACTCCATGTCCCTGATGTAATGATGAAAGGTTAACCACAGTGGAGTTTAATTTAACCTCTTTACCTCAATATCAAGGCTGGCAAATGAGTGAATTTAACTTAGGACCAAGGGCCCATTTAAGGATAACAATAATAATAATAATAATAATAATAGTAGTTTACTGCTCATTGTATTGGCCACATAAAGGTTTTAACTCTAGTTATCTTCTGAAACCTTGAGAGAACACCATGAATCCTCTCAGGAGGCACTAAGGGGACTTCTAAATACTAGTGCACATTAGTCCTGCTTCAGCTGTAAAAACGCATTAATGTTATTACCCATTATAAAAACTAAAATACTAAAGTGAACTAAAAATGCTTATAGTTGGGGAAGGTAATTACAGTTGCACGATTCCAAAACAAAGGCAGATTTCAATTACTGTTGTCATCAAAATCTTCAGTTATTGTGCCGTGTGCCTTTCAGGCATGAAATTGCATTTTGCACCCAAGGGGAAAAAAGCAGGCATAGCATAGAATCCAAAATATAATGGCAGGTATCTTTTATATAGGACCAACTCAAAGGTTTTACACACTGTTATATGGATTTTAAATATACTTTGCAGAGATCATATTACAGATGGGTTCACTGGGTCACTGGGGGGAAAAAAGAGAAACGCACTATATGCAATAAAGTATTACATTCAAGTAAGGTAGTAACTTTTATTTACAATAAATCTGCCCTATATATATCCTCAATATAAAATCAAATTAACCAGTTATATAATTATACCATTCTTTTGCTGAATTCAGGACATTCTGTTTTATCATAAAAGTGGGAATGGCAGTTCCACTGAAACTGAATTGTCAATCTATACCAAAACTTATAGAAGGCAGGAGTCACAGTCGTAGAAAGTCTCATTACAATCACTAGCAGGCTAAACTAACAAGTCCAATTCCCAGAAGAGGTCCTGCAGCACAAAGTGTTGTTAAAGTCCATGGTGGCTATGATTGAATGGTCATATCCCATACAGAACAACACAGCATGCTGATTCATGCAGAGCTAGTCACAGTAAGGTCAGATCTTTTCAGCAAAGAACTGGCAGAAAAAGTGCATGTATGCATCAGAACTGGAACATGGAACATGGAGCAAGGAGCAAGACGTAGCAGTGAAATGCACAATGGCAAAAAGAAAAATCATGGCAAGAGATTTATTTAACAGCAGTAGCGTCTTCCTGCCTCATCATGCATCTTGCTTCACTGCAGAAATGATTTGAGGAAGACGAAAGAGTGTTGGCTTGGCCTGCAAATTCCATAGATCTCAATCTAATCTACCCTCTGTGAGATTTGATGGATTCTTAGAGGCCCCCAGCTTGCAACTTAAATGACTTAAAGAAAGCCAGATACCACAGCACACCTTCAGAGGTCTTGTGAAATCCATGCCTCATTGGTGTTCCTCTGTGTTGCTCTGGTGAAAAAAGTGGAACGTATACAACATATAGGCAAATGGTTACACAAAGCCACACAAGCAATATACATACCCACTCTTTGCGACGGGAGTGGGAAGTGAAGTCGTATACAGGCACTTTGATGCTTTTACCCTTCTTCAGTTTCCTCAACACAGTTACTAACAGCTCAAAATCAAAAGCATCCGGGTGATCAAAGTTATATTCATTTTTAGCAGCCAGCTCCTGTTCCTCTTTTGAGAGCACCTGCAAGAAGCAAGATGAAAGATCACACATAAGAGAGCAAATTACCACACACTTAATTCTAACATCAGAGTTCACATTTAAACTAAACACCTAACTTGCTGATAAACTGTTTGTTGTGGGAATGGGAGGGAACCTGTGCATTAATGAGCCATGTTTTCATAGCTTTAATCAACTGAATGTTTTTCCATTACCGTGGAGAAATAAGGATTAATAACCAGCTCTCACGACTGAACATTCTTGAGATGTCCCATGCTTTGTAGTGCAGCAACTTCATATAGTAAAACTGTAGGTCCATTAAGGGGACATGTAAACAATATCTTAAATGAAAACCTTACCATTCCATATCTGTTTAGTGAGTTTACAGTGGCAGTTATAGATTTTTTTTGTTTGTACTTGTGGGCTCTGGAAAGTGATCTACACAGACAAATGGCAGATTTTGCACATTAAAGGGCACAAAATAACGATAACATTAGATAAGTATTGTAAAAGTGTCCCAAAACCTAACTGGAAGATAAGACATTTTTAAAATTCATGCTATAAATACCTGTCTTCAGACAGGTAGCACAAATCTGATTTTCACTTACTTTTTGCCTACAGTCTGAATGGTGAACAGCTACCAGATTCAGCTTTTCTAAAGTCAGATTGAAATAATTTTACAAGTAGTTTCAAATTTGATTCCAAAAAAAAAATCTTTGTAAGTGCTAATTATTTTCCATATTGTTTTCTTCAGTTGCAATAGTTTTGTATTGGTTTTTTTTTTTTTTTAATGGTGCTGTTTAAAGGGAAATCAAACTATTCAAGACTATTCAGTTTCAGGGATATTTCTGGGGGGAAAGAAAACAAAACTCATGAATGGTATACTGCTGTTTAGTAACTTTTTTGTAACTTGATTTTTTTGTAAGGATTTTGTAACGAAGACAGATAAACAAAAAAAAATTCCTGCTTAATCAGCTGCAGCAGTTAAAACGTACAAAAAAAATACAAGAGCAACTTAACATTACTAAATTAATGTTTTCTTTTATGAAACTAAAATAAACTGCCCAGCTATTGAGTTTTCTTATTACTTTTTTGACCCACCAAGCCCCCACCCTACTGTTACCTTGTAGAAAGAATCCATAGAAAGAAGCACCACCCAGGGCACATCTAGAGCCTCAATTATCTTATTGGCCACTGTGGTTTTTCCAGAGGCACTTCCACCACACAAACCTGGAGGAGACATCAGAAGCTTGTTAATGACTAATTTATTACGCATCATGAGCACAATAATACATCTCTACTGAACTGGAACCGAATAGGTAAAATTAAGGCACTTGAATAAATTGTCACAATTTATGCATCTTCCTGACTTCACCTACGGATCAAGACAATTTTATCAGTATTTGTTCAATTTTATTTTGGATTAATTATATGTACACTGAGATGTGCCAAGCATCTTTTTATTTTAATTTTATATTAGGTCATAAAACACAAACATGTAGAGAGAGCCAAGAAATTTAATTGCTGAAAAAGGCTAGCTATTCACAAATTGCTGTATCCAACCAAATATTAATGTAAAGTTGACTGGAAGGGAAAAGTGTAGTAGAATAAAATGCAAAAAGAACAGGGATGACTGCAGCCTTAAAGCTTCAGAAAAAGTGGGCTGAAGCTGGTGTCAGTGCATTTCCCTTAAAGTTTAAAGAATATTGAATATATGAAGGTTTACCTTTTTGAATTAAATGACAGTTTGGACATCATTCTTATATTCTGAGATACACCATAACAGCTGTATAGATCTTGTTTTTCTGCCATATAGACTTTATAAAGAGGCAGAGGCTTTAAATAAAGGCAACAGATCACTAAAAAACACTTTCTTGTCCTCTGTCCAGCTATGCTTCACAGCAATGTTGATTGTGTTTGTTGTGAAAGACTCTGAACAGGAAATCAGTCACATGACAACACACTTAAGTACAATTGCCACAGCTGTTATAAATAATTCTCAGTCGAAACATAGCTATTGATTCAAGAGAAAGTTGCATTTCAATTTAGAGAAAAATTTTATTCAGCTATAAAAGTGTTAAAGTTAACATGCAGGCTACTAGATTTTCAACTGAAAGTGCACTGACTTAATTTAGCTGAAAGTCCATCAGGGTAGCCCTAAATAATTGAGCTAAGAATGCAAAATGTCCCTAAACAGAAAGCTACAAATGGCAGAAATGTCTAAATGAAACTAAAGCTGCTATAGTGCACATTTTATATCCCTCAATATCCCTCTACCCTTGTCAATGACTTGTTGAAGGAGGCTTGTTCCAATTGACTAGGTTTATTCCCTTTCCCACTGCTGAAGAAAGGTAGGCAGGGACTTGTTTTACGGGCTGAATTGACTGGACACATCCAAGTGTGAAATTGTAACCTGCCAAGCTAGGTTCATTGTATGTTATAGCATGCTAATAACTATTTGGGCAAGGCCAATGTATGGAGTCAGGATCAGAACTTAGAGAACATAACATAAACATCTAAAGTCAGTTTCAGAAGATGTAATGAAGACAATAGTTGGAGACCCAGAACTTGGTCTTCAGTCACTGCACTGTAGAGGAATTTAATCAAATAAAACAGGAATGCACAGTACTGAGCAAAGGTTCCAGGCACTAAAACACATCTTTTTAGCCATTTACCTTGGCAAAAAATGTTTTAATTATTCCAATAATACAATACATCTGAATAAAAGAAATTAATTTAGTTCAAGATTTCTACTTGATGCACCAAACTATCACACATTAAATTGTACAATTCCATTTACAACACACCTGGCTAGCCAAACATTTAACATACATTAAAAATGTATTGTATTGTATTGTTCAACAAGGGAACAACAAAGTTTAAGTCCAGGCTTAACAAAGACACTTACATTACAACTTTCATATAGTAGGGAAACAAAGCTCCACTCTTGCTACAGATCATGTGTCTGTGACCATCCTTTCAAATGCGAGAATACTTCTTAAAAGAATGAAGGCTATAGAAAATGTTTCTTGCATTTTCTTGCACTGAGAAATTAATGTGTACTTAATGGTCACTTTGTCTGGAAATTCAAAAAATGCACTTTCACTTTTGCAGAGTACTGGATATCTCTTTTGTGACAAACATGTGGATAAATTGGTAGGAGTATAGTAATACCTAAAGAGTTAACATAGAGCGCCAGAATGCAGTACTGCATGGACACAATAACCACAAATATCTGTATGTATTGATTTATAAAACAGATTTGTTACCTTATGACAATAAAATCATACTGAACATGAGTAAGGGCATTTCAACCAAAAGGATCATCTGATATTTGCTAAAAACTACTCAATCTAACTTTACTAATGCACTTATGTTCGTTAGTGATGCAAGAAATTGTCCCCAGTCTGGTCAGGTATGAACTTTTGGCTGGCATGAGAACAATAATGGATTGTGCGGTGCTGTTGCACAACCATGATCTAAATGGAAGGTAATTGAAAGGCAATCTTATTCAGTGATATCTCACAAAAGTCACGACGTATGTGTAATCAAGCAGCATTTTGGAACAATGCACTGTGGTCTGAAGGAAACTGAACTATTTGGTGATATTTGGAGAAAAATAAAAAATAAAGCTATTGAAATTGCAACCCAGCCACTAGGGATGCACAAACCAGTGTATTTCTTCGTGCCGGTCCCAAGCCCGGGTAAATGGGGAGGGTTACGTCAGGAAGGGCATCCGGTGTAAAACTTTGCCAAGTCAATATGCGGACAACAATACAGAATTCCATACCGGATCGGTCGAGGCCCGGGTTAACAACGACCGCCATCAGTGCTGTTAGCCTACAGGGTGCTGGTGGAAATTGGACTACTGTTGGCCAAAGAAGAAGAAGAAGAAGAAGAAGAGGAGGAAGGCATGTCCAGAGGGAGAAGGAGAGAAAGAAGGAGAGGAGAGTGGAAGTGAGGGTAGGGACTTTGAATGTTGGCAGCAAAGGTAGAGAATTAGCTGAGATGATGGTGAGAAGGAAGGTTGACATTTTGTGTGTGCAAGAGACTAGATGGAAGGGTAGTAAGGCCAGGTGTATTGGAGGGGGGTTTAAACTGTTCTACCATGGTGTGGATAGAAGGAGGAATGGAGTAGGTGTTATCCTGAAGGAAGAGTATGTGGAGAGTGTTTTGGAAGTGAAGAGGGTGTCAGGGAGGGTGATGAGTTTGAAGCTGGAAGTTGAAGGTGTGATAATGAATGTTGTTAGTGCTTATGCTCCACAAGTTGGTCGTAAGATGAAAGAGAAGGAAAAATTCTGGAGTGAGTTAGATGAAGTGATAGAGAGTGTACCCAGGGGAGAGAGAGTGATGATTGGTGCAGATTTTAATGGTCATGTTGGTGAAGGGAACAGAGGTGATGAGGAGGTGATGGGTAGGCATGGTGTCAAGGAGAGGAATGCTGAAGGTCAGATGGTTGTAGATTTTGCAAAAAGGATGGAAATGGCTGTAGTTAATACTTATTTTAAGAAGAGGGAGGAGCACAGGGTGACGTATAAGAGTGGAGGAAGATGCTCACAGGTGGATTATATTCTTTGCAGGAGGGTCAGTTTGAAAGAGATCAGAGACTGCAAAGTAGTGACAGGAGAGAGTGTAGCTAAACAGCATAGGATGGTGGTCTGTAGGATGACCTTGGAGGTCAAGAAGAGGAGGAAAATGAGGGCAGAGTCGAGGATCAAGTGGTGGAAGCTGAAGGAGGAGGACTGTAAGGTGGAATTCAGGCAGGAGTTAACACAGGCACTGGGAGGTGTTGAAGAGCAACTGGATTACTGGGAAACTACTGCAGAAGTGATAAGGCAGATGGCTAGAAATGTACTTGGTGTGACATCTGGAAGGAAGAAAGAGGATAAGGAAACCTGGTGGTGGAACCAAGAAGTTCAGGAGTGTATTCAAAAGAAGAGGGAGGCAAAGAAGACATGGGACAGTTAGAGAGATGATAAAAGTAGACAGGTGTACAAGGAGATGAACCGCAGGGCGAAGAAAGCAGTGGTGAAGGCCAAAGATAAGGTGTTTGGTGAATTGTATGAGAGGTTAGACAGTAATGAGGGAGAAAAGTAGCTTTACCGATTGGCTAGACAGAGAGACAGATCTGGGAAAGATGTGCTACAGGTCAGGGTGATTAAAGATAGAAATGGTAACATACAGGTGAACAGAGCGTGTTGAGCAGATGGAAGAAATACTTTGAGGAGCTGATGAATGAAGAAAATGAGAGAGAGAGATGACTGGATGATGTGAGAAGAGTTAACCAGGAAGTGCAGCAAATAAACAAGATGGAAGTAAGGGCAGCGATGAATAGGATGAAGAATGGAAAGGCTGTTGGACCGGATGACATACCAGTGGAAGCATAGAGATGTTTAGGGGAGATGGCAGTTGAGTTTCTGACCAGATTGTTTAACACAATCTTGGCAAGTGAGAAGATGCCTGAGGAGTGGAGACGAAGTGTACTGGTACCGATCTTCAAGAATAAGGGTGATGCACAGAGCTGTAGTAACTATAGAGGGATAAAGTTGATCAGCCACACCATGAAGTTATAGGAAAGAGTAGTGGAAGCTCAGTTAAGAAAAGAGGTGAGGATCAGTGAACAGCAGTATGGTTTTATGCCGAGAAAGTGCACCACAGATGCAATGTTTGCTCTGAGGGTGTTGATGGAGAAGTACAGAGAAGGTCAGAAGGAGCTGCATTGTGCCTTTGTGGATTTGGAGAAAGCATATGACAGGGTGTCTAGAGAGGAGTTGTGGTTTTGTATGAGGAAGTCTGGTGTTACAGAGAAGTATGTGACAGTAGTTCAGGATATGTATGACGACAGTGTAACAGTGTTGAGATCTGCAGTGGGAGTGACGGATGCATTTAAGGTAGATGTTGGATTACATCAAGGATCAGCACTAAGCCCATTCTTGTTTGCAATAGTAATGGACAGGTTGACGGACAAGGTTAGACAGGAGTCTCCGTGGATGATGATGTTTGCTGATGATATTGTGATCTGTAGTGAGAGTAGGGAGCAGCTTGAGGAGAACATGGAGAGATGGAGATATGCTCTGGAGAGGAGAGGAATGAAAGTGAGTAGGGCAAAGACAGAATACATGAGTGTGAATGAAAGGGAGGAAAGTGGCGTGGTTAGGATGCAGGGAGTGGAGGTAACAAAGGTGGACGAGTTTAAATACTTGGGATCAACAGTTCAGTGTAACAGCGAGTGTGGAAGAGAGGTGAGGTGAATCACTCCAGCCACTCTTCTCCACCCATTCCAACCAGCCTGCACTCTCTTGAGTGCAGGCTGGTTGGAATGGGTGGAGAAGAGTGGCTGGAGTGATTTGTGACAGACGCGTACCAGCTAGAGTAAAAGGGAAGGTTTACAGGACAGTAGTGAGACCAGCTATGTTGTATGGGTTGGAGACGGTGGCACTGACAAAAAGGCAGGAGGCAGAGCTGGAGGTGTCAGAGTTAAAGATGCTGAGATTTTCGTTGGGTGTGACGAGGATGGACAGGATCAGAAATGAGTATATTAGAGGGACAGCTCAGGTTAGACGTCTTGGAGACAAGGTTAGAGAAACAAGGTTGCATTGGTTTGGACATGTGCAGAGGAGAGACGAGGATTATATTGGAAGGAGGATGTTGAAGATGGAGCTGCCAGGAAAGAGGAGAAGAGGAAGACCAAAGAGGAGGTTTATGGATGTGGTGAGAGAGGACATGCAGGTGGTCGGTTTGAAGCAGGAAGATGCAAAAGACAGGAAGAAATGGAGAAAGTAGATCTGCTGTGGCGACCCCTAAACGGGAGCAGCCGAAAGAAAAAGAAGAAGAAAGCTTTTGAAATTGCCTAAATTAACCCCAGACACATTAATACAACTACATTTTTTGGGGGAAAAATAAATTATTTAACATAATTAATTACATAAATCAAATTATTTATGCTTCTATAAATTATATACATATAATCTAAGCATATATAAGTATCAAATATAAATATATGTATAAAAATATAGAGTAAAGTTTAATAATTTTTTTATAATATGTTTATATATATTTAGGCTTGGTGCTGTAACGGTGGCGGGGTGTGGGGAGGACGCCAACACTGAGCCAGGAGTTCAGATTATAACTTTATTGACTATATTTACAAAACAAGAGCAAAGGGCTGCAGTTCAAACCAAAACCAAAGAACTGCAGCCTAAACCAAGATACCCAGATTACCAAATACCAAAACCACCATAGAGTGTAGGCTGAGCCTAACGAATGAGCCGCGCTCTGTTCTGACTCATCGGGGCTTAAATAGTCAGCCCTAATGAAGCACACCTGTGCCTTCATGAGGTCAGGTGTGCTCAGTCAGAACAGAGTTCCCTCTACCGTGCCCAAAACACACCTCACCCGTGACAGGTGCTGGGAGAGGGCAAAAAACATCTCAATTTTAAAAAATTTTTTTCATGTTTTTTTAAAAAAAAACTTCCTCAAAGTTTTTTGAAAAGGTTTTTCATCAAAATTTTACACAGTGCACTCATCTAAATCCAGTTTAACAGTTTTTATTCTGCCCTCTTTAAAATGAAACATGAAGTTGGGTTGCATTTTAGTTACTGACAATATCACAATACACTCAGAAAAGAATAATGTGACTGAAATGTTTCCCAATAACAATACATATCATCATTTTGTCAAGCCCAGGACAGGATTGTAACTTGCATGGCATATTCAAATACTGAACAGCTAACTCAAGTTGTAAGTCAAGAAAATGAAAGACTTCCTCCCAAGAATTTGAAGATGCCTTAAATTAAGTTTGAGAAGATTTTTTTTTTTTATTTTATTTTTTTTTTTTTTTTTAAAGTTCCCATATTTCCATACTGCTCAAGGACAGGATTGAAGCATTTTATGCAGGAAAGAAGTGATACCCAGTTCCATTCACTGGCATGGTCATTGTCCAAAATAGAGTATTCCATAACCTGATACAATAACACAGTCAGCTGCTTTGTCGTCTCAGTGAGACTACCTTACCTATAACAAAAGCTTCTTTGAAGGTGGTCCCAGTGACATTGTACCAGGGTGGTCTCCCTGCGGTGTAGATAGTTCTCTTATTGGTCCTCAGAAGAGGTGGTTCTGTCTTGCTCTGACTAGTGGTCCGCTTCCGTGGAGACAGTGAGGGGGTCAGTGGACATGTGTGCCTCATAAGCCCATCAAGAGAATCCTCTCCACTGCCACTGCCATGTAGAAATCAAAAACACCTCTACTAAGTATACAATAACCCAAAACTGACAGTGAACTAAAAATAGGTTATAAATATAAGAACAACATTCACCTAGATAACATTATGTAATTATATTTATTAATACTTAAATCTATGACCAACCATCTCGGCTTTGGTCATAAAAACAACTGGGTACTAAATATGTGCAAAATGCCATCAGAAATGCCTTGTTAGCTCATGACTGAACCAACCCTTGTGTGAGCAAGTTTATAAAAAAAAAAAAAATGTTCCATGGAGAGTGAGAGAGGTTCCAAAGCCTCAAGGAACTTCTCAGATTAAGCTGCCCACATGGCTGATTCATGTTTGTGTGAGTGAGGGAGTATGGAAGAACCTTTACATCCTCTCCAGGAATTCACACACTTGCCCAGCTCAGATTGGAACCTCATATGAGTAAGGCTCTCATCATATGGTCAGAAAATGGACACACACCTCGTGATCATAACGCCACATATAGGGTGGCGGTGGCCTAGTGGTAGGGTGCTTGCCTATGGACCTATGGCTCAAGAGGTCCAAGGTTCCATTCCCACCTCTAGCACTACCACCACTGAGTTCCTGAGCAACACCCTTAACCCTGAATTGCTCCAGGGGGACTGTCCCTGTAATTAGGATGTGGAAGTCGCTCTGGATAAGAGCGTCTGCTAAATGCCGTAAATCTAAATGTAATGTAAATGCCCCCACAAACTGAATAGTCCTGCACACAATGTTCTGCTTTAGCTCATTCAGTTTCCTAAACCCAGACCTAAGGAATACTAAGGCCAGAATGAAATAATTACATTTAATTACATAATCAATGATATTAGATATACATTTATGCTCTTCTAGAAACAAAACAATGCACAATGGACTGCCATTAAAAGTACTTTTTCTTTGCAGCTTTGTGAAAAATAGCTTGCGGAATAAGCATTTAGTCTAAGCTTTACACGCTTAGCTCAAAGACAGAAGCTACAATTAAAACACATCAAAATCATTTTCACCTTTAAACTCTCTGTAACCTGAGTAATACCCAAATTTCCATACTCCAGCAGGAAATAAACTAACATCATTACCTGCTATCTGAAGTTTAAAGCAATTGGCATGACAGGTTCAAATTACTTTGGCAGTTAAGCAGTGATATTGATTTCAGTTTTTCCCTTCTGCTTGTTCAATGATGCCTTTGTATTTCAGGCAATGTATTCAACTCATCAACTGCTTCCCACATGGATTTAATGTTAGACTGTCCATGTAATCCCTAGCAGAATTTGATTTCCTGACTAGAAAAAAAAACTTCTTAAGAGGGTATGTTACAGGTAAGAAATACTGTTAAGCTTTTTTGTGGATTCTTGAGGGTGGGCTTTTCTGAAATATTTTAAACTGCTGAGTTTCGCAAGAAAGCAGATATCTAACACTACTGTTATGAAGGTGAAAATCTGGCAGCAATAACAACGGTCGCCTTTAAATTATTACTTCAATGAAGATGGTGGGTTACTAAGAACAGAAACCACTAGCCAGATAAAAAGGACAGGCTAAACAAATAATGTGAACAAGTCAAATCTTCTACCTAAATACATTAACTCGTTTCTGCTTTATGCAGTTCCAAAAAAAAAAAAAAAAAAAAAAAAAAGAGTAAAAATTTCCCTGATATACATTTTGAGTTGAATACAGACCGATTAGCTGTTTTCAAGGAAAGATCAGCAAAACGGAGATAAGTGGTTTTGCAAGCAACTAGCAAGCAATCACAGTACTTCATTCTCAACAAAAAGCATCACTGGGAAGATCTCCAGACAAAAGGACTGCGTGGAGCATGTTAGCTGTTCAGGCAGCTTCCAAATACGCTTGCTGGCGGACCTGCCACGCGTCTCTTTCCGCGTTGGCAGTGATCAGCAATATGGATGAAAGAAACGAAAGAGGGTTAAATACACCATCGGTGCCACGAGTAAGGTCAATTAAATTTTTCATCAGGAGTATTGCTGCCAGACATATCTAAAACTTATACATTTAATTTGCTTCCGAGAAATACCTACATTTGATCAGTTTGGCTATTATGGAAGCTCTTCATTAATGCTGAAACACTGGCCGCTAAAGAAATCCAGTCCTTTCTAAGATAGACTCATAGCAGCATGGCTAATGTGACAGTTTGGCAGGACAGACCGTGGTTTGTCTGTAGCGGTCATGTCAATCCAAGGCGGATTTCTAATACACAATAAATCTTTCAACTCCACTCCGGTTTGTAATTCAGTCGCAATATTATTCATTTAACTTTACTCCACATTCAGGTTCACTGGCGCCCAATCTCACCTCGTTGCCTGCTGTTATTTTAGGACTAACCTGAGCTAACTCATTAGCTAGCATTAGCATTAGCTCCACGCTGGAAATTATGGAATTTATCTTCTGTATAAATAACTGTAGAATAAAACCTTCTGTGCATCGAAATAATTATTTTTCAACCAATTTCACCTGTCTGATCTGGACATCGATCGTTCTTCATCTTCTCTGTCCTGTTTTGAGAGGTTTTGGCTCTCAGCTTGGTTTGGTGTCACTTCCATGTTTTCATCGCGCGTGGCGCGGCTGCGCATGCGTGGACTTGGTGCTCGTGAGATACGTCCACAACTTTCAAAAAATAATGATATATAAATATGTTACTTTTTATTTTGTTTAAAGTCTGATTATGGCTGCTCGTGGGGAAACGTGTCAAAGTCTCAATAACATTATAAAAATATAAAAAAATAAATACATTATTACAAACCTTGGTAACGACTCTCCAGGATGTGTTCTAGCGAGCGGTATGAAATCAGAAATGGCAGACAGAACCAACTCTAATGCATCTACTCACTGCTTTTCAGGCAGATGTGCTTCTATATCTTCTACAATCAACCCTTTTTAAAATAATGTCTGGACAAAGTTTCACGCTTGTTACGTTCTTGCAGTCACGGAACTCACACATCGAGGAGGTACTGGTCTAGTGGTGGGATATGGACCAAGATCGCAGTTTCAGGTTCGAATCCCACTTCCAGCTCATGCACCACTGAGTTTCTGAAAAAGGCCCTCAGATCCACTTGCTCCAGGAAGACTTTCTCGGTAATTCTAAAATAGTATCCCTCTGGATAAGAGTGTCTGCTTAATTCCGTAAAATGAACTTAAGTAGAGGGATATAAGACAGGCGATCCTGACTGAAGCTTTAGAGTGGTTTTCAGCCCATCAGTCAGCCCATTGCATTACTGCGGCTGTGCTGGTGGTTTGGGAAACAGATTCATAGCTTATTTGTTTAGAGAAATAGGCTTTCACAGATTTTAGACACTACAGATCTGTGTATGTAAGAGTCACGTTCATATGAAAAATTAACAGCCAGTGATTTAGTGTTTTGCATTGATTTTTAAATACTACTATAATCTATCTCAATCTATTGACATGTAAATCAGTGGGAAATTTACCTACTCGGATTATATTGTAGTGGATGTGGTCGAAATCAGGAGTAGTTATATCCATATATTTCCAAAAGCATTCGGTGAAACAGCAAAAGTCCAAAACTGTTTACATGTACAAGTTAAATTTGGCCTAATGATGCCAGGTGGGTTTATTTCCCCTTATATTTGCCATAACGGATACACCAGGCAGCTTATATGCAATTATTTATTGTAAGGAAGTCTACAGCCCCTGTGTGTGTGTGTGTGTGTGTGTGTGTGTGAGTGTGTGAGTGAGTGTGTGTGGAACAGCTTGAGAGAGAGATTTCGTCCTGTAGGGCCGTAGACTTCAGTAACACACATACACACACACACACGCACGCACACACACACACACACACACACACACACACACACACACACACCTTATTCCGCACTGGTTGCCATGAAGGGACGCGGCTGATTCCTTTCGAGTCTCTGATGAGGATGGACTGGAGGATTCCCTGTTCAGTGAAATAAACTGCGCTGCTTGTGAATATATCCTCCACGCCCTATTTGTTAGTTTGTTTATTTGTTATTTGTTTCAACAACAAATAAAGTCTCCATCCGCGAGGCAACTGGAGCGGAAGGTAGAGAAGCGATGGACCCGCCAGCGAATTCAGAGAAAGCTCACCTCATTCACGAGAAGAGCTCCAGGATGTATTCCTTACAGCTGAAAAGGTAAACCAGAGTCACCCCTCTGTTACTGAACTGCAGCTGCAGATCACACAGAAAGAGATCCCGTTTACCAGCGTGCTTTGGACAATTTCACAGACGTTAACAAATGTATGTATGCACGCCAGTGGTATAATAATAATAATAATAATAATAATAATAATAATAATAATAATAAATATAAATGTATTATTTAAAAAGTATATGAATGTCAATACATTTCAATACATTATAAATACATTTATTAATAATATCCATGTAATAATAATAACTGATAGTATTCTAATAATTATATGATAATAATAATATAATTTATTAACGCATTATGTTTTTTATTATCGATTTGTATTAGATTATTATAATTTTTTTCATAAAAATAACAATTTTATATATTATATTACACATATAATATATATAATATATATATATATATATATATATATATATATATATATATATATATATATATATATATATATATGTGTGTGTGTAATAAAATAATTCAAACAATTGCAACAACAGCCTCGCCACCAACAACAATACTACAATTATATAATAATAATAATAATGCTACGTAAAATAATAATTTGTTTTTAGTTTTAAGAATCATCGGTTATTCTGTTTTGTTGTAATAGAATCATTAATTTATTTGAAACCTGTTTAATAAATGTTCAGGCATTGTTTTTTAGTGGTGTATTTACTGATTGAGGTCTGTGCTCTTGTTCTGGGGGTCTAATCTGAACACACAGCAGCTCCGGGTCTTTTTCCGCCTCCATGAACAGACAGGGTGTAGATCACGGTGAGTTCAGCTCAAAATTCAGTTCGGTTCTGTTAAGTTCAGTTCAGTTGAGATGCAGGACAGGCCGCAGGGAGTTAAAGAGGTTACGGATCGCCTCTGTGGTTCATTAAATGCGGTGTGTGTGTGTGTGTCAGAGAGAGTAAACGCGGTGTGTGTGTGTGTAGAGAGAGAGACGTTCTCGACTCAGCAGAAGATGTGTATAAGAGACAGAGAGAGAGAGAGAGAGAGAGAGAGAGAGAGAGAGAGAGAGAGAGAGAGAGAGAGAGAGAGCAAATTCATTTCCATGCCTCGCTTGGTTTTGGACAGCGCTTGACGAATGGGTCGAGGGGAGCGAGCATGAATCTGGAACCCTGAACCGAGGAGCTACTTTAACCCTCACAGTGCCCATCTCCGTGATTCTGATCCGATTTACTTATTCCAGACGTTTTTTTTTACGTTTTAGCAAATAAACAAAGGGTAAAAACTAGTCATTACAGGCTTAAAACCTGGTGTAGAGGTTAAAATGGTCTCATTCTAACAGAAAGCACAATATTGCTAATCAAAATCTTTTTAATCCAGCCTGGGTCAAAATTCCCTCACGTTTTCTTTCGGGAGCTTCAGCACCACGGAGAGCGCACGCATTTGGAGAGGAGAGAACAAATTAAACTGATGTGGCTAAACCCGATCAGAATTATGTTTACACATACAGTCGGATAAAAATGGCATTTTAAGTAATATTCCTAACCAAGTTTTTGATTTCTTCATTGATTAATCTGGACCGCAGTAATAAATAGACAGATGTGCATATTACATAATAATTTTGAGATGATCAGATCAGTTAGTTATTTTTAAATGCCAGCATTAAGTGGATTCGTATGAGTGTGTGAAAATTAAACATTAGGGATTAGAAAAAAGAGGACAGTGAAGTGCTTTAATGGGCTTTACTGCCGAAATAAGAGGGAATGTCACTTAAAACACTCCAGGAGATGTGTCTGTATAAAGACAGACAGTTCCTACAGGAATTATCATTACAGGATTGTCATTATAGAACTGTCATAGACAGTTGGCGAAGGTGGGTTCTCTGATCCTCCACTGCAGCAGATAAATGAGGTCAAACAGGAAGTTCACAGAAAAAGGGGATTTTGATGAAATTCAGATGCATTTGTTTATTCATACTAATGTGATAAGTCTGTCTACCTGAGTCTCTAGTGTCAACACAAACTAAGCTTCTCGCATGAGAGAAAACTGTTGTATGTGAGGGTGTGTTCTGTGTGGGTTGTGTGAGTGTGCATTTTATGCGGTGTGTGATGGTGTGTGGTGGTGAAGATAGGCAATGGTGTGCTATTCGGGTTGTGGCAATGCGTCTGTACCTCCCTTTCTTTATCTGCAAGAGGGAGGAGAGGAACAGAGGAAGAGAGATCATGAATACACAGGGAGGTTCAGGTTACCTGCATCTGTTATAAGAGAAAAACACGAAAACAGAAAGAACACATTTGTTAATGTTGTTTATTTGGGTGTGACATTTGCATGTTGATAAAGACCAATAATTAATGCACTGGAACCTAATTATGTATACATTCACTTTACACTCCATATTGCCCACAAACAGAAGCTTAGAAAAAATTGCTCATTTAGTTTGTCTGAATGAGGCACCATACAGGCAGCCAACCAGATCACAGCTCATTTGCATAGATTATTCTTAATGGCACAAAAATACCCTGTTTTACTCAAACAGATACAGAAAGGTTGGGAAATGGCCTTGGAAATGGCCTTGGTGTCACATTTTCCATAAGAATAAAGAGCAACACTTTGCTGTTTTTAGTTTAACCATGTTGCTGTGATTTTTTTGAGCTATGTTCATTTAAATCTACGTCTTGCATTATTATGCTGGCATATACATCTTATATACAGCCTTTCACTCTTGCTGGCATCTGTCAGTCACAAATCACTCCTGGCTGCCATTCTTCTCCATCCTTTCCTACTTGTGTGCACTCTCTTCTTCACCTCATTTCCACAGTCCCCGATGCTTTGATCTGTTGACCCCAAGTATTTAAACTCCTCCACCTTCACCACCTCTACTCCCTGCATCTTGCGTCTTAGTCTTACGATTTTTCATTCCTCTCCTCTCTAGAGCACATCTCCATCTCTCCAGGGTCTCCTCAAGCTGCTCCCTACTCTCACTACAGATCACAATATCATCTGCAGATATCAAAGTCCAAGGGGACTTCTGTCTAATCACATGTCAACCTGTCCATCACCATAGCAAACAAAACATAGCTCAAGGCTGATCTTTGATGTAATTCCCAACTTCCTTACAATACCACAACTCCTCTCTAGGCACCCTGTCATATGCGTTCTGAAAAGTGCATTAAGGCACAATGCAACTCCCGCTTAACTTATACTTCTCCATTAGAACCCTCAGAGCAAACACTGCATCTGTAGTGCACTTTCGTGGCATGAAACCATACTGCTGGTCACTAATCATCACCTGTTTCCTTAACCATGCTTCCACTACTCTTTCCCATAACTTCATGCTGTGGCTGACCAATGTTATCCCTCTATAATTACTGCTTTGGTTTTTCACCCTTAATCTTTAAAAAATTTAACAAATAAGACCAGTGCCAAAGTTATGACCCTTAGAGATTTTTCTAATTTGCTGAACTCAGTGGTCTAGTGGTTAGGGTTAGTGGTTAGGGAATTGGCCACAGGGTCAGAAGATTGTGGGTTCAAACCCCTTACCAGTAGGTTGCCCTGAGGTACCCTTGAGCAAGGTACCGTCCCCGTCACTGCTCCCCGAGTGCTTTCATAGTTGCCCTCTGCTGCACAGTGTGTGCATAGGCTAAATGCAGAGGTCCAGTTTCGTTGTGGTTCACTGTGTGTTCTCACAATGAGAAGAATAGTCACAAATTAATAAAAAAGTTATTAAAGTGTCATTAGACCAGGAGTGCTCTAATGTTTGCATGCAACTGTTAATTATTAATTTAATGTCCATTTAATGTCCATTTAATGTTAGATATAATGATATCACCAAACATAGGAGGTTTAATTGACTAGAAACATGGAACTTCCCTAAGCAAAATGAGCATCTATTCTGCTTTATAATTACACACAGTGAGCCACCTGGACAGCCTCCTGTTTAGTCACCTGAATTTATGAACTGGAACTTCTGCTGTTTTAAAGAGACAACAGAAATTAGGAATGACATCATTGCTCAGTTCAAGCTAAAACTCAGGACACTCATGTTTACGGTTATGTTTATTGTTGGACAGGAAACTCAAACCTCATCTTAAATCTCAGGCAAGATACTAGGATTCTGCAGACCCCCCCCCCCCCCCCCCACCTCAAAATTGATTGACAGCAGTGTTATGATCAACTGCTCATAAAACAAAATTTTTATCCTATTCAGCTGGTGCTCATTTTAACTGGGCCAGTCTTATTTTGCCTAACAGCTCAATGTGTTCAGTATGTAGAGCTTCAGGTATTTTGGGGGAAATATTTCATTGTAGTTTTTTATTGATTTTTCATTCTTTGTTCAGATGTAGTTTCAGTAATGACAAATCATGGACACACCAATGCAGTTTTGTATGTTTAATGATTCTGAAGAGTCCTCAGAATGCCTCAAGCACAAATTTCTCACATGGCTGATTAGAGGCCTTGCCTCAAGTCAAGCAGTATGGTGGAGATCAGAGCTGATCTGCTGCAAAAATCTGCAGCATTGCTTTGCCTTTAGCTTCATTGTAAACATCTGGTCAGTTTCATTCTCCACTAGTTTAAGACAAGGTCAGTGAGTTTAGTTCTGCAATGCCTATGGTTGAATCAAAGATAGCCAGAAGAAACCACAGTAAATGTGATGAGTGTAGGTATAAATGTAGGTGCACTATAAAGAGCAATGGCACATTGATGATAAAACCTGTGGATGGTCTTTGTTTGATTGCAAAAACCATGAACAATGTTGGAGGAGGTAACCTGATTGCATTGCAACATTATAGGAGGTAATCTGACTGCAGTGCAAGATACTGATGTTACAGATGGAAAAAGGGAAGGTAAAATGCTCAGCTGATAATTGAGGAAGCATTCACTGGGGATGAGATATAATTCCTTGGAACATTTTCAGTATCCCGAGAAGAAAAATCTGTCTAGCTTGTCAACTGAGAGACTGGAAATCGAACATTGCACATTCAAAAAAGCCCATTTTATTTTACGAGGTCATGGGTACAGCATAAGACTATTCATGTTCTTTGTGATCACAAGACATAGCATGTTCAGCATGATGGTAGTAACATTTTTATAATGATTTAAACGTCTTGATGGGGCATCGTAATAGCAAAGTCGTTCTTGCGGTTAACTAAGTACAGCCCCTGGTGAGAACATGCATATTGTCATGAGACTGGAGACAGAAGGGGACAGCATATTTGGACATATGGGCGTGTATATACGTGTGTGTGTGTGTGTATGCATGTGCATTTGTTTGTGTGTCTGTGTTTATTTTTGGCAATTTTCAGGACAAAAATAATGTGAATTTGTGGGAAGAAGGAAAAAAGCTATTGGCTAAGAGAAACATCTACAATAGCAGCAAAAGCTACATGTAATTTTTTTAAGGTTAGGGAAGGGGTTAGACCAGGGCAGCATTTTAGCCTTTGTTATTTTTTCCCTTATCATGGAATGTTTTATCAGGATTACAATATATGTAAACACTATTATATTCTTAAAATGTACCATTAATTCCCACTCCATTCAATACATATGCAAACACTGCTGAAAAAAACAGCTTCATTTGATTTAACCAGTTTCCTAATGATGCAGATGTCCATATATTCACATATGTCCACTTACTGAGCCTAGATTTGCTCCACTCACTCATGCTGGTTATAAAGAGTGTTTCAGCCCAGGCTGCTTTTTCAGTAAAGCACAGCACTGGATAACCATTCGGAACAGAGGTCATTCACATATATCAGTTTTAAAGAATCCTGTTTTCATGTATCACTGTCTTCGATTGTTTGAATAAATGAAAAGTCATCCAAAAATGTAAAAAAAAAAACTGGGTAAGAATAATAAGAATATGTGCTGATATTTAACCATGTTACATGAATAGTAACTTTAATATACATAAATAATTTAAAATAAATATATCACAATGTGCAATAATATCAATATATGCAGCACTGTATTTTTATTGCATGTAGATTATCAAATATATTATTAAACAGAGCTTCTTAAAGGCCTCTTGGCTAAGACATAGAGTTCCAGATTGTTGTTATACATTTAAATGATGCAAAGATTAGAAAATAATCAAAAGGTTGTACTATGAAGTTACACGAAAGAATCCTGTATGACACCTTTAAAAAGATTGTTTAAGAGTTTCTTTCCAAAATGCTCCATATCCCACTGCAATAATTTAGTTGACACACATTTTTATTTCTCTAATAAAGGTATTATTATTCAAATTGCAATACTGATTTTTTCTTCCTGTGTGTGAAACCTGCTCCCAACAACATATATTATGAGAAAAAAATTTGTTTTAAAAAACTAAAAATAGTTTTAACACACCATTTCTACTCCTCCTGAACCACACACGCACACACAGACACAGACACACACACACACACACACACACACACACACACACACACTCAATACAATATCAGGACAGTGGGTTATACACATGGATATCTGAAGAATGCAAAATGAATTCTAATATATCCATATGTATGGCCATCTGTCCTGACACTGTATGAAAACAAGCACGTGTGTATGTGTGTGTTTGATGGGGGAGTAGAGACTATGGGAATAAAGCACGTCTGTCCCTGTGGGGTGATTAAACAGACGCTGCGTTCCACTCGGCCGCCTCCTTTCAGGCAGTGAGAGTGAGAGGCGGTTATCTCCTGTGCACCAAGATTGCGCTTTTCCACCCCATTAGCTTCATCATAGTGTCTCACCCATCACAGCACACACACATGCAGCAGAGAGCAAGCTCAAAGCGCATTGTCAGCAGCTACTGCCTGCACTGATTGAATTTCACTGATTTGATGTGTGTCCTTTCTTGACATGAGAATCTTGTGATGGTAGGTTTCTCATGGAAACTACCTTTATATTATTATATAACAGTATAAAGCTTTCAGTTTTGTTCTAAATGGTCCCTACCCACTTATTAGGGCCACATATTATGTTTATGTATTTTATTTCACCAATAACAGTCAGAATTCATTTTTATTTGATTATTGTCCCTCTGTTTATTAAACAGCCTTTTTATACAGCAATTCAAGCTTACCATAAATAGGCATAAGTGGGCTAGTAACTTAATCATAAATTTGCTGTTATCATCAAAGGGTGAGGCTAAACTACTATAGGCTGAATTAAAATCGCTTGACTAATATTGTGTAGGTCCTCCTTGAACCTCTTTTGGAGTTGCAATCTTTACATACAATGTTTACATGCTCAATTATTTAAAAAGCAAGCACAATTATTTTAAACAGCGGGACATTTGTGCTTTTCTATTATATGAGCCCTTTACATTCATTGCATTCAATCAGCTGTTAAATAGTTTTAAGACTGCCCATTTTTATGTGAAATTGTCCATTTATTTGGTACAACTACCTTGGCTTTTAAATTCCATAGAAATGTACTTTGTAGTTTTACAATTACTGACTGCATCCCATATTTTGCTATTGAAGTCTACCTCATCAATCAATGGAAAGGCAGCATAGGAGCAACATTCTCTTGATATTATTAAGGTGGCTTGACCATCCACAGTACAGCAGTAATACCAGCATGTTAGGGATAGATCCAAGATGGCAGTGCTGTAAGACGCAGTGGCTGCTCCGGATCCAAGCTTGGGTGTATCCCTCACACCCACCCCACACTCTCTTCTCCCTACAGCCATCCGGGAAAAGGTTCCGTAGCATACGGGCCTCCAGTGCCAGGTTGGGAAACAGTTTCTTCCCCCTGGCCATCACTTTTGAACTGTTAATGTCTTCCAATAACCTGCTACAGTACTGTGCAAAAGTTTTAGGCAGGTGTGAAAAAATGCTGTAAACAAAAAATGCTTTCAAAAATGAAAGTGTTAATCATTTATTTTCATCAGTCAACAAAATGCAGTGAATGAACAAAAGAGAAATCTAAATCAAATCAATATTTGGTGTTACTACCTTTTGCCTTCAAAACAGCATCAATTCTAGTTACACTTGCACACAGTTTTTGAAGGACCTCGGCTGGTAGGTTGTTCCAAACATGACTGTGTTTCAACCTACGTGTGACATTGATGATCATTAGCACCTGTTTGGTAAAATTGGTTGATCATACACCTGACTATAATCCTACAAAATCCCTGACTTTGTGCAAGTGTACCTATAAGAATTGATGCTGGTTTGAAGGCAAAAGGTAGTAACACCAAATATTGATTTGATTTAGATTTTTCTTTTATTCGCTCACTTTGCATTTTGTAAATTGTAATAAACAATAAGTATTTATATTTCTGAAAGCATTCTTTGTTTACAGCATTTTTTCACATCTGCCTAAAACTTTTGCACAGTACTGTTCTTCTGGAATTTTTCCTGTTATGCACTAATGACCATTCATGCACATGAGCCACCTTACCACTTACCACTTATTTATTTATTTTTGCACACAAGCACTTTAGTTACAACACTGCTGCTCTTTTATATTGTCCAATAATTTCTGCTGCTTTGTTTCATAATACTGCGGCTTTCTGACGGATGAATGTCCTGTCTGTTGTACTGTCTGTTGTTGTCTGCACTGCTTGTTCTTGTCTTGTGTTTTATGTCGTGTTTGATGTTGCCTTATGTGTAGCACCAGGATCCTGAAGGAAAGTTATTTCATTTTATTATGTTCTGTGTATATAGTTGAAATGACAATAAGAACCTACTTAGTGTGACTTGACTTGACTTGACTGTTTCAGTGGTAGCACCATTGTTTTTAAACAATATGTGCACTTTTTGCCCACTTTATTAGACACATCTACTTTATTAATCCACCTTGCAGATTTTTTTCCATTGTGGCAGTGCAGAGGCAGAGCTGCTTGAGCCCTAAGACATATGTGTAGCTCCAAGCTGCACTGAATCAGGGGAGGAGCAAGAACAATTTAGAGAATAGAATATGATTAGATAGGGAATATGTCTAGAAAAGACCATGGCAAGATACTATGTTTCAGGTTTGAGTAAGACATTGTAAATTGGAATTTTGGGTTTTGTATTGTTTTCCTTCATGAATGAAAAAAAACCTTTTCTTTACTTAGCACTTATATTTTTGTGTGTTTCATATGTATTCCTTAATTTCACAGGCAGTGTGGCACAGACTCTTCCCAGGCTGTTGCCACATTGTGTAATGGTTATGTGCCTTGATATGTGTATCCTCTACCTCTTTCTGAGTGGTCAGTATCTTGCAACAGGGCCACTAATGGCTGGTTGTTTTTGGTGAATTGGCTTTTCTTAACCCAACAGTGACACTGAAGACTGACACTGAAAACTATCCACTTTTGTGCAGGATATGATCTACCAAGCAAATAGTACCTCTGTCACTCACTAATTTTTATAGCTCCTAATTAGGCTCACAGGGTGTACTGGTGCCAATCTCAGCTCTCACAGGGCAAAAGGCGATGAAGCATCCTGGACAGGTTGTCAATTCATTGCAGGGCAGACACACAGACAATCACATTCTCACACACACACACACATGATGTGATTTAGCATCATTAATCTACCTGATGCACATCTTTGGACAGTCTGAGGAAACCCATGCAGACACTGGGAGAACTTACGAACTTTACACAGAAAGGGCCAAGACCGCCCCCATCTGGGAATCAAACCCAGGACCTTCTTGCTGTGAGGTCACAGCGTTACCCACTGTGCCATTGCTGCTCCCAAATAGTATATGTCTAAATAATCCAAACAATCTTCTGAATCTAAATTTGTTTTCTGCAGTGAATTCCCTGGACCAAAGGAAAGCTACCCAAATCTACAATTTGAGAATGGGGACACCACTGGTGCCATTGAGCTGAAAAGGCCAATTGTAGCCCACTGCCATGGAAACAGAGCAGCCTGGGAGGAGAACCGGGAAAAACAAGTAGCTAAGAAGAAGCTTTACATCGCCTCCTTAGTCTGCCTGATCTTCATGATTGGCGAGGTCATTGGTAAGAGTCTGGTCCCTTTTCTGAGAAAGATTTTAGTATTTAGTAATTGAAAGAAGAAATGCTAAGGAATGGTGCATGTTAAACAAAATGATGAATTTTTTTATCTGACATTAATAGACCTTAGACGTTAGAGCAGACATTTGAGCACTCAGTGGAAGTAACATTGATGCTGTGACCTGGATTAACATTTGCTGATGACCGTTAGCTCCAGGGACTCCAGTGGAAAAATCAAAAGGCATGTAGAGTCTAATGGAACAAAAATGACATAGTTGATTAGTTGTTTATTTTCTCCTAGCATAAATAATTTCTTAAAACCATGCTCAGTTCTAAGAGCAGATATGCTTTCAGAGTGACTTCAGTGTGTCAGTCAAAGTTATGCTCAAGGTGTTACAAAGTAGCCTTATATGGAGTCAGTTTAACATATAACTAGAAATGCCTTAAAGGGACAATTGCAAATGTGGGTTGGCCCAGCTCATTTATGCGGAACAGGTTTAATGTTGAAATGTGAATTAAATCTGCACTTTGAGGAGTTGTATGAAGATACAAAGGGTGTTTAGGTGGAAGGTGGGGTGGAGACAGGCTCCTATTGATCAAACATTAAATGTGTCTGTGCCATATTTGGAGCAAATGTAAAAATGAATCATAGATTTGTGCTTGACCTTAACCCAACAATATGAACCTCAAGGATGTACATTTGAAATTTAGAATGTAGATCTATATGATCTATGAACTGCACAGAATGTATCTTTACTGGTCTTGACCTTTTGAAATATACACTCTAATATGCTTATATTCTCACTATTTAACTGTTTATCATGTTACCAACCTACTGGTCTGGGACCAGTAACCAACAACCTTCTGCTTTTGAAGCCGTGTCTCTAACCACAATACCACCACTGCCCCAAAATATAAAATGTACTAAAATACAAAAGCCAGAATAGAAAGTCCAATCAAACCACATGACAATGAGTTACAATTTTAGAACTTCAAGTTGCTACCTCTGTTTTGGTCTTTGTATTTCAGTCATGAAAATGGGGATGAATCCCAGTCTGCTGCATGGGGAGCAACAGTATTACCCATTATTACTACTACACCAACTGACACTTTGATGTTTCTATTTATCACCATTTCTACAGGTGGGTATCTTGCACACAGCCTTGCCATCATGACAGATGCTGCCCATTTGCTGACGGACTTTGGCAGCATGATGGTAAGCCTTTTTTCACTCTGGATCTCCTCCCGACCTCCCACCAAGACCATGAACTTTGGCTGGCACAGATCAGGTACACACTGCTGTAGGGCACACACAATGGTTTTCTAGCTTTCTTCAACCAAATCCAGCATAATATGGTATTTCAGCTTAATAGTTCTAATTTATTGCATGTGCTGTTCTTACTGCTGGTTAGTACTTAGCTTTGTTAAGATGTTCCCTTAGCTTGACAGAGGTAGTAGCTCTTAAAGATGTCTGTGATTGGCTCAAAGGCTTTATTTTAAGGTCAGTTGTATTTTGCTACAGAAACACCTCCTCACTGGCTTCTACTATAAGGGTGTTTAGAATCAGTTGCTTTCTATCTTTCTATTTCGTTTAGAGTTTATTTTGAAAACACTTGGAAATATAGTTTCTTGCCATTCAAGCTACATTGATTTGGTGACCATATTTTCAGACTGACCTCGCTTGTTTTCCCAGAGATTTTAGGGGCGCTGATATCAGTAATGTCCATCTGGATAGTTACTGGGGTGCTGGTGTACCTCGCCATTGAGAGAATTGTCAAGAATGATTATGAAATCGAGGGTCATGTGATGCTCCTCACCTCAGGGTGTGCTGTTGTGGTCAACATCATGTGAGTTACAACCTTACAGGAATCAGTCAAATGCATGCTTCAAAGCTCAAAAGAGACAGAATTTTGACAGATAAAACTTTTTGGATGTGTGATAATGAATTATGGTTTTGGTGTTTCTTCTGTAGAATGGCATACATTCTCCACCACTCCACGACCTTCCATGCTCATGGCTCGGGCTATCACAAGATTGAAGAGAATGGCATGAGTCCTGTGAGCCATGGGCACTCCCACAGCCTCCTGGGAGGTCATGGAAACACCAGTGTCAGGGCTGCATTTATTCATGTCTTGGGTGACCTCTTACAGAGCTTAGGAGTGATGGTGGCAGCCATCATAATCTACTTTCGGGTAAATGAGATCACTAAACTTCCAAGATATTTAGTTAAGGTATTAAGATAAACTAGTTCACCACATATGGTCTGGTATTATTTTGGCAATTCATACATTGTTTGGTCTGTTTTTAGGGGCTCCTGCCTTGTACTTTTACTCATCAACCTTTTTATTAATCATATCGTGCAATGTTGTCATACACTATGGTCTGTCAAAAATGTGGGTCTCTTGGTCCACTTCCCTATGAACTTTTTCAGTTTGCTACCAGTGGAAATATATTTTTTCACAACAAACAATATAATTCAACATCTACTTCTTGGATGGATTTACCACTTTTACACTTTTCAAAGTAAAAGCAAAGAAATGTTGATTTTGGCACATGCATGTCTGGCACAAGCATAGAAGCGGATAGAAATTTTATGCAACACTTTTCAAAGTACAGGTCAACTCACCGTATTTTAGGTTCAGGCTACACACAGATCATTGACCTTTACATATGACGAGACTCAGTGGCAGAATTTCCTTTCACCGGAGGGGGCGGGATATCTCCCAAGTAGTTGATGTTCAGTGAGTGGAGTTCTTTCCGCTATATACATCTATTCACTTGGACACCAAACGTTTTCACAGTAGTCTTTTGCTTTTCACTCAGTTGGCAGTTCCACTGTACTTTAGTTTATAATTCAAGTATGTTAACATTATAAATATATAAATAAGTTTCACTAGCCTATTAGCATATATAATACACATCGATACTATTCCCACATGCTTGTGTAGTAACCACTAAATAATCAAAAAGACAAAAACAAGACTTTCAGACAATAAGCAATCACAGGTGTGTTATTTGTGGTGCTTCAGTTGTTGCAATATAGCTGCAACAAACCAATGTGAAAGACAAAGAATTTGGAATTTTTACGTTGGCTTAGCATTATGATGACAAATGTTGCCATGTGGAATTTCTGGAGATATGCCTGGCAGTGGCATGTTTTATCTTCTCCTGGTTAATGTTTTCATATTTTTGGTTGGTGTACCATTCTCAGCCAAGCAGTGACAATGATGTGCAGAAAAAAAACACAAACACAACTGTGTCTGATACCTAGTACCAGAACAATACACAGCAACATGCCACTGTTAGTGTCACTGTTGTGTTGAAAATTAAACACCTTATAAATAAAGCCTGATCAGTATTGACCTTCTGGTGGTCTACTGATGCATAAAGACAGTAATTTTAAACCTACAAGTACACAGACTGTATCAGGAAACTGAAAGACGGGCAATTCATACAAAGTGTCAAAAAGCAGATGAACAAAAAGTAAACCAATAAATTATAAATTTTATGGTCTACAAAAGAGAGCAGAACATGTATTTAAATTCTTACACAACTCATTGAGGTTCAGACATCTGTGATCTAATGTGATATGGCACAATATAAATAATGCCATCTGATTGCATTTTCTACATAACATTATGTTCTCTCTGCGGCTTCTGTTGCAGCCTGAATACAAAGTAGCTGACCCACTTTGCACATTCCTTTTCTCCGTGTTTGTCCTGGGGACCACCATCACCATCCTTAGGGATGTTTTCCGCATCCTCATGGAGGGTAGGTTTGTTTCAGTGACAATAAATTCATTAGACTTCTGTCAGTGGGAGGTTTGCTGATAGGTGAAATGTAATTAATGTAGTAAATGGTTGCAGTTAGTTTCCCTTCCAGCAATTACACAAAAGGCAATCTAGCTCTGCATTAAAATAATATTTGCTGCTAAGGGATTTTAGTAAATGCTGAATTTGTACATTATTTTATCAATACATTAGTTTAACCAATCAATTAATTATGCTAACCAAAAAAAAAAAAACACTAGGAAATGAAAAAGTTGTATAAAGGAAATCACTTCCCACATTGATAAAGATGATTCTCAGCCTGTAAGTTAATGTAAGTTATATAAATTCTCAGCCTGTAAGATATGTCAATATTTACAGCCCCCTTTTTTGAACACAGAAGACACTCTCAGGTAGTGTACTGGTGGTGATGAACAAGCAAATCAACATGTTTACTCAGTGATTTCAATTAACTGCAGCAGCTAAAGTCTTGAAATTATGTGACTGTATTCAGGTGCCCCCAGAGGGATTGAATTTAACTCTGTGAAGGAGGTACTGCTGTCCCTGAAATCTGTGAAGGCCATGCACAGCCTGCATTTGTGGGCCCTAACCGTTGGCCAGACTCTGCTTTCTGTTCATGTGGCCATTGGTGAGACACTTTCATTTCATTTTTAAGATGGGAAAATACTAAAAGTGCAGGCATCTGTCCTTCAATACCAGAGCTAAGACTCGGGACATGCCTGCACTGGACATGCCTATCTTGGTGTATGTCTTGTAAGTGAGCAGTTTTAGACTCCAGCTGCCGAAAATCTGGTCTTGGAGGACCAAATATCAGCAAAATTGATTCTTCTGCTTAAGAACACTTGAAATCAGAAAACTATGCTGGCCCTCTGTTCCCCATTCCATCATAATCAGTGGTCAATTTCTGATCACCGCACTAGTACTAAATAGTTGCCAGATAGTTTTCACTGAAGGACTGTTCTTGGCCCATCAGTTGTTTTAAATCCCAGCAATAATGTTGCTTCTGGCACACTAGTAGCACACACTACCACACACTATCATGATACTTCAATATGGGTATCTCTGTCTTGCAATGAGGACGTACTATCTACTTATTGTCCAGTCAGTGGTTTTAAGTTCACTTAAATATATTATGTAAGCATATATTGTTATATTATAGAAAGTTAAACAATTGTAAAATGATTAACAAATCTATAACAAAAGTTTTTTGTCCTTTCAGAGGAAAATGCAGATCCTCAGAGTGTCCTAAAAGAAGCCACGGAGCTCCTCCAGACCAAGTTTGGCTTCCACAGCACCACCATCCAGGTAGAACCTTATTGTGAAGACATGGCCTACTGTACCCTGTGCCAAGACCCCATGGACTAATGATACCACAAAGTCCTCAGTCATCAATTTTGAAACTTAAATCCAAAAGGGAAAGAGATGAAAGAGAGAGCTCAACCCCATAAAAATCACTTCATCACAAAAAAGAATTTCCACCTGGGCCCAATCCGAATATCTAGACAAATCAAATCTGGCCCAAAACTTGGTTTGGTTTGTTTCACAGACTACTTTTCTAAACCCAGAGTTGATTAATGTCTTCATAGACCAGCAATTTTATATAATTTTAAATAACCAAACAAATCATGTATGTGAGCTACAATCCTTTCATGTTTAGGTTGTAAAGTCTTTCTTAAACTTCTTTATCCTTCTTTTTGTAATAAGTGGTGCATGGATCATATCTGCATCTTCAAGTGTTCTATAAGTCCCTAAGGGCAGATTTGTTGAAAAGACATTTTATATTACATTCTAACAGACTTGTTAGATCCCTTCTTTTCTGTAAGATGTAGGGCAAAATATATTGATGTGACTACTTTAAATAATAAGGAGTGAATTCATTATGTCTTTAACAATCCTTTTCTGTGTTATCAATGCTCCCCAATCAATGACAGAATCTGTTAAACTAAAGAATTGTGCTTTCAAGCTAAGCCAGTGGTCAAATCAATACAGAACCTGTCAAGGACCTCGAAAAACAAACTACAGCAGAGGAGAACGATCTTCAGTTCTCCTTATTTGGATGTTACTGTACAAACTAAGGAAGCAAAATATGCTGTCATCAGTATTTAAGTCAAATCTTACAAGAGAAAGAGAAATGAAATGAAATGAAATGTAGGATTGAGTCAGAAATCTATAGAATCCAAAAATCTATATCCACTGGCAGGAAGCCAACTTGCTGACTCACACTGTAGGACCCCTAAACAGGTGTTTCCATGTTTCAATCCTTAGTGCCACTACACTGCCGAAACTACCAGTAGTTGCAAATACCACATTCCAAAGAGTGGCTCAGTTCTGCCATGCACCTGCAATACTCCATTTCTAGGGACTTGGGCAAAAGATGCTAACTTTGCTAACAAGAAGTGTATATTATTACAAACAGTATATATCTCATGTAAATAAACCAAAGCTAAATGGTCCAAAAACAACAGTTATCAGTTATTGTCTCTCTTAGCAAGGTCAGCATTTTGTTCAAACCTTTTAAGCACATGGAAGTCACTGAATGGAAAAAAAGCACATGACAGTTAAGCTATTTTGTTTTTCATAAATGGTGCGAAACATTCACATAGCATTACTTAAAATTCACTTAAAATACCTTGAAATTTTCTGACAGTTGTGCCCTTGGAAAAAATATTATATCTTAAATGAAATTAAATTATTCCCTGCGATGGGCTGGCGACCTGTCCAGGGTGCGTTCCCCGTACTTCGTCCTGTGTGCGCTGGGTTGGACTCCCGCTCCCCCCCGCGACCCCGTTTGGGACAAGCGGCGGAAAATGGATGGATGGATGAAATTAAATTATTTTTAAAAATTTAATTGAGGGAAAAAGTGACTCTGGAAAACTCACATTAAATCATATCTTGTCTGATTGACATAACTCAGATACTTGCCTTGTAGTTGTTGCGTCTTAAGGCTTGCTTTAAAGTGCTTTGATGAAATGTTGTGGACTGCATTGTAAAAAAGAATAATAATGAGAATATTATGTCTACGTTTGTCTAATGAACCAAGGCACACTTGCATGGGTGCTTTTTTCAGCTATTCTCTTTCAAGCCTAATTCGAGACTGCCAGTCACAGGATTATGTATCAAAATAGGAACCTCTGTGTTCAGCTGAAAAACTTTCATTATAGTCTATATTTTGTCACTTTTGATAAAATGTATATATACTAAATGTAAATATTTTAGCCTATAAAGCCATGATGAACTGATAAAATGAAGGATGGACCAACACATAAATTACTATATTTTTGATAATATATGTGGGTTGGTATGCATATGGACATGGGCTAATGGAACCTGACAGAAGAAGTGTGAATGTATTTAGGAGGTCATAGAAAAACCTAACAGAGGATATGTTATTTTCCATGTATGAAAGGTTGTGGAAGTGGACTTGGCCTTTGGCTATGTTGGCATGTACAGTTTAAGACAGATTAAACATGGAAAAAGAATGCAGACTTGTCTTTGGAGTATATTCAGTTTATTTATGCACATTATGCATACTTTCAGTTTATTACTCCACAACGGTTCTTAACTTCAGCTTAAAATATTAAATGGTGAAAACTTGAAAATAAAACCAAAGTAGACCACCTTAACATTCAGTCATTTTGCACTACCATCAAAAAGGAATAAATATCTAAAAACAAGTTGTAAAAGGGGGTTTAAATTTAAAAAAAATTTTCAAAAATATAAAAAAAATAAAATAATCATAATAATTAGATTAAGATAAGTATTGAACATGTCATGATTTGTTTTCAGTAAATATATTTCTGATGGGGCTATTGACTTGAAATTTACAACAGATGTAAATTCACATGTACTGTGTAATCTACACATACAAAGAAATTAGAACAAATAAATCCATAAATTAAGTATATAGTGGAATGACACAGGGAATAAATACTGGACACACTTTCTGAAATGTATTTAATGTTTAATAGAGTAGCCTTTTCTTGTTGGTAATGACAGCTTCAAGACACCTCCTATATGTCGAAACTAGTCTTCAAAACTTGAAGGTTCCAGGGGATATCTTCTATGTACTCTGATCTTCAGTTCTTTCCATAGATTTTCAATTGGATTCAAGTCAGTTAATTGGCTGGGCCATTCTAGCCGCTTGATTTTCTTTCTCAGAAACCACCTTCGTTTCATCTTCAGCTTTCTGGTAGATGACAGCAGATTCTTATCAAGAATGTCCCAGTATATTTCTCCATTGATCCTTGCTTTATTTATTTGAAGCCTGCCAGTAACATATGCTGAAACAGCTCCATACCATGATGTTCAAACTTCACGATTGGCATGGAGTTTTGGGGTGATGTGCAGTGCCATTTCTCCTCCAAACATGATGTGTGTAATGATATCCAAAGAGTTCCATTTGGGTCTCATCTGACCACACTCTATTCAGTATTTCCAACATTTCCTTGGCTTGTCCCAATCTTATGCAGCAAGCTTTAAATGAGCTTTAACATACCTTTTCTTCAGCAATGGAGTCTTGCACGAGGAGTGTTCATAGAGGCCATGTTGGTTGAATGCAATACTTATTGTTTTCTTTGAAACAATAAATATTTCCAGGTCTTTCTGAAGCTCCACAGGAGTGAGATTATTCTGATTATTCTTTAGACTTAGACTTGTCAAAAATCTTGCATGGAGCATCTGGTCATGGCCAGTTTAAGTTGAAATTATGTTTTTTCCATTTCCGGATTTTGGCCCCAGTGGTGCTCAATGAAACATTCAGAAGCTTTGAAATTTGTCTTTAACAAATGGCATCAGTATGTTTTGCAACAATAAGGTGGTAAAGGTTTTGAGATAGCTCTTTTGTTTGACCTGTCATGAGATGCTTCTTGTGTAATACCTTGGTAATGAGAAACCTTTTTATAGGGATTAACCAACTGGAATTAATTTGCAATGAATGGGGCCAGGATTGTTTTCTGTATACTGAGATTGCAGCAGGTTTCTTGTTCAATACATATTCCCTGTGTCATTCCACTTTACTACAAATAATTTATGGACTTATTTGTTTTGATTTCTTTGTGTGTGGATTACTTGGGTTGTAACCGGCATCTGGTGTAAATTTCATGTCAATAGCACCATTAGAAATATATTTACTGAGAAAAACATTGATGTGTTCAATACTTATTTTCCCTGCTGTATTTAGACAGTTCAAAAGAATGTCTATTCATCAGCCATCTTTCTGATGTGTACTGTAATTGTGTGCAATGTCAAGTTGTCAGTGTGTTGTAATGTGAAAACTGTAATCATCTGACAGTTATTTTGTGTGTGCCAAAACTTTGTGAATGTGTACATACATTTGCTCTGTATAAAACTTCTTAGTCTTAGTCTTAGTCTTCTGTGTAAATGTTTTATGTTCAATTACCAGTCATGAAACAGACATTTCATATAGTGAGATTTTTGTAAGCTGCAATAAAATCATGTGAAAAACTGGCAAGCAGCATTTATGAAAAATGGTTTATGCACAATGGCTGAGAGGCCAAACACAAACTCAAGAACACACACACTATCTGAGGTGCAAATACATAGACATTTTTTATACCAACTATACAGTCTATTCTGGCTAAACTCACTTTTTTTTTTTACAGTTTCAAGAGAAAGATATTCCTTTAAGCTCCACCACAGCTGTCCCTTACATACCCTTGCAGGCTCTGATGACAGCTCCATTGTTCTCCCATCACATTACTGACAATGTAAATCTCACGGCTAAAGGAGCAGAATTTCGTATGATGTGAAGTATTTACATAAATTACATTTTATTAAAACCACCTAACTTTACCTTTCATACCCACAGTGTAAAGTCCAGCTGCTGTTGTGCTGATGTGGTCAATGTCTGACCAATGAACTATTCTTAGCTTGATATTTTTGGGAGACAAATCTTTATCAACCTCTACACTCAGGCTGACAACTAAGGTTGGTGCTGGATTGTGAGTGATCAACCAACACAATAAACAACAGGTGGACTACAAAATGTATTATACAGCTGTAAGTGGACTTGGAAGGTAGGGTGATACCAATGTGTGTACGTTTCTAAGAATGTGAATGGTAAGTAAATCGATCAGGGGTCTCAAATACTCTCTATATCTCTGTGTTTAAATAGGAAATCATTAATGCTGAATATTTTTCAACCAAGACTGGAGCTGGGGTGACCTGGCATAGATTATCTGAAAATGAAAGATTGGGTAATACATAACAAATGTACATGCAGAGCCACGCAGTCTTATTAAGTTACTCTAAATAACTTTTAATCTAAAAGAGGCATATCCCAGCTTAGCTAAGATAAATTTCCTTATTAATGACTTAATGTTGTACTATTGGTCTAAATGGCACCTGTCCAAATTTCCATCAGTGGGAGCTAAGCTCTTCTGCTGGGATGTAACTGAGGGCCTGACAAATGAGGCAAGTGTCCAGGTGCAACACTTAATGCTTTATTACACAAAGCTATCACTTCAGGAAGAACATTAAATTGGACTGACCATTAACAGTGATTAATGGCCAAGGCGATTAATATAACTGAAGGTGTTGGGAATAGTATAGGTCGTTGGCTGGTGCTGCCAAGCATGTAGAGCAGTTGGAGTGAGTGTAAATATAATTAGGCATGTCAAAAATCAAAACAAAATACTTTCTTATAAAAAGTAATGATCCTGTGATCACATAAATCAGCACAACTCTCAATTTAAAATATTAAAATGTATTCTATTCTATTACACACACAATCTTTCAAAACCAAACAGAATTTTTTTTACTCCAAACTTGCGAAACAAAGAGAGCGGGAGAGCAGCAGTCATCCTACAATGTACTAATTCACAAAAGTTATTTATTTTAAAGGTCAGTAAACATGGAAGGCATAGTATAAATATGGCATTTCATTGAAAATACAAAGTCAAATATCATATAAACTAATCCAATGCACGATGTATGTCTGTGCACTTTGAACATTGGGGCTTAAGGCAAGGCAAGGTCCCTGAAACCCTAACTTTTCAGGGTCACCAAGAATTTCCAGAGAATAAGTCTGGTCCCGGACTAGATGGGACAAGCACCCTGGACATCCTTTGAACAGAGAATGTTCTAATAATTATAATAATTATATAAAAAGGATTCCCAGGTATTCAAAAGCAATGTGTTATATTGTGATGTTTGGTGTACTTTAGCCCAAATGCATTTTAATGTAGTATTCAGGAAAGGGTTTGTTTATTGTGCTCTTGTGCCTTTTACTCTGCATATTTGAGATACAATGCTGCCTCGACTTGAGTTTAATTTGTTCTGTGACAGAGCTCGTAACTCAAATTACTCAATTTTCCCCATTGAAATGAATTGAAATGCCATTAATCCATTCCGGCACCCCCTAAAAAACACAGAAGTTTTTGTTATATGTTTTTAAAATTTTAAGAAAAATGTGCTTATAAATAATGAATATTGTATAAAAACACAATATAATAGAATGTACTGCAATAAAATGGTTTTATTAAGTATAATGTACAGCATTTGCCTTGGAGATCTTGAAGATGCTGATGAAGGTGGAGGAAAAAGGCTGAACTGAATAATTGAATCTTATTCGCTGATTTTTGCCCGTTTTGCCATGCTTTCCTCACTGTCATGGGACGGGGTTTTTGATAAAAACCTGTCCAATGTTGTTTCAGTTCTTAGTGTGTTTAAGGTGCAGATAGTAAAAGTGTTATGCACATACTGCTTCAACAACTCATAACCTGAATTTTAGCTCTCAACTCAAAGCAAAAAAACAGAGAGATGGCTTGTATCTTGAAAAACCCATTAGTTGGGACACTCGGAAGTCAAGGTACCACTGTATAGGATACATCCTAACCTAGTGGTTAGGGAATTGGGCCCAGGGTTAGAAGGTTATGGATTTGAGTCCCACACCAGTAGGTTGCCTTGAGGTACCTTTGAGCAAGGTACCGTCCCCACCACTGCACCCCAGGTGCTTTAAATAGCTGCCCCCTGCAGTATGACGTGTATGCGTAAAAAGCAGCGGTTGAATTTTGTTGTGGCTCACTCTGTGCTGTATGGATAAAAAGCAGATGTTGAATTTTGTTGTGGCTCACTCTGTGCTGTGTTTCAAAATGAAAAGAATATTTGCTTGCAATATTTGCAAGATCAGTCTTGTGTTGTTAGTTTTGGATGCATGATGTAAAACTATGTGGGAAAAACAATGAGACACTAAATGTATCTAGCATAACTTCAAAATACTGGACATGACCCTGCCCTTTTTTGCACCAGTGACTATACCCCTAACCTAACATTACACTGGCCATCATCATATTTGCAATGTGCTTGAAGTTTTTTCTACTAAATACTGCAGAAGCACTAAAGCATTAAAGCAAGTAATATTTTATTATTGATATTATTATTTTGAAGATGTGGCTAGTTCACATGAAGTAGAATTAAAACAATAGTGAATGCAAAGTGCTCTGAAGCAGATGTGTTTTCTGACCACTTATCTAGTGAATGCAAGTGGTTGACTTATATGCCGATTTTCCAGAGAAACAGGTTTAGAGCAGGTCTGCATAAAGCTTGTTATTATATCCCTGTTAGTAATGTCTGTGAAATGGAAGTCTCTCAGTATCTTACATTTAGGGCATTTAGCAGCTGCTCTTATCCAAAGCGACTTCCAATTCTTAACTACAGGAACTCCCTGTGGAGCAACTCTGGGTTAAGGGTTTTGCTCAGGAACCCAATTGGGGTAATGCTGGCAGTGGGATTCTAACCTGTGACCTCTTGGCCCGTAGGTGTATCCTACCACTAGGCCACCACCAACACATCATGCTGGAGAGACAATCAGGCAAGCTTTTCAAGGAAGTGGTTAAGGCGCCCCCGAGATCTGAACTTGAGCATTTTCCTTTTAGATGAACTGTCACAAATTGACCTGGGGAAATTCATGACTCTTTAAAATAGGTATGTACTTTAGTGTAAAAGCACAGGAAACTTAGATAATAACAAACATAGCTAGAGATCTTTTAAACTAATCTTCAAATCTTATTAAAGAATATGGGTCTATACATCTGAAAGGCTTTTAATCCGGTTGTAAACTGTGAGAATAGCTTTTTGTGTCTCAAGTAACAAAACGTAGAGACAGCAGAACCACTTGAAAAGATAGCTAGCTTGCAGATAATGTCAACCATGTCCAAAACAGTTTGCCCTGGGTTTTCCTATCAGCGATTGAGCTCACTAAGGCAAAATATCTGTGATAAACATTAGTTATACAACCCACTTCTTGTCCTTGTGTCCTGCATAGTCTTGGCAATTTCCAGGAAGGAATGCATTCTCCCAGCAAAAATCCTCCTGATGTCTTTCACTTCTCAAAATTTTCCATAAACATATTGGCTGTGTCCTTAACCCAGCCACTAGGGATGCACAAGCCAGTGTATTTCTTTGTGCCGGTCCCAAGCCCTGATAAATGGGGAGGGTTACATCAGGAACGGTATCCGGTTTCAAACTTTGCCAATTTGCGAACAACGAAACAAACTTCCATACCGGATCGGTCAAGGCCCGGGTTAACAACGACTGCCACCAGTGCTGTTAGCTTACAGAGTGCTGGTGGAAATTGGACTACTGTTGGCCAAGGAGAAGAAGACAAAGAAAAGGAGAAAGGCATGTCTAGTGGGAGAAGGAGAGAAAGAAGGGGAAGAGAGTGGAAGTGAGGGTAGGAACTTTGAATGTTGGCAGCATGACTGGTAAATGTAGAGAATTAGCTGATATGATGGATAGAAGGAAGATCTTTTGTGTGTGCAAGAGACTAGATGGAAGGGTAGTAAGGCCAGGGGTATTGGAGGAGGGTTTAAATAGTTTTATCATGGTGCGGATGGAATGAGGAATGGGGTAGGTGTTATCCTGAAGGAAGAGTATATGGAGAGTTTTTTTTGGAGGAGAAGAAGGTGTCAGGGAGGGTGATGAGTTTGAAGCTGGAAGCTGAAGGTGTGATAATGAATGTTGTGAGTGCTTATGCTCCACAAGTTGGTTTTGAGATGGAAGAGAAAGAAGAAGGCAGGAGTTAACACCGGCACTGGGAGCTGTTGAAGAGCTGGGAAACTACTGTAGAAGTGATAAGGCAGACAGCTAGAAAGGTACTTGGTTTGACATCTGGAAGGAAGAAGGATGATAATGAAACCTCGTGGTGGAGCAGATATGTCCAGGAGTGTATACAAAAGAAAAGGGAGGCAATGAATGCGTGGGACAGTCTTAGAGATGAAGAAAGTAAACACATGTACAAGGAGATGTACCGCAGGTGGTGAAGGCCAAAGATAAGGTATTTGGTGAATTATATGAGAGGTTGGATAGTAAAGAGGGAGACAAGGATCTATACCAATTGGCTAGACAGAGAGACAGAGCTGAGAAAGATGTGCAGCAGCTCAGGGCGATTAAAGATAGAAATGGAAACGTACTCACAAGTGAACAGAGTGCTGATGCGTGAAGAAAATGAGAGAGAGAGAAGATTGGATAATGTGAGGATAGTGAACAAGGAATTGCAGCAAATAAGCAAGATGGAAGTAAGGGTTGTGATGAAGAGGATGAAGAATGGAAAGAATATTGGACCAGATGACATACCAGTGGAAGCATGGAGGTGTTTAGGAGAGATGGCAGTTTCTGACCAGATTGTTTAACACAATCTTGGAAAAAGAGAGGATGCCTGAGGAACAGAGACAAAGTGTACTGATACCAATTTTCAAGAATAAGGGTGATGCACAGAGCTGTGGTAACTATAGTGGGATAAAGTTGATCAGCCACAGCATAAAGTTATGGGAAAGAGCCATGGAAGCGAGATTAAGAAAAGAGGTGAAGATTAGTGAACAGCAGTATGGTTTTATGCCGAGAAAGAATGCTACAGATGCAATGTTTCCTCCGAGAGTGTTGATGGAGAAGTACATAGAAGGTCAGAAGGAGTTGCATTGTGCCTTTGTGGTCTTGGAAAAAGCATATGACAGTGTCCCTTGAGAGGAGTTGTGGTTTTGTATGAGGAAGTCAGGTGTTACAGAGAAGTATGTGAGAGTAGTTCATGATGTGTATGATGGCAGTGTAACAGTGGTGAGATCTGCAGTGGGAATGATGGATGCAAGTAAGGTAGAGGTTCGATTGCATCAAGGATCAGCGCTGATCCCATTCTTGTTTGCAATAGTAATGGACAGGTTGATGGACGAGGTTAGACAGGAGTCTCCGTGGACGATGCTGTTTGCTGACAATATTGTAATCTGCACTGAGAGCAGGGAGCAGCTTGAGGAGAACCTGGAGAGATGGAGATATGCTCTAGAGAGGAGAGGATTGAAAGTGAGTCGGTCAAAGACAGAATACATGAGTGTGAATGAAAGGGAGGAAAGTGTAGTGGTTAGGATGCAGGGAGTTGAGGTAACATAGGTGGAGGAGTTTAAATACTTGGGATCAACAGTTCAGTGTAACGGTGAGTGTGAAAGAGAGGTGAAGAAGTGAGTGCAGGCAGATTGGAATGGGTGGAGAAGAGTGGCTGGAGTGATTTGTGATAGACGGGTACCAGCTAGACTAAAAGGGAAGGTTTACAGGATAGTAGTGAGACCAGCTATGTTGTATGGGTGGCACTGACAAAAAGACAGGAGGCAGAGCTTGAAAGTGAAAGTGACAACCCTTGTCATTGCAAAGTCACAGCACAGCACTCGTGAACCACAACGAAATTGGACCTCTGCATTTAACCCATGCACACAAACACTGTGCAGCAGTGGGCAGCTATTGAAAGCGCCCGGGGAGCAGTGACGGGGACGGTACCTTGCTCAAGGGTACCTCAGGGCAACCTACTTGTGAGGGAATCAAACCCACAATCTTCCGATGCGGGGACAACTCCCTAACCACGAGGCCACCGCTGCCCCTGTCAGAGTTAACGATGATGAGATTTTCGGTGGGTGGCGAGGATGGACAGGATTAGAAATGAGTATATTAGAGGGACAGCTCAGGTTAGACATCTTGGAGACAAGGTTAGAGAAGCAAGGTGGCATTGATTTGGACATGTCCAGAGGAGAGATGAGGATTCTATTGAATGGAGGATGTTGAAGATGGAGCTGCCAGGAAAGAGGAGAAGAGGAAGACCAAAGAGGAGGTTTATGGACGTAGTTAGAGAGTACATGCAGGTGGTTGGTTTGAAGCAGGAAGATGCAGAGGACCATAATAAATGGAGACAGTTAATCCGCCATTTCTTACACTCTTATCAAGTGTACTGGTAAATGGCAAAGGGTCTTTTAACCCAGCTATCTGCTCCGTATTTACTTCTGCCATTTCTTCATTGAGTCACTCAACACTTCAAGTTTACATGGGAATAGCTTTTTTTCTTACTCTGACTGTCTCTTTGTTTGGTAAGCCTTCAAACAAAATCTCTAGGCTGCAGGGAACTGCCGCAATAGATTTACCAGTGAATGGCTTTCTGCATTTCTTAAGACGATGACCAATGTGATAGCTTGCTTTAGGTTTTTTTTTTTTTTTTTTTGACTAGCCCTTGAGGACTGGCTTGCTTCCCGTTACTGGACACACATAATTTGATGGAATCTACCTTGTCTGATCTTTGAGAATTTTCACTGGATTTGTCTCAAAATAACGATTAACAATCTGCTTCTGGTAAACATAAGGCACAGAGCCTCTGAAATAAAAAATGTAACTCTTCTGATCATGGGGCCTGGATTGTGTGAACCTTAGCCACCATGAATTGGTGCACTGTAATTTCTGAGGGAAATATGAGCAGGCAACTCTTCTACCACCCTCACTCACTCACTTTCATAGCCACTTGCCTTGGGGAATGTTGGATCCCAGTTCTCACAGGGCAAAAGGTTGGGAAATAACCTGGACAGGTCACCAGTGCATCACAGGAAAGATAGACCAACAAACACTCAAACCAAAGGGGGTAATTTAGCATCTCTAATCCAGCTAACATGGATGTCTTTGGATGGAGCACCCAGAAAAAACCTGTGCAGACTAAGGCAGCCCACCCCATCTGGGAATTGAACCCAGGACATGCTTGCTGTGGTGTAAGAGCACTATCTACTGTGCCACCCAGCAAGCAGACCAAAAAAAATGGTTGTCCAAAAAGTGATTTGTCATGCTACTGAGAGAGCATTTCACAGCCCCTTACACAGGAAACTGCAATAGACTGCAATAATGTATGTTTTGACAAGTTTCTGTCATAGACAAGATTAACTTTTTTAGCAGTTGTTCTACAGTAGCTCTTCCAGGGCATCAGACCAGACTGCCTTCACTGCCCTACTGCTGGGTTACTGATTCCCCTTTCACTAGCAGACTCTGGCTTGTCTAGTTTGCATTTAACAGATACATGTTGGACTAAACTAATATAGTAAAACTGTACCTAATCATTAAAAAAAAAAATCTTTATCTTTAATATTCGTGTTCAGAAAAGATTTTCAAAAGTTGCATTCTAAAAGGAAAGTTCAGTTATTTTTTTATTTTGTGAAACAAAAATATTTGATGAACTTGTTTTTAGTAAAAAATGCTTAGTAAAAGTGCAGCAAGATAAAATTTTATACATTTCTGGGGCAGTGGTGGCCTAGTGGTTATGGACTAGGATCCAAGGTCTGAAGGTTCAATTCAATTTATTCTTGTATAGCGCCTTTTACAACAAAGTTGCCCCAAGGCACTTTACATTGATGGTCGATGATGGAACAGCTTACAGTTGTGGGTTTGAATCCAGAACCAGTAGATTGCTCTAAGGTACTGTCCCCATCACTGCTCCCTGGGTGCTTTAAATAGCTGCCCCCTACTATGTATGGGTGAAATGCAGAGGAAGGTTGTGTCTCACTGTGTTGTGTGGTGTGAGCTGTGTTTCAAGTCAAGTCAGTTTTATTTATATTTTGCAGCTGTGGCTTTACACAAACCTGAGTCAATGTGTTAGAGTGGTGCGCCGGCAGCACCAACATCCCAATTTATGTTATTCACTTTATCTGTGAACCTCTGGATCCGCACCTTTTAACTAACAGGAAAATTACTTAAAAATTACTAAAAGCCTGACTAAACAAGTAAGTCTTTAGTCTGGACTTAAATACTGAGAGTGTGTCTGAGTCCCAGACAATAGCTAGAAGACTGTTCCTGAGACAGGGGCTTTGAATGAAAAGGCTCTTCCCCCTGTTTTCAAAATTCTGGGAACTGTCAGAAAGCCAGCTTGCAATCTAAGTGAGTGTTGAGGTTCATAACTGGAGATAAGCTCGGAGAGATACTTGGGAGTGAGGCTGTTTAAGGCTTTGTAAGTTAGTAGTAAAATTTTATAGTTGATGTGGAATTTCACAGGAAGCCAGTGAAGTGAAGAAACCCCCACCCCCCCCATCCATCCTTCTGCAGAGCGGTGTTGGTTCTCCTGCTTATGGGGCAGCGGTGGCCTAGTGGTTAGGGAGTTGGCCCTGCATTAGAAGATTGTGGGTTTGATTCCCTCAACAGTAGGTTGCCTTGAGGTACCCTTGAGCAAGGTACCGTCCCCATCACTGCTCCCTGGGCACTTTCAATAGCTGCCGACTGCTGCATGGTGTTTGCATGGGTTAGATGCAGAGGTCCAGTTTCATTGTGGTTCACTGTGTACTCTGCTGGGACCTCACAATGACAAGGGTTGTCACTATATATATATATATATATATATATATAAAGTCTAGATAATAACATTTTCTAGATCTAGTGAGGACACTAGCTGCTGCTTTCTGGACTAACTGGAATTTATTGGAACAACAGGGCATTACAATAATCTAGCCCTGAGGTGATAAATGCATGTATCAATATTTCTGCATCACGTAGTGGGAGTGCACTTCTAAGTTTAGCAATGTTTCTAAGGTGAAGAAAAGCTATTTTAGTAATATTTCCAATGTGTGTATCCAGAGAAAGATCAGAGTCAATTGTGATGCCCAGGCTTTTGACAGTGGATTTAAGATTAACTGTAGAATTAGGAAAATCTAGCATTAAACCTGAAAGTTTATGTCTAGCAATTTTAGAACCGAGCAAAAGAATCTAAAGTCTTTAAAGTCTTTTCAGAATTTAACATTGAAAATTGAGTGACATTCACTCTTCCATTTCTCCTACACAAACCTCAATTTTTTTAAATTTAAGTTTATCATGTCGTTTGGCTGAAATATATAATTGTGTGTCATCAGCATAACAGTGGAAGGTGATTCAATGTTTCTGGATAACTGAACCCAGAGGGAGCATGTCTAATTTGAAAAGTAGGGGACCTAGGACAGAGGCTTGTGGGACTAACCTTTGTACGAAATTTTAAATTTTATCATTTACATTTACAAATTGATAGCGGTTGGTAAAGTGTGAATTAAAGCAAGAAAGGCCTGTTCCTGTTATTCAACCAGGTTTTCTAGTCTGATTTTATGGTCTACGGTATGAAATGCTGCACTAAGGCAGAGGAGGACTAGTAAGGATACTGACCCTTTGTCAGATGGCAATAAGAGATTGTTTACTATTTTCATTCGTGCTATTTCAGTGCTATAGTGTGGCCGAAAAACAGACTGAAATTTCTCAAAGACGTTATTTTTATGTAAATATGAGAACATATTACCCAGGTTGAGAGACGAGTTTTTTATTTCTAATAAAGGCCTGATGATTACTGGCATGACCTTTTTAACTAGGAAGTGAATTGAGGATGCAAGTAGAAGATTTGGAAGAGGAAATAGCTGAGATGAGGTCTATCTGCAAAAATGGATTAAAGTAGTCTAACCTCTCTATTGGCATTAGGTTTTGATTTATATCTATATCTATCCTGGGCAGTGGTGTATTTGTTATTTGGTTTTGGATTTCTTGCCTAATGATTTTAATCTTATAAATAAAGAAATCCATAAAATTATTGCTATTTCACATTGTAGGTATCTGACTTTCAGCTTCTGCCTGGTTCTTCCTATGTATAGATATTGTGTTGAATAAAAAACTAGGATTATTTTTATTGAACTCTATTAATGTGGATAGGTAGGCTGAGCATGCTAATATAAGTGCCTTATTATACTGAATGAAGCTCTCAGTCCATGCAGAGTGAAATGATTCTAATATTGTCAGCTGCCATTTTGCTTTAGGGCACGTGTTTGGCCATGTACCATGGAACAAGCTTTTTTTTTTTGTCTAATTCTTTTATGTTTTAATGGTGCTACATTATCTAACGTGGTTCTCTATACATTCAGTGAGATTATCCAGCTCTTCTTGACCAGATGCTGAACTAATAAGTGTTGTTAAGTCTGGAAGGTTTTTGAAAAAACTTTAGGCTGTGGAGCATGTTATTGTACGACTAACACAATCACGAAGTGATGTACATAAATTAGAGCTGTTGTCGATCTCATATATGATAAGATGGTGATCTGAGATCACTGTTGACTGTGGAATAATGTTGTCAACCTGAAAACCTAGTGTAAGGATGAAGTCTAAAACATGATTATGACAATGAGTGGGCCCCATTACATTCTGGATAAAACCCATAGTATTAAGGATAGATCCATCCATCCATTTTCTTCCGCTTATCCGAGGTCGGGTCGCGGGGCAGCAGCTCCAGCAGGGATGCCCAGACTTCCCTCTCTCCGGCCACTTCTTCTAGCTCCTCCGGGCGGATCCCAAGGCGTTCCCAGGCCAGCCGAGAGACATAGTCTCTCCAGCGTGTCCTGGGTCTTCCCCGGGGTCTCTTTCCGGTGGGACGTGCCCGGAACACCTCACCAGGGAGGCGTCCAGGGGGCATCCTAATCAGATGCCCAAGCCACCTCATCTGACTCCTCTCGATGCGGAGGAACAGCGGCTCTACTTTGAGCCCCTCCCGGATGGCTGAGCTTCTCACCCTATCTCTAAGGGAGAGTCCAGACACCCTGCGGAGGAAACTCATTTCGGCCGCTTGTATTCGCGATCTCGTTCTTTCGGTCACTACCCACAGCTCGTGACCATAGGTGAGGGTGGGAACGTAGATCGACTGGTAAATTGAGAGCTTTGCCTTCTGGCTCAGCTCCTTCTTCACCATGACGGACCGATGCAGAGCCCGCATCACTGCAGAAGCTGCCCCGATCCGCCTGTCGATCTCCCGTTCCATCTTACCCTCACTCGTGAACAAGATCCCAAGATACTTAAACTCCTCCACTTGGGGCAAGGTCTCACTCCCAATCCTGAGAGGGCATTCCACCCTTTTCCGACTGAGGACCATGGCCTCAGATTTAAAGGTGCTGATTCTCATCCCAGCCACTTCACACTCGGCTGCGAACCGATCCAGAGAGTGCTGAAGGTCACGGCATGATGAGGCCAACAGGACAACGTCATCTGCAAAAAGCAGAGACCCAATCCTGAGCCCACCAAACCGGAGCCCCTCAACGCCCTGGCTGCGCCTAGAAATCCTGTCCATAAAAGTTATGAACAGGATCGGTGACAAAGGGCAGCCCTGGCGGAGTCCAACCCTCACCGGGAACAGGTCCGACTTACTGCCGGCAATGCGGACCAAGCTCTGACACCGGTTGTACAGGGACCGAACAGCCCTTAACAGGGAATCCGATACCCCATACTCCCGGAGTACCCCCCACAGGAGCCCCCGAGGGACACGGTCGAATGCCTTCGCCAAGTCCACAAAGCACATGTAAACTGGTTGGGCAAACTCCCATGCACCCTCCAGGACCCTGCTAAGGGTGTAGAGCTGGTCCACTGTTCCGCGACCTGGACAAAAACCACATTGCTCCTCCTGGATCTGAGGTTCGACTATCCGACGGACCCTCCTTTCCAGGACCCCTGAATAGACTTTCCCCGGGAGGCTGAGAAGTGTGATCCCTCGATAATTGGAACACACCCTCCGGTCCCCTTTCTTAAAGAGGGGGACCACCACCCCGGTTTGCCAATCCAGAGGCACCGTCCCCGATGTCCATGCGATGTTGCAGAGGCGTGTCAGCCATTACAGTCCTACAACATCCAGAGCCTTGAGGAACTCTGGGCGGATCTCATCCACTCCCGGGGCCCTGCCACCAAGGAGCTTTTTGACCACCTTGGCAACCTCGACCCCAGAGATGGAAGAGACCACCTTGATGTCCCCAGGCTCTGCTTCCTCCTCGGAAGGCATGTTGGTGGAAATAAGGAGGTCTTCGAAGTACTCCCCCCACCGACCCACAACGTCCCGAGTCGAGGTCAGCAGCGTACCATCCCCACTATACACTGTGTTAACCGTGCACTGCTTTCCCCTCCTGAGACGCCGGATGGTGGACCAGAATTTCCTCGAAGCCGTCTGGAAGTCCTTCTCCATGGCCTCTCCAAACTCCTCCCATGCCCGGGTTTTTGCCTCAGCAACCACCAGAGCCGCATTCCGCTTGGCCTGTCGGTACCTATCAGCTGCCTCCGGAGCCCCACTGGCCAAAAAGGCCCGGTAGGACTCCTTCTTCAGCTTGATGGCATCCCTCACCGCTGGTGTCCACCAACGGGTTCTAGGGTTGCCACCACGACAGGCACCGACCACCTCCCGGCCACAGCTCCGGTCAGCCGCCTTGACAATGGAGGCGCGGAACATAGTCCATTCAGACTCAATGTCCCCCACCTCCCCTGGGACGTGGTTAAAGCTTTGACGGAGGTGGGAGTTGAAGCTTGTCCTGACAGGGGACTCTGCCAGACGTTCCCAGCAGACCCTCACAATGCATTTGGGCCTACCAGGTCTGACCGGCATCCTCCCCCACCAATGAAGCCAACTCACCACCAGGTGATGGTCGGTTGACAGCTCCGCCCCTCTCTTTACCCGAGTGTCCAAGACATGGGGCCGCAAGTCCGATGACACGACCACAAAGTCGATCATTGAACTGCGGCCTAGGGTGTCCTGGTGCCAGGTGCACATGTGGACATCCTTATGTCTGAACATGGTGTTCGTCATGGACAATCCATGGCGAGCACAAAAGTCCAATAACAAAACACTGCTCTGGTTCAGATCGGGGGGGGCCATTCCTCCCAATTACGCCCTTCCAGGTGTCACTGTCATTACCCACGTGAGCATCGAGGTCCCCTAGCAGAACGATGGAGTCACCAGGAGGGACTAGCGCCCCCTCCAGAGACCCCAGAAAGGGTGGGTAGTCCATAATGCTGTTTGGCGCATAAGCGCAGACAACACTAAGGACCTGTCCCCCGACCCGAAGGCGGAGGGCCGCCACCCTCTCATCTACCGGGGTAAACCCCAATGTACTGGCGCCAAGCCGTGGGGCAATAAGTATGCCCACACCTGCTCGGCGCCTCTCACCGGTGGCAACTCCAGAGTGGAAAAGAGTCCAGCCCCTCTCAAGGAGACTGGTTCCAGAGTCCAAGCTGTGCGTCGAGCTGTGCAACTATATCTAGCTGGAACTGCTCAACCTCGCGCACTAGCTCAGGCTCCTTCCCCACCAGAGAGGTGACGTTCCACGTCCCTAGAGCCAGCTTCTGCAGCCGAGGATCGGACCGCCAAGGCCCCCGTTTTCGGCCACTGCCCAGCTCACAACGCACCCGACCTCTTTGGCCCCTCCCACAGGTGGTGAGCCCATGGGAAGGGGGACCCACGTTGCCTCTTCGGGCTAAGCCCGGCCGGGCCCCATGGGTGAAGGCCCGACCACCTGGCGCTCGCCAGCGGGCCCCACCTCCAGGCCTGGCTCCAGAGGGAGGTCCCGGTGACCCACGTCCGGGCGAGGGAGAACGTCTTCCAAAGTTTTTATACATCATAAGAGGTCCTCTGAACCGCTCTTTGTCTCTTCCCTCACCTAGGACCTGTTTGCCTTGGGTGCCCCTACCAGGGGAATAAAGACTGTCTTTTTTGTATTTGTGTTATATTGAGAAAAAGGGTTTCAAAAGATGCAAAGTTTAAACCTGTTCTCTGAAAAGTATGGTGTTTTTATGTATAACTGCTATACCTCCCCTTCGACCAGTTAAGCAAGGATTGTGCAAATAACTATAACCTGTTCGGGTTTTCTTCTGTATAGTCTTGTTCAGGGAACAGACACAGTCTCGATATGATGACCCTTGAGTAATGCCTCATTGCAGCTTGCAGACAGCCAGTCTGTCTGCGGCTTGGTCCCAGCCATGGATTGTCAGCAGCTTCTACCTAAACTACTCTGCCGACTAACAAGACTATGGGCTATGCTGCAAGAAATGAGAGCAGCACCCTCCCACAAGGGGTGGACACCATCCAGGCTTGCCCTCAAAAGTAGACCAACTATCTATTTTCCCCACATTATTTTCTGAGCACCACTTGGATATCCAGCAATGTAACGCAGAAAGCTTTCTGTAAGCTACAGCGCCGTGCCATATTGGTATCAGGCCAGAGCATATGACACCATCAGACATTGTCTGAGCCAATTTACACACTTATATAACATTACATTTATCTGTTATCAATGACAATGACAATTATTCACTTTCACTACACAAAAAGAACACTTTGCTGACTGTTCAGAATAGGAGTAAATCTATTATGCTTTGAATCTGCGTAGCAAACAATGACAAAGGGGATGTTGTGGCAAAAAAGGCAGACATGGTATTTAAATATTAACAAATCCTGGAAGCAGATGTCTCACAGTGATGAAACTGAAGATGCTGCATCTTACAAAACAATGATCCAAAACATTATCAAAAAAAGATAATGCAAGTTAAAAAATGGTCTGTCCCCAGGTCTGTGATTTAAAAATATATATGCTGTGCATGTTAAAAGACTCATGTATATTTCCAAATTTAAAGCATGCTGCATGTAAAACGGGGTGTGGGGGGTAGATGAAATTTAAACAGGGTTGGCAACTTGTGAAAACCACAGCTTAACTGTATAAAGTAATACAATTTAAGGGACAGTGAACCTCGAACGTGTTTATATAAAGATACTACTGAAATTTTAATGAGGGGGAAAAAAAAAAACAAAAAAAAAAAACTTTAATTTTCACATAAATAAAAAATAGCCCATACAGAAATACAATTAAATATAAATAAAAGCAAAGCTTGAAAATCTTGATTTTAGAAAAACATACATGTTATGTAGTTGAGAAGTGCTCTTGATTTGAAAGAATCAATCTTCCTATGTACATCCATACAACACGAATACTAATAAAAAGTAATATTATAAAATATAAAATCAGTGAAATTTTCCAGTCTTGTATCAAACAGCATAGTATTTTTTCTAGTCCTCGAAATAATTTATGTAATCTTAAAAAATGGACAATTTAATTCAAGTCCTGCAGGACTAAAATAGAGAAGTTGGCAAGAGGCTATGCCATGTCACGCTAAGGTTTGGTTACAATAATCATGTGTGGTATGTGAGAAATATGGTCGCTGGTGGAGCAGAATGGTCGATGCAACACCTAGTGCTATCGTACTTGTACAGTGTCAACTTTGCAATGGTGGACAGCAGTTGTGTCATTGTCAGGTTCCTGAGTGCGAAACATAGCACTGAACTGTGCTTGGGCTTCATGGATGAGCTTTTTCATAACAGAGCTGGTCAGTCCACGCACACAATGGACACGCACCAAGCCAGACTGGCCAGCAGACAGCACCCAGCAATGTGCGTCCATGTTCGGGTTGAAGCGGACCTATGAGGAGAGGATAGTTAAACATCAACATTCCAAACATATTTTAAGATTAAAAAATAAACAAACAAACAAATACTAACAAAAATATAGCAAATGCAGACAAATACAGAAATCTAAAGCTCCTACTCTCCCACTTTTGAATATTCTTTTCAGATGACTGATCTATACAGCTAGGTTTAAAACATTACCCATGTCATTACACAGCATTAGCTAACGCTGATCTGATTTCCTGAATTGCTTTCAGGAAGTAAATGTGTTTGAAAACATGCAGTCTGTCAGGGAAGAGCAACTTTTTAGGCTCAAAGACAGCCAGTACAAGGGCAAACAAAATTAAGTTTTTAAAAGTATTCTAAGAATGACTGAACATGATCTGAATACAAAATGTAGTCAGTCTAATGAAGTTCTAGGGTCAGATCCTAAAAAGGTACACCACTTAAAAAAAAATTCATCCTGTTACAATGTAGGAGGGCTCACCGATAGGTGGTTTCACCAATTTGTGATCAAAAAGGAGAATAATAAGTAACAGGCAATGGCTCCAAAAAGGTACAACCAACTGCTGTAAATTAGGCACCTCTACTCGTTTCTCCTTTTTCTCCCTCAAAGTTGTTTAGATCACTAAGAGCCATTTTCTAAGATGACATTTTCCTTATTTTACAGGCAATTCAGCTCTGTATGTTTCCAAGGTTAACTCTCGCCTGCACACACAGATATAATATACCAAGGGTGTTTAAACAGCTAAACTAGCTTAACTTGTACCTTACCTTGTAGAGTGCATTCAGTGGCATTTGATCCACAAAAAGCATGCCTTTAATTTCAGATGTGTGCAGCTGCTTTACTATAGGCCTCTGCTGGTACCTTGTAAAATATCTCTATTTGGGGAAAAATACAAAGGTAAGTTAATACATATCCTTGAGAAACAAAACCTCATCCCAATGGTATGTAGATAGAATATATAAGATTCAAGATATACTCTGCAGTTTTGATTTCAAGTGTTTGAACCTTTTAGAATTTTCTATAATTTGTCATAAATATGATTTAAAACATCAGCAGTGTTTTGAATTAGATAAATCCAGTGACACATAAATTGCTACCATGTACAGTGCCCTCCATAATTCCCAGAAAGAAAGGGGACTTTACAAAAAAGTGTTGTAATTTCTACATGGCGAAACTGAAATATATGCAAGTAACTTTAAAGTACATAATCCAGAATGTAATTTAATCACATCTAAATTGTTTCATTTAAAACTGTACAGAAGAGGGAAAAAGCATTTTAAAAAATTCTGCATAAATTAATGCATAATATTTAATTTAAGTCTTTTAGAATAATTTTTATATTTCAGTTAATCATGAATTCTGAACCAGAGTAAAAGGCATGTATACACAAACACACACACACACACAAACATACAGCTTATGTCCATAAATATTCTTTTAGTAATGAAACACAGTGGGCAAGCTAGCTACTACATCTATTCTCCCCGCAGGATTACTGGAAAACATTTAATTGATAACATGGGCACATTCAGGAGTGACCTTTTGGAAAGCAACAAGTCAGCAATTATAGGTGCTGACTTTATTATTGCTGTTTATGCATGTCAGGGGATGCGATTACCCTGTGTATTTACCTGGGCAGAATTCATTCTTTTTGTAGCACTCAATTCTAGAAGGTTCAACATGTAGTCATGGACTGTATATGACTACACAGTGATGAATCATACCTTTAAGCATTTCACTGAAGTGATTAAGTTGTTCACTTAGCTTCAAAACCAAAAAGTAAAATTTTAACCAAAATTAGATCTTTTAAACTCACAAGATCCATGTCATGGAAGTGCAGATAATATTTCTTTGTAGCTCCTCTATAGCTCTGCGGCTCCTGGTGGGATGCATCTCCCAATTGTTCTTCCTCCTCAGCCTGTCCAACCCTCTGGCCAGGTCTGAACTGAACGAGTTCGGTTCTGTACAAAGGCTACAGAGAAAATAGAAGTGAAACACCCACTTTAACTCAAAAGACTTAAAAGGCTGAGAAGCTGAATCAGGTTACTGGGGCCATCTGTGTTAAAAGTGACAAAAAACACCACCACTTTTTTCTAACATTTATGGATAAAAGATTATGCCAATACTGTTACAGACAAATTTGTGGCAAAAAAGGCAACAATTCTTTATTGCAACTTTACAAGTATTCAGTTTTTTCTGCTTATGCTAGGAATTATGATAAATATATTGAAACAATTTTTTGTATAATCAGTGTGGCAGGAACATACAAATCTATGCTTTTTGCTGCTGTTGAAGATGGAGTCTGGATCACAAAGCAGAGAGTAGACCAAATATCCAGCGTTGTCACCAACTACACAAGAGTTCATCCAATCAGATACAGACAGGCTCTGAGAATGAGAGTGGGATAGAGACCTTGAAGAAGCTCTTTTACACAAATTATGCAGCTTTGTTCATAGTTTGTCATTTACAGTGTATGCAGTTCTCACCCATACAGTAGCTTTTCTTGTACACACAAAGAAAGGCTTTTGACCAAAATAACCTGAGTCAAGGTAGTGAAGTCCTTGCTGGCCAAACCTATAGAAGGGGCATACAGACTTATGGGTAAAATCAAAACATATCAGAACATATCACCCACATTCTCCACAAACTTCACTGGCTGCCCATATCGTATTCAGTACAAACTGCTTCTCATAACGTTTAAAGCCCTTCATGGATCTGCTCCTCCATACCTCACTGAATTATTCCATTCATACACTCCCACCCGCTCACTTCGCTCCTCTGTTACTGGTTTACTCACAGTTCCTAAATTCAGGTTAGCCACCATGGGTAGATAATTTAGTGTTGCTGCCCCTAAACTTTAGAATTCCATTCCTCAAAACCTAATGTACTCTGTCTCTCTTCAAAACTCAGTTCATATTTACATATCTATTCATTCTGTGCTATTCCACTTCTCCCCATTCTTGACTTCCTTTTGACATTGGGTTTAAGAAAGGCGCTATATAAATAAAATGTATTATTATTATTAGAGTATAGGGCAGCATAGCTTCCTAAGCCAATGCAGTGTTGTTGAATTCATAGATAGAAGAGAAACACTGGGTGCTAGAAAAGTGAAAGATAGAAAAATACTCACGTGGAAAAGCAGCTTTCCTGGGCTAGAAATATACCTGACCAGAAGATAGGCCAGGACACACCTGTGGGCAGGAAGCGTTTTGTTGCCTTCAGGGGAACACATGTCTTTGTAACGTTCCACAGTTTAACCATGCGGTCGTCCCCCACCGTCACTAGCAACTCACTACAGAGAAAACATAGGAGGAAAAAAGCTAGGAGTAAAAGAGTTGTCATTAAAAAGACTACTCCTTCCTTATAATTTAATATTGTATTGTAATATATATATATATATATATATATATATATACACACACACACACACATATATATATATATTTACAGCATTTAGCAGACACTCTTATCCAGAGCAACTTCCATACCCTTATTGCAGGGACAGTCCCCCTGGAGCAACTCAGGGTTAAGGGTCTAGAGGTGGGATTTGAACCTGGGACCTCTTGAGCCATTGGTCCATAGGCAAGTATCCTACCACTAGACCACCACCCCATCCCATCCCATCCCATCCCATCCCATACCATACTATATATATCTATATATATCTACACACACACACACACACACACACACACACACACACAGTAATACATATTTTGTTTTTTGTTATAGTGCCTTGAAAAAGGGATATATAAACAGTCATGTAAAGAATTAGGACACCCAATTAAATTATTTGTTCTAAACTAAAAAACACAACATTAGCTATTTGAGGTATTACAGTTTCTCAAATTATATAAATCAATAAATAAAGGTGATGCAATTGCATTTAACACAAGAAATAATTTATAATACAGACTTCTGTTAATCCGGTTTGATTTAGATTGCTGAGGTTATTGGTAACATCATGGGGAGATTCAAAGGGCTTTCTACTCTCTCTTCATAGGAGCCTGGGCAGCAAAATAAAAATCTCAAAAGAATCTGAAATTATTTCATTTCCTGAAAATAATTTACATATAACATAAAACAACTGCCAACATGGCCAGATAGACAGAAGAATGATAACAAAACCTGGTGGTGGAACATGGAAGCTCATGAGCACATATAGATAAAGAGGCTGGTGAAGAAGTGGGAAAGTCAGAAAATTAGTATAAACATATCATAATACTGTGTTTATGAACAAAATGATTAAAGGAGGCATAACAGTCTCCTTTGTGCTGGCCATCATTAGGAATCATAAATCATAAAGGATGACAACAGTTGGATATTGTGCTCTTGCTAACATGATGTCTGTGAATGCCTTCTACCCTGTTATCTTTCAGTGGTTTCCAGTCAATTAAATACCACATACTGTAGCAGGCAAAAAACACGATCCTCAAGCTCTTCTATTTAAAAACATCTGTCCCTTTTGACTACAATACAACTGGAACTGTGTTTGTGCTACACTCTTGCTATAAAAGTTAAAGGGCCTGCCAGAAATTTTTACTTTTAATTTTTTGTTCTACAATTACCAAAGTAGGACCATAGCACTTGGTGAGAACATAATAAATTAGTGTGTAGAACACAAATTAACTGAAATGAACACAAATTAATGGTTTCATACTAAAAGGCGAGACTACAAATTAATATTTTCATTTTCAAAGAATGTTTTAAATATTCTAAAAAGTGCACTTTTTCTGTAAGCACAGGAAAACCTACATGATCAGCCCTGAGCCCATTCTTGTTGGCAATGGTAATGGACCGGTTGACAGACAAGGTTAGACAGGAGTCCCTGTGGTAAGAGGGAAGATTTACAGGACAGTAGTGAGACCAGCTATGTTGTATGGGTTGGAGACGGTGGCACTGACAAAAAGACAGGAGGCAGAGCTTGAGGAGTTAAAGATGCTGAGATTTTCGTTGGGTATGATGAGGATGGACAGGATTAGCAATTAGTATATTAGAGGGACAGCTCAGGTTAGACATTTTGGAGACAAAGTTAGAGAGGCAAGGTTGCGTTGGTTTGGACATGTCAAGAGGAGAGACAAGGAATATATTAGGAGGAGGATGTTGAAGATGGTGCTGCCAGGAAAGAGAAAAAGAGGAAGACCAAAGAGGATCATGGACGTGGTGAGAGAGGACATGCAGGTGGTCGGCTTGAAGGAGGAAGATGCAGAAGACAGGAAGAAATGGAAACGGATGATATATGTTATATGTATATTCATAATTTTATTACTGTAGTTATTATTATTATTGTTTTATGGCTACATAGCCCCAGGGAAATTATTTAGTTTCAGACTCTGGCCTGGCCTCTCCAGAGATTCATAGAGACTTGTGTTTTCTTGGCAGTATGGTCAAGTCTTGTCTTAGACCTTTAATTTCCTTCATCTCCATTATGTTTTCCCTTTGCCAGTTTAGATTGTGTGTAGACTGATGAGAAAAATGATGAATCGGATCCATTTTAAGATGAGACTGAAGCAGAAAAAAAAAAAAAATGTGGAAAGTTTGCACAACCAAGCACACGCACAGGAACTGAGAGGGAAATAACCCCAAACGCTAGTTCTTTTAATTACTTTTATCTGCTTGGTTACTGCTCAGATTCACAGCTGTGGGAGTAGAGATTTCCCTTTACTAGGCCTGTGAATGATGAGTTCATTACACGTGCTCTCTCCGGCCCACCTTGGCTGCAGGAAGTAACCCATAATTACACACTAACATTCCAAACACACACATTTATTAAAGGGTCAAGGGCGTTGCATGAGATCATGCAACAGGAAAAAAATCAGATTGATTGTGAAAGAGGGTTTTTTACTGGGGTGGCAGGAGCTTTAGTTACATTAAGCATAAACACACACAAAAAAAAAAACCCAAATATTTATACTCAGCTTCTTTAGAACATCTATTATGATCACTTACAATTCCTGCTGTTGCATGAGGAAAGCCGTGTTAGAACATAACCTATGCTTTGAGTCCATTATCTAGAAGCATGGTCAATTGATTGTCTTCATTCTTTTTTGTCAGTTTGATAATGAATGACACTGGCAGAGACATGACAATCAGAATTAACCTCTGTATGTTAATTTCAGCATGTGTAGTCACTCAATTCTAATGATTTTTATTATTTTTAATTTTCAGCATTTCAATATTTGGGCCAACCACATTATGTCAAATCATTGAAAAGATATTTGCATATTTTATTGAAATTGTTTATGAAATTATGTCCATTGACTAATGTAATAACACAGATGCATGATGTGAGATCTCACTGGGTGATACATCTCAATGATGAGACAAAATCAACTTCTCTTTCCAAAGAGAACAAATACCATTTTATAGAATACCTGAATTCATCCCTATTTACTTTTTTACTAGTTATTTATGTATTTTGAAACAATTAACAGAAGAAAATAATATCTCTATATATCAGATGAGGTTATCACAGAAAGATGAGGTCTAACGGCCTTCAATCAAGAAGGTCAAGAAAAAAAAACGTTTTACCAGAGAGATTCAAAGCTTTGGATATGACTACAAATACCTATTCTTGTACAGACCTGTTAGCCAATAGCAACACAAAGACAAAATGAAAGAGAAAGAGGGACAAAATGAATAATCAATAGCATTCCACAGCAGAAATTAGATTCTACTGACTTGGAAAGTAAGTGCTACGCTTGAATGTGCTCAAGTATTTGAAATGGGAAGGCTGAAATGGGATCTCTTTTGCCAAATTAGCTTTTCTTTGCTTGTTCAGCTCACTAGTTATGAAAAATAAAATGCTCTCCAGAAAAGGTAATGTGCATTTAAAGCCAGGTTCTACAGTGAGATGAACTATAAAAAAAACATATATGGCTATATGATTGAAGTAGTAATGGGATGCATTGGGAATGTGCTGCATTTGAGAGAAATGCATTGGGTGGGTACATAAGTAAAGAAATACTCTGTTAGTTAATTCTAATCTGTCCACATTTATCTTTATCAGTATACATCTTTAATAATTTACATTTATGGCATTTAGCTTTTATCCAGAGCAACTTCCATTTCCAGATTACAGGGACAGTTCCCCTGGAGCAACCTGGGGTTAAGGGTTTTGCCCAAGAACCCAGTGGTGGTAGTGATGCAAGTGGAATTTGAACCTGCAACCTCTTGGCCTGTAAACAAGTATCCCACCCCTAAACCACCACCAATAATAATAATCTCTAATTTCTATGGCATCTATATAATCTATATCTATCTACACATCTCTAGGTAGGCAGACAGATAGACAGAGATTTAACAGTATTTCTGAATGATTTCAATTAGTATAAAAAGGTGTGGGGTTCCTCCTTGGGCAAGAAAACAAACAATTTTTTTTTATCTGAACATAATGAAAATGTAAAAAAACATCTCACTCAACAACTCACTGTACTTCCAGTGCTAAATGCTCTGTGGACTTATTTAGTAATTGGATTTGACTTTTTTTTTTCTTATTTCATTTTTTTTTTTTTTTTATTATAAAAATAAATTATTTTTTTTATGCCAGTATATTACACATTTAAATGTAAAATAAATAGACTCAAATATTGCTATTTTATTTATTTGTGTCTATAAATAATACCTCCCTCCTGAAGTATCAAAAAACTGCTATTTCTATGTTTTCTTTCACATTTACCAAAGTCAGACTCCATGGTATAAGTTACTGTCACTCTGTATGAATTTGAAGAGTTCAACTTCTACTGCAAGGTAGTAGTTATGTTACGAGTCCATATACACAACTTGTCACAAAATCAGGGGAGTTTAACTAGGGTTTACATCTGTTTAAATAAACTTAAACAACAGTTTGAGACCACCCTTATTCATCAACAGTAGTGATAGTGATACTGTGAAAACTTTAGTACATTTTACTATGGTCAACATGGGCATGCATGTCTTCCAAATACATTAATATACAGATGAAAGAAATATCCACAGACACTTACCTTGAGGCCCTGCACCAGCTAATGGACCGAATGGTGTTGTCATGAGCAATGAAACAGTGGTAAGGGTACAGACACAGAGATTTGTCAGGAGATCTGATCCTCAGCAAGGAAGACTTTGTTTGCAGGTCCCACAAAGCCACCATACCTATAGAGAAGGCATTTATAAGCATACTTTAAAATAAGCTATTGAAACATTTTCAATTGTGTATTTGCATTTTAGTGCTTTTGTGAATACAAAGCTATTATAAATTGGATTATCATCAAGCTGGTAAGACCATTTCTTACTTTTGACTACAATATCTTATTCTGAACAACAGAACACAGACTACCGTCATAAAAACCAGCGACCAGGATGTTGTGCGGTTTGATAGGTAGCCAGTCAAGGGTAAAGCACTGTCCACTCTGGCAGCGGTGATCTGCCTGGCTAGAGCCTAGCTTTGCAGTCAAGATGCGTCGCACCTACACACACACACACACACACACACACACACACACACACACACACACACACACACACACACACACACACACACACACACACACTTGACTTGAGGTTCAGCTATGCAAGCCATTAATATTCCTGCTTCATAACTCTAAATCTCTAAAGAGGAAATCTATCTACAATAGATAAAAAAAGGAAATAATTTAAATGAAATATGCAAAGACAAAGTGATTTGATGGGAAAGCTACTTTTCTAGATAAAAAGGTTAAATAATTATTGTTTCTTCCCCCCCATTCATTTCAATAATGACAATGGTGATTATGTTATGTTATCATGTTAAGTCCTACAATGCTCCATTTTACATCAAACCACTCTTAACTATTTTTTTTTCCTCTCAGTGATTAAAGTATATATCAAAAATGGTGGAATTGTCTAGTGGGTTTCAATCTGTTTAAAATCTTGTTTCTCCAAAATCCCAACTTGAAATTCTTAACAGCTAGGGCTTCTGAGGTATTTAAAAAATGGTTTGTTTCAAAAGAAAATTCTTGACTTAATTTTTCTTTAAACTGTTTAAAACATTTAATCATTACATTGCTGTTAATTACCATATTGCTAAACTATACATTGTGTGATTCAATTAGTTACTGTCATGTATTTTTAATGTATTGTTACTACACTGCAGTGAAAATCAGTGATTATTCTTATCTTTGAGAAACACATTTCACATTTTACAATATAATTAAGAAAATAATCAAGCAAGCAATCAAGAAAATAGTTCTAATAGTGAAGATAAGATGCTTGCTGGCTGAATGTTTGACTTACTCGATATATTTGCGGTGCTTGGCCTGTATCCCCTTTTGAAAAACACATCAACAGCTTTTATTAACTCTGAGCATTTATCAATATAACATTACAATTCAATACATTTATCATGAAAGAAAATAAAGAATGAAGACTGCAGTAATGGGTTATCATCAATTGTGAATTAAACATACATATAGGCATGCAATAAAAAAAAAAAAAAATTTAAAAAAAGTTACTGACTGGGGCACATTTTATGATAAATGAATGTTACTTATTTTGATTAAACCACTACTGAATAGATGGTTGATGGTAGTTAAGCACTCCTGAAGTATAGATATTAGTATCTGAAAACACATCAGCCAAACTGAGATGTCTAAAATGGTTCTATGCCATTGAATAGTTGCCTTCAACAGCTCAATTGGTAGAGCAGCGGCCTGTTAAAAAAAGCCATCCTTAGGTTCAAATCAGACTTGAACGACACATTGCTTCTTTCCCTGATGGTCTAGTGGCTAAGATTTTGTGCAATCACTGCTGCAGGAAGGATATGATTTATGGTCCAGGAAGCCCTCTATTGGGGTAATGGTTGCTTAGCAGTTATGAATTAGGTCCCAGGATCAGAAGGTCATGGGTTTTAATACCAACAGTAGGTTGCCTTGAGGTACCATCTCCAACACTGCTCGCAAGGAGCTGGATTTTGCTGCATGATGTTTGTATAGGTTAAATGCAGAAGATGCATTTCATTGTGATTCACAGTTCTGTGCTGTGTGCTCACAATGACAAATAGTCTTTTCTCTTAGAAATGAGAAAAATTCTCTTATGAAATCCACTTCATGCAAAGATTCTGTACTGAAGAAAGGTTTTTGCTACATCAGTGCCAAGAGCTATCCAGAGTATTCTCAAAAACCCACAACTATGAAGCTGGGTTTAAAGATTAGGGTTCTTAATTACAATTCTGAAAATCTGTTTTGACATTCTTCACTATAAATTTCCACTAAAATGAATAACTTCAACGGCATTACACAAAGAGAGTAATGTGTTGGGTCTATTGCAATTCAAACTTCCTTTAATAAAAAAAAAAAAAAAAAAAAAAACCCAACACAAAGGAAAACACAATACAAAGGCCAGCTTACTGCTCCATATTTCTATCTATCGGTATAAAAACACTGAAAATAATGCCTGGGGTAAATGAATCCTCATCAAAATAGGGGGCCAATGGAGTCTGAAATGCAGGAATTTGTAATCATAAGGGGCCTGAAAACACTGATAAAATGTACACAAATATACTTTCTCACTTTGTTAATGTTTTGTACGTAGTTGTCTGCTGACAAGGTATATTCCAATATGAGGCACCTAGTAAGCAAGGAACAAAAAAAAGAAAAAAAAAAAAGAAAAAAAGAAATTAACTTCAAGAAGACTTGATTAATTAGCATTTGTACCCCACACAAAGCAGCACATAAAATAAAGGGCACAGCAAAGAGTAGAATCGAGTAGAAACTATGGGATAAATGTGTATTAAAACAGGATTTTAGGTATGAGTTGAGTCATAAACCATGGTGAAGGGTCGATCAGGTTGATAAAGCATGGCAGCTCTCACCCCCCCACCCTTGTGCGTGTGACGGGGTTGTCCTGCTCTGAAGCCCTTTGCCTGGCCTGAGTAAGGGTTTTCTGATTGACAGCCCTGGAAAAAAGGCTGTCATGTACGAGGTTGAAATTCATGGCTTCAAACACTAACAACTGCGTAGCGATGCATCTTTTTTGTCATTTCAATTATAGATCCTTGTCTGATGGAAAATAAGCCCGTAAATAATCTCTACTGAAAAAGAGAGTGAGAGTAATAAGTGGAGGGAGTCTACTTCACATCTGCTTCCATTTCACAGTACCGGGCAAAACATTCTGGACACATGCACCCAGGTACCCTCTGGGGTGAAAGGTTCCCAACCTATTGAAAGTGGTTGTCCATGACACCATTTCCAAAAACTTCTAGAACCCACAGAAAAATCTGAAGTAAAAGAAAAAAAATTTGTCATTGTGAAACACGGGACAGCAACCGGTTTCTTTTGCCCATACACAGTGCAGCTCGGGGGCAGCTATATTTAGCACCCAGGGAGCAGTGATGGAGATGGTACCTTGCTCAAGGGAACCTCAGGACAACCTACTGATTTGGGATTCAAACCCACAAACTTTTGATCCTAGGGCCTAGTCCCCTAAACACAAGGCCACCGCTGATCTGTTCCATTTAAATTTCAATCAGTTTACCTTTGTATCTAGCCATTTAATTCTACTATATAAAACAAGTACATTTCAACACAAAAATATCTGAAGACGTTTTGCCTATTCTATAAGATGGCTAATGTTGACCGGTTAAGCAAGTAAGTATAAGCAGAATGAAACTCAGTATGTACAATATTTATAGGATTATGTGTTTCATAATCACAACATGAACATAGTGAAGCAGCAATTAAAGAAAAAGCAAGAGAGCACCCAGTTCATAAAAGAGCAAGAAGAGATTTTAAGGAGTAATTTTTAAGTAGTCAGATTAAAGACGCAAGTCCTGGATGACTGCTAGTGTCTGAGCCAGAGTAATCAATACCATACTTACAAAGCAAAATATGCAGTTGTTTTATTATTTGCGTAATAAATTTGGCAGATGTGCTATTATAATGAACCTGATTCTTGAATTACAGCTGAGACAAATACTAGAGACTGGTTAGAGTTATTTAATAGTGGGTTTTAGCATTAAACCTTCCACAGCTTTCCTGATTATTTACGTGGAGTGAAAGAAAATAAAGTTTCCCCACTCTCTTTATTGCAAGCACTTGTGACACTGTAAATTACAAAACCATTTTGTGCTACTATCTTTTAGCAAACAATTAACACAACTGGCTAGATTTAATCATTTTCCCCATTGCAAAAGTGGGTGGTATGAGAATATAAAAAGGAATGATGGCAATTTCAGGTATGTTATCAACTGAATTGATTATGCCTGAAATTGCTTATGAGCCACTGATTTCATTGAACACACCCATGGCATTTGTACATAAATGTGTTAATTACCAGTAATCCAAAGGGCCCAGAGACTGTATACAAGACATACAGTTGGTAATAATTTGATCACCCACATTATTTGAAAACTGCATACAAACCCATCACAGAAATGATGTAAAACTCACTTTAGTCCATGTTTACTCAGCTGTGAAATGTACTCAGTGGAAAAAAGCCCTCTTAGATTCATCAAATTTAACAGTTTCACTTTCCACATCTTCATTTTACAGATCCAGCCTCTGGGGAACTCTTTATAGAAAGTAGTTGTAACATTTGAGAGACTCTCTTCAAGCCTTAAGACACTGTAATTAAATCACTCTTGAAGCTTCCTAAAGGATCAATGCTTTAGAAACAAGGAAACTGAGAACCGAAGAAAAAGATGCCAATGGCATTCAAAAAGAGAGATGGTTAGTTAATGAATGTGTGTAAGTGGAGGCTTATCTGCAAGAGCAGGCTGGCCTAAGAAGAATGGGAATAGGGAAATAGACTCCAAGGAGTAAATCATATCTGGTCCCTGAGGGACCAGGGCGAGAGGACAATTTGTTAGCATTTGTAAATGAGAACGTAAAGCCTAACAGTCTTACTAAGCTAACGTGCTTTCAGGTGCGAGATGCAGCAAAAGCTATTAGTCACACTGCTCACAATTCAAGATTTAGCAAGCAGCTACTTGGGTTGGAAGAGAAATTCATTCTGGGCTAATTCTCCTTATGTAATATTTTTATTGCATCTTTGACAATGATGAATGAGGGGACCTGACCTATCTCAGAGGGATGGGCACCAGCCACAACCCTATGGAGATTGTGGTTGAAAGAATGAATGAATGAATATTTTTCTCTGTAAGCTCATCTCTGGTCAAAAACAGCAGTTCGAACCTGGGACCTCTTCAGCCTATGTAAACTCACTTCTTGATTTAAGTTAAAATTTTTTGGCCATTGGTGGGTGTTGGTGAGCTAGCAATGGTGATCTAGTGGTAGGGTACTTGTCTATGGAGCTATGGCTCAAGAGGTCCCAGGTTCAAATCCCACTTCCGGCACTACCACCACTTGGTCCCTGAGCAAGACCCTTAACCCAGAATTACTCCAGGGCTACTGTCCCTGTAATTAGGACACGGAAGTTGCTCTGGATAAGAGCGTCTGCTCAATGCTGCAAATGTAAATGTAAAACAACTCAGACGTTTGAATAAAGACCAGAGACATAAACCACCAAAACAACTCGCACTCATGATAACCTTCACAAGACCTCAGCACGTGTGCTGTATTATCTGGCACTGAGACAATTGCAGCAGATCCTTATAGACTAGTTTGCCAAGAAAATCTCACATATGAAGTGAAAGTGACTACAGCGGTACCTTGATTTACGAGTGTCCCAACTAACGAGTTTTGTGTTTTTTTTGCTTTGAGTTGAGAGCTAAAATACGGGTTACAAGCCGGCTTCAGATACCCATCGCTATTTGGCACAGTGAATGCTGCAACATCCACCCAGCATCCCGTGTCTCACACGTTCACTTTAAGCGGTTAGCTCGCAGTGGAAGCATCAGTGTTGTACTCGCATTTGTGCTTGCAGTTGTTTTGCTAAACTTTGTTTTTCCAACCATGTGTCTGAAGAAAGTGAGCGTGAAGGACAGTGCTGAGAAGAAGCAGGGGATGATGTGCAGTGAATTAATGAAATGATTGAAAAACATGACAAAAGTGTGCGTGTAGTCGATTTGAAGCAGTATGAGCGTAGCACTTCTACAATCTGCACCTGAAACAGACCACATTGGACAGGTTTTTATCAAAAACCCTGCCCATGAAAGTGAGGAAAGCGTGGCGAAACGGGCAAAAATCTGTGAAGAAGATTCAGTTATTCAGTTCAGCTTTTCTCCTCCACCTTTGTCCATATCTTCAAGTCGTCAGATCTCCAAAGGCAAATGCTGTACATTATACTTAATAAAACCAGTTTATTGCAGTACATTCTATTGTATTGTGTTTGTATACAATACCCGTTATTTATAAGCACATTTTTCTTAAAATTTTAAAAACATGCAACAAAAAAAAAATGCTGTGTTTTTTTGGGGGACCGAAACGGATTAATGACATTTCAATTCATTTCCATGGGGAAAATTTATTTGACGTACGAGTAATTTGAGTTATGAGCTATGTCATGAAAAGAATTAAACTTGTAAGTCAAGGCACCCCTGTGTTGGTCAATGTGAAACACAGCAAAACAAAAACAGTGAAATGCAAGCTCTGCTTTTAACATAACATGGTGCAGCAGGGGGCAGCTATATCCAGCACCCAGGGAGCACTGACATGGAAGGTACCTCACGGCAACCTACTGGTATTGAATTTGAACCCTAGACCTACCCATCCTGTGGCCTAGTCCCTAACCACAAGGCTATTGCTGCCCCATGTGGTCACTCAGCCTGAGCTCAGCTCAGCTCAGCCCAGCTCAGCCAGCTTTGGAGAATTTAGAGGTCAAGTCAGTCAGTCATTTTCTGGGCCACTTGTCCTAATTAGGATTGCGGGGGGGGTGCCGGAGTCCATCCCAGCTCACACAGGGCGAAGGATGGGGGACAGATCCTGGATAGGTCGCCAGCTTATCGCAGGGGAGGTCAAGTCATAACCTTGAATTTTTCATCATGTTCCTAAAACCACTCCTGAACAATTCTGAACAACTACTATTCCACTTAACCACTATCATAAGTACTGTGGCTAGGAAATGGTGTACATGCTAAGAAACAATGTTCAGGCCTCAGGATTGGAAAAAACCCCCACCACTGAAGAAAAGAGGAAGACACGCATCGAGACTCTTCTCAGTCCTGGCCCCTCAGTGGTGGAATGAACTCCCCCTGATGGTCAGAGTTGCTAATTAAAGACTTCCTTGTTCAAGAAATTTCTCAGGGAATAATCTTCCCAAACCGTCCGACTCTTACCTCTGCTCTTTATTTTCCCTTCCTAATGAAACCACTGCTCTTTCTCTCCTCTTATATTTAAAAAACAAACAAACAAACAAAAAAAAACCTAAACAGCACTTGTTACAGGGTTACTAAGTTTGTTGTTTAGGCTGTAATAGTTAATCAGCAGCAGCTGATCTGAGCTGTTTACTAATATGATGATCAAATGTGGAAACAAAGCAATGTTGTATATTGCTCTGGATAAGAGCGTCTGCTAAATGGTGTAAATGTAAAAAAGTCGTGGGTTAAAATCCAGGACCAGTAGGTTGCCCTGAGGTACCCTTGAGCTTCATTACACGCTTACTGCCAAAAATATCACAGCCTTTAACAGTTGCCTTTTTCACAATATAATAGAGTGGTTTAACGTGAAAGCTACCCATTTAGATGTTTCCCATTTTCAGTAAGCTTTTAAATATTGTAACTGATTTGTATATGGTTCTTGAATAAGCACAACTCTGACCACTGCAAAGCATTCTGCTTTAACTTTGCTGCCCTCTTCTGGCAGATGACAAAGAAGAATGGTGCGAATAAGTCAAGGAGGAAAATGGAAGATACAGGTTAGTTTTTCCAGAGTTTTCTCGGTCAGCCCTTGATATAAATATACAAATAGAATATCTATAATATATGTAAAAGGGTAGTTTTTTTGCCCCAAAAGTACCGATAATGTTCTTTCATTTGTAAACACTCACCTGCAGCTTGATTATGGGCTTTTAAAGCCTCTGGGTGGGGTAGACTATAAACAGCTATAGTTCCATTAGAAAATGCTGCTGCAATTAATCCTAATCGTGGTAGGTGAGGGGCCTGTGGAGAAAAGAAAAAATATTATTATATAATTTATTACTATTTAGTATTATATAATTATAAAAAATTAGTATTATGCAATTTTTTTATATCTTAATTTTTGTATATTTCCAACCATGTTATTTAAGAGTAATTTATTTGATTTTATTTACATAATGCCAACTATAATTGAACAGCTTAAAATCATTATTAGCAATGGAAAGATTTTTGGATAAAATTTAACTCCAGCAAAAACAATGTCACACAGTACACCAGCAATGCTTCACAGCTAATGTTTCTATTTATTTTCACACTGAACTTTGTTATAATGCAATCCCTTCTTTAAAGCTTTTAGTGATATCAGTGTTATATTCATTGATATTTATGTGTATGTAACGTCATGGATCTAGGGTAAAGTCTTTACCTTTCTGTAAGTAGCAGGCAGTTCCCAGGCCCCTGCGGGACACCACTTCAGACTCCAAATGCAGCCGTCATCCAATGCCAGGGCATAGGCTAGGCATGGAGAGGCAGTCGGCCTGAAAAAGAAAGAATAAAAGTTAAACAAGTAGTTAAAACAATTTTATTTATTTATTTATTTATTTTAAAGATCTTAGACCTCTATAAACCTAAAAATAGATTTTCCTCTGTAAAAGTCTTCAAGCAATGTAAAATCAACTTGAACTTGTCAAGAGCCAAACTAGGTGTAGATATTTGGTCCAATCATGCACACAGAAATTTTTCAGATCCTTTCAAGTTTTACACATTTTTGTTTGAGACTCTTAAAATGTAATCAGACACATAATATATATTAAAAATAAACATCTATGTTTATAAGAATTTAAAACATTTTTTGTTTGAACTAGCCTTTTTATATTCATCATATATCAATTATAAGGTTTGTCTAGACACAATGTGAGTGCAAGTCAATGATCATCAAAAAAAAAAAAAGGCTAAAGCACATAAATCAATCAATCAGTGCCAGCAGGTTTAATACAACATCCTCATACAACTATTAGCCAGTTATGGATTATTTGACTGTAGAATCATACTGTACAATCACTGGCTAAAGTAGTTCAGTGCTAAGGTGCTCATTACCAAGCAAAAGGTTCTTAATTCAAAACCAAAATGTCTGAAGTGCAAACACAACAGATTGCTTTCCTGCATAATGTTTGCCCTAAGAGATGGGTTTTTCATTTCTCTTTTCTGTGCATTGCTGAAACAACACCCACATAAGCAGGACCTTACTAATGCAAGTATGGTTGTAATTACAAATTTCATTTATGTGTTTGTTTTTATATTATGCTAACATGAATTACTGATTAAAACTTCATCTGCTTCCATTTAGGGGTTGCCATAGCGGATCATCTGCTTCCATTTTTCCCAAGCCACTGCATCTTCCTCATTTACCCCGACCAACATGTCCTCCCTTACCATATCCATAAACCTCTTCCTCTTGCCAGACAGTTCCATCCTCAACATCCTACGCCCAAAATAATCGTCATTTCTCCTCTGCACATGTCCAAACCCATGCTAGCTTGCTTCTCTAACTTTGTCTTCAAATCGTCTAAACTGAGCTGTGCCTCTAAATATAGTTTTTTTTAAATCCTGCCCATCCTCGTCACTCCCAACACAAATCTCAGCATCTTTCAACCGGTCCATTACCATTGCAAACAAGAATGGGCTCAGTGCTGATCCTTGATGCAACCCACCTCTACTTTAAATACATGCATCACTCGTACTGCTGACTTCACCACTGTCATCATACATATGCTGTACTACTCTGCCAAACTTTTCTCCCACACCCGATTTCCTCATACAAAAACTTAATTTATACAAAACTCAAATGCAAATCCTTCTGACCTTTGTACTTCATCATTACCCTGAGAGCAAACAATGCATCTGTTGGGTTCAGTACAGCATGAAACTGTACTGCTGCTTACTAATCATGACCTCTTTTCTTAACCTGTCTTCTGCTACTATCCCTGTATAGTTACTACAACTTTTTGCATCACCCTTATTCATGAAAATTTACCAGTACACTTCCTCTGCACTCCTCATGCAAAAAGGATCAGCTATTTAATTGAAGGAAGAGCTTGAACAACTGATCAATTAACTAACCAAATATCAGTTCTGTGGAATCAAGGAATCATGTGAAAAGAATCTTTACAGCACTGAGAAATATTGGAGGAAATTACAAAGAACGATATCAAATCAGTTTGCAATATCTAAGAGATCATAGCAATCACAAACAACACAGGATATGTGGTTTGTGATATCAGGCTAGCACACATGCACAATACAAGAGCACAGGTCAAAAAAGCTAAAGCTGGGATAAAACAGAGATTGTAGGCAATTTTCAAAAACTGTACAAAAAACAAAAATATACTGACAGGCTGACATTTATAACTCAGTTCTGTATTAGCTAGGCAAAAAAAAAAAAATTTGATGCACTGAATATTTTTTCTCTGACTTCCACTAACTTAAATGCTGGAATTCCTTAACTTTAAACCCAATGATTTATGAGCTTACAAACTTTGAGCAAAATATTTGTTTTTTTTGGAACAAAAATAAATTTATATGGATATGACTTCTTTTTACATTAACTTAACTCTGAAGTATCAATTGCTCAAAAAAAAGAACAAACAGCACAATCAAAATTTCCTTCAGAAAAGCTCACATGCCATTAATGTCCACTATCAAGGCTTAATTTAAAGATAAATGAGTAGTATTCTGTGATGATATTTCAGGTTAATATCTAAAAATATTCCCAAAAATCCAATGAATTTTATTAAACCCTCCAACTTAGAGTACAGCTACGAATATTCACATCATAAATAAACACTTTCCCAGAAATAATCTTTTGAAGATTTACAAATCTACATAAATCTGACTACTAAGCATGTAATAGATTGTAATAATGTTAAAGATAGGTCATTAAACGAATACTTACTTAGTCATTTGTAACCTGCCCAGGTCCCACAGCTGTAGTAAAGCATGCTCATTGTAAAGAACATTCATTTTGTGTCGGTCATCCATGCCTTTGTTGCAGTAGAGTGCAGCATATTGTGTTTCGGCAGCACCTTCAGGACAAGGACACCACTCCATGGCCCATACAGGGCCACCAACAAAGAACATGGAATCCCATCTCTCTGTATGAGGTGGCAAGGATTCAAACCTGCAGTATAATAAAGTAACACAACTGGCTTATGCTTACACTACAGAAAGGAGAGGGAAGAAAAAAAAAAAAACAAAAAAAAGACCTAAAACCAATTATTTTCTTTTTATAGCATCATATGCGTCACAGGAAATTAACAATGTCCTCTTAAATGCATATTAATATATCAAGTATATCAAGTGTGACTCCAAGAATTTATACGGTAATGTGTGACACTAATTGTTTTAACAGAAAAAAACCTAATTGCACTACTATAACACATTACCTTGTACAATATTACTTTGACCTGCAAGCTAAAAAAAAAAAAAACCCAAAACATTATTTTCTTTTAATACTACTCTACCTTCTAATGTTATGCAGAGAACTTTCTTCTTCAGATCCTTCACGAGATAATGTAAAAGTTGCTGATTCCTTCTCTTGGGGTAAATATGATTCCACCTCACTAAAGTGAAACAATTTACATAAAATGTCAATATACACAATAGCAACATAGGGCAGTAAAATAACATGTAAAGTGTAACCTATGGTCACGAACGTTTCCAATCACGTACAAATTGGGTTACGATCAAAAAGTTTGCCAAATTTTCACATCAGTTCACGACCACAATTTCTGCTCGCAAATAAAACACTGGCAACCAGTTTCCCCTCCCGTTCATACTACATGCGAATGATTTCCCCGTTCTCCGTCCGTATCCCATTTACTTTTGTTTGCTTATAAAAAGTGATGCAACAGTGTATGCCAGAATTTCTTGAGAAGAACCACCCTGACAAAGCAGTCGCGAATAGAGTGATAAACATGATAAACGACCAAGTCATTTCGCATTTCAGAAAAGTTCTAATGTGCAGGAGAAGGCACATCAGTTTTTGTAAGGGTTTACAGCAGACGGCCGAGTACGAACTTGGTCTAGCAGGAACTCTTGCTTTAGTTTTCTCTGTTGTTCAAAGTTTAAAAATTTTTTGCATACATATATATACACACATACATACAGTTTGTATGGTCTGCAACTGATTAATCGTATTTACATAGAGGTTCCACTGTAATTTGAAAACATATTAAGAGCAGATAAGAGAAGTAAACAATCAGAGTGCTCATCAAAGTAACTGATATTTTTGGGTAGAATTAAATTGTAACACTCTTACATGAGTTCATTTAAAAAAAAAAAAAAAAAAAAAGCATTTGCCTTAACTATTTAAAATTTTATTAAAAATTTCAGAGAAATGTAGACATTTTACCTAATAAACTAAACAGAATAAAGCCTTTTAAAATATAAAACATGTAAAAAGCTTTATTATGAGCTGAGTCATAATATAATTTTAGTTTCAAGATCAGTTTTCAAACACAAAAAGTAACCCCAATTATTTCTCATGTAGTTTTTTTTTTGTTTGTTTACTTTTAATACTTTTTAATATATGTGTTAACTTATGCCTAAGTAGGGATCTCTACCCCTAATTAATACCTGTTAGACAGAAGATTCCAGTCACTAACTGAAGGGATCCAGTCAGGGAACACCCAGCAGGAGTAATGCTCTTCACGGCTAGAAGATTTTCAGGAAGCCAAAGAGGGAAAGAGTTAAAGATTAGTCTGGAACGGTATTTCCAAAGTGAGAACTGTACTTACAAAATCCTTTAATGAACCACAGGAAAACTGCTTACAATTTTTTGGTGTTCTTAAATGATGTCCACAGAGGTTGCATGGTCATGCTGGACAATCCATTACTTCCAACCATCTTATCTTTATATACAGCCTTCTGTAAAGAGAAACAAATCTAATCACAGGTTGCACACAATATTAGCACAAACACACACAATTTTTAATTATAGCAGCTTTTCTCTTCCATATCTTGTTCATACAGTGGCCAAAGCACTTAATACATAGTCTGTCTATTTCTTCTGCCCAACAAATTCAAGAACCTGACTGAAATGTAGCTCCTGTCCTCAGATGTATCCTATGTATTTTGAGTGATAAATTGAAGGAACTAATGTCAACAGAAAGGTGATTGATTTAAACATCCAAAATATATATATAAAATGTGCCTATGTATGATCACATTGTGCCAAAATTGATCAATTGTGATGATTTAATTATTTCAGGTTTGCTGAATAAATCATTTGACAAATTTTTTTTTCAGGTTTTGCCCACACATAGCTGTGAAAAATTATTTCAGATACTAAAATAAATGTAAAAATAAATGAATAATAAATAAATAAAAATAAATTAAAATGCACCTTTATCTCAGGGCTGGACAATATGAAAATTAATGTTATTGAGATAAATCACATCACAATAATCTTTTCTGAGCATGTCATTGACATCTTTCTTTATAAAGGAATAATTATTTAATAGGATTTAGAGCAGTGCAATGTGCAAGAGGTTGATGAAAATGTTGTATTCATATTTTGGGGTACCACAGCTTCTTCTCTAATCAACCTTATCAGATGCCTGAATGATGATCGCCTATCCCTACTTTATCTAATGAAAGAAAAAAAATAAAATAAATAAATGAACAAACAGCGATATTAAACACACACTAGGTGGTAATAAATAGTCTGTTCTTTGGCCACTTTTAATATCACATTTGAAGTTCATAAATTATTTTTAAGATATACAAATCAATCATAACAATATGAAAAGAAATGAAAACCTAGCTCCAATTATATTGCCAAAATTAAAACCTCTCATTACCTTATTCAGACAGCCTAACATTTCATCTTCAAAGTCATCATCATCATCATCATCGTCGTCATCTTCACTTCCTACATCTTCATGGCCCTCTGGGTTAAAATCAGTGTCCTCATACTGACTGCTGTTATAGTCTGGTGCTTTCCTTTTACGCCCTTTCTGTCTTCCTGGGGTTTTTCTCTGAGAAGGACTGGCTGGCTGGACTGGGCTGTCCCTCTCTTTGTTTCCAGATGTAGTTTGTTCAAGGTCCTGGGTGATACTGTGGAGGTACTCCAGGGCACTGAAGAATGTTCAGAAATTTATAGAGAGTTCAGATTATCTGAATGAGAATCAAAATAAATGTTAGGACTCTGGTAGACATTTTACATCATATAGACCAAATCAGACCAAACTGAAATCACTTAAATGTTTTCTTATTTATAGTGAATTATTGTGAACAATCACCATCTTCTCAGCCAACTTTATAGGCTATTTCCAGTGATGTTACAGCCAGGATGAAAAGCATGCTTTGTTCTACAGTGCATGCTTGATGTGGTGATAGTCTAGGGGTAGGCTGCTTAGCTACAGACCAAGAGCTTGTGGGTTCAAGCCTAGCACCATCTCTAGCCCTAAGAACATGAGCCCCTGAGAAGTCCCTGCACACATGCCAGAAAGATTCGCCTTGTCAACAACTCTGATAAATGCTGTTAATAATCGTAGTTTACAATTAATTTACACACTATGCAACATTCATAAACAAAGGGTCTGGAAATGCTGCATTTTTACAGGGTGTAAAGCAAGCAATAATTTGGTTGAAGTTAAAAAAAAAAAAAACACCATTGCAAATAAACTCTGATTTACCTGACTGACTCTTGTAATACCTGCTTGTCTTAATCAGAGTTGCAGGGTTGCTGGAGCCCATCTCAGCGCTCACAGGGCAAGAGGCAAGGAAACACCCTGGACAGGTCACCAGTCCATCACAGGGTAGAAACACAGACAAAAACACTCACACCGGCAATTTACAATCTCCAATCCACCTCTTCTGCATGTCTTTGGTCGGTGGGAGGAAACCCACATGGACATGAGGAGAACATTCAAATGTTGAATGCAAATCCAGCACAGAAAGAACCCTACCCACCAGGGAATCAAACCCAGGACCATCGTGCTACTCACTGTGCCACAGTTTAAGAAAAAAATGTGACTGCAACCATAGACCTATATGTGACACACTGCTGGTGTGGGTTTCCTATCTCCCAGACAAAAAAAAGCACTGGAAAAAATAATGGAAATGTGAATTATTGTTGGAAAATTTAATTCTGTGCATTTCAGTAAAATGACCAGTAAAACTGTTACAACTTTAGTAGTTACTTTATCTTTGTGACACCAGCCCACTGGCTCAAAACAATAGATATTGTTCACATTCTGGAATTGTTAGGACTATGAGATAAAAGTTAGCAGCTGTCTTTCATCTGTCTCATGTTACTGTTGTATTACACTACATGAAAAGCAGCTCAGTGTTTTTCAGACTTTCAATAAAAGTAAAGACCCCTACGCTTTAGCGGCTCTCCTTTTTGGCCGGCCACTGGGAGTCGTCTCAGGTGCTTCAGGAGCGGCAGGGCTGTTGTGTTGCACGGGAAGGTGTGGAACTGCTTCAATGGCAATCTTCCTCTTCCTTTTCACTGGAGCCCTGCCACTGGTGTCTTTTTTTGGTGCAGCATTAAGAACGGGAATCTTCTTTGCATTTTTCTTTATGTACCCAATCCTTTTACCTCCACGTCTCTTCCTACGCTTTTTCCCTGGTGGCGAGGCAGTTTGGCCAGCATCTGACTGGAGCTGAGAGCTTTCTGCGGCCTCTCCTGCAAAAGCAAAACATGTTCAGGAGATATCAGATACGTTTTTTGTGAACATAATAGCAATCACTTGTATCTACTGGAAATAAAACCAGTAGCATCAAAACTTACCTTTAGACATCTCTTCAGGTGAGAGATCAGTTGTACTGGCGTCTGCCTCTGGCTTTTGGTTCTTTACAGAGGAGTCAAAAACTACAGCCTGAGGTACTGGATGTCCGTCATTCAGGGCTCCAAAAGGATTGCCGTTCAAGTTACAACTACTTCCATGGTCTGCATGGTTAATTCTCACAGTCTGGTCTTCTAGATCGTTTTTACAACCCATTGACTCTCCTGTCGGACTGCCCACTTGTGGGGCAGGAGCTGCCATCAGAACAGTCTCGGGTTCACAGCGGTGCAGCACACGAGCACAAGCACCTGAAACGAGAAAAGATTCGTGCTCTAATGACCAACTTTGCAGACTTCAGTAATCCGGCGAGTCCCGCTTTCGATGACAGGACACGTTTGATAACACATGTAACGCTGGGCGAGCTAACCCAGCTAGCCAGGGGCTCCTACTGGCCACACGCTAGTATTTTAAAGCAACTGGCCAGTCAGGCCCCGAAATGACCAACTTTTAACAGCAGTGTTATGGCGAAATATATTTGTCTAGATACAGAGCACATTCAGCAAGACAGTACGAAGGGTTACTATTTCTTCACGAAGCTAAACCACTAGCCGGCTAGCCGCTAACCGACAAAAATAACATGTCTATGTGAAGTTCGAATGGAATCAACGTGTAAAGGTGCAACACTTTTAACAGTTGCAGTAAACGACGCTACTTACGAAACACATGAGCCTTTTTTAGCGGAGGCAGCGTGTTTCTCCGGTGGCTCAGCGTGTCGGTCCTCGGCACTGCGGCGCCTCTCAGCACGGCCTATCCGGGTTCGAACCCGTAGCTCTTAAAGAAGTTCACCAATTTATAGAGTGACTTTCAGGACTCTTTCACACGATGTCACTCTCACCGTCCATCCACACACAACTATACAGCATCATAGTACTCTATTTAACCCATTTTAAATAAGTTATCTATCATTTCTATGCAGCCGTATGTTATGGCCGCCATTTTTTTTTATACCTTCTGACCACGTTTTCGACTGCCCCCTTCTGGCCAAAGATAAAAAAAACGCCGCGGAACCCTCTACACGTGGCTGGCGAATAGTTTAGCAATTTTTGTTCAATACTTGATATTGTTACGTTTCTTAAAGAATCTTTTACTTTTCAGATCCTCTCATCCGCCTCTTAGCGCTTTTCTACCCCTGCTTTTGTTCATGAATTAATTTAATATTTAACTTAATCTTCATTTGACACAAACAGATTAAAAGCATTAAGAGACGGAGGCAAGTACGTAAACAAAATGCATTTACTCGACGTGTTGAAATGTGTTGCAAAAAGCACGAACACAAGTACTGTCACCACCATATCAAAGCTGATGAATGCATTGAGTTCCTTTTGCTTTCAGATCTGCTCACTGGACTGCTGTCCATAGTGTCAAGGCTCCTAAATCTAATGATGCATTTCTGAGGTTTGATCTCGGCGGATCCTCTCATGCAGAGTTACTTCTACAGTCACCGAACACAGAACTGGACTTGTGTTCAAAATGTAACGGGACAGTAAGCCTAAATAATCCTGTCTTCAGGTGGTATACCTTCTATACAGTTCATTTACTGAAGGTACATACTTTACTTATTTACTATAAGTCGGGTTATATTCATAAAATCCTTCATAAGGTCCACACAGACATGTCACAGTTAATGTCTAATGTTAAAAACTGTGTAGTAAAAAAACAATATTTGAAAAAAGTTATTTTTGGACACTGTATTTGAATTCACCCATACACTAAAGCCATAGATATCAATGTAAATTAGTAGCACTGACTACTCTGGAAAGAAATTTTTTTTTTTCAATCAGCTCTGCTCCAGCCCTCTGAAAAGAAACATCTGCAGGAAGAACTCTTCGTACAGGTGCTGTAACAGCATACTTCAAAGCTAGTGCAGCAAGAAAACATCACTGATACAAAAACTGATCATCACAAGAAGTTCTTGACCTGGGTCAACTCGCACCCCACCATTGGACAAAGCCATAGAGCACTGTATATACATGGACAACAACACATGCAATAGATTACACAATCATTGGGAGGACAATAAGGCATGGAAAAGAAGTGGTTTGCACAGCAGCAGCAAATGATAAAGCTCTGGATCCATTCTGGAGCAAGAGGAGCAGTGCAACAGGCAACGTCTACAAAGAAGAAAACAAAATGCTCTGCAAAGCATCTAAAACTGTATTGTTCAGAACTGAAAAATAAACTAAATGTACTGTTCACTTCAGAAATATGTTGTTTTTTTTGTATGTTTTGGGGGCCAATGTGAGTCACAACTGTAAGTGAAGTGTTTTTTTTTTTTTGGATGTATTTTAAGAAATGCCTCTATTCTAAATTAGACCACCCCAAACAGTCTTACCCACACACTCGTCTGCACTCAAGCTCAAAAAACCTCAAGCTAAGGGTGCTTTCACAAATGTGCATTTCATCTGATCCTGGTATTCATGTAGAATATAAACCATAACAGCAGTCAAACTTTGAGGTAATTGCCACTTTCAAAAAGTACCATGTACTGCAAAAACAACAAGCTGAGATAAGTGCCACTTTGTCTGACAACAAAAATGGGGGGAAAAAAAAGTCTGTTTGGAATGTGATTTTTTCCAACTAATACATTTCATATGAAATCAAACTAATAAAACAACAGGCACTGTTACATACAACATTGTACTCTCTTTTCATGGAAGTTCTTCTCAGGGAGAAAAATGGTGGCTTGTAGCTCACTCAGACTGAGAGATAGGCTTTTTCAGGTTCCAGACATCATGCCGTGAAACCTCTGCATCTTCTGTTTCTGACTCACTGCTGGAGCTTCCACTTCCACTGCTGCTGCTATGGCCTTCACTGGCACAGTAATCATAGCAGTGTTTATCACGGCTGCTCCTCTTGTCTTTCCTGCTTGGTCTTTCATCCTTCCTCTTTCCTTCAGACGTTTCTGGGAGCTCAATCTCACTGGCAACAGCCTCCAAGCCCTGTGTGTCTTGCCAGGTACAGGGTCCTTGGGGGAAACGAAGGGCTAGGTTTGGCATGGGAATGCAGGACACCTCCCTGCTATGAAACTTGGGCTTAGGCCTGGGCTTGTGCTTCAGCCGCCTGTCTGAGGTGGAGGCCTTGGCTTTGGACTTGGCCTTGGTGCTTACCACAAACCAATCCTACCAACAGGAGAAGAAAGCTTTCATTTAATGTTAGCATTTGCTACACTGATCAGGCACACACAGTGTCACAAAAACAAATGAAAAGGTCAGTCATTGCTAGGGTTAACTTTTTCAGCAACAGGCAGGCTAAGTTTATAGGTTGTGCTGCTGTGGACATTTTTTGGTATTTACTAACCACTGCATACATATATAATCAGCTCAGTCACTCAGATTCATATGCATGCTCATTTCTCCTGTTTGCAAAACATCAAGAACACATCTTAAAAATCCAAGAACTGATCCTAAAATAAAATGTTACCTTAAATATCTAATAACAGTACCTAAAATATCAGACACCCCAACAGGTGCCATTGCAACAAGTTAAAGTTGCAAACTAATTTTATTCCAGTCACCAGTCCTCAAGGTTTTGTAGCCTCTTGTTAAAGAAATATGGTAAAAAACACATTTCATACTGAAAATATAAATATTTTCAATAATTATTGGTTAAGGTTTGGTGTCAGTGCGTGCCACTAGAAGCATGTATAAATAGGCACAAATCCAGTAAATGTAGCCTTGACAAGGCCACATAATCAAAACAACAAAGTAAAATTTGCAAAATAATTTGGTTTGAGTAGAATTCATCTACAGTTGATAAACAGGACCTGCTAGGAAACCATCAATATAATTATTTGTCTTGGAAAATAATTTCTTTTACCTGAGAGTGAACAGAGTTAATGTGATATTTCACTCCACTCTCTGAGTTGAACTCTTTCTTACATATCAGGCATTTGTACTTGCCAGTGTGAAAGTCCCCCTGCAGAGAAAAAATGATATGAAAATTATATGAATCTTTATTATACATTGTCAGACAAACTAATCAGCTAGTATATAAAACACCAACCTTAAGTGAAAAAAATGAGCCCATGCCCATTATTACGGGATAATTCAGTCTTTGTATTTAGAACTGAATTTTATGAATGTTTCAGAGTTCTGGTCACTTGTAGGACCAGGTTTACTTAATTTTAAAGATATCTGCTGCTTTTTTAGGAACAAAACATAAAAAAGGCATAATCCATAAATGCATAAAGTCACATCCCACAGCATACCTAATTTGGTTAACTATTTTTTTTTTTCGCTGAAAGGGGGGGGGGGTACGGGGACGACTACTATGCACTTCCTCAGAGTAGTCTTCTCCTTTCGGCTGCTCCTGTTAGAGGTTGCCACCTAACATCTGTCTCCATTTTTTTCAGTCCTTTTTACATTTTCCTCCTTCAAATCAACTTCCTGCATGCCCTTTCTAGCCACATCCATAAACCTCCACCTTGGCCTTTCTCTTCTCCTCTACACCTAAAGCCAACACAGTCTTGCCTCTTGCATACTTGCGCCCAGGGGCAGTTATGGAGTGCCTTGCCCATGTCCACTTCCACCTTGAATGTGGGAGTGAGAAAGCATTGTTCACCAACTCACCCACAATTTTCCTGCTGATCCTAAGGATTGAACCGGCAAGTGAAGCCAGTCACCACATCTTTCATCACTGTGTCACTGGATGGCTTAACATGCTTGGAAGAGAATTGTAATGGTTAAATCTGTTGTGTAAAAGGCAATGGCAAGCAACAAACTGAGTGCTGGTCAAGAAGGAGGGCCTTACTTCCCACCTAAGGAAAGCAACCTCAGTTATGCTATCTTAGACTTCTGAGCATAAAGCTGTCTCATCACAATTGACCAAATTTGCAATCTCTTCATTATTGGGCCATTGCCTTAGATGGTTCTTAACTTTGAGGCCCATCATTTACTGAATCATCCATATATTCCCTTAAACGCTTATCTTGTCTAGGGTAGCAGGGAGTATTGTAGCTTATCCCAACACTCAGTAACACCCAATAAGGCATCTAGGAGTGCAAACCCTGGGCAGGTAATCAGGAGTTTTGACAACCACCTTTAGGGGCAGGCCTAAAGGTCCTTAGGTGGCCTAGTGGTTAGAGACCAGGATCGGAAAGGTTATGGGTTCAAATCCCAAACCAGTAGGTTGCCCTGAGGTACCCTTGAGCAAGATACTGTCCCCATCACTGTTCCCCGGGCGCGCTAAATAGCTACTTCACGTGTGTGTATGAGTAAAAAGCAGAGGCTGCATTTGTTGTGTTTCACTGTGTGCTGTGCTGTATTTCGCTATGACAAACAGTCACTTTTGCACATCACTTATAATTCTTAATCATTCAAACTATTGGGAGAAAAGAAAAGCCTTTCCTTACCAAAGTGCATAGCCCAAGGTGAGCCTTCAGACCTGACACACTTGTGTAGTAGCAACCACAACCCTAGACATAATAACAACAGACCAAAGATAGTAAGTTACAAAATAATTTCTAGAAATATTGTGGACTGAGATATGACAAAAGGTTCAGACCTTGTTGGGACATTGCACTTTTCTTTGCAGTTTCACTTCATTTTTCCACTTCCGCAAAACCTCCTGGCTGAAGGAGGGTAAACCTGGACGGGAATATCGTAGCTACACAACACACAAATTATGTCAAATTAAAGAAAAAAAAACACCTTAGGTTTCAAGTAGATCAGTGCAAGGTTCCAGCCCTGAAACATAAACCAAAATGTTCCAAGTTTAATCCTGAATGCGAATGAAGGATGCTAAACTAGTGCAAGCTAGTAAGATAAGGTTATCACATTGTGCCTTTGCAGAAAAGCACAACCACAGTACCATGTCATGAAGTATCCCAAAGAGTTTTAACCTGGTCAATCTGGTAAACCACACTTTCACTGGAATCTATAGTTTTGGTAAAACATTTTGGAGTACCTTCCTGTCATCAGGGACAAGGTCTCTCTGCACCTTCCTTTTGGGCCACTCCTTCAGAAGCTCTGCATTGGCAATCTCACGCAGGTGAAAGATAGCCACCTGAGCGGACAGGCGCTTTACCCTACCACTGGGCACATGTTCTGTGGAGTCCAACTGCGTCCGAACATCCTCAGCTGCACCTACTTGGGATGTTTCCTGGAAATGTAACAGAGACAACAAACAATTCGTTTTTAGCTTTTAAATTGCTAATATTAACAAAACATTGATGCATGGTTATTTGACCCAGTATACTCTTTGAAATATTTTTTAAGATAGAGATGCATTATGAAAATTACAGTTAAAAAAAAACAAAAAAACTTTTATTGCTAGTTGCTGGATTGCTATGAGTATACTGCACTACAAGGACTTCGGCAGGCACTCTAGAACAGATGTCCATCAATCAACTTGAATTAATTTGTTGATTAATTATTCAAGTTATTAAGTGGGTAAGGGCACAATTCATTGATATGGTTATAAACCCAAAACTATGGATAAAAAAGAAAAAATACTCAATGGTCTCTTAGTGTAAATTGGAGAAGGGGGCTCACCGGGCCATGCTCAGATTTAAGGTGGTACTCCAAGCCTGCTCTGGAGCGATAAGGCTTTGCACAGTGCTTGCAGTTCATTACAAGTTTCTCCAGCTCAGATTCCTCTTTTCCACACTTCTTCATGTGGTATACATAGCCCATTATACTCGTGAAGCTGCCAGTGCAACCCTGTAAGACATGAGGTCAGCACAATGAGGAATTGCATTTTAGTTTTACCTAATTTCAGTACTCTGTATTAATTTAATTTCAGCTAAATCCTCAATTATACATTCACGTTGTGTAAAAAAAAAAGGATAGCAAGCTGATCGGCTGTTTAAAGTTGCAGAACTATTTTCTTTCTCCAACCATACTAGTTTATTGACCAAATTTAAAGATAATTATTCTGACAAACATGTTGGGACTAACACTTTCTTGCTGATACTGATTGTTTTACTAAAGAAAGATTTTTTATGTAAATCACTTTAAAGGCAAATGTTTCCCAATAGACTTACTACTAACACTTTTTATCTTTTAGCTTATTCATTATCTGTTTGTGCATGGGTCAAGTGCATACTTCTTTTGAACATTTTAATTTTCCCATCCTCTTCAACACCTTTCTTAATTTCTCTTTCACTGCTTGGTCGTCCAGTCCATTTCCATCTTCTGGGTTGGGCTAAACCACAACATTACATCGTCATTAACAAATTGTCCACTAACATCAATAGCACACAGAGCTACAATGTAGTTAAAACACCAGCTTTCAACAAACAAAATTCATCTGGAAAAACATACAAGCTTATTGTGGTCTGCCATGAGGTGGTACTTCATCCCAGTTGATGTCTTCAGTTGTTTTCCACAATGTTGACATGTGAAGTAATGCTAAAACAACCAAAAAAGTTGCAGTAACAGAGAGCTCTCAACAAACAGAAAATCCAATGTAAGCAGTTAAATGTGCATGTACCAGTTTGCAGGCTGCCAGATGTTTTTTCAAGCCTTCCACTGTTTTCCTTCCTACACTTTTGCATTTTGGGCATGTGACCCTGCCTCTTGCTAGAATCTGCAGCTGCCACCTCTCCTCTTGGCTTCCTGAAAAAATTAATCAAACACAACCACAAATAAAAAAATAATCTGGAATAATAAAAAAAAATAAAAAAATAAAAAAATAAGTGATTCTTACATTTAATTTAATTTCACTGATGACAGTATGAACCGTGCATACTTAATGTTTTGTCTGGTCAGCGTCAATTCATATGTTAATATACATCGGTTTTTGCATTTCAGAATTGCAACCCATTCCAGAGTTGGCACTGGGATAGTATTGAGGCAAAAAACAAATAACAATGTGATGTTAAACAGGTGATGTCCAGAGGTGATTGGTATCATGACATGATAACATGTCATGACATGGTACAAAAGCACTATCAATAAAAAGCTGAGTTTAAGAGGAGCAAGGAGGATCTCCAGTTTGGCAAAGGTAATTTATAATTTTGTGATGGCTGCATTCATTCTGAAAAGTACATTAAGATTCTAGAGCAACAATTGCTGCATGATTGCTCTAGACATGCGTTTTACAACAAGACAAAACAAAACCACATTATCTACATTACAAATGCATGACTACTTAAGAAGCAGGTGTGGGGACTGGACTGGCCTGCCTGCAGTCCTTACCTGTTCCCAATAGAACATGTATGGAGAATTTGAAACAAAAATGAGACTACATCTCCATACTTTTTCACACCTTAAGATGTGTAGAAGAATATGACAAAAACTACACATTAAATGCTTCACTGCTTAATATCCTCAGTGCCAAAATGTCTTAAAAAGGAAGAGTAACATCACAAATGGTAATAACGTGGTAAATGTTTTCATTCCACACTTTTTTCTGGAATGGGCAGGAGGCCTAAATGGGGGACTGGATCTACTTAACAAATCACGTGACCTGACAAAACACAAAATATCTTTAGTTCATACGGTCTGCAATCAGCTGATCACCCTATGCATTCTCTTGCATTTAATTCCAATAAACCTCAAAAAGGAATAGTTAATTTTTAGTCTATTTACATTTGCAGCATTTAGCAGATGCTCTTATCCAGAGCAACTTCCATGTCCTTATTACAAGGACAGTCCCCCTGGAGCAATTCAGGGTTAAGGGTCTTGCTCAGGAACCCAAAGTTGTAGTGCTTGAAGTGGGATTCAAACCAGTGACCTCTTCAGCCATAGGTCCATTGACAAGTACCCTTCCACTAGACCACCGACAACCATTGCTAGATCACCAACACCCACCAATGGCCAAAAAATGTTAACTTAAATAAAGAAGTGAGTTTACAAGCACACCAATAATGTAACCATTATATAATTATAAGATGATCTAAATTTTCACTTGGCCATGTAAACTCACTAGGATTTCTCAGGTAAAATAAAAGCTGGGATCTTATTTCAAGAAATGATAGAGAACTAATTGCATTTTCAACATTTGTACCCTTATGCCATTTGCTTTTCTACATCTGTTCAGCGTCCTAGGAAACCATAAACACTAAACATTGATCAGTCAAAACACTAACAGGTGAAGTAAAAAACATTTACCCATCAGCTACAATGGCACCTGTAAAAGGGAAGAAGCTACAGTCCAATTCCTTTGTTTTTGCTGTGTACTGAGCAACTTTAGGTTTTAGTTCAAAGGATGAATATGAGATGAAAGATAAGCTTTTATCTTCTGTCTAGATATGTTAAATACATTGAACACAGCACATTTCATATCTGAGCACTCACTTTTTCAAGTATATTTGAATAAATGACATTTTTTATTTGGTTGCATATCATTTGTAAAACCCAATGACTTCACCAAATAGTTTTTGCTACACTGGTTATGGTTTTCCATGATTTCCTGTTTCTATCATAAATCTCCTCCAGAAGTAATTCTGTGGCTATCAGCTTTAGTAACAAGAAAAAAGGCTACTGAGCAAGTTCCAGAAGCAAACATGCATAACACAATGCTATGCTATGCCATGCCATGCCATGCCAGACAGCTATGAAACTACTTCCACTGTGCTTCAGAGATAATATCCATTTGATCATGAGCATGTCCTTTAATTCCTCCACACTTCTGGCCTTTCCATCCCTTTAGTAAAAAATTAACCATTTTCTCATCATTACATTTAGTGGCCCATCTCTGCTGTTTTTTGTTTTCTAATTCATATTGCTGAGTGGTTTTCATCTGGTGGTATGTTCTGCTCTCTATGTCTTCTTTACAGTGTATTGTGATACCTCCACCCCTGCCCTGTGGAGGTTTTTCATTATCACTGACAGCTTTTTGAGGTTTTCCTTGCTCCTGTCACAGTCTGTCTGACATCACCTGTTATTTTCCTTAACTAACCAGTTTGACATCTGTTTCTCAGTTTGCCAGTGGTTTGCTTATTTTCAGGACATTCCAAATTATTGTACTGGCAATGCTTAATTTGTGGGAAATTATCCAAATGGATATTCCCTCTTTTTCAGCTTCAACATGACACTTTCATGTGTTCTTGCTGATTTTCCCTTTTCAATCTTCATGGGTGAAATTCAACTGAGAATAGCTCAACAGCATTTTATAGTTTAAATAATCACTCTAAGAGGATACACCTGAACAAACACCTCATAGTCACTCATGTTCCATGACTTGTGCACCTTGAAAATCTGGGTATAATCATATTTAGCTGTAATACAACGAAATAAAAACTGAATATCTGATCTCCAATTTTATTTTCATATATTGATCTCAAGCCAAAATGTGTTCAGTGGATAGCAAAAACAAATGAACTGGTCTTGCTTTTCCAAAACATTTGGAGACTTATTAGATAGTATTAAGTTTTGTGGTATTAGGAAGTCAAGTCATTAGCAAGTCAGTTTTTAAAGTGGATGTGTTGGAAAGAGAAAAAAAAAAAGCAGCAAACTTTTTTGAAAATTTTGAGGTCACAAGCAAGAAACAATGAGGGATACTGACACATGCAGCAACACGTTTTTGGAATTTTATTTGATTTGACATGGAATTACTCTTATATTAGAATTTTTGGATTCAGTATTTCTTTAAAGTTTATCACAGAGTGAAAGAACTGTACAATCATTTTCTTTACCAGGTGGATAAACAGGTGCCTCTTTCCTCAGGTACGGATAGGAACTCTGGGCCACAGCACTGCTCGTTGTTGGATTTCTCTGCGTATACTGTGCAACAGGGACTATGACAGGCACTGAGGGACAGACAGGTTACCTTAGTTAAGTAATGTACAGATATGTAAGACAGCAAAATTTTGAAAAGTACTGGGCAAGATATAAAAAGAAGAATACCTGTCTGTTTCACTTCCTCAATATACTTTTTTAGTGAAGCCTGACCTACTTCCTCCATTTTCCTCTTCTTTTTCATCTCAAACTCTAGATATGAAAAAAAGTAACATTTGAAATGCTTGCTGTATTTACTGTGCTCTTAAGACACAACTGTATGTTTCATATACCAAATTGAAACAAATATGCTAAATAAATTATTATTGGAGGTGATGCAGTAGTTCTGAACACTGCCTTGCAGATGTAAAGTTATTGTTCTGACCTCAGGATACTATTGGCTGTATATTATTTTTGGTATGTGGCTTATTCTCAGCAGTGTCTCTAAGATAGTGACAACACTGTGTCAGTGTCACTGCTGGTCCTAGAATGATTCACCCAAATAATACCTGCTCACATGGGGGTCTTAATCAATAAGTGGGTTAAAAGGGACAAACAAACAATGTATAGCACCAGATGCATAAATATCCCTGACTGTAAACTACACCTATATGGTGAGACCTGATAAAATACAAACAGAGTAATGATACAAAGTAGATGAATTTAAAAAGTGCCTCTTCAGTGTGAATACACTAAGCAAAAATCTCAAAATGAAAAAATGAAGAAACATTAAGATTTTCACACATTTAGGCCTTTCAAGGGTTGGGGAGCAACCCTACCTTTAGATGTATAATAGCATGCATGCATCTCATTTACATTTGTGGCATTTAGCAGATGCTCTTATCCAGAGCAAATTCCATGTCCTAATTACAGGGACAGTCCCCTTGGAGCAACTCAGGGTTAAGGGTCTTGCTCAGGGACCCAGCGGTGGTAGTTACAGAGGTGGGATTCGAACCTGGGACCTCCTGAGCCATAGGTCCCTAGGCAAGTACCCTAACACTAGACCATCGCCACCCAAATCTCAGGCTGATTTTGATATTCCACTGTTTTTGCACTAAGTAACTTGATACATAGTTATCTTGAATTCATGGGCATAATTGAAGTTCTAAGTCAAACCATGTCAGTGCAATTAAAGTGCAATAACTGTCCATTCTACCCATAAATAACCTTTACAGCTTCCTCTTAAAATAGTTTCGAAGAATACAGTAGAATTAGGTATATCTGATTCTTCCGACCCAACTTCAGGCTAGTCTGGGCATGAACGTTTATTAGTAGAAGGTCAGCTGTGTCTTTGAAAGCACCCCTGATAAGTGCAATGGGAATTTTTTTATTTGGATCACAGGTCATGCTTTTACAGTCACTTGATGCTCACCTGTCTCCCTCATAACCTCTACACTTGAGCCAACTTTTCCTTCAGTTTTGCATGATGTGCTATTGCCAGTAGCTACTGGTTGACTCTCAGATCCATTGATTAAATTGGAATGGACCACTGAGGAACAAGATGAACCACTTTCTGTAGGACCAATGGAGACTGGCTGCAGATCATAATACCTGGAAGGGTACACCACAGGGCAACATTAGGTAAAGATGTAGCAACAGCCTTAATGTTTGGCCATACTGGGTATGTAGAAATAATGATAGAGATTGTGAGTCTTAGACTAACAGATTTCTGACAGCAAAACAGCATCTTAATAAAAAGAAAAAAGCAATCTTTTATGTAATGCTCCAGTACAAAGTAACTTATTTATGATTATCTATCAAAAGCTTATAGATAAAAAAAATAAAAAAAAATCAAATATTGCCACTCACTTTTTCCTGCCATATGTTCTCTTTATCTTTTGAGAACTTTCCTCCTCATTCTAAGGTACAAGAATACAGAATCAAATAAATTGAAAATAGAATTCAACACATTCCAGGTTCTAGAAAAATGTAAATCTGATCATGGACCCTAATGGGAGCTAACTGATTAGCAGATGCATTATACTGTTTAAGTGCATGCTAATTGAATGCCCTGGGTAAGTTTAGGATGTTTGGTCTTACCGTGGACAGAATGCTCCCCCCTGCTGCAACCTCTCTCTCCAATAATTTTGGGGCTCCTGATGGGGTATTAAAAAGGAATCATTTAAAAAAAATTCCAAAGAGAGTAATGGGACAGATGTTCAGATCTCACCAGATATAGTGAGAAATATATGCAAGCTTGAGAACTGAAAAGGCTGGAAGTGGCAAAACATTGGTAGATGTGGTTTACCTGTTTGGGCCTTCATTTGTGGCCTTGAGACTTTCCTCTTGCTGGAGACATACATGACTGACATGTTCTCTCGGACACGATCCCTAAGCTTATGCTTCACAGCTAAGCACTGGATTCACACAACAAGGCTCTAATCATGCAGTGTAACCCCTGCATGGTACACAAAGGTGCACAACTCCTCCTGTGTTTCCAGTTCTCTCAGGTCGACAGCTGCTACAGTCTGCTAGTTCACAGCCCAGAAGCTTAGGAGAAACATAGTCGAATGGTTGGCGGAACACATTCGATACGCTGAACCCTGCAGGTGACTACATGTAGTTCTGGACGGACACAGAGGTAAGATCAGCCGATCCCGGGCTCAGAGGTCCAGTTCAGATCAGCAGCTGCACCAACGCTGTGCTGCAGAGAGAGAGAGGAGCTCTGCCACCATCATTGTCAGTCTTCACAGACTAAAGCGGACCTCTGAGGGCTCCCCGGCGAAAAAGATCCACTTAAATGCCAAGAAAAACCCTTGTGCCAAATAAAGCCGTGATTTACTTCAACACTGGGCTAACGCTTCGTTGAGATAAGGGTTTTACTTTGGGCATTTTTGGTCGATTAGCTCGCTGCTACTTCATGTCATGTCTACCTCCCCCTCTCCTTCGAACAGCCCTGCTCGCTCTCCCTGCTCCTCACCGAGTGGGGACACACGGGCAGACGGATAAAGCGGCAATGACCCCTCGCCGGGGTTAAATCCTCTTCCAGGAGCGTTACTGAAACGCACAGGCGAACGTTTAGCCAGCACGCTCGCCGTCCTCCGACGCGAAATTGTACCTCACGGCTGTATCCGCCCCTGCTCCCCTTTCCAGCAAATGGGCAACACGCGCCTTTCGTCCTCGCTAAAGAAGGCGGGCTTCTTCGCTCCCGCTGATCTCAAATCAGTTACTGGCAGGCCCAGACGCACTGAGCTCTGGCAGTGCAGCACGCCCACGGCTGACCCCGGGTCAGTTAATGACGAGGTTAGAAGCTCTTTGGCGGATGACAGATAAATTATACTGAAATGTGGCGGAGCTAATTAGAGGGTGGGAAATTTAGCAACGCCCCAAAACAATGAGCTGAGAACAGGTTCACTTCAAAGAGCCTCGGGACAAATGCAGGACGGCATACAGCAGTGCTAACAATAAAACATGCCCAACAGAAGATCGCAAAACGCACAGGAGTTCTTGTGTGTAATTGTGTGTCATTCTGAAAACAAACATATGGAATAATGGAAAAATATGCCATGCAAAAAAAGAAATAAATATTCTGGTGGCAAAAAAAAAAAAAATGCACGAGCTAATTATGTAAAAACAGTTTGGTGCAACCACTACTTACAAACATACAACTACATATTTACACATAGTTATAATATATCAAGAATATACATTCTATCATTAAATATATATAAAATATAAAGATGAATAAATATAATGCATCAGCAGTAATGACATCTTGTATTGTTATGTTTGTACTGTTATGTATGTGGTTATATAGTTATACACGCTCGTGTCATGTTTATTAACAATATTTAGCCCCGCCTACAGCTCCTCGTCACCGTCAAGTGGTTTTTTTTTTTTTTTTAGTGGCCTGACTCCGAAACTGAACATGTGATTCCGGTTTCATTATTGGCAAAATGAGACTTGTAGACTAGCTCTAATAAAGGGATGGTAAGAGTTAGACAGGCTGTTTGATGCCGGGTTGGTTACTAACAGCGGAAACCAGTTGTTACATAAAGCCTATCTTTTAGCCTGGCGGTTTCTGTTGTCAATCTGTTACATTTACGGCATTTAGCAGACGCTCTTATCCAGAGCGACTTACATGTGCTAATTACAGGGACAGTCCCCCTGGAGCAACTCAGGGTTAAGGGTCTTGCTCAGGGACTCAGTGGTGGTAGTGCTAGAAGATTCGAACCGGGGACCTCTTGATCCAGAGGTCCGTAGGCAGGTACCCTACCACTAGACCACTGCAGTGCACTCAATATATTATTCCTTCTCTCATGGCGGACAAGGCACTGAGGGAGCGAATGGAAGAGCTGTGTGTGTCTGTTGGGACTGTACTGCAGGGTGAGGAAGGCTGCGTTCACCTGTTCAGTGCTGTTGTTTTGTTTACCATCTGAATTTTTCAAATCCCTGAAATCATTGGTTAACGTAAGGACTGTAACGGTTTGGACCTTTATTCCTTAGATGCCGGTGTTGAGGACACAGAGCTGCTCACTTTGACGAGAGAGGATTTGCAGGAACTTTTCCCAGGTGTGCAGAATTTCCAGCTCAGAAGGAAGATCCTGAGAATGCTCAGTGAAGAAGCACGGGTGAGTGTTAGTCCAGTCATCCTCAGTTCTGTGAGCATTTAAAAGACAGCAGATGTTGTACATTAAAATCAACTAAAGTGGGAAACATTTGAACTATTAAATAGACAATAGAAACTATAAGTCAGAAGTAAAATAAACAACTCTGAGATTAAGACAGTAATGTAAGAAAAGAACACTATCAACTGAAACAGATGACTGAACACAGAGCCTTTAAAATTACACCTGAGAGAACAAATAGTTTTTAAAATTGGACAAAAAATGTCTCTTAGTACCTACATGCAGAGTTCATCCACTTTATTAGACAGACCTGATTAGTGAGTCCTCTCTCAGCTACTTTGTGAGATCGTCCTGACTTTCGTTTGGGGCAGCATTGTGACACAGTGGGTAGCGCTGTCACCTAAGAAGGCCATGGGTTAGATTCCCAGGTGCGGCAGTCCGGGTCCTCACTATGTGGAGTTTGCATTCTCAACAAAGTAGGGGCACATCTTTTGAGGGCATCAAGATCAATCCTGAACAGTGGCACATTTGTTCACCTTACAGCAAGAAGGTCCTGGTTTTGATTCTCCAGCGGCTTGTTTCGGGTCCTTTCTGTATGGAGTCTGGATGTTCCTCCCATGTCTGCATGGGTTTCCTCTGGGTGTCCTTGTTTTCTCCTGACATTCCTGCACAACAGGCAGATTGGAGATGCTAAACTGACCCCTAGGCTTGAGTGTGTGTTGCTGTGCATCTGCCCTACCTACAGTGGACTGGAAACTCCACTTTTTGCTCAGTGAGAGCTGAACTGAGGTCCATGAAAGCTGTTGGGAGGTGTGTTGAATATAAAAAATGAGGTCTTGTGCATTCTCAGTCATATGTTGATCACATGCTAAAATATCGATCCACCCTTAATGCTGCTTGTTCATGCTACCTTTCCTCAGTCATCAACAGAAGCAGCTGTAAGTCCAAGGCCTTGTTTGCTAGTGTAAATAAATCTCTCCTTTTCTCAAAACAGTAAACACAACTCCCAAAGTAGCTCAACTCACAAAATATTTTACTTTTCTTGCAAAATCAAACAACTTAATCAAAACTATTTTAGCTTCTACCAGACAACACACTAAGCAAGCGTATGCTACTTCTCAGCATTCATTACGCTTCAGAAATAAATGCAAAACAGTATATTAGTAATATACTGTAATATACAAATATTAGTATATGTGCTCATTCTTGTAATAAATGAAATCACCTGCAGTAACTGCTACTTTAAAGATAAAGAATGAAAACAAATATTTATTTTTTAAAGGAGCCACCGCGACCAAGTGCAAGCACTTTGGCTAATGCACTGAAGGATTTTATTCAAAGAAATGATGGAGGTGAGTTCCTTCTACACTGCTGGTAACAAGGTATTTGAGAGGTGGGGAGAGGGGCTTTTCGAGAGGTAGAATGTGATATAAATATTTATGTTAATTTATATTAACAGCTACCAGTAGAATATTTACATAGCATTTTACATCACAAGTTTCTTTCAAGAAACCTGGCAGCAATTATTAAAATGAACATTTTGAGTGAATCAATTGAGTGATTAATTGCAATTTGAACCACAGAGAAGCCCAAGATCATTTTAAAGCCATGTTTTTCTTGATCACTGAAAGAGGAAAACCACGCATGTCATGAATACGTTTCATGTATTTCATGTAAGTAAAATGAAATGCAATAGAATAATGCCATGCACTTACAGCAATGTTTATAAATGAGCATCAATCAATCTGGTTTTAACCTCATGGCTTATGGCAGGGGTACATGACTTCTTTCACTTCAGTTGAGTGATTTCATCCAGACTATCCTGGCACTGGCCATCAAGGACTGGAGATGATCACCCCTGATGTTTGGGGTAAATTATAGGCTTGGAATGGACTCTGCTCTTGGCTGAATATTTCAAAGACTGTGTGTTGCAAATAAAGAGTGTATTCATTCGTAACATATACGAGTAGGCTGCTCACTTAAACAAATAGTTTATTTTGCATAAATATTGAATGTTCAGCAACACACACATGTGCTACCATCTGCTTTGCCATCTCTGGCTACAGAAAACATGAACAGGAATAAAGAACTCTGGTGCTGTGACATAGGTGATCCTGCTGTTGAAGGTGTTTTAAGAGACTATCTGGGTGCTCTCAGGGACCTGGAAAAGCAACTCACAGCTGCACTGGACTTCTTAAAACCCCACATTGAACTACTGGAGAACCTCAGTCATGTTCCATCTAGAGAAGAACCCACTGATTCTGGAAATACTTTGAATTGCATACTTTCTGGCAGTAAAGGCCATGTAGCCCAAACCCCTGGTGAGTTATAGTACCATTGGGTCCTGATCTTGAAAAATCTTGTTGATTGTTTTAGCTTGTTAAGACTATAGTATCACTAAGGAACATAAAAGACCTTTTGTATCTCAAATGAAAAATGACATACATTTGGGAATTAAATTCTTTTCCTGGTTATTTTACCTTTCAGTAAAAATCCACTCACTTGTTTGTGGCAATACTCTGGGAGCTCATAAATCAATTCTTACACTCATGCAACCAGTGGAAGAAAGCAGTCTGAAAGACTGTAGGGTAATCCTGCTCTTCTGTCCGATAACAACGCGAGCTGGAACGGACATAGAAGCCGCAATTCAGAAGCTCCCAAGTAAGTTCAAACTCTTATTTGCCCGATGGAAAGATTCCAGGTGATATCTACATTGTTTGAAGAGCAGCTAAGTTTGAAACATATCATGCTTTGGACTTGCAAAATTCTGCACTTAAAGTCTGAATGGGAACATCCAGAGGCTGCATATTTGATGGTTTGATTGGTCAATGGTTATGTTTAAAAAAAGTCATTTCCAATAATTATACATTACATTCACAAAATATGTAAAATCTTGCTGTCATGTAGCATTTAGAGGGTCTGCTAGTGCAACATTAACCACCTGATTTCTAATCTGAACAGGTATCAAAGAAACCATACTGGTAGTGATGCACTACACACGTGACCAAGACCACATTGGAGTTGATCCACGGATTATTTCACCTGATGCTAACATACTGCAGCAAGTGAATGTGATGTTTCATGATTCAGTGCCAGGGTTACTGCTCACATGTCAGGCAAATGACCAGGCCATTGCTAAACTACAAGCTACTTTGCAACAATTTAAGTTATCTGCAAATGGCAATTAAATAAAGATACAATATAGATAAACATTGAAGATTAAGTGTTTATTTACCTTACAAGAGTACAAATGTTAAAGCTGCATTTATTCTGATCAACAAAAACTAATTGTTTATTTCATTAGCCCAATATGGAGAACAGGTTTACAAACCTTTTTTTTCAGGAATCTTAGAAAGCTGAACCCATGAGGAGGATGTTTGTATTATAGAGGCCACTGAACATTTGTATGCAAAATTTTGAACAAACAGTAGTCAAGGAATGGATTGTTGATTTTCTTAAGTGAAAATATGTACAATATGAAGAGATTAAATCCACCTGTGATTCCAAGTTGAGGTTAAAGCTTGTTTACACTTCTGCTATGTAGTTTTGCAGTAAATACAATTGTAACTGCAATGCCCACATTTAATCACTTCCTGTGCTGCTTTTGTCCATATCTATCGCGTGTTGCGGAAATGGAAAAATAATAATAATAATAAAAAAAGAATTCCTATCCATGTGGTATAGGTATTTTTTTCAAAACAATTTTAATGTTTCCAGGATCATCACAGCTCTTGATATTAACTTTGATAGGAATATATATAATAAAAAAAAAAAAACTCCCAAAAAAAGGGTTAGAAGCTTGATGCAAGATTAATGCTCTGTTCTAGTTGTTCCCACCTAGAATTGCTAAAGGCATATCTAATCACATATAGTCAAACATGATGTACAAAATATACCAGGACATAATGAAAATAAACCGAAACAAAACAGGTGCAGGATTTTAGTTATGTTTTCCATTCATGCAAACCCTGCTATATAGATCACAACACGATGTGGGTGCCATTGATTACAGATTTGCACAAACCTATGGAAATCTGGCCATCTACTTATCTTCAAGGGTACAAAAATAGATTTTCTGCATTAAAATGCTGGCCAAATATATGTAGAAGTATCTCTCAATCATGGTGCAAAAACACCTAAAAAGGGACCGTCGGTAACCTATAAACCGCCATGTTTTTCCCTTTGTACTACAACATAGGCGTAGATTAGCCTATATTTTTGTGCGGAATTTGCAAAACGAACTCAAGAACTTAAAACACAAAACCTACTGATCTTATTCAAACATATTCAAACAAGACATATAGATAAAGTCAAAAGTGAGCCAACAAGCTGAACTGCTGGCAGTGTTATCAAGAGTTTTTTTTTTTTTTTCTTTCTTTTTAAAGCTCTATCAAGATATTATATCCTTTCGTTCAGTAAAGCATCCCTAAGAGCAGGAGCAACAAAAATTGTTACAGCTCCTTAGGCACGTTACACAGCCTCACTATATCCACCTGAAGTTCAATGTCAAATGGTGTCAAAAGCATTAAGCAACACAAACAATGGATAATGTACCCCATTACACAAAACAAAACCAAAAACTTAAAGTTAATGATTTAAGCTTAGGCAGGGAGAGGGATGGGTGGAAATGAAAGTGCCACCGGTTTTACATTCATGAGCCAAGACACTGGCTGGGCATAAAGAAGCTTGCCACAGTTTCTTCCAGCCCAACTCCGACATGCTGCTCTGAACCTGGCCAGTTGGTCACTGGGTTGCTGCTTTCTGACGCTTGCTCCAATAGTTGCTGTAGGCCTGTTGAAACATGTTCTTGCAGCTCAGCTTAGCATGGAGACGCGAGCAGATAAGGAAAGAGCCACCCATCTTGCGATGCAGTGAGTAAGTTTCTTCGGGTGGTGGCGTTAGCCTCTGCTTCAACATCACAGGGATCAGGTTGTGGATGCGCTCAGTGGTGCTCTGAGCGCCAAAATCGAAAGGCTCATCTGAGGCAAAGGCCTCCCCCAGGATCATCACAGCATCCACATGGGCGTTTATCATAGACTACAGCAGAAAATTGGTTTTTCAATAGCTGTGCAAACAGTATCTGTCATGATTTATGACATGTGGTAGTTTTCCTACCTTGGATTCATAACCTGTAAGAAACTTCATATCCACAGAGCGCTTTAGTACTGCCTCTCTGTTCCCGTCAGCCGCTGCCTTGATGATCTGTTGCCACAAACAAACATGATACATTCATTAAGTTTCAAGATTCTTAATGCATTGATTCCCAACTTGTCGTCTTGGGAGGCCCTGCATATTGTTGTGCTTTCTTTGTTCTTTCAAACCCATTTCAACCATTAAGTCTTGTTAATAAGCTGAGAACTTAGTTCAAGTGAGTTGAGAGCATGGGTGCAAAAAGGAGCCTCAATTAACAGGGTTGGAAATGAAAATATATAATAAGTCTTTTACAGATTTTTGTTTTTGTTTGTTTGTTTTCAATGTTTTCATGAAAAGCAAAGAAATCTGTTAAATAAAAAAATTGCATACTTACCTCTATATAGACATCTGTAAAACTTTCATCAAAACCTCGTGTTGCACCAAAGTCCAACAACGCAACCTACACATGAAATAGTGAGCCTGACTACAGTGAATTAATTATGACCTCATTTTCTTATTGTCTATTTCTTCCATCTTATTTTTTCTTCTGAGGGACCTCTACAGCAGTCCAATTTATATATAAAAAATATGGATTTTTAAAACAAACAAAAACATAAGGAACCAAACATGATCTTTAATTCAGTGTACAGAAAACCAATTTAATCTGGTTTCAACTTTCTTACCCTGTGCGTTTGGGGATCATAGAAGAAGTTGGACCAGTTGGGGTCTGTCTGCATATACCGAAACTCAAAGAGCTCTCTTAAGCATAGCATCAGGATGTTTTCACAGATCTGAGGGAACATAAATTGAAGGCAAATCATTAACATTCCTGCTTCAAGGTAAACAGTTATTTGTGGCATTACTGTTACCTACCAATGAAACCACCAGGTGGTGCTAATAATACTAAAAGCCTCAGTGTATTGTCCCCACACTAAGGTCAATACTAGAGTATACTGAAGGTGGCAAAAACTTGGAACCTATATGCCACATAGTAGAGGACCTGACTATGACCTGTAGAGTTATCATAACTAACATGCATCAATTCAGTATATATATATATATATATATATATGTTCATATATGTTCAGTATATTTAAAAAAATACTGGCAAAACACTGAACTCCTACATTATAACATTGCTAGACAAATTTATATTTTTGGAAAAAATTCCTTACTGAAAAAAACATTAAAGAGAAAAAAATACCTTGGACCTGTGGACTAAATAATTATTTTTCCCAGTGAAAGCATACTTAAAAGCTCAAGTTACTGAGTGCAGATCAATTGCTTTGTAAAAAGGCTCCCACTGAAAATACAGAAAACTAACAACTAACTTTCATTCACCATTATAATTTTTAACAATCATTTTAGCAGAGTCAAACATCCAAACATGGATTCACCTCATTTTTAAGTTCCTGAGAGAGGTTCTCAGCCTGGTCAAGGGGGAATCCTGGGACCAGCTCAGTTGTGATGACGTGCCTGCTACTCAACTCATCGATCACACCGGGCACATAGAAGAAAGGGTGGCCTTTTAGGAGTTCTCTGCCAAAAAACAGAGCTCATCGTCAGTAGAGAACGTGTCATACAGCACACACCACACAGCCCAGACACTGATGTAAGGTGCTGACTCAGTGAAATGTAGACAGCTGGAAAATGTGGTTGGTTTTACAAGGCTCAGGAATCTATGCCTGGCAGGATTCTGGTACTGTATTCTAGAGAAACATGACATTTATCAAGGACTACTATAGTTTCAAATGTTTAACTTTTAGAAAATCACACACACAAATTACTCTTCATAGAGTTAATCATTGTAATACACTTTTGTAAAAAAAATCTGAATCAATATACTATGCTCTCCATTAGCAAACGTGGTACTTCTACTTGTATGAATGTGCCAATATGACAATAAACAGTGTGAAGACAGGAGAAAAAATAAAATAAAATTAGAAATGTGATAAAAGACTGCTTTAAAAACAGCTGAATTATCTACCAAGGCACTGTAGTAATAATGCAATAAGCCATTGTTTTACATATAAAAATTCATGTAGGGTCAAAGGTTTTCAATAATAAATGAAGAGGCTATATCCACACTGTAGACATTGGACCCATGATTCTTATCACCACTACAAAGCAGATGTTGAATTATGTGTTGTAGAGAATTTTCTCTGTCTGAATTATACTTTTTGCATCTCTGCTACTGAATAAAGCAGAATATTTGAAAAATTGCTGGAAATTCTCTTCAAACCAAATAAAATTCAGGTTTAGCTGATGAGCAGAAAAAGTCAACTGTTTTACTTTTGCCCTACTCCAGCTCTGCTAGCTCAAGCCTTAGCTAAACTGGAATCATGAAGCTGGAGCTGAAGTAGGGGTTGTCTTTCATGTATACCCTCCCTTCCCAGAAGGGCTTGGATGTAACCATATTCCAGTAAGTCCTTTTCTTGGATGGAAACCAAATCATTTACTTTATACGTCATCAAAGGCACAGGGCTGCACTAGGTGTCAAAGAGAGGGTAAAGATAATTTGGTTGCCTTGTTGTCACTGCGTTCAGTTCAAGTTTATCTATATTTACTACCTGGCAAGTAGCAGTGACTGTTCCTTTAAAATAACTCTTTGTAAACCAATGCCAGCCTGAAAAGCCAGGGCTGTGTTATTCTTAGTACCAAGCTGTGAAACCACAGATTTGTCTCCATTCCAGCAGTGCACAATCATTCAGAATACTCTAATGTTTATTTATATCATGAGCAAATGTCCCTGGGAGGACACAATGCCATAAAATACACCACTGATTACTCTGCATGACATGGCAGTCAAAGAAAAAAAAAAAAAAAGCTACAAGGCAGTGAACACAATTTCTAAGACAATTAAAAAAAAGTAAGAGTAATGTAGTATGAGAATGGTAAAATATTAGCAGAGGTGAAGGATCTTGCAGTTAACTCACTTGAATTTGCGGGCACACTTTGCCTCCCTTATATAATCACACTCCAGAGCCAGCTCTCGACGCATCACATCTATCAAGTGCTCTGGGAACAGACCTAATCAGGAGATTACAGGCAATCAGGGAAGAGGAGACATCAGTGAATGAAAACATGAGGAACTTCTCATAACATTTGCTCAGAACTAAAAGTCCTTAAACTATATTTCTCTCCAGAGATAATATTTTTTATGTAAGAAATTATAATGTGCCTTTTAGATTGAAATATGTAAATAATGTAAATTAGAATGGTCCTGTTTTGTGCTTGATTAAAAATTCAGTCAAGGCTAAATGTGAATTTATTAGGCCCAAATGCTGTAGATTAAATAAAAACAGTAAATTTATAGTTTTTTGCAGCATACTGACATTTACTGAACATTGTAGAAAGTGAATCAAATATAAATGTTTAAATTCGTATAAAAAATAAAAAAAAGGCCCAACTTATTATTTTTCATGTTTAACATAATCCTGTATCTATCTTGTATGCTTTTTGGGGGAAAACTGACTAAAATTAGTTTGGCTGTGTAAGTCCTTTATTAACAACAACAATAACACTTGTCCAGACAGTCATAAACATTGCTGCTGAAAGAAAAAGATAACATAACAGTGCTACAGCTGAGCTTCTGAATGGATATCAAAATGACATTGCAAAACTTTTCATTTAAACTGGAGTGCAGATAAAATCTTGCTAAATCATGGGCCCCAAACAAGTCTCCCTAAGCATGTTTATATTATTTTGATAAAATGTTATAGGAGACACACAACATTTTCTTTTAAAAAAACAAGCATTACATTAACGACATTTAGCAGACGCTCTTATCCAGAGCAACTTCCATGTCCTAATTACAGGGACAGTCCCCCTGGAGCAACTCTGGGTTAAGGGTCTTGCTCAGGGACCCAGTGGTGGTAGTGCCAGAGGTGGGATTTGAACCTGGAACCTCTTGAGCCATAGGTCCATAGGCAAGTATCTTACCACTAGACCACCGCCACCCTACTGTAAAATAAGGAAAAAGGCTACTACAAGTGAAACTGTCCATTATTTGTATATACTTAAAATAAATTGTCTAACAACTGGTAAAGATATAATTAACACATGATTTGGAAAGAAAACCTGGAAATAATGTTTTTTTTAAATTTGTACTTTTCACTTCTAGGGTGATTAATTAGCAAATAGAACAAAAATATGTACAAATAAAATAATAAGCCATGATGACACAGGAGTTGACCAGAGCTGCAATACTGGCATTTAAAATGTTACATTCTTTTAGAATCTCTAAAAAAGCTAAATATCTGACATGCATGGATAGTGTACAGAAGGAAAAGCTTCCACACAGTCAGTGACATAGCATATGTGGTAAGCAGATGCAAATAGAAGTCAGTCAACATCAATATAATGGCCAGAGACAACATGTTCTTTGGGGATCAGCCCACACATTACCAATGCATAGTGTAAATCTCACCTTCTGGCAAAGCATTGCTCATGCTAAGAACAGTCATCAAGTTGTTTACATCACTGTTGATGCTCTGTGCAACTCCAGGGTACTGCAAAAAAATTAATACATTAAAAAAATTAAATAAAAATGACTGATTATAGCATGGCTATACAGACAAAGACTGAAGTGCCCTCATTGTTGTATAAGATGAATTATAGTTGATAGGTTATACCATTACATACAACAATATTCCAGCAGAAATAGTTTAAACTACATTAAAAGTTAATATTTCCTCCTGTAAAGTTCTTATTTGTAGACTTATTTTTGGTACGACAATGTTGATTCGGCACTGTATATTGTACATTTCTTTAGTTTGATTAAGATTACAAAAATTATACAATGCATAACAATCTAATTACAAGCCTTTCTTTTCAATATAATTACATTTTGCAATATTATGCCATTTTAACTCACATATTAACCATTAGACAGAAAAATTTAAATTAACCATTGAACACAAATGATTACTGTATGTCTATGAAAGGCTATGCTAAAAGAATAATAATGTATTAGATCTACTGGACTAGCAATTGAGGTATATATACTGTTAGGGAAGGACAAGCTTGTGCTTGCTGCTGCTGGGGCAGCGGTGGCCTAGTGGTTAGGGAGTTGGCCCCGCATCGGAAGATTGTGGGTTCGATTCCCACCCCAGTGGGTTGCCCTGAGGTACCCTTGAGCAAGGTACCGTCCCCCTCACTGCTCCCCGGGCGCTTTCAATAGCTGCCCACTGCTGCACGTGTGTGTATGGGTTAAATGCAGAGGTCCAATTTCGTTGTGGTTCATGTGTGCTGTGCCGTGACCTCGCAATGACAAGGGTTGTCACTTTCACTTTTCACTTTCACAAGCTGCAAACTGAATAATCTCAGCACAATGAAAGGCAAACGTACAGGTCATTGACTTATTAGTAGTACTTGAATATATAAGTGGCATTTATGGGTAACATTTGGCTATTTTAATTTAAGAAATCATGCATAATTATCTCTGATGTGCTTCAGCTGTACCTGAATCTTCATGGCAACCTCTCGACCATCCTTCATCTTAGCCAGATGTACCTGTCCAATGGACGCAGCAGCAAAAGGCCTCTCCTCAAACACCTCCAGCTTGTCTCTCCAGTTGGGGCCCAGGTCATTGTTTAGAGCTTTCTATACGTGTGAAAATGTTAACATATAATTCTTATAATCCTACACAAGTCTGTAAACTGTATGATTAAAGCATAAGTCACAAGCACAGCAAGACACTGTGTTTTCTGGCAACTGAATGTATTTGTGTGCAGGCAGTCTGTACCATCATCTGTTTGATGGGCATGAAATCTGCGCTTTGACGAACACGCTCAAAGATCTTCGCTAGCTGAGGATTGATGAAGGCATCGTCTGGGGGGTAAAAAAGGAAAGCAGAGAAAAGAAAAAAAAACCAAAAAAACAAAAAACTACTCAAGATCCAAAGTGATTTTAGGAAAAACATGGATTTGCATCATGACAATAAGACACATTTTGTCTGCACCTTCTCAGGACATACGTTTTTACTTACATAATTACATTTTGTTTTGTTAGTAACTCAGACAACATTATTCAGAGTGGCAAGATGCAAAATGTTGCTTTCTAGAAACTTCAGGATTCATTACAATAGTGGTAATGAGAATCAAACGATAATGTCTATAATGCCTACAAATACAATCAAACATAGAAACAGAGTTACATTTGAGAAATAAGTTGTGTGTGTGGTTAGGTTTCCTGCATGTAGTCGTTTAAAGCACAAACCTTCCTTCAGGACTTTTAGGCAAAAACCTTACCTGAGATGCAGTGTCTCAGGCAATATATGCTGTGACAAAGTTTTTAGAGGGACCTTCAGAAACCTGGCTCCCTTCACCACCATGGTGAACAAGTAAATAATGAGTATCTTTGTCTAGAATGGAGTATTTCACATCAGACAGCTCTGATTTTATTTATTGTTTAATGTGTAAAAAAATAAAAATAATATTCACAATCACATATTTATAAGGAAGATAAATATACCCCCACACCCCACGATGGCATAAACTGTGCGCTAGTCACATGTTTATAGTTTTGCTTATGCTTAAACAAAATGATATTTGAACAAACAAACAAAAAAACAGTACTCTTTATCCAAGTGACTTATTAGAAACTATATGATTTCTGAGTTTTGTGTCCTGGGTTGGTACTGCCTGTGCATGTTAATGGAGTTTATCATAAAGGCTGTAAGGGAGATACAAGAGTTAGACAAGATTTACACTGCTAAGCATGGAGAGCTCTGCCAAAAGCCAAAAAGAAAGGGAGGAGTGTGGGGAAAGGGGGAGGGTGAGAGAGCGAGAGAGAGAGAGAGAGAGTTCATACCCCATCAGAACAAATATACAATCAGCTGTCCATACCATAGTATGTCAAACTGCACATAGCGAAGCTTGTTGGAAATAAACAAATTTTAGACTCCAAAAATACTTATTTCCTGAATATAAAAAGAAATATAAAAACACAAAGCTAAAACATGATTTAGAAAGGTGTTATTGACTTTACTATACCTCAGAGGCAAAATCATTTGAATCCTAATATCAGGCAAGTGATAGCTGTCCTTGTTTGAACTGCTTTTCAAACTAGTTTGCATTTGTGGACAAGTACTTTGGCCCACTGCCTTTGCTTCTTCCACCCAGGGCAACCTTTTAAGTCTCTTTTGCTCCCTTAACTCTAGCCATAAACAGTTTACATGAACTTTTGTAAGCTATTTGTTTATTAAAAGCAAATCGTGCTGCTTGTGAGCTCCAGGAAGCCTTAACAAAACTTCAAAGCAAAAGGTCAGGCTTTTCTCTATGATGAATGGTTGATTTTTAATTCAGCCTATGCCAGGTTTATCAGTGTCACTCAATCAGGTTTTATGCTGCTATTTGAGTTTTCAGGACAATGCCAAGGGCTGGCCATTAATCGGTGCCATCTCTTTGCCACCAGAACTTGACCCCGTATTTGGCCCATACCAGCTGTCATTCAATCATTTAATCTGTTGTGGGTATAGGATAATTGCAAGAGGTCCTGTGTTAAATAAAGGCTTCAAAGATATGCAGTTCTGAGAATGGGCATAGTTTTAGAGGGCAGAATGTGTTGTGCTAGATGACAATGAGAGACAGCCACAATCTCCTTTTCACACACTGAACGAGACGCTTCACTTGTCTATCTGAAATAATTAATAAGCTGGTGAAGAGTGCTGTGTTGTATCACTGGCCATGACGAGGACCAAAATGGTTTAGGGCTTAGCTGCTCATGATGGCCTGTGGGCTCAAGTTGGTCTAAGGGGATACTGCTTTGATTTGATTGAACACCATGTAACATCTTGAACATTTCCTCATATTCCTCAAACCATTCCTGATTTGTATTTGCAGTAAGCAAGGGGGGCAGTGTCACCTTTCCACAGAAGAAAAACAAAAGATATGAGAACAAACGAAAGTTGAATGTTTTGAACTTAAATGTTTTACAAAGGAAATGTGAGTGTGAACATTCTCAGGGGAATACATGTGAGCACAATTATTAGTCAACTAAATGCAAAATTAAAAATTTCCCATCTCATTGGTTTTTTATTCTCACCTGTTAAAGTAAGAAAATTAAACAAACAACTAAACATTTACAAAAAAACATTTGACCAAAAAACAAATTAATAATAATAAAAAAAATCTGTGACCAATCTAGCCACCTTTCCTTTCAAGAACAGTCATATGCCTTCCATTCATGGAGTCTGTCAGTTTTATTGATTTGTTTGTGATCCAACTTTTTGTGCAGCAGCAACCACAACCTCCCAGACACTGTTCAGAAAAGTGGACTGTTTTCCTGCTCCATTAATCTCCTGTTTAAGAAGGGCCCACAAGCTCTCAATAGGGTTTAGGTCAGGTGAGGAAGGGAGCCATGTCATTATTAACCTTTACTGGCTTGCCACGCAGTGGAGTACTTCGATGCATGTCATGGAGCTTTGTCCTGCATAAATCATGGTCTTCTTGCAAGATGCAGACCTTTTCTGGGCACTCCAGGTAGGCTGCAGTTCTGGAATATGACAACACTGGATAATGGGCTCCTAGTAGCATCACGTTCGATTCTTCTCAATTCTTCAGCGGTTAATTTGTATCTTTTTTCTCAGCACATTTCTTGCAAACCTCTTCACATGTTGCAGCAAACAATTTGATGGTTTTGTGATCATGCCCCAATATCTCTGCAATTTAAAGAGTGTTGCATCCCTCTGAAAGACTTTAGGTTTTTGGCTTTTCATCAGGCAAAATGGGCTAGAACAGACGTATAACTGACTCTGAAAAGAAGCTGCCTAAGAATTATGCACACCGTGATATAGGTTTTTAATCTCCTTGGGCCACTCCCTCCCTCATTACACAAATATGCATCTCCCGATATGCTTAAATCCAAGGCAAACTTGGAGCTGGAATATATGCATAAAAATGATGATATGGTCAAAATAATAGTACACAGTGTATAAGTATGCAGAGGTCATAAACTCTGTCAGACAATCAGGCTTGTGCAGGTTGGAAAGACTATGGTCATATGAGTTTACATGGTTGTACAGGAGGTCTAAAGAGGAAAAAAAAAACAAAAACCCACATGTAATAATGTGGTCCCTTACCTTGAATGCTGAGCATCTGGCCTAGCTTGAGGGCTGCACCACGAACTTTGCACAACGTCCTAACAATGCGTTCTGCGTTGGCTTCAGATAAAAAGGGGCTGGAGTCTAGGACAGCCTTCTTGTCTCCTAAAAGAAAAGGTTTGTGCAACTCAGGTCAAAGGTGTTTTTATTAATATATAATAAAACTAGGTTTAATAATAAAACCTCTATTAAAATAAATAAATAAAAAAAAAAAAAAAAAAAAAAAACCACCTTGAGTTTTTTTTTTTGGTTTGTGTGTGTCTGGCTATTCATCTGTGGGTTGCCAAAGTCTTTCATTACCCACATGTGTGGCATCTAACTCAGTGATCTCATTATAGGCTTCAGCTAAAAGGTTCTTTTCTGTCCAGACAGAATCAAAGACCATTCTGCACTCAGGTGAGACCACAGCTCACTGCAAACACAACTGATCACAGCACTTGCTGGTTTGCTATTAAAATTACACTGTTCAGTGAGAAATGCTCTATAAAACAAGTGAATATAATATGGGGTTACACAGGCAACAGAAATTGGGAGCCAACTCTCTATCTGAAACCAAACTTCTAAGGACTGTGTTCCTATATGGACTTTAGATGAGAGAAAAAAATAAAATCACATGAATAAAGATAACAAAGGTTTTTTTTTTTTTTTAACTTCTCAAAAATGTTTTGTTTCTTCTTCTGAGAGCTGAACTGGAGTATAGCACTTTAATACAAAGTTTGCACTACAAATACTGAATGGTGCTCACCATAAAGCCACATTTGCTTTAAACAGATCTGAGAAGTGAGGCTACCTAGAGCCTGGCATACACAAGAAAGAATTCACCTCACAGCAATTTGAATGGATTTATAAAGCTATGGCCAAATGTTTTAAGAATGATTATTAAGGGTGGTGGTGGTCTAGTGGTAGGGTAATTGCCTGTGGACCTATGGCTCAAGAGAGACTGTCCCTGTAGACTGTCCTTGTATTTAGGACATGGAAGTCGCTCTGGATAAGAGTGTCTGCTACATGCCGGAAATGTAAGAATGACAAGTATTGATTTTGACAATGTTTGCTGCTTCAGTGTTTAGATCTTTTTGTCAGATGTTTTTATGGTATACTAAAGTATAATTACAAGCATTTCATAAGGTTAAAAGCTTTTATTGACAATTACATTAAGTTTATGCAAAGAGTCAATATTTGCAGCGTTGGCCCTTCTTTTTCAAGACATCTGCAATTAACCCTGGCACGTGATCAATCAACTTCTGAGCTGAATCCTGACTTAGACTTGACTTAGTCAATGCTTGGAGTTTGTCAGAATTTGTGGGTTTTTGTTTGTCCACTCGATCCATGAGGATTGGGGAATTCATCAGTGAAAATGACTTTGCCCCAGTCCTTAGCAGTCTAATCCCTGCACCTTTTTGCAGAATATCAGTCTTTCCCTGATATTTTTCTTGCAGAGAATTGGCTTCCAATTACTGATTCCTAAATAGGCTTTCAAATCCTGTGTTTAGTGACCATCTGGGTGAATCAGTTTACTACAGTGCCACACTGAGGCACGTTTGCCACTTAAAGGGTGAAGCAGTCAAATACCGGACTTCAAATTAGAAGGAGCTTTTCATCCCTAATGGTCATCAAAATATACAATAAATCTATTTTTAAAAAAAGGGAAAAAACTCTTCAGAAAGAACCCCCTTAATTAATTTTTTTTTTTTTTTGAGGCATTCCAGAGTATGAGCTACGGTTACTACCTGTTAATGCTTTTATGCATTAAAATGAACATTGTATCTATAGGATGGGATAACACCATAGAGTAAGGATGTGTAAACTTTACTTGTGGGTCTATTTTTAGTCTCGTCGGACAACTATTTTTTACTGCAAGGTTTAAATTACATATGATCCTTTTGTGGCTATTTACTCTGATTATACATTCCAACTCACTGGATCCAAAATGTCTTGGTGTTCTTGTTCTACACACAATGATCTGAGTATTTTGGGACAATGGCTGATGTCTACATTAAGTTTGACTTTGTAGCCATGATGAAAAGTTAATTTAGGAACACTGGAAAGGTCAGCTCAACATATTGGTTCCTGTTTTTGTCCAACAGCTGCATTGGTCTGTTGTAGTATCCCACCTGTTTTTGAATGACTTCCAGTGGCATCAGATGGCATGGAAAGAGTCAACTCTGTGGCTTAATGTTAGTTTCTTCCCAGTAACTGAATAAATCCCATTCAGAAGAATTGGCTTAGTTTATTTTTAACTCCTCATTTTTCTTTTGAGATTTAAATAACCAAATCTCCCAAATGTTGCAGGAATTTCTTTTAGTATCAGCTTGGTCAAGATGGTGTGGTACCCAAAATAGTTTGGGAATGGCTGTGCTAGAGTTCTACCCTAATGAGGCATTTATCTAAAACTCAACCAATGAGATTCAAATGGGCAGAACAAGAGAGCAGGTGAAAGTCTTACCGTTCTTTTCATCTGGACGAAGGCTTTTCTTTGCTACCTCAGCTAACGCGCCAATGCCTAGACCTACTGCAAGGCCTGTAACACAGAATGAAGAAGGAAACCACTACACACACATTCTTTTCACGTTAACAGATGAAGAGACAGAGAAAGACAGAGAGAGAGAGAGAGAGAAAGTGAGCATGTTTTTAATTCTATCATTCCTACTGAATAATTGTCTTATCTCCACGATTGAATACTGGTAACTAATCTGACTATGTAATGTAAATACCCTAATGCTTCACTAGCTCACTGTAAATCTGCACAGTGCTGTTGTGGTCCATGTCCATCCATAATCAACAAGCCTGCAATTTGGCAGTGCTCTGGACAAATAATTGGCATTTAGATCTATTTATGACAACAGTAATAAAGCAAGTTACAAGGCAAGGCATTTGAGAAAGAAAAAATATATATTCCACACTTCTAACTACAACAACAACAACAACAACAACATGAACATGGTAAATTCTACAAAAGACAAATGTTCATAAATAGATCAGTGGTTAGTGCTTAGATCAGCATTTCCTCTGGGGTGTAGCATAAAAAACAATACCAAGTTTCTGCAGACTCCACCAACAGTTGCATGTTATGTAATCATGATGTTATGCAAGGCTTCTGGTTTGTGAAATTCAGGAGGAGCTAGAAGAAGTGAAATAGAGCAGGCAGCCCCTGCGCTATGTAGTCAAAAATAAAATAAATAAATTTTTAAAAAATTAATAAAATCACAGGTGCTATAGAGGCCTGAACTAATCTTGATGGCAAGAAGCCTTTAATATTAAACGTATGTTCCTCCCTGTATTGTGCCAGGAGGAATTCTAGGCCAGAGCTGGTGAATGATTAAATCAGGCTGCTGTTTGTATAGTTTTAGCCAGGTGGGTGAGCAAAACAGAAGCAGCTAAGAACACAGGTGAGTGAGCATGAGTTGTTAAAACACAAGATTACACCGTAGCAACTAAAGTTTGGCTTGTACAATTTAATTTGAAAAAACATTTCAGACATCATTAAATACAATGCTAAAACATGGAAATGTGCAGGCATTAAACAAAAGTGCCCTTGCTATATGGCCATAGATTCTTTCCCCCATTTTGCCTTTGTAAATTCACTACCATTAGACTGATCACTCAATGCTTCCAAAACCAAGTGAAGTAAGGTGTGCTTCCCACACTTATACAGCACCAGTGCGTAAACTTTACAGTGCATTCAGTCCCGATCAAAAGTTTAAGACCACTTGACAAATGGCAAAAAAAAAAAAATCACATGTTGCATGGTTGGATCTTAACAAGGTTCCAAGTAGAGCTTCAACATGCTACAAGAAGAAGTGGGAGTGAGACAATAATTTCTTTGAGCATGCAATTTATTGAAAACAACGCTTAAACTGAAACAGGCTGTTTTACAGCTGATCAAAATCTTAGGACCACATGCCTTTAAAAGGCCAAATCTGTTTGGAACTTTGATTTCTGTTTTGGGGGGGGGTTTACAGGTTTTTTTTTTGGAGGTGTGGTCCTAAATATTTGATCAGCTGTAAAACAGCCTGTTTCAGTTTAAGTGTTGTTTTCAATAAACTGCATGCTCAAAGAAATTATTGTCTCACTCCCATTTCTTCTTGTAGCATGTTGAAGCTCTACTTGGAACCTTGTTAAGATCCAACCATGCAACATAAGATTTTTTGCCATTTGTCAAGTGGTCTTAAAATTTTGATCAGGACTGTATATTGAATCTCAACCCTTGCCACCTACCATTCCAAAACACATTTAGTAGCATGAAGAACAGTTGCTTCAGGCTATGAAAAGCTAAGCTTTCATAAGGATTGTTAGCTATTTCCACTATGAGCATCCACACACGTTCAAATGAAGGAACATAATAATAAACCATTAGAATAAATTTTCAATAAATGAAGATGCGTAAAACGTTACTGTTGTGACCATGCTTTTTCTGACATAGGAAAAGCGTATTAGGCTCAAAAACCAGCTGTATGTCTTCATTTACTGTAAGTCGTGATGTCAGGTATACATTTATGGCATTTAGCAGATGCTCTTATCCAGAGCGACTTCCATGTCCTAATTACAGGGACAGTCCCCCTGGAGCAACTGAGGGTCTTGCTCAGGGACCCAGTGGTGGTAGTGCCAGAGGTGGGATTTGAACCTGGGACCTCTTGAGCCATAGGTCCATAGGCAAGTATCTTACCACTAGACCACCGCCACCAATAAAGCTTAAATTCACTTAAATAAATAAATAAATAAAAAATAAAAATCTGAACCAACTATCACACGTGTCAAACTCAAGGCCCGCGGACCACATCCGGCTCGACGTACAATTGTATCCGGCACACAAGATTATTTTATATATATCTTTTTTTAAAATGGCACACCCAAACTACAAATCCCATAATGCAGCGCAACAGCTGCCTTACCAAACAATAGGCTGCTTGCGATCATTCCCGCATCAAAAATGGAAGTGTTAATCATTTATTTTCATCAATAAACAAAATGCAGTGAATGAAAAAAAGAGAAATCTAAATCAAATCAATATTTGGTGTTACTACCTTTTGCCTTCAAAACACCATCAATTCTTCTAGGTACACTTGCACACAGTTTTTGAAGGAACTCGGCTGGTAGGTTGTTCCAAACATGACTGTGTTTCAACCTACGTGTGATAATGATGATCATTAACACCTGTTAAATTGATTGATCATACACCTGACTATAATCCTACAAAATCCCTGACTTTGTGCAAGTGTACCTATAAGAATTGATGCTGGTTGAAGGCAAAAGGTAGTAACACCAAATATTGATTTGATTTAGATTTTTCTTTTGTTCGCTCACTTTGCATTTTGTAAACTGATTAAAATAAACAATCATTATTTATATTTCTGAAAGCATTCTTTGTTTACAGCATTTTTCCACACCTGCCTAAAACTTTTGCACAGTACTGTACGTCAGATCAATCAAGCATCTGTTGATGTATACAACCCTAATTTCAAGTCAAAACCAGCCCCTAACGATGGCCAAACAAACAAACTTCTTGCCAAGAAAAGATGCCAAGCATCCAGCATTTGACTTCTTGTTTTAACTTTTACTTAAAGCACAATTTTTACTTATATTTTCAGGTTTTTTGCAGCATGTTCATATTTTGAGTTTGTATAATTTTGACAGGAGATATTTTTATGAAGAGCAAAATATATAAAGTTATTTTAAGTTTCAGTTTATTTATTTTGGAATAATACTGTATCCTGTCTGTTTCGATTCACATTTAATGTTCAAAAAACGTGTAGTCTGTTCAATAAATGTTTATCATGTTCGACCCACGACCTAAAGTTTGCTTTGAGTTGGCGCCCTGTGTGATTGAGTTCAACATCCCTGAACTACAGGATAGCAGAGAGGCCAGATTGTCCTTACCCCAAATAAATTTTGGACAGCCACTCTGAGAAGCTAGCCCGTATGTGACAAGTAGCAAACTGGAAGAGTTTAAATGAGTGTCTTCTGTAATATATATATATTCAATTCAATTTATTCTTGTATAGCGCCTTTTACAACAAAGTTGCCCCAAGGCACTTTACATTGATGGTCGATGACGGAACAGGTTACAGTAATAGATGTTAAAGCCGGACAACTACGGAGGAGAGGAACCAAAAACTCCACTATGTGGAGAAAAAAACCTCTGAGGGTCCAAGGTCAACCGGCTACCCAACCCCCTTGGGTATACACACACACACACACACACCCAGTGTACAGGGGGCCTTGGGTGTTCATTCAAGCAGATCTGATAACCCCTCAGGAACAGCAACAAAATGCAAAAAAAAGCATTCAAAAAAATGCAAAAAAAAAGCATTCAGGCCAATGGTCAGCCCACTCATGAACCCAAAAACACACACATGCAGTTTCATCTTGGGTAATGACATGGTTAATGCTTCATTAATCCTGCAGTAATTCACCATAATTGAAAACTGCTTGCAGTCCAGTGCCCTACTCTAACACAGAATACACGGTGCCACCATGTGATTTTCCTTTATGACAGTACTTTCCATTCCCATCACGCACACACAACTACACTTTTAACTTGCAACCCTTGTGACAGTAAGGCCCTCTCAGTTGAAAAACAATGAAAACAAGAACAGAAAATTTGTATTGAGAACTGAAAATGGCCTCCTTTTTGATATAAGGTACCACATAAGGAAAATTTGAGACACTGTCTTAAAATTAAGTATGGGATGCACATTCCCAGACACGGATTAAGCTCTCTATGTAATCTCAGCAGCAGCCTAAACTATTACAGGCCAACATGCAAATTAAGCTAAACTCCAGCCTCAAATCTGCTCAGGGCCTTTTGTGTGAAGAAATATGTACAGAGTACTCTACAGAATTATATGCTGGCTACAAACTGTAGAAAGGATAATTGAAAAAGTTAACTACTTTGTGAACTGTTACTTCAATACTAATTACTCCTCTAACAATTAAGTGCCTTGGTGGTCTTGTGCCAGTAAAAACTGTTCCTCAGGGAGGCTTATGCAAAGTCTGTAAAATACTTTGTGCAAACATTAACCGGGAAGTCTCAATGATGCAGGTTAATAGTAATCTAGACAGAAGGTTATGTAATATTTCTGTCTGAAGTCATTACATATGGACAAGCTAAACAGATGACAATGCTATTCCACTGGTCCTGTGCTACCTAGACACTGCTGGTAAACAAAGTAGAAATCAAGCTCTTTTACCTCCAAAGTTGGCCAATCTTCCCAGCCGTGTTACAGGAACCTTGCGCTCCCTTGCTCTTTCACTTAGCTAAAAACAAAAAGACATTAATCAAACCACAAAATTTGCTATATAGAACTATAAAGCATAGAACTAAAAAACTATCCAATAAAAATAACTTCTTTAATTAAAACTAAAAAAAAAAAAAAAAAAAACAAAACAAAAAAGTAGGCAATATTTATAACTGGTTACACATGGGTGATGACAGGCTGACCGACAGATATGGCTTCTGTACCATTTGTTTATGGGGTTTGCTGCTGCTCCTCTTGGCCTCTCTGGCTTTGTCAATGTCCTCAGCTGTGAGGCCACCCACAGAAGAGTGTTCTTGGTGATAGTATCGAGTCCCTTTGAACTGATTGGTTGGGTCCTTGTAGCCATCAAAAAGCTTTGATTTGCTGGTGTTTTGGCTGTACGTCTTGGCTGTGCGCATTTCATCATCCCTGAGAGCATCATTGACTGAGGCTACATGCTCCTTCCTCTCAAAATTGTCCTCTTGGCCAGAAAGGTCATATTCATTGTCCGTATATGTACTGAAGTCTGTGACACTGTGCTGCTGCCCCGTAAACTCCTTTAGTAAGAACAGATCAGAAACAATAAGTTACTTTAAACATACTTCTAAACAAAAGCCAGAGGGTATCAATTAAGTACTACTGCATCCCCTTGTAGCTAATGCGGCAACTTAGAGATTTAAAGTGTTTTCCTAATGGTAATTTACTAGCTTTCTAGAGCCCATCAATTCTCTTCAACTATACACTTCATCAGAATTCATACTTTAATATACAGAAAACAGTTAAAGTTCATTATAAAGATAAGAAGAAGTTCAAAAAAATTTTAAATTGCTATTTTAAAAAAGCCACTTCCACACGAGTTTACAATTAAATAAACCTCAATAAATCTAAAAGAGCCTCTAGTAAATACATTCCACAGTAAATACATTCATAACAGTAGGGTCACTTTCAAAAAAAGATCAACCCTTTAATAAGCCAGTGCAATTTGATTAAACCTTTTGTTGGTTACCTTGCAATGTTTCCAATGCTTTGCAAAGATAATAAACTCTGAAACAACTAGGTTGTAATTCTGCACCTTCACAGCATCTACAGAAATGAAGGGTGAGATGGTGTTTAATTTTTTGACCATCTCCGCTGTGCATAAATTTTTTTTTTGTTTTTTTTTGCTTTGTCACAGACAGCAGCTCTTCGTTATTAGCTATTATTCCAGCCTCTGCTCCTCTTCAGCCTCCAAGGACTGCTTTAAAACACAGCTGCTAAGAAAGTTAACATGAGTTACACTTTAGGAAGGACCAGATTAGTTATGTCAAGTTTTGCCTTAAATGCAAGTTTAAGGTAATGCACATTACAGGGAGTGAAATAAAAAACAAAAAGACTGCATGTATCAGTGCTCCTCCAGAAGGATTGTAGCACATTATCTTATTGGTTCCAGTAATGTGCAAACTTTGTTATAACAATGCAGTTACATTAAATTGTAATTAACATAATGCCTGTTTTTGTGCATTATACACCCCATCAAAGTACACATCCAAGGTATGTTGCTATACACAATATTAATTAAATGCACATTTAATAGGTATGTATGGTATTGAGTATTTTGAGGATACATTTTTTTTTATATGGAACAAATACAGTGCTATCAGTCAATCCAAAATGTTAATAACCATGCGATGGAGCATTGTCCTGCATAAAATTCTTGGTCTTCTTGAAAGATGTCTTTCTTGTACCACTGCTTGAAGAAAGTGGATCCAGGAAAGTGGTTGAAGATTTAAGTCTATCTTCAACCTGATAAGGAAAAGGTCCAACTAGCCAATCTTTAATAATACCAACCCATACCAATACCCTACCTCCACCCTGCTGGTGTCTGAGTCGAAGTGGAACTCTTTACAGCTTACTGATCCAGCCACTGGCCCATCCATCTGGTCAATCAAGAATCACCCTCATCTTATCTTATTTATCCATAAAACATTTGAAAAATCTTGTCTTGATATATTTCTCGGCCCAGGCTTGATATTTCAACTTGTGTCTTGTTCAGTGGTGGTCGGGTTTCAGCCTGCCTTACCTTGGCTATGTCTCCGAGCACTGAACACCTTGTATTCCTGGATAATGGGTTCCGGGTGGATTCATGTTTGATTCTTCTCAAATCTTTGGCAGTTAATTTGCATCTTTTTCTCAACACATTTTTTTTTGCGACCCTGTTGACTATATGCAACAAACTGTTTGATGGTTCACATCACAGCCCAATATCTCTGCAATTTCAAGAGTGCTGCATCCCCCTGAAAGATTTTTAAAATTGTTTGACTTTTCAGTTATAATCATAATCATCTCTTTATAGTTAGCTCTCTTTTTTGGCCCATTTTGCTTGAGGAAAAGAAGCTGCCTAATAATTATGCACACCTTGATGTAGGGTGTTGATCTCCTTAGGCCACACCATTCCTCTATACACAAATACATATCACCTGATATACTTAAATCCTATTACCATTTAAACTTATACAGCTTGGAGTAAATGCATAAAAAAGTCAAAATACTCACTTGCCTAATAATAATGCACACAGTAGTTGCAAATCAAATTAAACAACCTGCATACAGATATAACCCCATGTCAATTTTTCAAGTTCATTAACTAGGCAGAACCCACCTGTATCTTCTGCATGGCTATGCCCATGCCCTTTTCTGCCGTCATTTGCATGTTTTGGGACACAGATCCTCCATTCCGAAGTGCACTGGACTGGGTTTGGAACACTGCTTGGCTCAGCTTGGCCAATCCTCTCATTAGCAACAGCATATCACTCGCCATGGTGCGTGCTCCCTCACACCTAGAAGACACAGCCCCGTCAGTCTTGTGTCAGAGGCGAGTCAGACACAAGCCTGACAAGGCGAGCTGTTAGCCATGCTGGGTCACACTTTGAAAAGCGCTTTTGGTAAAAACGTATCACATAAATGAATGTATCGACTATTGTGTCTTGTATGAGCAAGTGAGATCAATGTGTAATCTTAGCGCAGAGTGCAGTGAAAACAAACTGGGATTAAGGAACTGATCAATTTCCTGTTTGTACCAGGTGAGGACTAACTACTATACAGCTTTGGCCAAAGGTTTTAAGAATTAAACAAATATTAATTAGTTAACCATTTTAGTTTAAGTTCCAAGGAAATATATGCAGTCATCACTGCTTTGCACAAAAAGGGCTTCGCAGGCAAGGATATTGCTGCTAGTAAGACTGCACTTAAATCAACCATTTAATTGGTTTAAGGAGGAGGTTCAATTGTGAAAAAGGCTTTATGTGAAGAACAAGGCCCAGCATGATAGAGCACTGGGCCATAAGGCAAAAGTGAAAGCCATGTGGCTCAGGAAACAAAAACATTAAAATGTTGGGTTCATGGCCAGGAAACTCCCCAGACCTTAATCCTGTTGAAAACTTGTGGTTAATCCTCAAGAGGTGGGACGACAAACAAAACCCACCAATTCTGACAAACTCCAAGCATAGATTTTGCAAGAAAGAGCTGCTATCAGTCAGGATTTGGCCCAGAAGTTGGTTGCCAGTGTGCCAAGGCAAATTGCAGAGATCTTTATAAGAAGGACCAACACTGCAAATATTGACTCTTTGCATAAACTTCTTGTAACCGTCAATAAAATCCTTTGAAACTTAGGAAATGCTTGTAATTATACTTCAGAATACCATAAAAACATCAGAAAAAAAAGATACTTGTGAAAGCCAAAACTTACCATGGCTGTAGTACAGATATTTTTAAATTGTTTTAATACATAATACATAGCTGATTTTTTATTCATGTGAGACAACGGTATCCTAAAATACCACATAAAAACGGGCAATTGTCAAACACGACAATTTGAAGCTCAATAAAGTCCTTTAAAAATAACAATAATAAATAAATAAAAATCACACATTCTGGTTTTTATATGCTTGTAAAGGAAACCTAGACATGAAAAAGTGACAATTTTACTGCATTTTCTTACCAGTTCTCTACAGGATAAATGAAATATCCAAGCATTTAAAACGTGAAAGTATGAAGCTCAATAATACCTTTATTTTTATTTTTTTTATTTAGATTGTAATGGCACAATGAAAGTGAAAATATTTTTCACCCATTGAGAGGATTTTTCTATCCTTTGAGATTACAGATACAGAAATGTTTTATGTTTTAAAAACCCATAGCAAACACTTCTTGACAGATTTAAAAAAAGTGCAAGTGCAAGTGTAGGGTAAGAAGTAAGGCATACATACCAAAAACATTTGGTAAATAAATGCAATTACAATACTGACAAAGATACTCCCATTGGAATACTGGTCTTAAAAAGGACACATTTAATTTTTTGGGTACATCTTACAAGCTACATAAATATATATTGGGAATTAAGCCAAAGTTTGTATTTCCAAAACTATTAGATAATCCTTTGCAAAGAAACTGGCATCTGAAAATGTCTGACAAAACTTTTTTGCGAGCAAAATTAATTTTGACATACATGTGTTAGGCCAGAAACATTCTAAAGTTTTCATTTGAGCTCAGAAGCCAAATAAATGCTATAAAATGATTTTGTAGCAATGTTTGAGCATGGGGGCATTTGTGAAGTTGGACCAGAATGAACCAGCAGCCTTCCCTATTATTAATTTTGACACAAAACCTAATGCTGTTGTGACAGCATGGGAGTTGAAGCTTAATCTTTCTTCAATAAAATTAAATAAATAAATAAATAAATAAATAAATAGCAAAACAAACAAACAAACACACAGCACTACCCACCCCACTAAAACATTTTGCCACAGTTAATTTCCACATGGTTATGCAGCACAGGTCTAGTTTTTTCTTCCCCATCAAAATCATCAGAGCTTACAGCAACAGCTTTTGCTAATATAACACAAGTGTCTATTTAATTACTTGAGAAAAAAAAAAATCTACATTAAATGACTACAAAAATAGGGAGTAGAAAATGAAAACTAGGTTAGATTAGCAGCCGAATAGAAAGCCCTTGACAAAAAACAGGGGTCGTTACAATAGATTCTAATGCGAGGTGTGCAGAGCTCTACAGGCATGTGGCCAGCTCACTGCCCAGTTTAGTAGATCAACAATCCTTACAGTCCCTGGCCTGCAAGCAAAACACAGCTGTTATCACTGCTCTCTTGAGCCAAGAGATCCCATCAAAGGTTACAAACATTTCTGGCTGGTTGAGGTCAAAACTTTATTGAGTGACTTAAACACTCAGGAAGCTAAGGACACCAGTATCAGACACACTCAGATAAGACAATGAGCTACATACAAAGGAGGTCAGGTTTACTTACAAAAAAAAAATGCTTTACAAAGCATATTAGCGGTCAGTGGAAATCTAAAATGAGCTTACATGTTTGAACATAAAACAGTAGACTAAGCAATGATGGAAAGCATATTTGTGCCCCTGGACCTCAAACTTTAAACACTTTAAAAAGTGTTTTGTAGAGGGGAAGGAAGACATCTGAAAGCCACCCTGCAAGTAGGAGGACTTTAGACTTAACCTCATTTCAGAAGTAAGAGTTAAGCTTACAGCCAACGTGGGGGTGGGGGTGGGGGTGGGGGTGGGGGGGTAGGGTCTGTGCCTGCTCCACTGAAGTGATTTGAACACTGGTACAGTCGTATGAGAGCTACTGCAATAAGCATAGTGTTTTACAATCCAAAGGCGTTTTGCCTCACACACATCTTTTCACAATGCCATCAAGCAGTGACTGACCAAACAAAATTCAGCACCACCAATTTCCAGTTGCCAAGGAGAGACAGGCATCAAATAAATTGAAAGTGACTATTTGTCACTATAAAACAGCACAGCACACAGTGAAACACCATGAAATGAAACCTCTGCTTTTAACACATACACAAGGTGCAGCAGGTGGCAGCTATTTAAAATGCCCAGGGATTTGGACCGAGGTATCGTCCCTTTCACTAGGGTACATCAGGGCAACCTACTGGTCTGGGAATCAAACGGACAACCTTCCGAGAGGCCTAATCCCTAACCACTAGGCCACCGCTGCCCCACAAATAAGTCTTCCCAGATGACATGCTACACACGTAAATAAAAAACAAAACAAACAAACAAACACTAAACTAGACAAAGAATCGTCACAGAATGTAAAGGTTTTTTGAAGTTCTTCCGAAAACCATCATGTGTGGAGATTCTTTAAACTATAATCTTAATTAAAACTCACACATCCCTTATCTCATTTATACAAAGGTTTCTTTTTGATATCTGTTAGGTGTAGCTTCAGACTAATGAAAGCTGACCAATGCCCACTTGTGCTCACTAAATAAGCTCAGCTATATGGAATACATTACAGTAAGTATGAGTTTATTTCTGTGAAGTGTTACTTAGGTCCAATATGCTACATGTGACATGATCTTTACCTTGCTCAGTGTAGACCCGAAGAACAAGCAGCACTGTTTCAGCTGCTGTCCTGCTAATGAGTGAAAATTTTGTTGCCAGACACATTTTTTTTTTATAGCTGTTACAAGAAATATTTCAGGTAAGAGCCAAATGTTAACAATAACACCTGTGTATCAGCCATCGCTTGCTTTTGCCTTATTATGGATAGGCTTTTACCTTTTTTATCATCTGCTTGTGTAACCAGTTCTTTGTAAATCAAGTTCCTCAACAATCACTTTTTGACACTAGTTTGACACCAGTAGGAGTGGCATGGCAACATGCTACAGTCATGTTTTCATCTGGGAAAACCACATAACCATACTCCACAGGGCCTAATGATAAAATGCAATGAGGAATGACAGACCATGAGGAAGTGGGTCTCATAGGAAAAAGGAAACCCCATAGGTAATCACTGAGAGGTTATGCTAGTATGAGGAAGCCACACAACCAAGCTGATTTTTTCACAGCCAATCAGAGAGTGTGTGAGGATAAACACCCTCTTCTTCCTGTTCCTGTAGAGGCAGATCAGTGCAGTTGTAGTCATGGGGAAAGATTAGCGAGTTTTATCAAGACGCTCTTAACCGTTTACACTCTTACAGAATGAAGGAAGGGCCTTTAACACATTAATTGACGTTCACTCAAACCAACATGCCTGGATCAGTCTCTCCATATTATGGAACAAAACCACACATGTATGTGAATTTTTTTCTTTATATGCAATCAGCCTTTCATGATGCATGGACCAATTGTTTTCTGAAAGCAACAATTTGTTAAAAGACACATTGCAAAAACCTTCCCTCACTCTCTTACAGTATGTATGCCTTCAGTAACATGCCTATTATTTGTGTCAGCAGCAACATGGTGCATGTATTTACTTTGTCACCTAATCATGGGACAATACGTTTACTGTTATTTACAAGAAATATTGATAATTTAATAATGCAAACAAAAGTGCCAAACCATTGTTCTTTAGGTTAGAGAACTTTTATGCCTCAGCATCTACACATTATCTTTGAAAATGTGTAGAAATTTAATCTGAGCTCCTGATTTTTGCCTTCAATTGGATGACACACCAGTAATCTCATAATTAAGTCCCAGGACAGAAATGGAACGTTAATACGAAACATGCCGAACATTACCTTTTTTATTAAATTGAAAATTAAAATGAAATTAAATCTGGATTTCTCTGCAATTTCTCTAACTGATATTAATGCTTGTATTTAATGCTAGCAGCTGTTCCCATACAGGCACCTGTATTCCTTAAATAATTCTTGGCAATAACAGTGCTCTTTGTGTTGACACACAACAAGCAGTCAGCCAGTCAGCCATGCCACAATCTCTCCTTGAACTGGCCTTGCAGTATCACTTATTTAAACCTATGCAAAGCTACTACTACAGCAATCTGATCTGGAAGCATTCACAAGAAAGCTGACCTTTCCAGCAGTCTAATAGTTTGGAAATGCATGTACATACACATGAACACGTCCTGACATTTTATTTAAAGAGACTATAGGCCTATTTTCCAACGTAGAGCACTGGGTTCTGTTTTGCAAACCATCCTGAAACATACATACATACACTTATATATATATTAAAGTTACATACAGCACAGAGTGATCCCAGCTTGCCTCGGACACGTGGCTTCACTGCAGTGCCTCAGACTTAATTTCAAACACCCGGCTACTTCAAAACAACTATGGAGCATTAACCTGAATGAACGAACCACAGTAAAAAATTGTGACATTTTATAACGAACACCCCGCAAACGTCGCTCGGTTTGTGACTTTTAAGCGCTCAAAAAATGTCCTGTCTCTGGCGGGTAAAGCACAACTGGAGAGAGAGAGAAGCTGAGCGTTAGCACTGCAAGCTAACCTGCTGAAACACGCAGCACCTCCACTGCACTACCAGCAAGCCTGATAATTTATTTTAATTTCTTTAGAAACACCCACGAGACATCTAAAAATAACTGAAATAAACACCTGCAAAACTGCAGACCCTCACCTGCTCTATCCGTCCACGCTGAGCTCAACCGTGTACAGTTTCCCAACGGCTTCGCTGCTCTGATACCATGAGTTCCAGGAGCGATGTTTACAAACTCTGCAACTGTCCAGAATCTCCAGTCCTGCCCCCTCCCGCCTACGATTGGAGGGTCTGAGTAGATGACGCTGTCGGTCAGAGGATTTCTGAGGTTTTGGTTGGTTCGCTCTGTGGAGAAAGTGACGCAGATTCTCCTCTCCGCCGCGCCTCCCACGAATGAGACACTGTGCTCCAGTAAAAAGGGAGGGTCTTTTGAAGAGCGTGCAGGATGTTTTAACCACCAGCATGTGGATGTGTTTGTGTAACTCTCTACACGTCCAAAATGTTGATGCTCAGAAACGCGAGGATAAACGAGACAAACTGCAAGGCTGATGCTTCATTATTATTCTTCTTTTTCTTTCGGCTGCTTCCGTTTGCCATCTTCCTCCTTCAAAACAAACCAACTCCATGTCCTTTCTCACTATATCCATAAACCTCCTCTTTGGTCTTCCTCTTTTCCTCTTTCCTGGCAGCTCCATCTTCAACATCCTCCTCTCAGTATAATCCTCGTCTCTCCACTGGACATGTCCAAACCAGCGCAACTTTGCTTCTCCAACTTTGTCTCCAAAACGTCCAACCTGAGCTGTCCCTGTAATATACCCATTTCTAATCCTGTCCATCCTCGTCACACCCAACGAAAATCTCAGCATCTTTAACTCTGACACCTCCAGCTCCGCCTCCTGTCCATTTGTCAGTGCCACCGTCTCCAACCCGTACAACATAGCTGGTCTCACTACTGTCCTGTAAACCTTCCCTTTTACTCTCGCTGGTACCCGTCTGTCACAAATCACTCCAGCCACTCTTCTCCACCCATCCTAACCTGCCAGCACTCTCTCCTTCACCTCTCTTCCACACTCGCCTTTACTCCTCCAACATTTTCTCAGCATGAAACCATAATGCTGCAGTCCCCCTTCTTCAGGTTCCACCATTTGATCTTTGACTCTGCCCTCACTTTCCTCCTCTTCTTGACCTCCAAGGTTATCCTACAGACCACCATCCTATGCTGTTTAGCTACACTCTCCCCTGTCACTACTTTGCAGTCTCAAATCTCCTTCAGACTGACCCTCCTGCAAAGAATATAATCTACCTGTGAGCATCTTCCTCCACTCTTATAAGTCACCCTGTGGTCCTCCTGCTTCTTAAAATAAGTATTAATTATACCCCATTTCCATACTTTTCACAAAATCACACATCCCTGACCGCTTGGGGCAGCGGTGGCCTAGTGGTTAGAGAGTTGGCCACAGGATCAGAAGATTGTGGGTTCAGACCCCTTACCAGTAGGTTACCCTTGAGCAAGGTACTGTCCCCATCACTGCTCCCCAGGCACTTTGATAGCTGCCCACTGCTCCACGGTGTTTGCATGGGTTAATTGCAGAGGTCTAATTTTGTTGTGGTTCACTCTGTGCTGTGCTGTAACCTCACAATGACAAGAACAGTCACTTTCACTTTAGCATTCCTCTCCTTGACACCATACCTACTCATCACCTCCTCATCACCTCCGTTCCCTTCACCAACATGTCCATTAAAGTGTACACCACTCACTGTTTTCTCTCCCCTGGGTACACCAGAATTCCTCTCCATCTCACAACCAACTTGTGGGGCATAAGCACTAACTACATTAATTATCACACCTTCAACTTCCAGCTTCAAACTCATCACCCTATCTGACACCCTCTTCACCTCCCAAACACACTTCACATCCTCTTCCTTCAGGATAACAATTACCCCATTACTTCTTCCATCCACGCCATGGTAAAACAATTTAAACCCTCCTCCAACAAACCTGGCCTTCATACCCTTCCATCTAGTCTCTTGCACACAAAAAATATCAACCTTCCTTATCTCCATCATATCAGCTAATTCTCTACCTTTACCAGCCATGCTTCCAACATTTAAAGTTCCTACCCTTACTTCCACTTTCCTCCACTTCCTTCTCTCCACCTGCCTCCGGACATGCCTTCCTCCTACTCTTCTTCTCCTTTGGCCAACAGTAGCCCAATTTCAACCAGCACCCTGTAGACTAACAGCACTGGTGATGATCGTTGATAACCTGGACCTCGACCAATCCATTATGGAAGTCTGTTTCATTGTCCGCATATTGATTTTTCAAGAGTTTTACACCGGATGCCCTTCCTGACGTAACGATCCCCATTTATCCAGGCTTGGAACCGGAAGAAATACCGGAAGAAATACACTGGCTTGTGCATCTCTAGGAGTTGGGTTAGTCTGATCCTTCTGTATACACTTCAGAAATGGTTTCTAAACAGAACCATGTGCTCTGGAGCCTTTCCCAGCTCTCACAGCACAATATATGCAATATTATGCAATATATATTGCTTAATGGAGTGTTTCACAAAGAACAATTCCTCAATTTTCTAGAAAACTCAAGCCTAAAGCTGAAGCCCTCAGCTCTTTTCCTATTGGAGAGACTTGACTTTTGGCTTGGGTCATGTAGCTCAACTCAGAAATCCCAGTTTGTGGAATAATCCCACAGTTTCATCAATTTCCTCAAAGACTCAGCTTTTTTCTCTGACAGTTTTTTTAAGACTGTAGAAATCTTAAAGCCTGCAGTCCAACTATTGAATTATTTGTTAATTTTCTGTTAATGATGTAAACACTCAGCCACCGCTGGAGTTTCTTAAAGTTCTGGATAAGAGCGTCTGCTAAATGCCGTAAATGTAAAGTTAACAAATACACAAGTAAATAAGTAAAAAATGTTTACTCTTTGCTGCCATCTACTGGAGCAAGGCTGTTTACACATGAACACTCGTGGTTATTATATACACAAGTCTTATATACACCTTCCTCTAATTCTCACTAAAATATGAAAAGATACAGCACATATTTAGGTTCCTAGAACATTTAGGCTAGAGGTTTAACCAGATTACTTTATAGGCAGACATGGATCAGCTATAACATTAAAACGCCCTCCCTAATACTGTGAAGGACCACAGAACAGCCCTTAAACAATAAGAACTCCATAAGACTTCTAAATATGTGCTGCATCTTTCAAGATCAGTTTTAAGTGGGAAACACAAGCATAAGGCAGTTAAAACAACAACAACAACAAAAAAAAAACAGTCACAAAATCTGCCGTTTTGCTGACCAATCTACTCATCACAATGTGGCCCTTGTCAGTCTTTCAGATCATTTCACATTGTTCCTGTTTCCAGCTAGTCAACTGCACTGCCTGCTCTCTTGCTATCACATACATCCCACCCCTGGTAGGTGCCACTGTTAGGAGATCCTCAATGGTATTCATAATCTGTCAGTGGTTATGGCTGATCCTTCTACTTTTCTGATTCAGTTTTGCCAGCAGATGGCGCTCACTAGAAGCCAATAATGACCCAAAGTTCAATTCCTTATCCTTTCTGAGAGGCCATTTGTGGTTCCAATAAAAATGTATTGTCCACTGCATTGACCTCTTTTTGGAAATGACTTTTTAAACCATTCAGCCAGGCCTACAGGATCACCACACACAGTTTTATACATGCTGCACACACATCAGCCTGTGTGTATTTAGGACAGTTTGATTTTGGTTGCAGTTCTAGTTGCATCATGCCTATGCTATGTGCTGATCACATTTCCTGCCCTGCAGTGTTTGAAGAAGTGATCACTGTTTTTTTTTTGGAGAAGGGCACACCATGGCTAAACATCAATATCACATTTGAGAGAAAAAGGCAAACTAGCCACATAACTTCAAATAGTCTGTGCTAACATCATGTTTTCTCACCAGCTCACATGCCATTTACCTTAAGATAAATAAAACAGCAGGTAAGTTATACTTCGCACATAAGCCACAACCTTCTCTGCCTCTTATTTAAACCATGTGAGACATTTTCATATATAAGCAGAGGAATTTGTTTAGCCATAGAGTTGGGGGAAAAAACACAAATGATTGGTCATTATCTAAACCTCAGTAGCTTCCAGCTAAAGAAGAGCCTCATGCGACTGATCTGTGAAAGTTTATTTTGTGGTATAGCCCATTTCTGAAGAAATATTCTGTTGAATATTTTTGTGTAGTTGATGACCACTGCCTAAAGCTAAGAAGAAATGAATTCCTCACATTTAAGAGGACCTAATATGCCATATCATAGTCAGTATGGCCACATGTAAAAAGCCTCCACACTGTAGGCCTTGGTTAGGTGAGCTGTTTTCTATGAATACAGAACATTCTTGAATACAATGCTGCGGGATGTTGTGTACTTTGAAGGATGAAGTATTACTTGTTATTCCTCATTCATGTGACACTTTAGCCCCCATCTCAGGACATGGAAAATGAATTTTCATACTACCTGCCAGCTGGTTCAACTCATTCAAATCAGAGCGGTCACTACATTGTAGTGTTTTCCATTCACTTAAGTCCTCCAGATGGCATGCTTCCTTTCTGGGAAACAAAACAAAGCGATATTATCATGGTAATAGAAAAAAATGATTTAAATGATTAAACATCATCAGAAAAAAAGGGAGGAAAAAGCAACAAAACAGGCAAAACAAAAAAAAAAAAAATTGTCCACAAACCTTTGACAGGAAGCCTGATTTTTCAGGTAAAAGTTATCAAATATCATAAAACCTGTGGAATCTCATCAAATGAATCCATTAAGATGATTAAAATATTTAAAATGAATATAAATTGGACTAATAGAAAACATAGGAAAGTCGTACTTCGCAGTAAAATCCATTTAAACCCCATTAATATGTCAGGAGAAAATTTGGTCCCTTCTTGTTTAATAACACTATAAGGACAAATACTCTTTTACACTGTGTTAACATTCTATGAAGAAATGACCCGTAAAGGGACCTCAAGATGACCTGATATAAAATACTGTCAAGTTAGCTTACTTTATAAGGACCTTTTTCCCGGCGGTGTTGATATGTACTGACTATAAACTTAATGGACTGGTGTTGACAACATAGCCTACAGTAGAGCGCGCACTGGTTTACAGTTATTTGAGGTAAAAACTGTGGCTTGGGTGAGAATGATCATATTTTCAATTTTTAGAAGTGCACGCTCACAGAGAGGAAAAAAAAAACTTTATGAATCTTGAAACAACCGTGTCCTGATGATGCTAAAAATGCTAACGGTTTCTCAGTGCAAACCCCTTTCATTAAAGTCGAGCTTTACCGCAGGTCTACTGCGTTGTTTTCGAGCTGTGCGAGTTGTGGAGTAAAGGGCTCTTCCCTCAACTTGTGTGTGTGTGTGTGTGTGTGTGTGTGTGTGTGTGTGTGTGTGTGTGTGTGTGTGTGTGTGAAGGAGCACACAGAGTGACTGCTCTGCATTCACAGCGACTCGCTGCTCAACTTCCTTCCTGCCTTTTCTTTGTACGTTAACGAAACGCAGCCGAACGCCCAAAGTGTCCCGCTGAGGAGCACGCAGCGCGGGCTACTGAATTTACTTTTGCTTGGGAATAAATTAAAGCCACGAACATTGCAGTAAGACTCATCTTTTGGCGCCCTGACTGGGGGAGTCCACTGTTTTGTTTTTTTTTTTATCACTGCAGACCGCCCGGCGAGACGGCGGTTAGTTACAGTTGTCAAAAACAAGGTGAGTTTTACCAACTTCTGTTCAGCTGCAACAAGAAAAAAATAACTTTTCGACTACTTTAAACACACATTTCCGTTGCTGAAAAAGACGATAACGCTGTATCTTAACCCGAGACGCCCTGCAGGAGATACACAAGCGAATAGATCCTTAATGACAATGTAATTCAGCTTTGATACAATTTATGCGAAATACAACTAAATAACGCCACCGCCCAACCCGATTATGCTACATGTACATCTGTTAGACCCATGGTTAGGCACAGACATCTTCAAAGTAGATTGACTAACCTGTCGACTTTATTATCGCAGACAACTGTTTTTGTGCCTTTATTGAAGACACAGACATCAGTGTATCGGTTGTTTTACACCTTTATTCACATATTAATGATGAAAAGCAGTGACGTGCAGTGTTTTCTCATTCACATAACTTCTTTGCCTTCTACCCCAGTTCATTCATGTTCCCCAGAATTTGGGAGGGGAAGCCCACATGCACATTAGCATGTGTAAATGGGCTCTTTTGAGTCATTTTATAGGCCACTACTTACAGCCAATGCCACATGGTTACTGAAGCCCTGCTGTGTTCACTTCTTTACAGTTTTACACTATATATATATTTCAACATCTGGTTTGTAACATTACTGATGCATACTATGAGGAATAAAGTGTTTCATGCAGTATCAAAAAGGTGATTTGTACTTTTACTGGAACCCTTTTTATTGCTGTACAGGAAAATGGCTGAAAAGCCATTTACAGCCATTTTCATTTTCATAAATATATATATTTTTATATATCTTGTTTTTGTTATATATATTGTGTTTACTTAGGAATGCTTCAAAACCTAAATTTTTAAGGGGGTAGTATGAGGCCCATTCACTGAAATGTATTTAATTTATTATTAAAGCAGAATTCTGTTACATCGAGCATTTTTTTATATATTTATTTATTTCAAATGTTTATTTCATTTTTTGGTCAGGCTTTGTTCTTTTTGGGGCAATAATATTGAGGTCCGAACTGAAACCAGTCTGGCCAGTACTTCATGTACTTCTCCAGTAGCTGTCTCCAAAGGTATGTTGTGCCTGTTAAAGAGACAATTATTAAAAGGTATAAGGACAGAAAAACAGCTAGTATTCCATGTAGATCAATACAGGAGGTGACTTCTAATCTGTAAGGCTATATGTCATGCTAGAGCTTCAGATTTAATCTTTGTTTTGGTTTACATTTAAATCTGATTTGCTGTCAGTTGCTGACTGTCAATTTCCATTCATGTTGCCTGGAAGGAGCTTCTTTTGCAGGGCAAAGTGTGTAGCCACAAAGTGTGTTTAACATGAAGAAATCTGTACCATGTGGCATGATTCATAACATCTGAATGTTGCTAATGCAGTTATTTACTGGGGAACTATTGTGTCCCATTTAATAAGATGAATTGGTGTGAAATGGAAAAAGACTGGACACACTTCATGTCATTTGTTGTAGAGCAGTTTGTGTCACTTAATCAAATTTCAAATGTACTGTTTAATCGTTTAAATCTCTCCATGTCTTGGCTTTTTCTCCCGTAAATGGAAATCACTAATGGGTTCCACTTGGCTCGTTTCTCCCTAACTCTAATCCTCAAGTGTTTGGCATCAATGGAGCTGAGGCCTCACAGTTTTCTTAATCCCTTTAGTGGTTTATGACATTTCCTCTGGTGTGTTATTATTCAAGAGCAATTTTTTTTATATCAAGTTTAAAACAAAAAACTACAGGCTTAGTTGAACTTCAGTTTCATCAAGCTCTGATAAGAATAATGTGTTGATTGTTTTTATTGATGTTGCCCAAGTATTAAAGCTTTCCTGAGACTTCCAGTATTCATATTTTATCTCACTAAATACATACAGTTATCTTAACACTCTTATAGAAACATTTGACATGTTTTCAGTATTTAGTTAAGTGTGTATTTTTAACTATAACTGAAACATTTTGAGGACCCCTCATTTACTGATTTAGCTATGCCTGGCTGATTACCTACAATATTAGAGGATTATTACAATATTAGAAACTGTAGCATTAGAAGAGGTTCAAGAATCCTCCTATGGCATTTTGTAAACATCTAGTTGCCACTTGAAACTTTTCATTTTTCTCATTTGTATCAAATAATATTATTTTTATTAGTAGATAGTTATCTGTTTCATTCAGAAATTTGGTGAGGTTGGTTTTTGCTATTAATAATCCAGAGGTTATTGCTTATTAGGCTGTTTCGTTGTTACATCATCGAGAATAAAAGTTAAATATACACTTAACAGTAATGTAAAGTCATAATTTCTAACATTTAAGAAAAGTTTCACTTATTCTGCTTGTTTCAGAATCATAACATTTTAAACGCTGCTCAGTGTTGTCTGTGCTTTGTAATATCCTGCAAAACTATAATAATCTTGTTTTTTTTTTCAGAAGCTTGCCTGGGTAAATGTACGGGTTGGGCATACAATGCCTGAATGAAGCACTTGGGCTTGTGTAACTATCACAGTCCGCTTTCCTTAATCCTGTTCTTGTGATGGTTGGCTGCAGAGGCCAGTGCAGCGTCAATGACTATTCCTAAATGGGAGCACAAATGGACTTTGTCAGCCTACTACTATGGCTGCTTATGCCCTAAACAGCCTGATCACAATGAACCCAAATAACCTGACTGATAAGAGCAGCCCACGGACTGGGAGGCCTGTACTACCAGTGCCGGACCGCGGCACCTTCTGCCCACTGCTTGGGGGTACTGGTGGTCCCTGTAGCCCTAGTAGCTTGAGCCCTGTGTCTTCAGGAACAGCTTTCGTCTTTCCTCAAGTGGTGGCTGGCCCTAGCTCCAGGACTTGCTCGCCATGCCGCCCACCAGACTTGCTGGGGGTGAATGTGGGGACCAGGGTGCGACGACTAAGTGGGTCCAGCCCTGAGGAAGAACAGGAGGAAGTTGGGCGACGTGCTGCTCAGCAACTCCAGCGTAGCCGTGAGCTCCAGAATGTAGAAGTAAACAAGAAGGTGGACTTGTTTGAGGCACATATCTCTGCTCAGGCCCAGAGTAGAGAACATCAGAATAGGGAGCTCCAGCGGAGCCCGAGGCTTCCAAGGAGACTCAGCCCGAGCCATCCCCTTTTCCCACAGCCAGAAAACGTGTGCCTTGTTTCTGGCTTTCCTCTGCCAGACAAGCCTTGTCCTGTTTTGGGGAATCTTCTGAACTCCCAGTGTAAGGACCACCTTAGAGGGATCCCAAAGGAGCTACAGAATGGGAAAAACTGTTGTGAGCCAGAAAGGAATGCAGAGGAGAATGGCACATCTGACCAAAATACAGAAGAAGGCGGCCTTCAGGGCAGCTATTCAGATGAAACTTGGAACACAGTTGACAGGACTCTCAGCAACGTTTCCAGCACCTTGCAAGAGACTATCAATTATTTGGATGCCCCCAAGCAAAATGTGATCGAAGCCTACTCAACAGAGGCTGGGGTGGAACCAACAGGAGTACAGCCTCGAGCAGAGACAGAGCCCAGCCTAGAGGCAGCTGCAATTCCTGCAGTCATAGTAACAGATCACGGCATGGAAGTCAGTGGAGAGGGCCAGGAGCCCGAGATACCTGTCCGAGTCCAACGTAAACTCTCCTCCTCATCGGCTTCCTCCACAGGCTTTTCCTCCTCTTGGGAAGAATCTGAGGATGACATCTCCAGTGATCCAGAGCGTACACCAGCCTTCTTACAGACACAGCAAAAAGCGGTGAGTCCAGCTCTGTTTTCTGTCTTGATACCTTTTTTGCTGCAGTGTTGGGTTCAATAACTAAGGAAGTCAGATGTGATGGCCATCTGTTCAGGGCTCTAACCATGATGTAATTTTTTCCAATAATTAAAGATTTCTTGTTTTGGCAAGGCTTTTCTGTATGTGTATGTTCCCTCATAGTAACTAGGGTTAGATTCCCTTATTTGAACACTAGAATATTGCTTGAGAGTAGCCTTGCAGCAGTGCATCTGCACTGTTGCTGAGCCTTCCTGTTTCTGTCTAGTCAGTATTCTCCTTGAGTAACGCTTGACATTCTCACATACAAAGGTACTTCTGTGTCTTGCAGTCTGACTGCCGGGACTTTTCTCCAGGACTTTAGCTGGCCGCCCTTTAAACAGAGCAAAAAGGCAGATCCAGGAACAAATAGCTCAGTACAAGGTTAACAAGTGGACCGGGGTGTCATATAACCTATTTTATGGGTAATTTGCCAACAAATCAACTGGTTCCTATAGAAGAAAGTGCAACTGTTGGCAATAGCAGTTTTTACTTTTCCTGTTAACAGTTATTATAAACCTGATGCATTCAGGTTCTGTGCTACTTTTTAAAATTTAATGCTTATGTAGGATTAGTGAATCTGCTGCTTAACAGATTGGTTTTAGCTTTTTTATTCTAATTCGTAATTTTTTCCGCAATGTGTGTAATCTTTTGGGTGCTTCAAATTGCTTGAAATCTGTAAAGAAATAGGAGCCGTAAATGGGCCTTTTTTTCCTGTGTTACATTTAGAATACTTAGCATCTTTCCTTTGCATCTCTGTACAAAGTAATAAAAAATTTTATCCATAACATTAAGAGAAAAAAATACATTCTGAACAACCATTGCAAGTTTTGTAAGTCATTAGCAATAGTAATTCTAGCATGCAACATGTAGGTAGCATGGGTGCTAACTTCATTAGTACTTGCCCAAGAAATGTATTAAAGCTTGGAATCATAAACTGTATAAGTGCTTATTTAATTATCTTTTGGAACCAGTATGTGTTAACATGAAATTGAATTTTATCATCAGCATGAAGTTGTCGAAAATATGTAATCCCAAATACTCCAGGACATGTGTCGGTGGCCGTTTTGTTGAGAGAATCTGGGGCTCACATGTTACTGCTGTCATAGAAATCTGTGTTTGTAGTGATGGCTATCATGCAGTTCTCAAGCAATATTATGAGAGGAACAGTAATGCAGCCCAGCACACCATCTTAGGACTCTGCCAGCAGGAGTATCTTGGGATGTTTGTTCATATAAACATCAAGAAAACTTCCTAATATACAGTCTGTAAGGATTACAGTAGTTCTAGAAGATGTCAAGTGCCCATAAGGGCATGATCACAAGTTATTTCAAATTATATCTCCACACCACCTTCTCACAAGCAATTTACATAGTTACTCTTTTGCCAAAGAGTTAAATATTATTGGATTTTGGTGATTTAACTTAAATTCGGGGAACAAAGCTCCAAAGACCAAGATTGTTTACATTTCCATTTAAGAGCTTTTTCATTTATTTAAACTCATGTAATTAGTCATACAGAGTGTCGCCCTTTGCTTAAACACATTGCAGATCTTTAGTTATTAATATAGAATTAAAAGCTGTTAATCATGCCCACACCTAGGGCTGTTTACCAGTGGTTGAAATGTGTTTCAGCTAAATGAGAAACAGGTCCTGTAAGAAATTAAAATAAATGCAAAAGCACTTTGTGTAGTGGTAGTAGTCTTTCGTCCCTAGCACCTTAGTTTCCCCTTAAATTGTCTAACTAGCATTTGCACAAGAATTCAAAACATTTGCGTGTTTTGATATTCGTGTTTCCATACCCCAGGCTTGAGCTTTCATCTCTTTACTGGGGTCATACCTTTGTTGAATGGTGTATTTTTCTTGTAATTTTATTCATACAGTTTCTCATGACTGAACTATGCTAATGCAGATTCTTTCCTTCAGATCATGCCTATCACACTCAAACATTTGTAAGAAGAGAAAAGGGTTGTTCTGTGCAGAGATGAAAAAAAAAGATACAAGAAAGAATGTGGTACTGCATGGTCAGCTTCTAAAAGCCTTTAGAATTGTCTGAAATGGGTGAGGTAAGTGACTTAGCTGATTCAGAATGAGCACACATTATTTTCAGACATTTTTCTGTTGAAATTCTCTTTAAAAACTGCATATTCAGTCTTGAGATCGATAGTTTTATGATATATTTATCTCTGCTTACCATAGCCAGAGATGGCCATAGGCTCTGTGTGTGTGTGTGTGTGTGTGTGTGCATGTGTTTCTTCTGTGGGTTTCTCTGGGGCTTCGGAAAATTGAGTAGTGTTAACCCGTGTTATCAGTGGTTTTGGTCAAAGAAGTGACCCACATAAGTTTTCCATTCCATTTCATCAATTAGGTTAATGTCTTGGACAGTGTTTATTTTTTGCATGACGCTTGACAGAGAATTACGTTGAATGATGCAGGGAAATGTTCAAATCTGACTGATTTTACCTTGACACGGTTACAAAAATGTGCGCAAAAAAAAAAAAAAGTAATGTCTCTTCAAAAGTCTAATATATCTTGATCTGTCTTGTACGCTATTTATTTATTTATTTTTTCCAGTGTATAGCATAATGTAGAAAGCTGCCTTTAGGGAGGAGTTGATTCCTTAAATACCCATTTACTTCCTCTTTTGCAGTCACAAGTAAGATGGACTGTGTTCTAGGTACAAATACCTGGGGGAAACCAGTAGTACCCAAGAATGAAAGACCAAATAAGGAGAGAGAGAGTGAGAGAGAGAGACTACTGATGTGTGTACTCTTGAAGCTGTTCAGTTAGTTTTGGTTTTTGTGGAATGCACCTGGACAGGTTTTTTATATCTGTATTACATCAGCAATAGCTTTCAATTCCAGTTTATTCAGAAAACTGCTTTAACCCTGTCAGATATTTTTCATTGAAGAAAAGGTTATTTTCTCTGTATTTATTTGGTTTGAAGTTAATGACCAATGCTCTCATTGGCATTTTGTTGGGAGAGGTGTGGATACTGTATCAGGGTGGAGACATCATCAGTGGCTGCAGTAGCGCACAGTATACAGGTATACACAGTATATAAGTTTTATTGAAGACTTAAATTTTTACCAAAAACAGTTTTTGCGGAGACTTATTTGGAAGTGACTATGTGAATCGGAAATTTTGCAGACAGGCAAATTATGAAAGCCATCACAGCCAAGCCTGAACCAAGATACTGAATTAAATTTAAATGCTATATTTTCCAAAAAATATGCTGAACAACAAGTACCTGTACTGGGTTTAATAAAATATATATATAATATTGTCTCTGGTTGATTTGTTTGTGACAGAGTGACAGGCTGAAGGCTGAATGAAGGTATAGTTTCATTACATGATCGCTTTTGTCATGAACATGTTTAGTGTAATGGTGTCTCCTTTTCCTGTGGCAATGAAATGTGTTAGTGTGTGTGTGTGTGTGTTGGCCAGCAAATGTGTTTGTCTTCTTGTGCATTGGCAGAAATGTGCAGAAGGCTTGTGGTTACTTGTAACAACCCAAGTGTAACCCAAGTAAATACATAGAGGACCTCACTGTCAGCACATAGGGTGTTGTTTTTTCAGTTGCACAAGTTCCTATAGCCTTCACAAGCCCACTAAAGTGGCCAAATTAAATATATAATGCATTTCATATTACCCAATATTATACAATGTTAATATTAAAATTGTAAAATTAATGAGACTTTTAATTCAGTACAAGGATCTTATAAATTAATTTAGCTTTGATGTATATAGATGATATGTATTAATATGTATATTGTATTATGTCATATTTTTTTGCCTTAGTTAACAAAAATGAGATTTTAAAGTTTTGAAATTACAGTGATTGTTTACCTTGCTTTTTGTCCGAGGTAGAAGACCATTTTTTTCCCCTGTCCTTGTCCCTGTGATTCTTTGCATGCATGTCTTATGAAGCACATGTCTAGGCCTGCTCCTGTGAGCTACAGCCCACGGCGAGTGGGAGGATAGCATTTGCAGGGGCCACATGTGTTTTGTATGCTCAACATAGTTCTTTGGTACAAGTGTATGGATTCCATAGCACAATTAGAAGGGCTGATAAAGGAGTATGCTGACAGTCATCATCTCAAAACACTTTGTTTCTTCTTGTCAAAACAAGAATAAATAGCATATCCTCTTAAAGTTAGAGTTGTCCATTCTCATCTATAAAGGGCCAATAAAACTTGTTTTCCTTCTAAACAAAGAGAAGCACATTCTACTGGTTTAATGAGTGTTCAGGCAGTTCTTCAGGTGTGACTAAGGTGTGACCCTTAGTTGGTATGGAAGAGTTAAACCACATCAGCTGTTTGCAGACAAGATAAGATAGCACTGTTTTACTGTCAACATAAACTGAAAGTTATAAGACCCTTTTAATTTCCGGCCCTACTGTAACATATTCCTGAGTAATATCAGGAAGGGTCTCTGAGCACTTTGCTTTATAAGGAGAAGTAAAGGTGAATCATAGCAGTATTGGTTGATATTAGGTTATTTTCTGTGCCATTAATTGTTAAATGGGAAAGTATAGGTATAACCTAAATAATAAGATATCTTGAGTATTAATTGGTTACTGGCATAGAAATATATTTTTCTATGTTCTACAGTCTATACAGTCTACAGTTCTATAACTTTTCATTTGAATTAAAAATTATTTTATCAGCAAAGCTTGATGAACCATTTTAATTATGCAAGTATAGCAACAAAACAATTCAAACATGTCTACTCTCTGCTGAGGGTGATGCTAAATTTGGAGCCATATTGCCTCAAACCTCTTTTCTTGGGTAATTTCTTGGCTTCTGATGCTAATTTCACAGTTGTATATGAAGCTCCAAAAATCCCCCTTGGCCATAGATAGCTCTGTGACAAATCTCAGCAATATTAACCTCGATGCTACTTTCCATTGTAAAAAATGAGAACTTGGCAAATAAAACTTATTAAAGGAACTAACTAAAACAAACCAAAGCCTGACAGAGGTAAAAATAATTCTAATTTGTTACAACCGTTACTGTCTCTATGCAGTTTCCACAAGTCATTATTAGAATGAGAGGCTACAATCAAAGCTACTATAGCAACAAACTGTGCATGAGCAGCTTGGCTTTCATCTACTGGATATAATTTAAATTGCAGTAACAATAATACTGTAAACTATGGTTAATTTTAAAACTGGAAATTATTATTGATTAAGGATCCTTTTGAAAATATGTTTCCTAATGATTGTTTAGTACCTCAGCTCAAAGTAGGCATAGCAAAGCATTTAAAACAGAATTGTTTAAATGTTGATGCAAGTCAGGCTTCCTTGGTTGGAGAAGGCCTGCTTAATTTCACTTTGCTACACAATATCATACTAATCCATGTCCTCTACTTAGCACTGTGAACTCCAGCTGATTTGCTACGCCCTGCTCTGATGTGTGGTGCAAAGTCGACTCATTAGCTCCTCAAAATGTTTTCGAAAGTTATTTGGGTTGAGATATTTACTTCAAGTTGCTGATTATTGCATTACTCTGACTCTGAAAAATATTTGCTTTCCATTTATTAACAAGTTGATGGCATCACCCACCCCCCAAAAAGTTAACATGACAGGGCTGCAGCTTGTTTTTGTTGGAGGATCTGAGAACTACAAGCAATGGAAAATGTAACACCCCTGTGGTTGACGGTTGCTTGGCAACCAGCTGACGTCAAGGCATGCCTGCTTCAAACAGCTGGGCTTCTTTGCTGCAGCAACTCTGCTGGAGAGAGCCGTTTCATATGCAACAGACAGGAAGTACACCAGCATTTTTTTTTTTTTTTCTTTTCTCAAGATACATTTTTTTCATAAGAGGTACACCCCATTGCTGTGCATTACAGGGGATAACCACAGAGGGAAATTACCCATCTGTTGCTAATGGGCCACTGTTTACTCGCAAGGAGTCGATAGCATGTGCTATTTTCAAGCACACTCAGACCTTTGGAGATTTTCTACTCACAGGGAACCCATGCAAGTTGCATATTTATATAGTCCTTGTTGTCTTTGTCAGGGCATTTGGTTTCCCCAAACGTCAGCTCCTTAGATAACTTCTTTGTGAACAAATGTGGTTTACATGTTTACATGGGTTACATCACAGACAGCTCCTACCAAATACTGTCAGTTTGCTTAATTCCATCAGATATTTCTTAGTTTTCATTCATTGTTAGCAAAGTTTTGTTCTAAAGTGTATTCTATGTGAACCATAACATGGTGAACAGAGAATACCAAGCTGTTGCAATCAGATAATATGATTACAATTGTGTAATTCAACCTGGCCTTTAGCTTTCATCCTTTTTTTTAAGTATAACCATTTAAGGGTGGATAGAGAGAATGTTAGCTCCACTTGCAAATGGAAATATTCCTGTTGGTAGTTTTCGGAGAACTAAAGCATAGAAGACGATGGTTTAATGGTTGGAAATGAGTAGCTTTGATGACCTTGGAGAGCATGTCAGTGCTCACTGAAGTGGTATTTTTGGTGTACAGACTGTAGTGCACAGGCTGCAATACCCACTGAAGTTCACATCCATGGGCCTATCCTGCATCACTGAAAGATGTCTTTCCATAAAGAAAAGTTCTGGTTTTGAGAAAGCCTGCTAAGACGCTAATATATCTGCTACTTTTTCAATAATTTTTCAAATTTGGCCAGTGTGTCATTGTAAATCATTCACATCTATATGAATATTTGAGCCTGAACGCCAGGATCTTCACACTGATACAGATAATTGATCCAATCTTTCAATAATCACTTTTAGTGCCCTAAGGAACTTTCCAATGCTTGGCCTTTTAAAGAGGTTTTTAGATGCTCAAGGACCTTGTTCACTCACTGTAATGTTTCTGTACCAAATGCTCCTCCTAAAACCATTCGAAATTGCATAATTTAAAAGTTTGAATCAACAATTTTGGTAATGCAATAACTTTATAAGTTTATTTTAAGTTGTAATGTTATAAGTTAAGTTACAAGTTCTAATGTAATTTATATCTTGAATTCATCATACCTCAAAGGCTGACATTTTGAATAGAAACCTATTTTATGTTATGTATTTCAGCTATTTAAAAAAAAAAAAAATTAATTATTAAATAAAACATTTAAAAAGATTGAGAAGATAAAATGATTAAATTAAGAGCTGCAATTTTGTAATATAAAAAAAAAATTATTTGTGTAATTTTAAGAGATTTTTGTGTTGTTCATGCATCTTGAAAATAAGAATGTTAGCAATATTCGTCAGGGATTATTCATAAAGTACCAATCATAAACTTTTATGGTCAAGTCTGATTTCATTTTAAGCCTGACAGTCTATAGGCTAACATACTTAAACATTTATAGTTGGTAAGCCATTTTTGATGCAAGGCCATTAATAGGACATTTTTATGCAATGTGAATGACAAATCCGTAATTTAGTTAAATAATATGACTTAAATAAAGAATTACATTGAAGATACAACAAATGGCTCTGTAGCACAATAGTTTTGCATCTTAGTAATTCATTTGAAATGTATTTGTTGGAGCAGTATTCAATCACAGCCAAAAAAAGATTATATTGTCATACAAAAAGTTGAATATAAATATTTCTTTCATATAAAGGCTGTAGTGGACAGATTGGTGGTAAGACTCATCATGGACGTGTGTTTAGCCTTGGTTCAAACATAGTTTTCTAGTGGCTTGTATGTGAGTGTCTTGTCTCAGCAAGGATCTCAGTGTTTTTGCTAAGCATTGGTCGCACATGTGGAAAGTATTGTCACCTAACACTTTCCTGTCTTGAGTGAGAGGTTCCTCTCGAGGGGTTAAAAGCCACTTCCTCCCCCCGCGACACTCAGTGGAAACTTTAACAATGCCAGCGAGGTTGGGGGAGACGCTGCAAAACAGCGGCATCCCTTTCCTCATGCTCGAAATAGCTCAGTCGGCCTTTATCAGAACAATGGCATGACCCATCGCTGCCAAGTGGTCTTGCCGTGATACCATGCCTGAAGGCTGTTGATAGCAGACAAGCACAGTAACTGAGGAATTGGTAGGGGGGTGGGAGGGGGGTGTTTGCAATCCAGACTTTGACCATCATGAACAGAAAATGTCCCCGGGGAGAATTTTATCTTTCCTCTGCAATCCCAAAAGGCAGAGATATTATTTCTTGTTTTTATTTGTAGCACAATATAAATTCTGAGCTTACTGTCAGGCATGCTGCCCCATTCTGAGGATGTTGAGAAGTGACTTAATGTAGTGAATAGAAGTGAATAATGTTAGGTTTTCTATAAGGAATGAACTACAGATTGTTGAAGAGTTTAAAAGCAGTTTAGAATTGTTGGAGAACCCCAGAGGGATAACTGGCTAATTGGTGCCATATTCTGACTCTACTCTATTAACCTTGTGCTAGTATCTCCCAGCATGCTAGCGTCGGAAACTTTTGTGGTTTCGAGATGATGCTTGCTCATATTAACAGAAGGGGGGTTGTTCACCTTTAGTTAGTTCTCCTTTTGACCTAATACTGTAACCAAGTAAAATATATATGTGTGTGTGTGTGTGTGTGTGTGTGTGTGTGTGTGTGTGTGTGTGTGTGTTTATATAGAGAAAGACAGACAGAGAGAGAGGGGGTATTTTTTGTAATTACCCATGGGCTTACCTACAACAATAATTCTCTTTAATGTGTAAAAAGGTTTTTGCATTTTACCACAAATATACACTGCACTTAATATGCATTTGTGAACAATGAAGATTTCAATAGCAAAATGAAAACAATCATAGCCATCATTCTTCTCAATGTTAACCACTGCAATCATGCAAATATGCAAATACGAGTTCCTTTACAATTGTAAACTAGTCTAAATAAAAGCTATTCTGTTTAGAGAGGACAAAGCAAACAACAATAAATGTATTTTTGCATAAGACCTCAGCAAATTAAAGTCTGTTGTTTTGCCTGTGATTCATGTAGATTTAGACATAAAAGAAATTTGGCTGCACTGAATACCTTAACCTCTGTAGTGTCTAATAAAAAAAGACAAATTTGTAAAGGATTTCAACAGTGTAACATTCAAAACTGCTTTTATTATAATATCAGTCATCTGTAACCAGCAGTTTTGCACAAAAAAAGACAATTTATCTTCAACCTGACACTTGAAAAGGAAAACTGGCAGTCGCACAAATTAGCTCTGTGACGTCAAAGTGAGGAGGTGACCGCACTTGGTCTCAAAATAACTTTGAATTTCATGTTCACTTATTTAAACTGTTCTATTCCCTGTCCACATTGCCTAACAGACCTTGGAAGTTCAGTTGCAGAATTGAAATGGAAAAGCAGAAAGAAAGTTTAAAAGCAGACTGCTTACATTAATCTAACTAAATAGACTTATTGTCATTCAAGTTGATTGTAAGGCTTTTGTCTGCATGACAGTGGACTGTAACGTATGCAGATCAGTGTAATACTAAATACCAGGTATTTTTGTGTCCTACCCTCTCTCCTTTAAGCCTCAAGTCCAGCTATCCTCATGTTGAGTTTGGAGAACCCACACATTTGCATGGCTTAGTGCTTCAGTCATCATCTAAAGAGGTTTCCATATGGGCCTGGAACAAGTGCATGCTACCCCAGAACATTTGCATGGTCAGATTTTTTTTAAAATACATTTGCGCAGAGAAACAAATGAGAGGCTCCCTTTGCTCAGCCCCTTGTTTCTCTCAAGCCTTAGGTGCTACTACTCTGACTCTGTAAGTAGCAAATTCAAGTGGTATTCTACTGCTGACACCATGTCGGCATTGGCCTCTCATGTCTGGAGTTTGCTTCTGCCAGCTTTAAGTTTTCTTGCCACAACAATCATCCTCATCACCAGAGAGCTTAAGGTAATAGTACTATCCTTTGATTGTGTTTTACGAGGAGTTAGACCTCCTTTCATTTAATTCTTGCCTGTTAGAAATGGAAGGTTTGCAGATGGCTGGCTTGTCACAAAGAAAGTGTTCACTTTACATTTTGATTGTGTCATCTCTAGGAGTGTTTTGTTACACTTGGCAAATATACCCAGTTGCACTGTTAATGTGAACTTTATGATTCCAAGCTTGTTTTATGCAATTCTCAGTACTGTACTTTCATTTATTTGTCACTGCATTGTTTAAAATGCAAATGTAACAGAAAAAAACTTAATTAGAAACTACTCTAACTTGAGGGTCTTGTATATTGTTTGTAGTCTGAGCTAGGGCTAAATGATTTGGGGGAAATAACTAAATGTGAATTTTCAGATGGATGATGACAGATCATTTGTTCATGATGAAAATGATGAACAAAGTGTTCCACATGCCGAGTTACATATGAAGTGAAAAAGTGAAAGTTTTTTATTCTTTTCATTGTGAGTACACACAGCATAGCACACGGTGAACCACAAAAAAACTGGATCTCTGCATTTAACCTATGTACAAACACACACCGTGCAGCAGGGGGCTGCTATGAAAACACCCAGGGAGCAGTGACAGGGATGGTACCTTGCTCAAGGGTACCTCAGGGCAACCTACTGGTAAGGGGTTTGAACCCACAATCTTCTAATCCTGTGGCCAACTTCCTAAACACTAGGCCACCGCTGCCCCAGTCAAATATGTATGGTGTTGCCTGCTTATGAGTTTTTTATTGTAATTATTATACTGATACTGATACTGTAAATTTTATCAAACAAGGCTGAAACATCTAGATCTATTTATTTGCTGATCAGCCAATGCTTTGTTTATTGTTTATTATTTATCGTTTTCCAAAGAAGAGCTAGTTAACCAGCTACAAGGTCATGGTTGCCAATGTTTTGCACATGAGAAGTGAAGACCAGCCTGTATGAATACATCCCATAAGGACTGGCTATAACACAGTTTGTTGTAAAGTTAATGATGACTATGACAAGAAGGTGGCAAGAAACAGTCTATGCTGACCCATGTCCACTGCAGAAAGATCTTAGAATGCACATGGACTAGCGCATGTATCAATAGAAGATGGTGCCCTGGTTTAAAATATCACATTGCTTTTAAATCATTTGGATGTCTGGGTATGTGTGATAGTGGAAAGAAAGGCAAACTGGCAGATGCAGTGTGATGCTCTGGGCAATATTCTGCTAGGAAGCTTTCTTTGGTTCCTAGCATTAATGTTAAATTTACTTTGATGTGAAATCTGAAAGTAAACATTATTGCAGACCAAGTACAGATAGCCCAGCACTCCCAGAGGTCTTTTGGATGCTTCAGAAGTCTTGTAGTGTTTATTGTAAAGGATAACTAAAAGGCAAATGGTTTATGTGTTTCAATTGCTAAATTGTTCAATTTATCACAGTTCTGAGTTATCTAGACATCACAATTTGGCATTTGCCCATGTTTACTGCTTTCAGCACATCAACCTTTTGAACAGAAACAAGTCAAATCAGTTTAATTTATATAGTGCTTTTTCACTTGTTGTTACACCTGAGCCCCTTGTAAGCCAAACAAGGTGAAAGAGGCAGGGTAAAAATCCCTAAAACTGGGGGGAAAGGGGAACCCATCTTTCTCTGGTTGAACCAAGAAGAAAAAAAGATCTAATACAAATTTTACAGAGTAAAGAGACTTAACCACTGATGGCCTATACAGTTTGTGGTTTGGAATGAGGTCCATTAAAGTCTGTAGTTAAAGAGTTTATTAAAAGATTTTAAGCTAATAGCAGCAGTTCTGTTTGTGTGTGAGTCAATGTAGCTTTAGTAAGCCTTGGTTATTGAATAGTGTTAGATGCAGATAAAAGAACTGATTTTCTGCTTTTCTTCTAATATATTCCATGACACTGACAAGTGAATCTGTAATAAATGAATTAGTATTATTCACTTCACCTGTCTGTCACCTTTTGCACACCAGTGGTAAGATTAGATTCTGAACACTGGTATGTCAAACGGTTCATCAGCTGGTATATTGTGGTATACACTTTTTTCTTCGTTATGAGATTTAGTAATGAGGTTTTGTCCTACTCCTACTTGCTAGTTGTGGCAAACAGGAAATTGAATATAATAAATGTATATATAATAAAGGAAACAAGACAAAGCCATGGCTGTCTTCCAGGCAACAACATACACAAAGTTAGACCGTTATTATTTGTCATATAGGAAAGATGGATCTAACTTGCCTTCTATGGACAACAATTTCTCATTAAAGTTATATATATATATATATATATATATATATATATATATATATATATTATATATATATATGTGTGTGTGTGTGTGTGTGTGTGTATGTTGTGTGTGTGTGTGTGTGTGTTTATTTTTTATTATGTGCTGCATTGACAGATTTTAGTCAATGATTAATTTTCATTTAAATGACTTCATCTGCAACGATTTTGTTTTTGAAACTTATTTTTTATGCATCTAGTAAAGTGCATGCCTAAAGAGGCCACATTTTCTGATTAGCTGACAAACACAGCATAAGCTCAATATAAACAAATGCTACTCACTGCTCCCCTTAAAAGTTACCATGGCACTACTTTCTTTTTGTGTTTGTGTAATAGAAAATATAATTACATGTATTTGTATAATAGAAAATATTAAAACCTCTCTTTTCCATTCTTTGCCATTAAGCATTATACAAAACAGGTGAGTAGACTTGAATAATCTTGTTCCATTATTTGTTTGTTTGAGTAAGGCTTGGCCTTTTTGGGATGATGAGATGATTTTTTTTTTTTTTTTTTTTTGAGTATGCCCAGGGGCAGTGGTGGCCTAGTGGTTAGGGCGTCGGCCACATGATCAGAGGATCGGGGGTTCGAACCCCTTCCCAATGGGTTGCCCTGAGGTACCTTTGAGCAAGGTGCCGTCCCCGTCCCGCTCCTCCCTGCGATGGGCTGGCGACCTGTCCAGGGTGTGTCCCCCGTCCTCGCCCTGTGTGCGCTGGGTTGGACACCAGCACTCCCCCGCGACCCCGTTTGGGACAAGAGGCAGATAATGGATGGATGGAGTATGCCCAATAACCTCAAGGGCACAGACATTTGTGGTTTCCCCATCACTAAGGGACCATCCATATCCAGAGGTGGAGAAAAATGCCAGTATGGAAAGTTTAGGAAAATTTACCAGGCCATTCAACTTTAAAATGAAAGACATTTGTATTTGACAACAATAAATACACTTATTTGTGAATGTGTTCAAAGAGGTGTAAACAGTTGAATTATGTTCTGGATGGAAACAATTGACTTTTTATGTCAAGAACAAGAAGAAGAAGCTGGATAAACAAGGCTTCACATTTACATTTACATCAGGGCAGATGCACAAACAAGACTTGAGTCACCACCGTTCTGAATGGATGCATGTGTTAACATCTGCCCTTGAACATGGGTGTTTTGTTCTGCAACAGACTGCAAATGCCAGGGTGAACTGTGTATTCATAACCGGTACTAGCCAATGATAGGGCATGGTATTAAACCCAAGGCTGTTAGCTAATCAGGACTCATGTGCTCACTTGTTTCCACATTTTCTGTCTTCTCTGCTGTCTGGGGGGGTTGGGGTTCTGCACGATTTGGCGATCAGTATGCTGGAAGAGCAAGTAAAAACTTGCTCTCCTTGCTCATCTGTGTCCTTTGACATAAAATATAAATAGTATTATGTTTGGCTTTTCCTTATATAATATCTAGTGCAATTGCAATTGGCACATCTTGTTGTGGCCTTTTTTGTTTGGCAGATTGCATCTGTCAGGGTGATGAGGAGTGGTTGGGACACACAACAAGTTATATTCAAATACATGCAAAATGTGTCTTTTTTGTGGCCTTGAGTCAGCACTTCTGGTCTTGCTGTATTCTAATACAGGGAAATGACATCTATCCACTAAAAACCCTGCAGAAAAACCAACCAGATTGCACAAGTGATTATTTACATAAATATAATTCATCTAGAAAATTCACTCTCTCTTGCTTAATGCTGAATTATCTCTCATCCTCTGTAATTTGCTCCCCAATCTGTATTTTTCATTTGCAAACCTTTCTCTGTATTGCTGAACAGCACAAGTCATGGAAGAAGATCAAGAATATGGTGCACTGGTCCCCTTTTGTGATGTCCTTCAAGAAGAAGTATCCTTGGATCCAGCTGGCTGGTCATGCAGGTAGGATTTGATCATGGTCTTATGTTGTGCTACATAACATTTTGCGAGATCAGCTGCACTAATTTCAGTGTATATTTTTAACCTTTTGAATAAATTTGTAACTCGATTATAGAAGGTACAGATGGTTTTTTAACTTTCAAAACGTATTGCAAAGAAAATCTGAGCCTTTCAGAAGACAATGACTGAGAAGCTGGGGTCTAAATATGGCAAACTGCCTCTCTTGGCATTTTTAGGCAGTTTCAAGGCGGGGGCCAACGGCCGGATCCTGAAAAAGCACTGTGAGTGCGAACAACGCTGCCTAGACTGGCTGATGAAGGATGTACTGAGACCATATGTGCCAGCGTACCATGGTGATGTGGAGAAAGATGGTGAAAAGTACAACCAGATGGACGACCTGTTGGCAGAGTTTGACCTGCCATGTGTTATGGATTGCAAAATGGGTGTGAGGTGAGTACCATAATACACAGGAAAACCCATTTTTGTGATCTTGGACAGAGGAACCAATGTTCTTTAGCTCAGTTTCAGGTGCATATTTGGCTGGGACCTGGCTGGGACCTGGCTGGGACTGCTGCAAAAGCTTTTAAAGCAAAAATAAGTCTACATCTTATACAGGCTTTTTATCTACAGTTATAATGCATAATTGTTGCACTAAAACTGACCAAAAATATATATGTGTGTGTGTGTGTGTGTGTGTGTGTGTGTGTGTGTGTGTGTGTGTGCAGGTTTGGGGCTATGCACTTGATAAATGGCTCTTTTCTTAGTTAAGCATTTGTGCATCTGGAATTGGTTCATGCAAAACGTGAGAGTTGCAAAGAAAATGAGGGGAAGTTATTGTAAGTGTGGCTTATTACACATTCCCGTGAAGTTGCTTAAGGTTGAGCAACTCCAGCTCAAGCTACCATCAGGTTCTGTTATTTACATTTACGTTTACATTTACGGCATTTAGCAGACGCTCTTATCCAGAGCGACTTACATGTCCTAATTACAGGGACAGTCCCCCTGGAGCAACTCAGGGTTAAGGGTCTTGCTCAGGGACCCAGTGGTGGTAGTGCTAGAGGTGGGATTTGAACCGGGGACCTCTTGATCCAGAGGTCCGTAGCCAAGTATTTAGTTGTTATTTAGTTGAATAGCTGCTTATGATCATCTGGACACTTTTTGTAGACACTTTTTTAAAGAGGCCTAAACTACAGAAGGCAATGAGGAGCCATTTGCTTTTTCTAATGATGTCTCATGCCAGCTGGACTGTCTCTGGGAAAACCTTTATGTTCTAGAGAGAGACAGAGGCAGGATATGTGGAGAAGAAATGAGGAACAAACAGACATAAAGCCCATTCAAATAAACCAAAAAAAAAATCACCCCATAACTGAGACATTTCTTTGTTCTTGGTTGCACTGCATGTTTTATCATCACATGGCAAGCCCAAATGCTTAATGAAGTAACAAATACAAATTTCATTTGCATTTGAATTTCAAATTCATTTCCACTTGATATATTCCCAGGTTTCATGATCACATTTGAAATTCAGTCAAATTCTGCTCCAGTCTCTACTGTCTCCTAATGATAAGATATAATTGTATTTTTGTTTTTGTTTTGTTTTGTTATTTTTTAATGGCAAAGAGTGACCTTTAAATCACCGTGACAAACTAATCATTCTCGCCTGCTTCTACAGTTTTTGGTAGTTTTCTGTTTGCTCATGTAGGCCTGATGGGAACATGGCTATGACTCTGGATGAGTAGAGATAGCCAGATGGTCAGAATACTAACAGAATGTATGCAGGCCTGTTCCAAATAAAACCATGCCATGTTTAAGGATTCTTGCTGTCCATTTCAACACATTTTTAGGCTCTGCACAGTTGCCAAATAATGCTGCATTTAATCCAACTTGCTGAGAATTTGAAGAAAATCTAAAAACAAAAATCCACACGAAATTAGGGTCTCAGCAAATGTAATCAGCTTTTTTCAGAGATGAAAAATGTCCCTTTGCAAGTCTTGTTGCAAATCCTTGTGCAAAAAACAAACAAACAAACAAACAAAAAACAAACAAACAAACAAACAAAAAATATATATATATATATATTTACAGATATGCAAGCTGTATATAGTTCAACTTCCTCAACAGTTGCAGCAAAGTAGACAGATGTGTTTTCTTTTCTTACTGCTTCAGGACATATCTGGAAGAAGAGCTAACAAAAGCCAGAAAGAAGCCAAGTCTGAGGAGTGATATGTATCAGAAGATGATTGATGTGGACCCGGACGCACCCACACTAGAGGAACACGAGCAGAAAGCGGTCACTAAACCTCGCTACATGCAGTGGAGAGAGACCATCAGCTCCACAGCCACATTGGGATTCCGCATTGAGGGCATCAAGGTAGGACAAATGGAACTGAGACTGAGTATTATTAGTTAGAGATGACATGATACTGATTTTTTTCATACAACATGGCGTGAGTATAAATGTGTTCTATTTCAGGCCACAGCAAGGCCAGTAGTCCTTTCAGTTCTTCTTTCAAACAGAAATAAACAATCAGTCTAAACATGATTTTAAAGGCATGTTGGTATTATTGTCTTTGCTCAGAAGAAATACATGAATGCTTGTTATGCCCAAGCTACAATGAAGGGATCCATCCATCCATCCATTATCTGCTGCTTGTCCCAAACGGGGTCGCGGGGGAGTGCCGGTGTCCAACCCAGCGCACACAGGGCGAGGATGGGGGACGCACCCTGGACAGGTCGCCAGACAATGAAGGGATTATGTCATATAAACATCTAGAAATTAGCTAGGAGAAACACATTTTTTATAATCAAAATGTGAAGCTTACACAGCTTACATAGCTGTTTGGAAATGAAAATCAGGACTGGCCTGTTTAGGTGGGGTTGGGACTCTTCTCTTGTGCAGCAATCTTTATCTGTCAGTTTGTGTTAGCACAATTGAACATATAAGATGTGATATTAGTGTCATGCTACACTCCTCAAATTCATAATCCAAACCACGTTCAGCTGTGAAAGTCACACAAATGACATAAACCTAGCTTACAACTTAAGTAATATGCAATTAAGTAGTTAGCAGCTGTAATTATAGCACATAAATGTAACTATAATGGTTACTGATTTTTCTTACAAAGTAACTTTAAAGTTATTATTTTATATTGGTTGCAACCAAGATGAGAAACAGAAAAAGAGCTAACTTAAAGAAACAATCAACCTCTAATAATGGTAGATGTGCCATCCTAAAATTTACAATTGGCATTCTGGTCCTGTAACTTAGTTTTTTGCAACCTTTAACGAGACAGCATTTTTTACTTATTTAATGACCCACTGATGTACCAGCATATTGGCTTTCCCATTTGTTTTGCCCTATTTTAACCTCTTTTCCGTACTTTCTCTTATAAGTGAGTCACAAACTGACTCAAAGTGAAATGAAAAGTGAAATCTTGCCTCTATAAATTGAATCACTATGTTGGCCCATGTCTCTGCATGGATCTTAATTACATAATGGGCTAATAGCTTGAAATGACAGGGCAGGATTGCCATTTCTCAAGAGAATGGGCTCTGCTAAATGTTCCTGTCATGCACCAAAGGTGGTGGTGGCACTTCTATTGAATGTAACATCAGTTAGTGATGGGCAGCAGCCCTCACAAAAAATCTTCTTTCCGGAACAGTGCCTTCGCCCGCACGCAGCAGTGGTTGCTATGTAAACCCAAATAAATCCTCACATCAAAAGGATGGTGTACATCTCAGAACACCCAGGCTAACTGAATTAAACTTTACCATAGTGGTTCCATTAAGACGGGAAGAGAGGATTACAGGGACCATGTTTGGTCTCTAGTATAGTTTTCCAAAATATGTCTTCATTAAGGAGAGCTCCCCATGTGGAGCATGAAGAGGAATAGGCCAGCGGGTGAGTTTCCACTTCCACAAGGCCAAGAATGTCCATAGAAGGCCGGGCTTACTTGTCTCCCTGTCTGTCTTTCTTACACCCCCTCTGTTATTATGGTGTTGAATTTTGCCCTAAGAGACTTTTTTGAATTGAAAAGTGAGTGTGGATTTGGAGAACAGGCAGCAGATGTTATGTCTCTGGATATGAAGTCAGTGGCCATATTATGTCTGTCAGCCAGTCTCAAGAAAATACAGACTTTTTTGCAGTCTAAGGAAGTATTTGATTTCATTTCAGGCCTTCAGCAGGACAATTGGTTAAATTTTGGTTAAGGACAATTGGTTAAGTTTAATTGCATTTCATTTAGAATATCATCTTTTATAACTAATTTTTTTTTAAAAGCTCAATTTAATTATAAACTTTTACATCTAAGAAATTTTCACCTGCATATTAATTTGTTCTTTAGTATCTCAAAAGGAGAAAATTGTCTTACAGCCCTGTAACGGTGGCGGGGTTCAGGGAGGACGCCAATGCTGAGCCAGGAGTTTGAAACGTAACTTTATTAACTATATTTACAAAAACAAGAAACTAGGACTGCAGTCTTAACTAAAACAAGGGAACTGCAGTCCAAACCAAGAACACCAGATTACTAAATACCAAAAACCACCACAGAGTGTAGGCAGAGCCTAACAAATGAGCCGCGCTCTGTTCTGACTCATCGGGGCTTAAATAGTCAGCCCCAATGAAACACACCTGTGCCTTCATTAGCTCAGGTGTGTTCAGTCAGAACAGAGCGCCCTCTATCGTGCACAAAACACCTGATCCGTGACAGAATCCCCCCCCAAAAGGCGCGGCTCCCGAAGCGCAAAAACATAGGCGAACACCTGGGGGGAGGTCAAGAACAAAAAACACTCTACAAAAGTCTCTTTTAGGGGCATATGGTCCACAAAACAAGTTCTATACAAAGGACCCCTGACCAGCCATGTCCAGGCACTGGAGGTGGCGAGGGGAATCCTAGAAGTTCAGTCCACTTCTTTAACTGTTGCCTGGACTTGACCCTAGAGTCACTGGAGGAATCGCCCGATTCAGTGGAACGCCTCGCCTTGGCAGAACTTGAAAGAGAGCTAAACACAGATTTTAAAGGGTTCAAAGAGGAAGTCTCTCTCACATAGTCCGAACTCTGTTTCCAACCCCTGCCATCCTTGTTCTTCACGTCTCTCATCACAGAATCTACAGTGCAGAAGCTGTCGTTCGCTTTCTTGAACTGAGACAGGTCATTGCTGATGTCTTTAGGCTCCTTCCTCTTGATCATATTCCCCTGCTGCTTGGAGCCCAGTGAGGCAACGTCCCAGCTCCTGGTTCCACTATGAGAAGTTTCACATGGACTCCTCCACAAGCCACCTTGTTCTGAGCCTGCTGCATTGTGAGGGTGAACTAAATGTAGGGAGTCATCATGCAGCTGGTCAATCTCTGGAATCTTTCCCTGCTTCTCCATCAGACTGTTCTTCAGCTGCTCCGCTCTGGCTTTAACCACCAGGGTCCCAGCATGCACTGGTGTCTGTGGAGTGAGTAGAGATTCGAAGATCGCCAATCTTGCTTCCATACCCCTGACCTGCTTCTCTAACTCGCTGAGCTTACTAGCCTCACTTTGGGCTTCTCTCAGTTCAGCCTGCAGAGCAACGTTGCGGTCTTGCACCCATCTCAGCTCTGCTCTGGTCTGACTCAGTTGTTCCTCCATAGTGGCTATTTTAGCTTCCAGCTTCTTCTGAATGGTTGGAGTCTCAACTCTCCTCGTTGTCTGCCATACAGTTTGGCCCCTCTGCTGTCCAAAGAGAAAAGCTTTGTCTTGAGCCAGAGCTTCTCCTTCAGTTTCCATAGTCTTGATCTCCCTTTGGCAACTGGACAAGAGTCCTTTGGTCCTCTCCAGCTGAGGAAGCAGATAGGTGATCCTTTCCTTGTGTTTCAACCCTTTGTTCGTGACTGAGGCATTCACCTGTAGCATCGAGGCTTCTTTCACCATCAGCTGCTGGTAGAGCTCTGTCAGCAACTCCTCCTGTTCAGTGATCTGAACGATCATGCAGCTGATCTGTTCATCTCTGAGGTGAGATTGGATTGCCCTTGCAGCTCTGATCTGTTTGGCCAGATCCCTTGCCTGCTTTCCTCTGAATGACTTTTGCAAGCAAATTGCAGCATGTCTGAACAGCTGGTACCTCTGCTTTTGTTGATGCCCAAGCTTCCACCTTCTGAACCTCCTCTGAAGAACACTTGCTGCCCAGCACTGCTTCTTGAAAACCAATCTTTGCTGGTGCATTCTGACTACAGCCTGAATCATGGTGGCAGCTTTGTGCATTGCAGCAACATTCTTTCGAACAGAATAACCCCTAAAAGCTGCCTGGATGCATATCACTGACTTTCTCAACACCTGGAGTTTCTCACGTTCAAATTTACCCTTAATGAAGGACCTATAATGTCTTTGAATGATGATGGCTGACACCCTTATGGCCTGGTACTTAACTACCTCCCGGTGTCTTCTGAACGCAGCCTGAATCAGGGAAGCTGCCTGATGTTGCAGGATCACCTCCCTTCTGACCCTCTGACCTCTGAAGCAGGCTTGCAGGAACATGGCAGCAGAGCGCAATTTCAAGAATTCCTCCCTCTGCTTTCTGGCTTCAAGTGTGGAGCGATACCTAAGCTGAATTGCAACAGCAGCATGTTTGATGCATACATATCGTGTCCGAGCACAGTGAGCCCTGTAAGCACATTGTATCACAGTTGCAGCCTGGTGCTTCTGATCCAGAGTCTGTCTGGTCTTCATCCCTCGGAATGCGGCTTGCAGAACAACAGCAGCCATCTTTTTCTCCTTCAAAGACTTCATTTCTTGCTTCATCATCTTATTAGCTCGGTAATATCGCTGAACAGTCCTGGCTGCCCACAGTAGCTTCAGGTAGTACTTTATGCTCAAATGCTTCCTCACCTGTGCCTGAATGGTTACTGCAGCCTCATGTTCAATTTGCATCTGCACCCGAACTTTCATTCTAAACTTTCCACTAACCTGGAGCTGCTCCTTCTCGGTTTGCTGTGCAGCGGATGGCTTAGTGGGGCTGGGTTTATGGGTCGACTCCTTGATGCCGCTTTCCTTGCTGTGAAGGGCTTCCTTGGTCGACCTCCCCAGTTGCACGATGCAGGAATCGGTCTCTGCCGTCTTCCAGCTCTCTGTGTCAGGAACGGCCTTCTTTGCCACTGCCTCGCTTTTTTTGTTGCGGGCGGCCTTCTTTGCCCTCCTCTTGTGTTTAAGGTTGCAGGAAGCGTTTATTTCCACCGTTTTGCTGTTATTCGCGCTGGCTGTGTTCACCGCTGTATTCTCACGTTGAGCTGCGCAGAGCGCCACATTTACCGTAACGCCTCCATTAGCTGCGCAGGGAGAATCCTTTACCGTAACGCCTCCATTAGCTGCACAGGGAGAATTCTTTACCGTGGCTCCTCTATCAGCTGCGCGGGGCACGTTCTCCGCTGGCGGATCACGGTGATTGTCGCGCGGCGCTTTCGGCGCTGAATCTCCGCGTTGAATAGCGCAGGGCGGCTCCACTATCAGCGTTCCGCTTTGAATGACGTAGGGCTCGTTGACTGTCGTCCTTCCGCGTTGCGTGACTCCCGTCGTCAACGAAGCCCCGCCTTCCATGTCGCGTGAGGGAAAAAACACATGGTCCAGTGTATCGAGGTAGCGCTGTGTGTTCGCGGCGAGAGCGACCAGCTTCTGCAGCAGGAAGTTGAACCAATCCGCGCCTACCTCGGGACCCAGGCGGCTGACGAGCGGGATATCTGACGTCAGCCGCGTCAGACGTTTCTGGAGCTCCCTGGCGGTGGCCGCCGGCGTCCGTCGTACCCAATCCTCGCCCTCCAATTCCTCATGGAGGTCCACGGACTCAACGAACGCCGGCATCCTCGTCTCCCAGGTTCCAATAAACTCTAACGTCTTCTTGATCACGGCTGCATTCGTGCGCAACACCCGCTCATGATCGCACTCCTGACTCGCGACGTCCAGGTACTGGCGGCTCATTCTGTAACGGTGGCGGGGTTCAGGGAGGACGCCAATGCTGAGCCAGGAGTTTGAAACGTAACTTTATTAACTATATTTACAAAAACAAGAAACTAGGACTGCAGTCTTAACTAAAACAAGGGAACTGCAGTCCAAACCAAGAACACCAGATTACTAAATACCAAAAACCACCACAGAGTGTAGGCAGAGCCTAACAAATGAGCCGCGCTCTGTTCTGACTCATCGGGGCTTAAATAGTCAGCCCCAATGAAACACACCTGTGCCTTCATTAGCTCAGGTGTGTTCAGTCAGAACAGAGCGCCCTCTATCGTGCACAAAACACCTGATCCGTGACAAGCCCTAGTATCATCTGTGATACTAATGTAACACAATTAATTGCCCCAAGTGATGCTATAGAAATGATGCATAGAAGAACCATTTTTGGTTCCATAAGACTAAACAGATGCCCAGGTACACAGAATCTACTTAAAATTTAAAAGAATAGTTTGGCAAAACAAGTAGAATTACACAGTTTTCCACTTACTCCAGACAAAATGGATCAGCCAAAGCATGTTTAGTCTCCAAACTTTCTAACTAACACCAGAAGTGAACCACCGTTCATATTGTTTAAATAAATGCACTGAAAAAACGTAACCTATTCAAATCAGATGAATTACTTCAATAAGGTAAGGCAGATTTGTCAATGTAGTTGAGGACAAAGAGGGACTGTGAAATGGTCAAGTTGAAGCAACAAAACTACAGATGAAAACAGACTGCCTTACTTTGCCCATTCCAGTACACACAGGGCAAAAAAAAAACACCTCTCTGGAGACATTGGCAGTCTATCACAGGGCACAGACAAACACACGCATGTTTAGGAGACAGTTTAGCATATCCAGTCTACTCGATATGCATGTCTATGCACTGTGGGTAAAAACGGAGCACATGGAAAAAACCCATGCAGATACGAGAAGAATATGCAACCCATGGCGCCACTGAGCTGGATTTATATGTCATCACGTTATATTGTTCTATCAGTTATTTGGATATATTATGTTATATGGATAGTTAAGACCATTGCAAGTGTGTTTCTTCTGTGGCATCTAAGCCCTTTTTTCCATTATTTTTTCCAATGCATCTAACCTAAATCGGAACAAATACGTTATCAGGTCATGTCAAGTAGGTTTTATTGTCATTTTAACCATATACAGAGTACACAATGATTCCTCTAATGACTGTCGTTTCTTCAACTACCTGCAGAAGGAAGATGGGACAGTAAACAGAGACTTTAAAAAGACCAAGAGTCGGGAACAAGTGACTGAGGCTTTCTATGACTTTGTCAAAGGAAACATGAATATTCTGGTGAGTGCTATTTGTCAATGTAGAACTCTTGTGAGGGAGGGCCAAAAAAGGGAGGTAACACCTCAGAAAATCCGCATAAAGTCTCAGGGGACATTTGTTCTGCTTAAGGGTTTCCTTTGTGCCTTCCTCCAAGTTAACACTATGATGAAGTACTATGATGAACAACTTTAGAATGCTTTAAAAGAAGGATCGCTAAGAACTGTGAATTATTGTTCATACTGTGAAGAATATCTTCAAAACAAACATAAACACTCCTCCAGTTTGGTACTGACACCATTCTAACTGAAAAACGTAAGCACATTTCCAAAGGAGTTTGGCCTTGGCTTGTAACAGGAAATTTATCTGACACCATGCTTGTCCTTGCTGACTGCTGTGGCTGTGTTTTAATTAAAGAGGTGAAGTCAATTTGTCTTATATACTTTAAAACTTGATTTAAAATTGTATTTGATGGCTATGCCATAGAGAAATGTAATTAATAAGCATGTAAGAAAGAGAAACCATCCATTATCCTCCGCTTGTCCCAAACGGGGTCGCGGGGGAGTGCTGGTGTCCAACCCAGCGCACACAGGGCGAGGACGGGGGACGCACCCTGGACAGGTCGCCAGCCCATCGCAGGGAGGAGCGGGACGGGGACGGCACCTTGCTCAAGGGTACCTCAGGGCAACCCATTGGGAAGGGGTTCGAACCCCCGATCCTCGGATCAAGTGGCTGACACCCTAACCACTAGGCCACCGGTGCCCCCGAAAGAGAAACCTAAAAACTAATTTATTCTTTTCCTAGTTGTTTAAGATATTTACAGTTGTGGTTAAACATTTGCGAACCTTAGAATATTTTATATTTTAAACAAATTAGAACTTTTTAAAATAACCTAGACATAAATGTTATAATTGGCCATTTATTTAGTGGGAACATGATCCAATATTACATATTTGTGAGTGGCAAAAGTATGTCAGCCTCTAATTTCAGTATCTGGAGTGACCCCTTGTGCAGCAATAGCTACAAATAAATGTTTCTGGTAACTTTTCTTCAGTCCTGTACTTCAACCAAAATGTTTGGCTATAATGTGTAATCTGTCCACAAAATATTTTTTCTATAATTTTCTGGCTTGTTCATGTGACCTGTAGTAAACTATAGACAGACAACCATTTTTAAGAGCAGGTTATTTCTTCATACTACCTTGCAATGCACACCATTGTTGTTCAGTGTTCTCCTGATGATGGATGAACAAGAATTATAGCTAGAGGGCTTTGGTGACTTGATATTTGAGTGATCTTTGTTGGTCGACCACTTCTGGGGAGAGTAACAAAAGTCTTAAATTTTTTCCACTACACAGTCTTTCTGAATATGAACTATTTAGTGATTGTTTTGGAACCTTTTCCAGCCTGTTGAGTATAAAAAACTGTATTTATGAGTTCTTCAGAGGCCTTATTTGTTTGTCCGATGGTTATACTAAAACATCTGCTGTGAATACCAGGCTTTGATAAATCTCAGTCCTTTAAAAAGTAGGTTTGAAGTATAAAAGTGTCTGTTAGGTATGTTTCATGTTTTTTTTTTCAGAAAATCAATAACTTGTTCTCCCCCCCCCAATTATCTACATGGATGGATGGTCTTAAACTCTTGCACAATACTGTAAATGTACATATTTAAGGTACAACAAATTGTATATATTAATGTTTGTCCAATTTTTGTTTTGTTTTGTCAGAATTCATATCTTCAAAGACTAAAGGAAATCAGGGACACTTTGGAAATATCGCCGTTTTTCAAGACACATGAGGTAAAAAGCACTAGATTTCCTGGCTTTAAGTCCCCTTTTTAAATATAGCATACACTGAGGTGGTGGTGCTTTCAATACTGAATGTGTAACAGTTCAGTTGTTAGTGCAGCAAAAACTTTAGTTTATGCTGGATAATAAACCTTGAGAATGTACATGTATAAAATCTCTAAGTATAAATGTATAAAGTCTCAGTTATTCTAGGTATTCTAAACTCACAGTATGGAATTGCTATTATAAAGAGATTGCAAGTATATATCTTCTTTTGCTGTTATGATGAATACTAACATGACTGGGGTTTGACCACACTAGATTTGTGTCAGTATGAAATAGCGGAGATCTTACTTTACACATGAAAGATTCTTGACATACTGCTTATTTACAGGCATACCAAAACAGCATAAGTCTCTGAATTCTGCCTGTTAGAACAAGTCAGCAGTATTCTAAGCAAGGTTTTTTTTTTTGCGATGAGTGCTCTTTAAATCAGTTTGAACCCCTTTCCATGCCATTATATTAAACTATGACAATTGCATTTTGTATACATGCATCCTGCTTGATTTAATTAACATTTTAATTTTGTTTGTACATAAGACATAATTAATGCACATTGATTAGAAAGTAACACTGACTTTATATAGAGGAAGAATAGTGGCAGTTTAATGTTGGCAGTTTTAAAAAAATTACAAGCTTTTGGAAGAACAACATGAAAAAGAAGGATGCGTTATTCAGTTGTACCATTGCACTATTAAAAATATACTTGAATGAAAGTTTTACTTTTTTATGTATTTCAGCGCATTATTAAGTTGATATAACTTACTAATGCGCTGAAATACATAAAAAAGTAAAATGTAAATATTTAACAAATAAATTCTCTTAAAGTTAAGTTGTATTATGCAGTGGTTTATGGAGTTGCAACTAATCGGTTGTACTAAACACATATAGTCTTCCACAATGATAACAAAAAGAGTTCTGTTTAGAACTATAAAGGTCCTTTGACTTGTTTAACAAGAGCGGAATGTGAAAGACCTTCCTTAATGTAAAGAAAGCCCTGAAACATTCAGGAACCTTGTTCATGAGAGCATATAGAGTACTTAGTGAGGTACACTGACTCTTTCCTCTTCTCTGCCAATGTGTTCAGGTGATTGGTAGTTCTCTCCTCTTTGTCCACGACAAGCGGGATCAGGCAAAGGTGTGGATGATAGACTTTGGAAAGACCACTCCACTCCCTGAAGGCCAGGTGCTAAGCCACCGGGCCACATGGTTGGAGGGCAACCGTGAGGACGGCTACCTCTGGGGCCTGGACCATCTCATAGACATTATCAGCCACATGGTGGAGCCAAAGGCTCTTTAGAGAGATAAGGTTATCCCAGTATCTCTCTTTCTCATTCTCTCTCTCTGCTCCCCTCGGTGGATTGCCCACACTACAGTACAGGACCTGCGTGGGTTACCATAGAAAGCTACCCCAATAACCTTCTCCCCTAAACAAAATGGCAGCCATATTTGACATATGTGTGTTTATATATGTATGTAAAGATGTAGATCCTGTACATATAGTGTATAGAATGTACAGAACAGTGTTTTCAGTAGAGGAGGTGTTTTAAATGGGCCCTTTGCAGCTAGTGCTTTGTCAGCGCATGGTTGAATATCACAGTTCTCTTTGTCATTATTTAATGTGACAGGTAAAATGTTAATGATACAGCATCAAGCACACATGCCTTCTCTTTGCTCAAAGGTTTGAGTTAGGTGTTTGAAAGTGTTTTCTTTCTTTGTCAGAAAAGAAGTAATTGCAGAAAGGGTTCTCATTTTCAGTTGAAGCACCTCAAATTTTCCCAGAAATAGTTCAAGCTCCAGCAGGCAACCAGACTTTTTTTGTGTGCACTTTTACATATTAAGATTTGTATTCATATGATTGTGGTTTTATTTGGGACAGTTTAGTGGTTCTCTATGTAATAATTGGATTTTTGCTACCTTAGTGTAGTAACTGACCATTTTTGTAGTGTTAACAAAACCTACAGTCATTTATTCTGAATGCCTTTTGTAGAACAAGATATGCATATTGCCGTGTGTAGGATTTGGACTAGGGTGTAAGCACTTATGTATGCAATTAGCGTTGCTTTAATCAAATGAGGTGAGAGAATGCACAGCTCCATCATAAAAGTTAAGGGTCATAATGTAATGCATACATCTTAGAGTGAGAGTGAAGATCTAGGATTACCTGCCACTGCCTTTTTTTTCCCTCAAAAAGCAGTCCCAAGTGAAAAAAAAGTCTTAACCCAATGAAAACAGTGCCTTCAAGTTTCCCCTTATAGCATGTTTTACAGCACATTTCACTTCAGTTCAACTATTTGTCTTAAAACACAATAATCACTGACCAAAAGTGTGGCATCCTCCCTTAACAAACTGAGTAGCTTGTTTGAAACATGTTTAAAAGGAACTGTATCACCAAACATGCTAATGTAACAGTTAGTGGAAGCCAGTAGTGATCATCAAATATAGATAGATAGATAGATAGATAGATAGATAGATAGATAGACAGATAGACAGATAGATAGATTATTGTATAACTAATCATCATTAGTAACATTAGCATACTTGACTGCATTGCTTTTTAAGCCAATGTTTTTCGACTTCACGACTTCACAGCAGCCCCACTTTCAATTACAGTTATGACCTACAGGGCTGAACTGAGAACCATTGGTTTAAGGTATTTTGGTTATTCATTTGAGAGATCAAGTTGATGTCCACTTGTCGACAAACAAAAGAGTAAGGACTTTTTGAAGCTCATTTCGAGGTGAGGTGAATGTTCTTTGCATGGCAATTTGCTATGCAAATCTGCCACTCCTGTGTACTCAGCTTCAGCCAAACAGTCCGATAAGAGCCAAGGGAAATAGAAGTTGCAGATAAAAGCTAATTTGTGGGCAAGTAGGCCAGCCGATCACTGACCGAAGACAGTGTTCAGGAGCCACTGGTCCATGGTTGATGTAAACTAGGCACAGGAAGATTTGGGGAAGGCCTTTAAGTATTGCTTAAGCCTTCAGTCCTTTTCCTTATAGTGCAGCGGAATACATTTTCTGCACTTACATTCTGTGTTTTTCCTCATTCCTCATTAGCAGCTGAGCTTTAAAAGATTTATAATCATTTTATGCTCTTCTTGAGGAACTGAAAGAATGGAAAGTGGGCAGCCTTCCTTGCCACTGTAATTACTTCCCAAAATTGCAGACCAAAGGCAGAGGTAGACAAAATATCACTTGTTTCACTCGTGCCTTGTTCTTATTTGTTTCAGTGGTATGAACCAGTGAACTATGCACAGTAGAAAGTCTGCAAAGTCTGCCTCAATTTAATTTGGACACCATTTCAAATGGATAACATGGACTACAAGGTGAATGTCAACTGAGGGACCAAAGCACACTTACCTGACTCCAGCTGTCCTTTATTTAGCCTGGACTTCCTGATTGTTGCACAGTTCAATAATCAAGACAACAGCGTGTTTTTATGTGAAACTGAGCACTGTAGAGAAACTTACCAGTGTATGATTCTTTACAATGGGAGTGACTGGAACCAGGGGTAATGATGTTTTTAACACAAACTTTTGCTGTTCTAAAACAGTCTTCAAAGTAGATCTGCCTGAATTGTTTGAATATTAGACTATTTATTCATTATGTTGGTAATTGTTTCTATAAGTAGTATTGGAATGGTTCATCTTTATCTTTAGACCCCAACATCACTCTATGAAACTTTCCCTTTCTCAGGGTTAAAGGTTTATTTTACCCTGTTTGAATATTTTATCATTAAGCCAGGAGAGGAAATGGCCTTTACTATTCATTTAAAAATGGTTAAATATGAAAAAACCAAAACACAAAAATAGAATTTTTAAGAATTTAGTAAATATTTATTTTTAAATGTGGAATGGAGAAAGGGTATTTGGATACTCATTTATATTTAGGTATTTAAAGTCTAAAAATGGAAATCAGGTCAGGCCTACTTGTTCAATATAAAATACTTATCGTAATTCTGGGTGAATCTTAAAAACAAACAAAAAAAAAACCTTTGGGAGCTTTTTTCTTTTAAACATTTCCCATGTGCCTCTTAGTGCCAAAGGTATTTTAGAAATGTCAAAGCCAAAACCTTATAATCTATCATGAAAAAAAATGTATCCAACGTATTGTTAATTTTATATAATGCCAGTTTGCAAGGTAGCTTTTAGAGGCATTAAATAATAACGTCTGGTTCCAGTCAACAAACACCAGTGATGAGATTTTTCTAGTTAACCTCTCAAAATATCTTTGCTCTCATTTTAATCATTTAATTTTGTTCAAAAGTAGAATTTAGACTAAACCGTGGATGTGGCCTCTGGGATCAAGTGCCTATTGTAGTTGAGGTGTGGGAGTGGGGCGCCCCCTGCTGGAATGGCGCTTTAATTATGTAGAACAAACAAGACTCGACTAATTGTCTTTATGCTTTGTCTTCAAAAACTTATTTTCTAAATGTGTTTGCGTGAGGCAAAAACGTATGAAAGTTTGTTGAGGGTGTCATACATATACTCATATTTATTGTCTGTGACATTTTGCACAAGAACACTAAATGTAGCTGCATGATTCTTGCCTTTCTTATTGATTCTTGCTGCACATTTCTTGACCGTATTTTTAGATAGGTGCTGTTTTCAGAAGACATGTTTTGTTGTTGCTCAAGGAATGTGAGTTGGGCTATTGGTAATGTACAAAAACAACAACAACAACAACAACAAAAAACAGTAACAACACTGTTTAATAATATTTAATATGAATGAAACTGCTTTATGCAGCTTTTCAGGTCAAGAGGCATTAGTGGGCTCAAACTCAGCTTTTTTCCAAACTTGCTCTTATGCGGTAGCTTATGCTATTTTTCATGTCTGCAATGAACTATTTTTGGCTGTACAATTTGTGGAAGTAAATGAACAATTGATCCAGTACTTATACGTTTCTTGTCCTCATTCATAGCTGCAAACACCAGTCTAGAAAAAGTCTGCAGATCTGTAGGGCAAAATCATCTGATCTACAATCATCTACATTTCAATGCATGTTTTTAATGAGCTACTGCCTGTCATTTAAGGCAGAGCCCTCTGCTCTTATCTTTTCATTCTGCTTGGCCTATTTTCAGGCATTAATCATATTTGGAGACTTTTGCCCAAAAAGACTTAACATGTTCCATGAGACTTATAATTGAAGGGAATTAACAAATTCTTGTTCAGTGAAATGAAGCAACTGAACCTGAAATGGTAATACACAGTGAAATTAAGTTTTCCCTTTTTTGGGAACATTAGAAACAGCAGAAGACCTTTGCATTTATTTTCTCTTCATGACGGACTGAGGATATAAGATCATTCAGGGTACACAGGAGTTATTGTTCAGTATGTTCTAGATATTGAATGAATTACATCTATCGAAAATGTCTATGTCATTTAATACTAAATCTAACAAATAATTTGTCAATTGTAGTATCAACAGGCCAAAGAACATGTTTGTTCCAAATTCTGGGCTGCTGATTGGCTTTCTAAAACTTGGATACATGGCTTTACATTTTCACCAAGTACAATAGTCTTTTGCACACCTTACCTAACTGAGTTCTGTAAAAAAATTTTTTTTGTTTTGCTGAATTATGTTAAGGATCACAAACCAGCTAAACTGAACTTACAGCTAGCTCAAACATATACTCTCTCATTACTAGGAAATGCTTGCATCAATGTTAAGGCACAGTTACTAGAAGTGTTTGTGCATACACAATACAGAATAAACATTTAAAACAAATTTGGACACAGCCTTGAGTGTGAAAATTAATTTCAGCAATTTACATATGATTTGTATAAATTCTGTGGCATTTTGATCTAAGCTAAGTTATAAATGAACACTTATAATTTTATTTTAACCAGCTGAACATTACCCTGCAGTAGATATCTGAGTGGTCTTGTCGATCAGAACTTTTGTTAAACCAGTATTAAGGACAGGATCATGCGCTTACCAAAATGTAACATTAGTTCTTGACCACTGACAGTAAAAACTAGCTAACTATCTACTTAAAAGCTTATGTTATTTAAAACCTGAATCAATTTAATTGTTGGAGACAAAACGCTTTTGTTAAAGGGAAAGCTCCCCCGGTTGCATCCTCAAAGCAAGGGGCTCGTTTTATGTTTCAAGTCAAGTAGGTTTTTATTGTCATTTCAAACATATACATAGTATATAGTGAAACAAAATAACGTTCCTCCCGGACCCTGGTGCTACACATAAGGTGACATCAGACACGACATAAAACACAAAACAAAGCAAGTACAGACAAGTACAGACAAGTGCAGACAACAACAGACAGTACAACAGACAGGACATTAATCCGTCAGAGAGCCTCAGTGTTATGAAACAAAGCAGCAGAAGTTGTTGTCTAAAGTGCGGAGTGCAAGAAAAATAATAAGTGGCAGTATGGTGGCTCATGTGCATGAATAACAGGAGAAAAAATTCCAGCAGTAGCAGAGAGCAGGTTATTGAGAAGACATTAACAGTTCAAAAGTCCGATGGCCAGGGGGAAGAAACTGTTTAACCATACATCTACATTACTGGAATACATTCCATTTCAGGATGCGAAAAAGATGATTTATATACCCTGACTGGAATGAACCTGATGAGAAAGCAAATTCACACTAACTGTCCAAGGATCTACAAACTAGATCTATACATTTGGAAACCAAGACCAGGGGCCTGTATTTACAAAGCTTCTCAGAGTAAGAGTGCTTATCTAGAATGGGATGTAAAGGTAAAAGCTTTGTAAAAATGTGTGGACCATTATTTACTATTTAATGTAATTGGACGGTTAACAAAAAACCTTTTTGAACAGCTGCTCATTCTGCCAATTTGATGCTGGAAGAAGATCCATTTGAACCGGTTCTGCCACCACAGAACCACCTGCATGCATCATTTACTCTTCTCTTGTGCTCAAAAGCCTCACCTCCATGCCCCCACACCCTCCTTGCTCTGTGAATTAGATGCCACCTAGTGGCTGTTATTGTCTTTCAACTAGCACTGCTGCCTATCCGGAGCAGATCACGTTTATAACCATTTTGACCTTTGCAAAAGCATGACGCTAAATAGGGCGCATAATGTCTTTTGACTGCTTACAGTGTAGAAAGACCCTTTTTTAGTTTTACATATTGTTCAGTTCACTGAAAGTGTCCAACAGAGCTTTTATTTTTCTCAAAAAGGAAGAGATTTGGAGCCTTCCTAAATCTGGCTGCCCACACTAACTGAGTAATTGAGGATGAAGGGCAATGGTCAGGCAAAGAACATTTGTGGAAACAGGAGAACCTTACAGAGGACAGTGTGGAGTACTGGATGTAGGAAAAAAAAAAAAAAAAAAAAAATATATATATATATATATATATATATATATATAGATAGAGGGTGCTTGGAACAATATTGATCAATATGTGAACATTTCTTGATAAAGAACTGAATATCTATCTAATTTTTTCACATTACTGTATATATAGACCTCCGCATTTAACCCATGCAAACACCATGCAGCAGTGGGCAGCTATGAAAGCACCCGGGGAGCAGTGATGGGGACGGTACAGACCCTTGCTCAAGGGTACCTCAGGGCAACCTACTGGTAAGGGGTTTTAACCTACAATCTTCTGATCCTGTGGCCAACTCCCTAAGCACTAGGCCACCGCTGCCCCAGTCTATAGTATAGTATATAACAGTATGCACTTATACAAGGATATAAGTAGTTATTCAATGGCATTTGCTGTGAAAATCAGGAAGCTTCTTTTCCCTTTGAAACACCTGAACTTCCTTATTTAGTCATGTTTAGCCTAAGGCATTGAATTAGCTCAGAAATATTAGCCTTGGGACCAGGGAGCTTGGAGTGAGGCCATATTGAAGAGCCAGGAAGCCACCCACCCACACACACACATACTGACGGGTGTGCATACACATACATGGTATTACTAACTTTGTGGTGCTTTCAATTTCACCATTTTAACTGTAGCTCAAAAGTGACTTGTACAGACTAGAAACCATAGTTACCAAAAGATATCATTGTTGGTAATAAAAAAGCAAGTTAAAAAATAAAAATATATCATCAAAATGTCCCAATACGTGTCAGTGATGTTAATGCTTTCTGTTTTTTGAACTGACATTTAGTCCCCACAAAGAGACTTAAACAAAAGTAAAGAGTTTCAGCTGGCAGAAAAATCATAACAGCTGATTCAGTCATGAACCCTAACCGTCACTCATCACATTATTAATACCAGTGACCAAAACAGGGCTATAAATGCATTACATTAAAATGCAACACTGAGCTACCTCACTACAAACAAGTCTTTGCCTTAAAACTAATACATGTCTCATCTAATGTTAATGTATGCATGGCAGTAAATTAGCTTGGTTTAAAGACCAATATCCTTCATGTTTCTTTCTGTTTCATCTTTCCTGTGACATCACTTTATATCATTTATATGGGTCTGTGTGCCAAAACCAATTGTGATTCATTTTACATAACTGTTGATCAATCTCTTATTTATCCCTCTGAACTGGAAAGGCTGTTACTAAGGATTTAAGATTCTTCTATGTAAATTACCTCACAAAATAGTTTATGTTAAATAGATTTAGCATGAAAGTGCAAGGTTAAACTGCTGTCTGAACAAGTGAATGTGTAAATGAACAGTTTTTGTGATATCACAGAAACAAAAAATTCAAAACAGGGGTGGACTAGTGGTTAGCAACCGCTAGATTGCCCTGAAATTCCCTTATGCAAGGTACTGTCCCCATCACTGCTCCCTGGGTGCTGGATATGGCTTCCCACTGTGCACAGTGCATGGGTTAAATGCAGAGGTACAGGGAGGTTTTGGGTTTTAGTCCCAGACAAGCAGGTTGCCCTGGGCAATGTACCATTCCCATCATTGTTCCACAGGCAGATTAATCTGCTGCACAGTGCCCCCTGCTGCACAGTGTTTGTAGGTTTTACATGTAGAAGATGCATTTTGTTGTGATGTGTGCTCACAATGACAAAAATGAGCTGGGTCACTTTCACTTCACTTAACTTTTTGAAGCTTTTACAGTATTTGCAAACTGTCAAACCCCCCCTCCCCCCAGAAAACGATTGTCCATGATATTAACTTTTTACTTTACATTTTGTGAATGCACGAGATGTTAGTTATGTTAGTTTGTTAGTTATGTCATTTGATTAGTTTGTTAGTTATGTCTTTTGTCTCGTACAACCACTCACATATGATGAATACAGTGTGAGAGGCCATTCAGTTAGCTGCATCTATTCATTTTTGCATGTCCTCATAGAATTTAGCATAGTATTGAACAGCTCAAATGAAGGCCTACAATCAGTCACCCTCTGTTGACCCACTGTTTTTGAATTACTGCGGCCTGCAGTGCCTAATAAAGTAATGTTCGGGAGCCTAGATTTACAAAATACCATGCATGTTTGTGTGTTTTTAATTAATTAATTACACTTTCTTAAATTAAATTAAATAAACTAAAATTAAATTTTAAAAGTTTGAGCAGTATTTCTGGGTCAAACACTCTGATGACAAAGATATGTACTAGATGATTCTTTGTATGTTGTTGTGACTCATTGAGACATAAAGTAGGAGCAACCATACTAATTAAAACTAACCATTTTGGCTGATGAAGGCTCATTGTTGCCCATGTACTTACTGTCAAAGATCTAGTACCAGAGCAGTATATAATCCATCCACTACTTTAAGCTTGCTACTGTCCTTGAATCACAAGTAGTGAGATGGCCAGGCACACTCTATACTTCCCAGTAACATAATTCAATATAGTTTACATTAGTCACTGCCATGTGTTTGAAATAACATTTCTAACATATAACATTGATATATGACCAAATAAGGAAACCAGCTGCTGATTTACAGAAGTGTTAAAATAACTCTATGGTACATTGACTTTTTAAACAATTTTTCTGCTATATATAGTACTGTGCAAAAGTTTTAGGCAGGTGTGGAAAAATGCTGTAAACAAAGAATGCTTTCAAAAATGGAAGTGTTAATCATTTATTTTCATCAATCAACAAAATGCAGTGAATGTACAAAAGAGAAATCTAAATCAAATCAATATTTGGTGTGACCACCCTGTGCCTTCAAAACAGCATCAATTCTTCTAGGTACACTTGCACACAGTTTTTGAAGGAACTCAGCTGGTAGGTTGTTCCAAATATCTTGGAGAACTAACCACAGATCTTCTGTGGACGTAGGCTTCCTCACATCCTTCTGTCTCTTCATGTAATCCCAGACACACTCGATGATGTTGAGATCAGGGCTCTGTGGGGGCCATACCATCACTTCCAGGACTTCTTGTTCTTCTTTATGCTGAAGATAGTTCTTAATGGCTTTGGCTGTATGTTTGTGGTCGTTTTCCTGCTGCAGAATACATTTGGGGCCAATCATACGCCTCCCTGATGGTATCGCATGATGGATAAGTATCTGACTGTATTTCTCAGCATTGAGAACACCGTTAATCCTGACCAAATCTCCAACTCCATTTGCAGAAATGCAGCCCCAAACATTCAAGGAACCTCCACCATGCTTCACTGTTGCCTGCAGACACTTATTGTACCATTCTCCAGCCCTTGGATGAACAAACTGCCTTCTGCTACAGCCAAATATTTCAAATTTTGACTCATCAGTCCAGAGCACCTGCTGCCATTTTTCTGCACCCCAGTGCCTATGTTTTCATGCATACTTGAGTTGCTTGGCCTTGTTTCCACGTCCGAGGTATGGTATTTTGGCTGCAACTCTTCCATGAAGACCACTTCTGGCCAGACTTCTCCAGACAGTAGATGAGTGTACCTGGGTCCCACTGGTTTCTGCCAGTTCAGAGCTGATGGCACTGCTGGACATCTTCCGATTTCGAAGGGTAATAAGCTTGATGCGTCTTTCATCTGCTGCACTAAGTTTCCTTGGCGGACCACTGCGTCTATGATCCTCAATGTTGCCCGTTTCTTTGTGTTTCTTCAAAAGAGCTTGAACAGCACATCTTAAAACCCCAGTCTGCTTTGAAATCTTTGTCTGGGAGAGATCTTGCTGATGCAGTATAACTACCTTGTGTCTTGTTGCTGTGTTCAATCTTGCCATGACAATCTGTCTTCCACAACCTCACCTTGATAGCAGAGTTTGGCTGTTCCTCACCCAGTTTTAAGCTTCCTACACAGCTGTTTCAGTTAATGACTGTGTTCCAACCTAGGTGTGACACTGATGATCATTAGCACCTGTTTGGTAAAATTGGTTGATCATACACCTGACTATAATCCTACAAAATCCCTTTCTTTGTGCAAGTGTACCTATAAGAATTGATACTGGTTTGAAGGCAAAAGGTAGTAACACCAAATATTTATTTGATTTAGATTTTTCTTTTATTCGCTCACTTTGCATTTTGTAAATTGGTAAAAAATAAACAATCATTATTTATATTTCTGAAAGCATTCTTTGTTTACAGCATTTTTTCACACCTGCCTAAAACTTTTGCATTTTTTCACTTTTGCTTTTTTCAATTTCCAGTTTCATATTAATCATCCAATCTGACGCTCTTTTCACCTCCAAAACACTCCTGAAAAACTCTCCAGGATAACACCTAAATTTCTTCTCCCATCCACACCAAGATAAAACAGTTTGAATCTGCCTCCAACACACCTGGCCTTACTACCCTTCCATCTTGTCTCTTGCACATGAAATATCAACTTTACGTCTCTTCATCATATCAACTAACTCTCTCCCTTTACCAGTCATTCTGCCAACATTCAACGTTCCTGTCATCATTTCTACTCTCCTCCACTTCCTACTTCATCTTCTTCTTCTCCATCAGTCAACTTTAGCCCAGTTTCCACCTGCACCTTATTGCTAACAGTACTGTTGGCAGTGTGATTCAGTATATAATTATTTTTTATATAATTTTTTTTTGTCCGCATATTGATTTGGCTAAATTTGGCATTGGATGCCCTTACGCTGGGGATGACGTAACCCTCCTAATTTCTCCGGATTTGGGACCTTGGTTTGTGCGTCCTCAGCGGGTGGGTTGGAGGCAAAAGCCTGTGAATTGATATCTTAAATGCAAGTATTAATGAATTGAGCTAAGTATTAAATATTACCAGGGAACAACAAAAGTGAAAAAGATGACGTCTGATTTCGTACTAACTCATGTTATTTCTACTGGAAATCTCCTGTCTCTGTTTCTGCTTGCCATTGTTATTTTTTGGTGAGATGTTTCTGATTTTGACATCTTAAAGTGCCCCCTGCTGGACTTCAATTGAACAAAAACTTTTGCCTACTTCCCATTGCATTATAATATTCTTTATTTAACTGAAATAATAAAAACGGACAAAAATGGGAGATGCGAGGTTTTATCTTGACAAAAAACAAACCAGTAATATTCTGCAGAAGAGATGGTATTGTGTTCCCTCACCTCCATAAAGCCATTCTAGCCCGAATGTTTATTTGTAAAACTAAATACAGTTAAACATATTTATCCAGCCCTCTTTCTACTTTTTAAAAATTACTTACAGAGTAATTAGCCTGGATTTGAGGGATTAAACAATATTTTTGTTCAAAAAGGTTTATAGCTATGATGTAAGAGAAAGCACCATACAATAGACCCTGGAAGATAATAAACCAGAGCAAGATTTAAGGAATGCTTGGAATGAGACTGAGATCTTAGCTTTACTCCTTATTTGGAAAGGCAAAGGGGATGCTTTGAGCTAATGCTTTGTGATAGGCCAGTGGAACATAACAAGAATGTTTAAGCTGAGAGGCTGAAAGTACATGACAGTCCAAGAAGCAAGACACAGAGCTACAGAATGTGAACAAAAGCTTTAAGCAATAGCCTACGGCTTAAATTGTTACAACAGATTCATCTTATTAATCACCATTTTAAAGAAGCCAAAGAAATGTATTTGTAATGTAATGTAAATGAGAGGATACAGATGCTACTTTAAGGAAAGTTAAAATGGACTTGGGAAGCTAGATATCAAAAATAAACGTAACAGGATCCTGGTTGCTTTAAAATGGTAGACTCTTGGACTCTGGATTATTAGTAGTCAGTTAATTAGGTAGATATATAGATAGATAGATAGATAGATAGATATATCTAGTGCTCTTGTGAATAGAGTAGCTGTTTGGGTCAGTAACTCAACATACATGCATAATACACAACATACATGCATAATACAGAGGGTTTGAGCCTACTTTATGATTATGTAATGTTTGTTTGAGTCTCTTGTTATAATGTTGCCCCAATATATACTATAGAATAGAACATTGCCCCTGCTTGCTAAGTCTACTTACCAAAGTCAGCGACTAATAGAATTGCTGTAGCAGACACATGAAGTGTTACTGAGGTGACTCACGTTTTTCTACAGGGAAAATATTACTGTATTTTATCAATAACAGTAACTCTCTGTAACAGCATTTACATTTGCAGTGGTGGCCTAGTGGTTAGGGAGTTGGCCCCAGATCGGAAGATTGTGGGTTCGGTTCCCTCACCAGTAAGTTGCCCTGATGTAACCTTGAGTAAGGCTGCACGTGTGATGGGTGAAACATAGATATTGAATTTCATTGTGTTGTGCTCTGCTGCATTTCACAATGACAAAGGTAGTCATTTAGCAGAAGCTCTTTTTCAGGAGCGACTTCCATGTCCTAATTACAAGTCCCCTGGAGCAACTTGGGGTTAAGGGTCTTGCCCAGGGACCCATTGGTGGTAGTGCTAGAGGTGAGATTCAAACCTGGGACCTCTTGAGCCATAGGTCCATAGGCAAGTACCTACCACTAGACCACCGCCACCCCGATCCAACAGTTGCTTGAAATCAGAACTATGGATCCCACTACCAACTCCACATCATTTAATAATAGCAAGATGAGATATTTAACATATACAGTATTTTAAGTAGCTCAATTTAATGTTGATAATGAAGTCATTTGATTTGTAGGTTGGTGTTGTAGGTGAAACTCATGGATTATTGGACAGAATTTACTATAAGGACATTGATAACAGAATAAGTGCTTGCGCACAAAAGTGAAAAAAAACATCTTAAGAATGAGGAACTGGATTGACATCTGAACTGACCTATTCAACATCTGTTGTATCTTCAGCAGTCTTGATTTTATACTCTCTTGCTATACAAAAGCCCACTAGGCAGATAAATTAACCCAGAACATACCCAGCTGAGTGCTGTGAAAATAACAAAAGCATGCTGCGCTTTTTAACTTATTGTCAGGACTTGGGGTGTTCTGTTTCTGTTTTATTCTCAGTAGAGGGCGCTCTGTTCTGATGGAGCACACCTGAGCTCATGTGACACAGGTGTGCTACATTGAGGCTGACTACTTAAGCCTCAATGAGTCAGAACAGAGCGCGGCTCATTCACTTTACTTCTGTTATCGTTATGGGTGGTATTGTGTCTGAAGTATTCTAGTTTTGTGTCTGGTTCCATGTTTCTGTTCAATAAAAGTACCTCAAGAATCTCTGGCTCAGTGATGACGTCCTTCCTGCTCCCTGCCACCGTGACACTTATAGAATTACAGTAAGGCTACTGGAAAATTACTTTTATTCAAGCACCAAAAGTTTACTGTAAATTTTACACATTTTTAATCACTTTTTAAAGACGTGCTATTTCTGGGCAGTTTTGTCACCAAAAACACACACACAGTAATTACAGTCATGTTTTATTAGGTATGGCAGTTTCTATGTTACAGTAATGTTACACCATACATGTTCTATTGAAGGATCCTTGTCTTTAAATGACAACGGCAGTTTTGTTCCCTTTTGACTTTGTTACAGGTCTTTAGCTGTGACATAAAATGCAGCCCATATATCACATTATTCTTCACATAATTAAATAATTTCAGTCCCTCTGTACCAAATATTTAAATTTTTAATACAGCTAAAATACATGCACACTACATATGGTATATATCTGCCCATATTCAGTAATAATAAGGGATAAAAAGGGTGTTTTACAATAGACCTTTAATACATAGTGTCTCATTAAAATCCCTGAAAACAGTTGCTCCAACATAGAAAAAAAGGTGGAGAATTTTAGTGTGCTATTTTTATTAAATGCACCCTAAACTAAACAAGTGTTTCTCAAATGCACTTATGTGTAAAGAAAATTGTAAGATTGGGTACCAGTGGTGTAGCTATTGTCCTGCTATAGCAGTCAAATGTTTAGACATACCTGACTAAGTTTAGGGTTTTCAGACAATTTGATCTAATGCTTAAACACTTGAATTCTGTCTGTTAGACAAACGGAAGCTGATAATAAATTGTTAATTGAATTGAGTTTCCAAAAATAATCTGAGATTAAAGTACTTTTCACCAATAAGCTCTCAGCAAGTGTGGAACTTCCTAATGTCTTAGAAGAGCAGCCTAGGTGACTCCTCTTGAAGCTATCTGGGAAAATGCCAAGGACTGTCATTGAGTCAAATGATTGCTGTTTTAAAATACTTTATTGGTGCCCACAGTCTTTTTGTAAAATATGAAAAACAGATAATAAAAACTAATTTTTTTTTGAGTGTGCACAAGTGATTTAGGTTCAAAAACAGTCTCATTCTTTAAAGCACTGTTTCTTTATGCTGTTCCTGATAATTCAAAGCAGATCTACAAGATTACAAGTATTCCTTCAATCATATGACCCAGCTGATCAACTGATTATGGAGTCCTTCATCAGCTGGCTCAGGTGGTCTAGGGCACAGAGTAGTGAAACTGTGGGATGCTAGAAGCAAGAGAAAGACAAACAGGAATATTCTGGCATTTTTTAACTATATTTTTTAAGATTTTTTAATCTATATCTGCTGTATTTGTGATCAAGAGTTAGATACTTCGAACATCTTGAATAGGTACACCTTCTTTGTATCTACACTAGTTACTAGTATCTCAATAATGGTGCCAATATTTTTAATTAATGGTAGGACCCCCAGTGAGAAGTCATTATCTGAGTGCTAGATCATTCTCAATGCAACATACACATTTTAAACACTTGTTCACTTAATGTCCAATCTATTAAGCACATGTACCCTGTTGTTCACCTTGCAGAAGTATACAGCTGTGCAAAACTATTGAGTCGTCCTTTCTGCAAAAAAGTTACAAAGCACCTAATGAAAATAGTTTCAAAATAAAGCGGTTCCAACTACTCAGCATTCAGCATGACCAGCATGACCTAATTGGCCTGGCCAGATCATCTGTAATCATCTGCATCTGTTTTTTCACTACTTCATGCCTTGAGTTAGATGGCTTTGTTTGTTGTTGCTTGAGTGACGCATACATAGTTCACTGTGTGACTTAACCATCAAAAAAACAATCCCCTGAAACTAGTCAGGTACAGAGACTGGACTAAAAATGAGAGCCAAAAACTCTGTCCTTTAGGAAACCTGGAGAACTATTCTTAAAAGCACTTTAAAATATAGAAATGTCTGTTAAAATATGTAGAAATGAGAGGTGCCTCAAGACTTTAAAGTATTCTACAGCTGTGCAGATGTTAATGTTATGCTGCAAAGTTTATATAAGTCATCCTCTAGTCTTTTATCTGTGGTCAGTTTCTTGACATGCTTTTTGGATGGACATACAATCACACGCACACACACAAACACACTACACAATTTCAGTGTTAAGATCCAACACCAAATATTGCCTGCACACTGGAGACCTGAACATTGATAAAGGGGGTAAAGCTTCACTTACAGTGCACTTCCCTGCTGCTGGAATTGTCCTTTACTTTGACAGAGGATCATTTTTCAAGTTCACTCTTGAGTACCATTTTGGCCTTTTGCCACTTGCCTTGTCATTAAAAAAATAACATTTATTCATCCCTTGAGCAGTTCACTAAAGAACACAATCTCTATGGCAACTGGCCATTCAACTGCTTACACAGCATAACTACCTTACTAAACAACAACCAATAAATATGGCCAAGCAATAAACTACAAAAAATACACTTGTCTGTGACTTCCACTTGAGGCCAAAATGAACAAAAAAATGGTGACACACACGTCATCCACGCAGAATTGCCTACTACTTAAACTGTACAAAATCATTTGATTAATAAATAGACACCACCCTGTTTTATACTCACAACTTGATGGCAGTACTAAAGTTTAGAAAAAAAAAGTTGGAAGAAAGCTTACAATGGTGCAGTACAAATTAATGATGGAAAAGCATTGCAGTGGAAGTTTAATTTCTACTGAATACACTGGAAAAAATGACACTTTGAATTTAATATTAAACTGTGCCAAGTTGTCACACAAATTATTATTACATTATGCCAGCACAAGCACACTTAACAGTATGTGAGATATAATTTGTGAGCAAATAAAAATAATGTGGAGTTTATAGTGCACAGCAGCTTGTATGACTTTTTAAATTAAGATTTCTTTTATTAATTTCTTTGTTTTGATTTAATACATGGATATTTTGTCTAAATTGGATATTTGGCTTAGTTTCCTCTGTTTAAATAATACATCTGATTATAAACTATGAACCAGACCAGGTTTTTAATAATAACTCAAAGAAAAGAATCACACAGATCAGCTATCGCTTACTTTCTGTTGAAGCAGGCTATCACACCTGTATGATTTGAAACAAATGATAACTGCAAAGTGCTCTTATTCTTTTCTCACTCTTTTCTAACAATGCTGATTAAAGATTACAATATCAAAATGCCATTGGTTGAATCCCAAATTATTTCCTACTTCCTGTATAATGCAAAATGTAGAAAATAAAATCAGGCTCCTGCACCTAAACAATTACAATATCTCTAACAAAAAGTTATTGGGAATTCAGCCATGTCCCATCCTTTCCCTCTAAGTGGGTGTAGAAATTAGAATTTTACATGGAGCAATTTTAGATTCAGCTGATCTCCTCTTAACACTTTAGATTTCAAAAACATATGAGAAGTTAGCATATGCAAGAAAGAAATGCATACTGACTGTTTGTCACTTTTTACCAAACCAGTCAGTTTTTACAAACATCAAGCACCAACTGTTAGGCATCAAAGTGATAACAGCAAATGTCAATCAAATGTGTAAACAAAAACATGATACAAACAAACTCTGGAAGTTTAAAGTGCAACACTGGCACAAAAAACCCCACACAGCAACAGGTAAAACTGTTAAAAAAAGAATAAAAATACAATGGAACCTCTCGTCACGACCATAATTTTTTCCACATTATTTCGACATAAGATTGTAAATACGATTAATCAATTCCAGACTGTACAAACTGTATGTAAATATTATTTTTAAAGATTTTCAAGCACAAAAATAGTTAATTATAGAATACATAGTGTAACAGTAAACTAAATGTAAAAACAGAATAACACTGAGAAAACTAACATTGCAAGAGTTTGTCCTAGACCAAGTTCGCTATAAACACTTTTTTTGTTTTAATGAGTGAGTTTTAAGCACAGAGGAAAAAAATTGAGAAAAGTTAGAAAAATCCTTAATTAATATAAAAACTAAACCTAAACAACACTACCACTTTTCATTTGCTTGAGGTCATGGTTAACTGCAAAAGTAATGCAAAAGCACACAAAATACAGTACTAAGAGTTCACAGTGAAAGAACACACATCTGACTGAGAGCAATGTACAGAGAATGATGTACAGGGAGAAGGATGAACAGGGAGAGGATGAACAGGGAGAAGGATGTGCAGGTAGAGACTGAACATGTGTGTCATATTTGTTAGGCACTGTATACGCTCAGCAAACAAAAGAAAATAGGATAGGGTCGGCGAAGGGGGGACATCATTGGCGCGTAGTACGAACTGGAGGGGAAACTGGCCACCAGTGTTTTGTTCACAACCAGAAATTGTGGCCATGAACTGATGCTGATTGTAACCCAATTTGTATGTGTCCGAAAATGTTCATGACCAGAGATTCCACTGTATGTACAAAAACAGCTACTTTCTCACATACCAGAGATTAAATTGGGAACTTATTTTTGATTCTACTTTAAATGGTGCAACATTTCCTAACCGTTTATAGTACAACTGAAACTTCCAAAACATACTTACAAAAACTCAGGAATAGGAACATGGCTCAGGACTTGGCACACCAGCTAAACAAAGATGTCTTGAACTACTTTATGATCACTGTCAACAAAATATCCCACCAGACTCCTGTGCCTCCATATATAAGAGAAATTTAGCAGCATGATTATTAAAAAGGGATGTAAATATGTATAAAACCATGAACAACTGGAATACTTTGCAAAAAAAAAAAAGAAGTATATAATGAGTATATAACAAGTGAACATACTTAAATTGATGATGAATTGTGAAATTTAATTATTATATGAGTGGTACTGAGACAAAGTTTCAGCCCTAATGATCTGCATCTCTGAAAGTGATAAAATACTATATTGGAAGTCCCAAAGCTCCTAACAAGTACCTGAAGCATTTCAATGTGTTTGTTATTTCTATACATATTTATGCAATCAGCACATGACCGACATTTCACTTATTGAAGAGAAAATGCAAGAAGTTAGCCCTGACATGATTAAACAAGTTTAGCACACAGACAGCTGGCAGCTTAGTGATGTTCCTTGAATATTCAGACAGCACTTTGCAGTGTTTTGGGGATACTGTACATCCACCATTGTGGCAGTGTGGAATTATAATTAGACTGTGAAGCTTCCTGCAATTAGCCCATCTCCTGGTCCTTGTGGAGGATCCCGCAATGCTCCTGTCCATGTAGGCTGGACAGCACCGGGTTAAATATTGCGTGTTCATGGCTTTGCGTAGGTGGACTCCTCAGAGCTGCTGTGCGGCTGCCTGCTCCCTGTAGCCTGAGGGAAGATGGAGGGGGTCAGTACAGGTTTGGAGATCAGCACTTGGTAAGACATTTTTGGTGGGTGGTCCTGATAAAGTTTAGAAAAACCAAAAAATCTAAGTTTTTGTGGAAGGCTAAACAATAAAATGAATAAGACTTTCTTTTTTGATGTAGGAACCCTGTCTGTGATAATTAACTAAGCATTTCAGGTATTTCAAGCATCACCTATAGACAGGAAATACTTTAGTAAAAAATGGCATGTGGTAAAAAAGAAAATGATGCAGATTTGATTGAACCTCAGATTTGTGGTTCTAACCTGATGTTGATTTAAAAAAAAAAAATGGTGTATAAGAGCAATATCCAGTGATCTCTCAGTATATTATGTAATAAAATTAACATATAATATATTGCATCTTTGTTTGAATAATGACATTATTACAAATAGACTTGCATGTAAATGCAGATATGACTGGAAGGACAGGGTGTGAGTGGAGCTATGGCTTCATTAATTTGGATTACATAAGGAAAAAATTTTACATTTAGAAGTGGTATGGTTGAAAGTTTACCCAAACACTGAAAAACAGTAAATGGGAAAATCATTACTGTAAGTAGTGCCTTAACCCAACAGCTGTAGTTGGAGCTTTAAAGCCATTTAATATTGCCAAACATTTTAAAGACCCACTGGTTAAATACTACATCTACATTATCTGTAGCATATTATAGAATCTGTATCTATTATCTGAAGTAGCCAAAGCTGTTGCAAGTCTGAAGTGTCCGACAAATATTGACTTCATGCATGTTTAAAGTGCTGTGCCAAAGTATTGTTGTTCATCCAAGGTCTGTGTTGTTGTAGCACCAAAAAATAATGAAAACAGCTTTGTTCTGCCAACTGCAGCCATTCCTGATCGAGGCTTGAGGAGCCACCTGGAACTGGGCTGCATCTGACACTTCAGCAGACCGCCCGCAGGGATCAGACTGCTATGCTATCACATGACAAATACACCACCGTACAGGTGCCACATTATTCAAAGCTTACGCTCTTTTTTCCATGCACATCTTTTCCTTGAAAGAATTTAGGGTAGAATTTTAAAAAAGTGCCCCCTCATGCTTATTAGTTCAAAAGATGATTCACAATAGTGCATCAAAGCTGCTGGCTCAAAAAAAAGGTGACAAAATTTGAGAAGAAAGCATGCAAGCTAATTTTCCACCATTTGGTGAACTCTGCAGGGCTTTGGTGACATTCATTATAAGATAATCATGTTTAAAGCCAACATGTGATAAAGAGAAAAAGCCTAAGTGGCCTTATTCATGACGGCAAAGTCATGCAGTTGAATGGAAAGCGTGGGCCATTTTGTCTCTATGAATCTTCAGCATTATCTCATTATAATGGCAACTGAGGAGACGTAGCTCTGCTGGTATTCTGCAGACAAAACCCAGATCAAATGGCCTGCAAAAAGACTGACAGATGGAAGGAGGTGGGTGGCACACGAGAAGAGACGGATTGAAGTGAACAAAACGGGAGCGGTAAGGCTAACAGGCTGCAAGCAAAGGTTGACTGGCCAGGCTGTGCTGTGATCAGGCCTGATTTCAAAGCACTTATTTAGGAATTTAAAGAAACTCCACAGCATTTTTCAACCTTATACCTGAAATGTTCTTACGAAGTAACTTACCGCAGAAAATGATTTGCCTGAAAAGAAAAATAAACCTGTTGACTAAAAATACATTAAGTATCTACCTGTTGGCATCTATTATTAAATTCTTTTCTAGCCAAAGTTAAAAAGTACTAGACATACTAAATATGATTCAGGTAAAGACTGATAAACACTGAAGTATATAAGCCCTAATCCTATGTATTCTTTCAACTGAATTCCTCTAAATTAATACATTTGGGTGTATTAAAGCAACAAAATCATCTCTTTTTCATGGCCATTTCCAGTCAAAACCAGAAAAAAAGGTTTCATGTACAATGGGGAGTAAATAGTAAATTTTGAAACCTTTACAGTGTCTTTGAACTATTTTATTCCACAGATGTTAGGACAGTTAAGTTAAACATTTTCATGATAAGGGCCCTTTAATAATACATGTAGACAATAGTCATGCACAGAATGGCACACCTACCTTCAGAGACTTGAAGATTGAAGTAGGGCAGCATGGAAAAGAAATTGGAAAAAGGTTAAAGTTAATGCTTGATAGTCTAAGAGAACAGCAACTAAAGTTTTGAGAAAAAAAAGATCACTCTGGTAACAAAACAGCAGGAAAACACAGCTATGTTTGAAGACAATCACAGTGGAATTGAGGGGGAATTACTTTCAACAACAGTACAGCTGTTACACAAGGAACATAGAGAAAGGGTTCTGGGAGTTGCCTCAACCGCCTACACACAACAATAATCACAGTGCTTTCCATCTGCTTCCTACAGTCATATAGTAGGAATTGTCATTGTTCAAAAGGATCCAGATTTGCAAATTAGAATGTGGAAGAAAGCAATAGTGAGAAAAAGGAGTGGGAGACATTTTGTGGATCCTTTTGATTTAAAACATGGCTTGAGGTATTCCAACTTTACAATGTAATTTAAAAAAGATTATGCTGTACATTCTCAGTGTGATGGTAGGGTAGACTGAAAATATGGAATGAAACACTTTGCTGCAGGACCACTATAATCTCTGGGGAGTGTATTTCTGTACTAGCCTTTTGCAGCATAACATTTACACATGCCTGATATGTTGCTTACTTGCAAGTATAACCATGTCCATGCCCCAGAATATGCTCATAATCCAGCCCACCATGACCACAGCAGTGAGGATTTGAATGAAGGCTGCCGCAACGTTCAGCCAGAACACACAACACACATGCCGGTCTGGCAGATCCGTCCTGGCACCACATAGCACTGTGAAGGCCGAGATGAAAGTACCTGTCGATTCAGATGCACAGAAAACATAACTCATAGAAAATTAATGAGATGCTTCATCAAACGCTGCTAAGATTAAGACTAAAACTAGCAATTACAGAAAGTTTGTGAAAAACAGCTCAGTTGGATAATAATAACGGACTTTCTTATTCATAGATTTTGGTAACACTTTGTTTGGTTGGTGTACTATAAATATTTTATGGATGATCAGCCTTTCTTTAACTACAATTCAAGTTGCTGTTGTTAAAAACATGGTTCTAAGTCACCATAGTGTCATGAATAGAGTCTGTCCACCAATCAAAGACTCTGTTTCTTGACTGTGTTTCTGTAGTTTTACTGTGTTACTTTGCATTACACAGTAAAATACCAGGAGATTGACCTCAATTTTTTTTCTGTCAGTTTAAACAATAATAAATAATAATAATTTCGCTTAGAATATATTTTGTTTTAAACACTGACGTATTTAAAATATCATCATATTAAAAAAATAAATAGTTAAAATATCTAATAATACTAGTGAAAAGCAATCAACATTTGGAAATGATTCCCATTCACATTAGAAATTGCTACCATTTTCTGAAAAACATTTCTAGCATGCACAAGACATCCACTTAGATTTCAATGACAAGTTTTAAAGGTTACTGACAAATAGTGAAGCATTGTTCATATAGATAAACTCATACCCAAAGGAGTGAGGCAGTGCTTACTCCTACTTATTAAATGTTGATTACTGTCTACACACAAATCTGTGTGTAAAAAATGCTTTATGCAGTGCTTGAATGAAATAAATCACTAGTGGGCCCATGAAGTAGCACCATACATCATACACATGTCAAAATTCAATATAGGATTCCTTGCCGCAAGTCACTTATGCAACATTCCAACACATGAAATTGCTTTGTGCAGTCAGCATGGTCTCCCTGTGCCTTTATAGGTTTCTCTGGGGTGTTCCAGTTTCCTTTCACAGCCCAAAGACATGTAGGCTACATCTGGTCGACTGGAGATGCTGAATGTGCCGACTGTGTGAATGATAGCCCTTTTCTTCCAACATGTAACCAGTTCTATTCAGGATTCTTTGAACCTGCGCATTGTCTGGTGAACCAGGTAAAGTCTTCCACAGTTTGGAGTAAAGCTGGTGTAATCAAGATCACTAATGTTGTCATGGTTCCTGATGGAAAATATAACAATTTTATGATTCCAGCTGGAAACGGACCAATGTCTTTTTGTGCAAAAGGCTTCAAATTGTTAAAAATTTGGTGCCCAAACCAGAATAGATTCCCTACGAGTGCTGGGGTATGCTCTAGCAAGTACAGTACATGCTTATCAAATAATGGCTAAGCAGTGTGCCCTCTTGCTTTTTATATGCGAGAAGCAGCTGCCTCACTTTTAGTGGATGCAACCAAACATTGCTCATTTGGATAAACCTATTTGTACATCAGACATTATTCACCTGTTCAACATTTTGAAATGAAACATTCTTTAAAGCCAAGTGCCAATTATTTTATTTAGAGCTGTGAAACCTGAACACACAAGAGCCGGAGGCAGAAAAATGGAGGCTATCATTATTCCTGCTATAAATAATTAAGAACTTTATTAAGAAGTCAGGTCCTAAATCAAAGTGAAAAGTATTTAACATGAAGTCTGACTGAATGGATCAAATCTTTTGTAAGTAGCTTTACCATACTGCCTTCAGGGAGGACTGTCTGTGCATACCTCAACTATTCAGCTGCTACAGGACCATACAGCGAGTGTAGGAGTGGGCAGCAGGTAGAAAGCAATTCCATATTCCTTAAACATGAAGTGAAGTTATAAGAATCTTAGAATCACTGCTTTTCAGTAAGAACATAAGACATACATCAACATCTGAAAGAAAAACAAACACTAAAAATAAAAATGAGAGCAAGCATAAATCTTACTCCCTGCCCATTCTGGTCCTCCCCCATGCAGGGTCCTCTGTGCTCCAGTTATCGATGGGAACTCAATTAATCAGTTCTATCCCAGCAAGGCATCTTCTTGTTGCCAGCTATATTTCTCTAGTATCCTTCAACCGAGGGTAATTATTCTAAATATAGCCTACCTCTATGTGGCAGATAAACTTGATTTACAGGAGAGGGGTCTCAGTGGTAAGAGGCAGTGCTGTGTTAATCAGTGCAGCTCCTGGTCCAATGCCAAATGGGCTGCAGTAGTTCTGAGTGGTGGTACTGAATTTCAGCATCATGATTTTTTGCAAATATATCAGAGGATATAAAAGCCCAAAAACATTACAAACATGAAATGCTTTGTTTTAACTGGACCGTTCTGCTTCATTTTCAGTTATACTCGGGGAATCATACTCAGGATTAGAAATGTTAATTATGTAGTAACTTTTTAAAGTATGTTTTTACTGTTCTCAACCTGAAGCTCCAAAATATAGGATTAAATGGATATGGATATTTAATCTCAATTTTAACAATACTGGGAAATTCAAGTAATATAACTAAACAATTAAAACTGAAGAAAAGACTTCAAAATCTTCTGTAAAATGTAATTCAATAAAAATGCAATTTCTGGTAAGGAATAAATTAGGACAGTCCCACATTTATTCCTAATTAAAATGGCCCAAATCACACAGGTGTAGCACATCAGGTGCACATGATTGTATTAGAACATCCTTTCCCAGCATTTTGAAAAAGGTTTGCCCGATTTAAACCTCAGACATTTAGTTTAGTGTGCTCCTGACTGTTGAGGTTAGAGTGAACACCATGATGAGATCAAAACAGCTGTCTGAGGCCTTCAGAAAGAAGATTGTAGCAGCTTATAAGTCTGGTAAGGGATTTAAAAAGATCTCAAAAGAATTGGCAATCAGCTATTTCAATGTCGTGAAAATAGTCTACAAGTGGAAGACTTCCAAAACAACTGCCAACATGCCAAGGTCTGGCCGTCCAAGCAAGTTCACCCTGAGAGCAGTCCGCAAGATGCTAAAAGAAGTCTCCAAAAACCATAAAATGTCATCATGGGACCTACAGCAGGCTCTTGCTACTGTTGATGTGAAAGTGCCTCTACAATCAGAAAGAAACTGCACAACTTTAACATGCATGGGAGGTGTGCAAGGAGCAAACCTTTGCTCTCTAAGAGAAACATCAAAGCAAGACTGAAGCCAGAGAGAACCTGGACAAAGATAATATTAGATAATGACTGGGATAATGTGCTTTGGACAGAGTCTAAAATTGAATGATTTGGACACCAGAACAGAGGACATATCTGGTGTATGTATGTATATTAAAAAATTCTGATATATACAGTACTTTGCAAAAGTTTTAGGCAGGTGAGAAAAAATACTGTAAACAAAGAATGCTTTCAGAAATATAAATAATGATTGTTTATTTTTATCAATTTACAAACTGCAAAGTGAGCGAACAAAAGAAAAATCTAAATCAAATCAATATTTGGTGTTACTACCTTTTGCCTTCAAACCAGCATCAATTCTTATAGGTACACTTGCACAAAGTCAGGGATTCTGTAGGATTATAGTCAGGTGTTGGTGCTAATGATCATCAATGTCACATGTAGGTTGAAACACAGTCATGTTTGGAACAACCTACCAGCCAAGTTCCTTCAAAAACTGTGTGCAAGTGTACCTAGAAGAATTGATGCTGTTTTGAAGGCAAAAGGTAGCAACACCAAATATTGATTTGGTTTAGATTTCTCTTTTGCTCATTCACTGCATTTTGTTGATTGATGAAAATAAATGATTAACACTTCCATTTTTCAAAGCATTCTTTGTTTACAGCATTTTTCCACACCTGCCTAAAACTTTTGCACAGTACTGTATATATACATAAATCACTGTAGAGACAGGAGTATATGAGCGTAAACAGTAGTCAGAATGCATTGACAGGAGAAGCAGTGCTTGGGAAAACATCTACCTAGAAAGCTACCATTCAATTGAGCTTCTGAAGTGTAATATTTCTTTAAATTGTCCCTTTTTATGTAAAGTTTAAAATGATAAATTCACATCAGTGTTATCTTTATCAAGCAAAGTATGTGTTGTATGTATCTATATTCCATCTCTGCATAAGCAGTTAGATGGTACTGTCATGTGATTTGCAACAGCAGAACTAGTTTGTGTAGTCTTCTAATCAGACATGAATTTGGAACCAACTTTGATTCTTACTACGTATCATATAAACGTTTTCTTTAAATGTGCCATCAACAGTGGAACCACATTTCTTCTGACATCTCTAATGGTGATTTATTGCTGTCACTAGGCTACATGGTTGATTCTCAACAGATACATTCTAACTGATGAGTTATGCAGCCAGATGATGAATCACATACCATAGCATTTACAGTCACTTTATTGTGGGATTGGCAGAAAACTCACTTCCTCTGTGGAAGAGAAATAAAAAGATTTCACCAACCCTACTCCAATAAAAATCTGACCTTTCATCCAACAAAGAAAATCAAGCTCAGAGCAACACTGAGAGAGTGTTTTTTAGGGATAGGCCCAATTATTAAGGAAATGCTGGGCTCTTTTAAGCAACTGTGATCTCATCCCACCCACAGCGCTTTCTTTTGGCTCAGCTTTCCAAGTGGACAAACATTTTTAAAGCAACACACTCATGTTGCTTTTTCCACTCACCATTCCTAGTACAAACAGTACTCTGTCCTTAACCCACTTTCAAAGTCATACTCATAACCCAGAGAGCCTTGAGAGAAAGCATGCAGTTTGTAGAAAACCTTTACACATATTTTATTTTTCCATCTGAGGATGTACAACCCTCTCCATGTCTATCTGTTGCTCTGTGTCCAGTTCCCTCTGTCTCAGTTCATCTTACCCTCCGTTTTGTGTTTCCATCTAGATGAGTGGGCTTTACTTGCATGTGTGACTAACACTTACAGGGTTGGGTGTTAATAGCGCTCTAATTACTGACAGTGACGTGAAGACCCCTGCTTCTCCCATTTCAGCCCTTCTCCCACATTCTTCCATCTCTTATACAAACACAAATACATAATTCCCTCTAGATCTCTTTCCCTTCATGTGTGCAGCATGTAAACATACACATTCACATAAGTACACATGCACACACGTGTGGCATAATTACATTAAATCTGTTTTTAAGAAAGTCAGTTATTTTAATAAATGTCAAAAAAATGACAAATGATAAAAAATGCTAATCATATAAAACACTTTAAGCACCTTTAACTATGACTACCTGAAATAAATCTACCTTAATGTAGTAGCCATGGAAACCATTGTCACTAAGCAACACCTGTGCTACAATAGCAAACTATATTTGCACATGTGCAAAAAAAGGTATTTTCTAGCTACTGTAGCTGTCCTTGTCTCTGTTGTCAGCAGATTTCAACCTATTGTACATTTTTATATGCATGAGTACACATAGTTTGTTATTGTTCTTAAGTGCATTTTTATCACTTGTCCTTTTGCAAAACACTGCTCTTGAGCGGCACATCCACTGTGTTGGCCCTACTGCCAGGAAGCTGTAAGTTTGAACGCAAGCTGTCAGCTAGCTGATATAATTAAAAAGGGCAGTAACCGTTCTTCTCCAAGTGTGAGTTGAGTAGTTGTCAGTGATTTTTGAAAGTTCCTTTCTAGACAAAAGTGGGTGTGTGCAAGCCTTTCCCTTACAAGTAAGGAAAAAAAATAATTATTTAATTAATGTATTAAATACTGACAGTGCTACTACATCTGTTTTTATGGCAGTATGTGCTCCTCAGCCTGTATATCATCACTCTGTGTCATATTCTGTCTCTTTAAAGAATAAGCATTGAGTAGGAACATCCTGAACCACAGTGAGGGGTCTTCGTCCCTGTGTGTTGTAGATGATTGTAATTTTCCCCCAGCCTCGTTCAGAAAGTGCCAACTGCAAGTGTGGGAGGTTAATTACCCAGTTTAGTCCTCTTTTTGCAGCAAGGAAGAGATTGCTCTCTCTGTATGGTTGCACTAGAGAACACTTGTTTTTTTAAGTGTCTGTCTGCTGTGGGGAAGCTGATTTTTGGTGTTCTACATTGTGTAGCTTGTAACACCTCGGTTATGCAAGCAACTTGAATAAAAATAGCCTTAATGACCCTCACAGCTGCTGGCAGGGATAAAAAAACTGAAAAAAACCCAAAAATTAACACCCACTGTTGTCATGAGCTTCATCAATTTGGCCAGCAGTGTAGCTGTGAATGCGTGAACACCTCTCCTCGGTGTCTAAGTGGTGCTTGAGAATGTTTATGGAAAAACTGCTCAATATGATTGGACTTGTCAATACCTGATTAGTCATAATAAAAAGTGCAAGGAGGGTTCGCTTATACACAAGTATACCTCATTGAGTTTTTAATCCCAACTCTCCTCTATTAGATACAAACAGGACTGAATATGGCTCTAGATAAGTCTAATGCACAACCCCCACTGTTTCTTCCCCTTCCAATTCTTCTGTCATGAACTCTTCTTCCACATGGCTAGCAGCTTGTTTGTCAACATTAGCCCAGCAAAGCTGATGCCTCATGTGTCGGGAACAGAATCTCCTGGCAGTCCCACACTATCAATCAACAGCCTCCACTCACACCATCTATGGCTACAGCACCATCCACTTGTCTCTGTGACTAGAAGAATCACAAGCCTTGTTATGAAACTCTTACTAGGACTGGGTGACTTTTACAAGCTATAATTTACAGTTCTTTTAATGGGGTTCAATCAATTTATCAGTCCCAGTAATATCAGTCCATATCCATGACCAACAATCTTATCAATTTATCAGTATAAACTCACAATCAGTATCCAAACCTTTTCTTTAGTATGAGAACTTAGCATGCCTAAAATCAACCTTTTCTATTAAGAGAACTAACAAAAAATAAGTAAGCCAAGATTTTGTTTTCAGAAACCAGCCCTAGCTTCATGCCAATCCAAATAATATTTTAATAATTTTTGTAGTTTCTATTGTTTATTATACTTTGAGAATTGTGACCAATGGACACTGGCAGTCATACTCCACAGCCGACTATCATACCATTCAACATGCAACATGCAACATGCAAATTTTAAACTTTTAAAACAGCCAGGAAGAATAGGAATTTTCTTCTTCTTTTGGCTGCTCCCATTTAGGGATAGCTACAGCGGATCATCCATTTCCATTTCAATTTCAAGAATAGGAATAGTCAGTCATTTTCTGCCGCTTGTCCCAAACGGGGTCATGGGAGTGCCCCGCGACCCCGTTTGGGACAAGCGGTTGAAAATGGATGGATGGATGGATGTCTTATTCTTCAAACTAGATTTAGTAGCATAATTTAAATACTGAAAACTGCTCACAAGTAATTTCTGCTACTGTCCTGCTTCATATACCGTTGTGAAAGAATGGCTAGACCTCTTCCTTGCCAACTCGTATTTAAGAGGCATTCATCATTTAAAAAAAAACAACAAACAAACAAACAAAAAAAAAACAAAAAAAAAAACACAAGCCTTGGCAGCAAAAATAGGATGAAGGAACACATTTATTAAAAACACCAGGTAAAAATATATCAAAACATGTCCAAGATATCCTTTTATCAACAATGTTTAACACATTTCCACTATTGTTCGCAGCCTTTACTCATTATCTTCCTGTATTCCATCTTACTCATAACTGTATTACGCTGATGACTCCTCCAAGTGTTTTTAAATGAGGAAAAACATTATCATAAAATTAAGTGAGATTTTATCTGCCATATGTACTTATAACAAAAAAAGGGATGTGACCCCAGTGAATTATCTGAATGTGGCACAAAAAAATGTGGTTCAGAGCTTGATTGCAATTGGACTGCATGTTTCTTCCCCACCAATGACAAAACTGGGGCTTACAACATGTGATCTTACAGAGAGCGAGTAAGAGAGAGAGGAGCCTGCCCCATTCGAGGAAACATACATGGGGACTGAGCCGTTGAAAATTCCACAGGGGGTCTGTGACCCCAATTTATGATGATAAAAAGGGGAAAGCAGTAGCTCAAGGTTGAAAGTGAGGTGACACAAATGCAGTGACTCAGACAGGCATCGATGTCACAGTTCACAGCCATCTGATGAGGATATGAGGTAAGTGTTTACATGGTAGTTCCATAGACGTCCATAGTAAACTGAGGAAGAGTGTATGCTTTATAAGGCAATTCTCACATACTCATGTAATTCAATGTAAACTCAACAGCTATAGAATTAAAAAACACCTCATACTCATACTTTATAGGTCCCCCTTTTCCCACCAAAACAGCTCTGAGCTGTAGTGGCATGGACACCTAGAGACCTCTGAGTATGTGCTCTGGTATCTGGCATGAAGATACTATAAACAGGCCCTTCAAGTGCCTTCTTTCTACAGAGCCTCCATGGATCGGATTACTTTGTGCAGCATTTCCCAAAGATGGATTAAGATCTGGGGAATTTGGAGGCCAAGTCAACACTACATTACCTATACTGTGGGACTAGACTGGCTAGCCTTTACTGTTCATGTGCATCAGTGAGTCTTAGACACCCATGACCCTGTAGTAGAGCCACTTTTGGTAAATACTAACTACTGCATACTGGTAATATCCCACTTTGCATTGGGAACATCTGACCAAGTTTTCCAACCATCACAATTGGGATTTTCTTAATGTTACTCAGATGTGCACAAATGCCAAAACAACGGAAGCCTTTATTGAGGTTCAGGTGGGTTTATGTTGGTTGTCATGAAAGGTTTACGTAGGTGTCATGTAGTCTTATTCATACTGGCCTTCAGAAATTTTTCCCCCAATAGTAGAAGCTAAAATGTAAATTGAGGGATTCAACAAAAGAATTTCTCACAAGCTGCATAATGCACTCTACACTTAGACTCATGCATTACTCATTTACATTAGCAAAGCACATCGCTGTGTAAACTGTAAAAATGTCTGGCATCATACTAGACACATGATTTCCTCATTCCTTTAAAAAGGAACTTGGTATTTAGCTGTACTTAAAATGGAAATCCATTTTAGAGGAGTCTAATGTTAAAGCCTGGGTAAAGCCTTGCATTTATTCTTAAAGCAGCTACGGCCATTTGCCACACTGCAAATCATCTTAATGGCATCTGATATGTGTGTTTTGGTGCCATTTATTATGAGCTGTTTCTCCTGGTTGCCAGTGTCCAGCAGTAATAAGATAAAGCCATCTTTTTTTTTCAGTTCTTCTGTTTCTTTCTCTTTTTGTTGATGTTGTCAATCCCCCACTGAGCATATGTGTAAATGCTGAAATGCTCCAAGGTGGAATTTAAGTAAGAGCACTGTTACTGAGTAATACATCACCTCTGTATACATCAACAAACAGTCAGTAATCAGTGCATCTGGTCCTAAAATCTGATTGGCTTAGACATGCTCAGAATCACAGATAAAACCTATATACACACATCATATACACAACATTCCTTCTGTGGCCTTTAAGTAATGATACACAAACATATTAAAACATGGGTGTTCTTAGAAATTCCATCCAGTACTAGGACCAGCCATCATAGGCTCTATTCATGTAATCATGGTAGAAACAGGAAGGAAGCTAAAGTGCTGGTGTGGGATAATCTGAATGCAACCTATAAACAATGCACTTGCATCAGAAAGATTAATTAATCTATTAGTTAACCTTTTTTGGCTCTTAAAATACTCAAAATATCACATTGACAACATTGATACCCTGTATTTGATATGAAATAATATATGTGAAAATAAGCAGAAATATATTTGATTTATAAGAGAGCTCTATTTAGGATGCTTTGTCTTGAAGCATCAGCAATGGAATAAGGATACATTATGTTGCTACCTTATAATGCTTTTATGCCATTATAAAAATTGATTTCCAGAGGTCACTGTAATAAACAAAGCTACAAATCATAATATTTTTGCTTTCAAGTCGCATACTCATGGCACATTGCTTGTCACCTGATATTCCTGGGTAGTCATACAAAAAGAAAACAGCAATTTGTCATACAAAGTGCCCTTGGATGAATATGCTAACTGGGTTAGCTTTAATCTTAGTAGAGACTGGCGAGACTGGTGTAGACCACTATATCTGCTGTCATGGAAACAGGGAAATAAGCAGGGCTAGGACAATAGATCCCCAGTACCATTCACAGAGCTGTGGAATAACAGTTGGAACAAATCTAACTTATTATCCATCTCCCCAAAGTTAACTTCTCTGCCTAGAGAGTTGTGCAAATGGAAAAAAGCAGAGTGAGAGAGAAGGATAGAGAGAAAGTGAGAGAGAGAGAGAGAGAGAGAGAGAGAGAGAGAGAGAGAGAGAATAAGAGGGAGAGTAAGAGAGACAGTTAGTGAGAGAGGAGAGAAAGAGAGCGAGAGAGAGAGAGAGAGAGAGAGAGAGAGAGAGAGAGAGAAAGAGAGAGAGAGGTAAAAATAGTCCTACACACAGGACATTTTGGGAATGTTCTACAGCTTTGCGGTGAAAGATGGGAACTTTACTATATATGACATTTGCACAATGTCTGTGAAGAAAAGAAAATGTTTCCAGCTGCCGCTACAGAAGCTAAAGCCCAGTGACCTTTTTAACAACACTTGTAGTCTGAGTCAGACACTCTTCCTGTGCTCACAGTCACATTGGATCAAATGTCACATTGATTGTTGAGTTAGGTTTGCATTTTATCAATTCATGTACCCTTCATGAAGCATTATGACATATCATTTTATATAATTAAAAAGTTTCATTTTGTGAAAACAGTTATTTGTTATTTGCCTTTGTTTATTGCTGTCGTTTCACAGTAATAGGTTCAATTCCCAGCTGGAGTCCATTCTGTGAGCAATTTGCATTATGTTTATGTCAATTTCCCCCGGGCATTCTGGCTTCCTCCCACAGCCTAAAGACACTCATATTAGTGAGTTGGAGATGCTAAATTGCTCCTCTGTGTATCTGTGTGTCTGCTCTGTGATACACTAGCGGCCTGTTCAGGGTGTTTCCCCATCTTTCACCCTCTGAGCGCTGGGAAAGACACCAGCACCCCTTGACCCTGACATGGTTCAGTGACTTGAATGATGAAGTAAATAAAACATTTTCTAGACTATTACTCAAATTTAATTTGGTTATTTCATGGATTGGAGCTAGAATCAATATTTAAGAGTTCAGACCATTCAAGGTCTTTTTCATCTAAGTTTGAGTCCTGCCTTTGTCTCCTTGGCTCCCAGGTGGATGTTTTGAAGCAGGAAAAATGGACAAGCTTAAGGATTTGAGCCACTTTGAGAGGACCAAACTGATGGCTAGCCCACTGGATCAGAACATTTCCAAAATGTCAGGTCTTGTGGGTTTTGGTATGTAGTGGTTAGTACCTACTACAAGTGGTCCAAGGAAGGACCATCATTGATCCAGAGATTGGACCCCAGTCTCACTGGTGCATTTGGGGAGAGAAGGCTGGCCTATCTGGTCCGAGGGTATTGAATGCTACATTCAAAGGTTTTGGACTGGTGAAAAAGATTGCTGCTCTTTGTATAAAGAAATATTTTCCTTTTCTTTAAAATATTCATTTCAATAGAATAAAAGCAGTTCAACTGCTTGTTACTTGACTTAAAAGGATCTTTAGGTTGCAAACAAACCTAAAGATCCTTTTGAGCAAACAAAAGAAAAATCTAAATCAAATCAATATTTGGTGTTATTTGGTGTTACACAGAGTCCTGATCTCAACATCATCGAGTGTGTCTGGGATTACATAAGAGACAAAAGGATGTGAGGAAACCTACATCCACAGAAGATCTGTGGCTAGTTCTCCAAGATGTCTGGAACAACTTACCAGCCGAGTTCCTTCAAAAACTGTGTGCAAGTGTACCTAGAAGAACTGATGCGGTTTTGAAGGCAAAGGGTGGTCACACCAAAAATTGATTTAATTTAGATTTCTCTTTTGTTCATTCACTGCATTTTGTTGATTCTCCTTCTTTTTCTTTCGGCTGCTCCCGTTTATGGGTCGCCACAGCGGATCAACTGTCTCCATTTCTTCCGGTCCTCTGCATCTTCCTGCTTCAAACCGACCACCTGCATGTCCTCTCTCACCACGTCCATAAACCTCCTCTTTGGTCTTCCTCTTCTCCTCTTTCCTGGCAGCTCTATCTTCAACATCATCCTTCCAATATAATCTTCATCTCTTCTCTGGACATGACCAAACCAACGCAACCTTGTTTCTCTAACTTTGTCTCCAAGACGTCTAACCTGAGCTGTCCCTCTAATATACTCATTTCTAATCCTGTCCATCCTTGTCACACCCAACGAAAATCTCAGCATCTTTAACTCTGACACCTCCAGCTCCGCCTCCTGTCTTTTCGTCAGTGCCACCATCTCCAACCCATACAACATAGCTGGTCTCACTACTGTCCTGTAAACCTTCCCTTTCACTCTAGCTGGTACGCGTCTGTCACAAATCACTCCAGCCACTCTTCTCCACCCATCCCAACCTGCCTGCACGCTCTTCTTCACCTCTCTTCCACACTCGCTGTTACACTGAACTGTTGATCCCAAGTATTTAAACTCCTCCACCTTTGTTGATTGATAAAAATAAATGATTAACACTTCCATTTTTGAAAGCATTCTTTGTTTACATTGTTGCATTTTAGCCACACCTGCCTAAAACTTTTACACAGTACTGTACATTGTTTTAAGAATACTAGTTTTTTAAGAAGATTTATAAAACTGCTTCTTAAGCTATAGAACATCTGATGGAATCGTAGATAATTGTTATAGTGCACCTCTTTGAGTGTGGTGCTGCTTTTTTTGCAACAGTTCCAAAAATTTTCTCAAATTAAGAAAAAGTTAGACATAGAAGCCATGAATTTGGTACTGATTTTATATATTGCCTTTAGTGATGCAGCTTAGCATTAGTTCATTACTAATACACAGCTTATATATATATATATATATATATATATATATATATATATATATACACACACACACACACACACATGATAGATACACTTTTCAAGGAGTAAGAATATATTGCAGAACAAATGTGACACAGTAGGAATGAGATCTTTATCATTTTCACATTTTATCTTTACAGGTACAGTGCTGATTATAAAGGCAAATCTACCTAAGATGCACATCTGCTGCAAGTGGAGCAAATGAACAGTATTCACTTATAGCCTATTTCAGCACCTATGCCTATAGTTAAAATCCCTTTACTTTTGTCCCTTTACTTTTGCCCCTGTCCTACAGTGTCCCACACCATCGAGTTACAATGGAAAGGTAGGCAGTACAGTTACATTTTTAATTGAACAATAGTGCTCATAGACAGCCAGTAGCACAGTTACATTTTTAATCAAGCAGCTGCATTCACAATTGTGAAATTGTGAAACTCTGTTGTGAAAGGCGCTATACAAGAATAAATTGAATTGAATTGAATTGGGAAACTGGATGGGAAGAAACCTTGTAAGACAGGGAGCCATCAGTGAAAAGACCTTTGTCTATTGTTGGTAAAGTGACAAAGGTGGGGGGAACTGAGGTTTTTAATCAAGACAGCATTGACTATTATTGGTGGAAGACTATTAATGGGATGGATTTATGTAAATTTTAAAGGTGATTGAAATGCATTTAAAGTCCAAAGTTGGGATGAGCATTTGGAGCTGCTCCCACTGGACTACGCCCGCTGAAACTCTTCAGTAAATTGGTTGTGCCGCATCTCTCTGACTTCGTTTGATTTTTGACTTCATTTGATTTCTGACTTCGTTTGATTTCTGACTTAAGTTTCAGACTTAGGCTCACATTTCAATTTTCCACGACATGCCTCATGAATTAACAGCAAATGGAGGAGAGAACATACACAAATGATCTTGAGAATGACAAAACATGTAGCTCCTTTGTCATAAAAGCTGCCTTCAGTTCAGATATTATAATGGCTGATGCTCCATGCCTCAAGAAGGAGGCTGGTAAGCCATTTCTGCAGGCAAAGCTGAAACACAGGTGACAGGTGTTACAGCATTATTGACAGCAGATGTTTTTTGTTGAAAAATAAATAATTATTAATGCAATATCAGAACTGCTGCATGACAATAAGGACGAATAATCAGCTATTTCAATATGAAACCCACTGCTTTGAATGACTCAATAAAAGTGAAAATGAGAGAAAGTATTATCTAAAGATTTATAATAATTGTAATATATGATTTTGATATAAAAGTCTAACAGCAAATTAAATTCAGACTAGTTCATGAGCCATCTTGAGTGTTAACCATTTACAGTGTACTACTGAATATAGTGAACTAGATCTATATCAGTATTTTTGACAGGAGTGTGTCCTTAAGCATACTGTGTCCCTCACACATGTCCCTCAGAACAGGCAAGGTCATTTAGAATGAGCGCAACATGCTTGCATATACATGGACCCCTCACTCTGGATGTCCTGTGCAAGTTTCAGATGTCCTTTGTAGAGCTCCACAAGAGTAGTGTGAAACTTGAGGCTTAGAGGATGTCTTGCTGGAATACAATACCTTCGGAATATGGATGGACTCTAACTCATCCTGTTGGATCTAGCCTAGAGTGGCATAAATACCTGAGGAGTAGGAGGGAGAGGCTGAGAGTGCAGTCAGACTGCATTAAGCTCAACCTGTATACAGCTGTCAGCCCAATGTGGGCCACTCGGTTTCACTCTTTACTGAAAAACAGAACAGCTACACCAGAGAAACTGCATTTTTCCCATGCCCTGTTAACACTAACCCTAGCAGAGCATGAACACAGATAGACCCACAAAGAAGGCCCAGAGGGATGGATCTGGAGCAAGCAGGGAGAGGGAGGCAGTAATATGATGTATTCTCGGATGAACAAAGGAGGGACTGGGTAAGCATCTGGTCTTTGGAATCACAAAATTCTGCATACTGCAGAATGCTCAGTAAGACAAAGTAAAAGAATGGTATAATATTTTTTAAACACGGTTTGCTGACATTAAATGCTAATATAAAACAAGTATCAAGTGGAATATCCAGTCCTCCAGTAACTGTAAAATGAAAAAAGCATAATGCCAAATTTTATAAGTCCTTTATACAACATGACCAAAAAATACATGTTAACAGGTAAAATTTACATATACTTCTTCTGATTTAAACTATAAAGTTATACTACAGGTGCAAATGTTGGAAGACATGGGTTAATCTAACATCTTTGCTGGCATAACATCCTCCATTCTTCTGAGTAGGCTTTACACTAGATGCTGGAACATTGTCCTGCCTTGACCATTTTATTGCGTTCAATCACAAGAGCATCAATAGGGTCAGGTACTGATGTAAAATAATTAGTGCTGTATCATACACTCTTTAAAAACACCTTAAATCCCTCTAGCACTGGGAATGGTGATCTTAAAATGTAAAACTTCACTTAAAATATTGGGAAAGGAATTAGTCTACGGTGGTTCCTTAGAGAGCTAGCACACAACTCCCACCTGCAAATTTGGAGGAGAATCTCAAGATGAAAGGAGAAAAGGGAGTAACTTACTGAAACAATGCAAAATCACACAAATGCTCCAATATCAAATACAATGGGTTCAAATTATGTGAGGGAATGCCATTGACAAAAGTGAAAGCATAGAGAGCCATGCTGAAATTTCAATTGAGATGGAGGAGGAGGCTGCTTTGAAAGATAAAAATGTAGTACAGTGTTGCCTGGATACAAAGAGGAAAAGGTCAGTATCAGCAATTGTTTCTGGTCCTCAAACTATGAAAATGTGTCTGGAGCCCAGTGACTGCAGGGGAAGGTCATAATGGTAGAGCCTGCTATTGCTTTATTTTTCAGCCATGGCCTCAATCTGAATATGTCAGAAAACAGAAAATAATTATCACAAGTAAAATATTTTTGGATAATATTACCAAATAATTAATGTTAAGATATTGTGTTGAGAAAATAAACAATTTTAGAGCAAAATAGAATAAAATCTGTAACACACTAACCCATCATCACCCAGGCCAAACTGAAATGGGTGTCCATTAGACTGACACACACCATTACTCAATTCAACTCTACAAATACATGCACGTCTTTTGTTGCAAGGTATCAGACACTAACATTAATGTATAGTGTACTTTACAGTTATGTTTGTTGCTGATCTGCCAGTAGTTTACTATTGTGCTCAGTGCACTTCAGGACCTCTTTGGGACAATCATACTGTTTTAATGTTATACCATAAAATCTGTTGCTGCCACTACAATGTGCAATGCACTTTGTATTACATTATTGAAACAGGCAGCCAAACTCACTGCACTGCTTTCATGCTATAAAATTGCACACTGAACTTTATTAATGTTGCTGTTTCCCCACTGCATGATAACATATGAATGGGCAGCTTTGTTACTTAGTCAGGCATTCTAGGTTTTTTTTTCCTGTGCATATGAAAACTTAACTCTGAATCTGTAAAAAGCAAGCATGCAGCTAAAAAAATTCCTGCAAAAAAGAAGGAACAAGAGTCACAGGGGTATCCAGATCGCAGTTATTAGTGCTGGCCATTCCTCAGGGAGGGAATGGTGGAAACAAACACTTGTGAGGATCAGGTCTCCAAACGCGTTACTCACCAAGCCCAGGAACAAACGTGTTTAGGAAGAGGCAGATCACAGCCACAGGGAAGGGCATGCAGGGGATCGCGGCTCGTAAAGGTCCCTTCTTCTCTCGAACTTGGACAACAACTCCGCTGGTGGAGGAAGGCACTCCCTTCTCGTTCATCTCCGTGTCCTTCAGGTCCATTTCTCTCAGGACTCAGGATCTAAAATGAGCGGGTGAATTCTATGAAATCCTCGAAAGTTGCTGGTTCGCTGGCTGTGTGAGGAGGGAGAGCCGAAATGTGCAGCTACACTATCACCCTCCTCACATTGTTTTTACGCGCAGGAGCCCCGCCTACTACGCCGTAATTGGCTGTAAGCAGCCTGTCTCTCCGTAATTGGCTGATGAGTGGTTTAACACTTAGGCCCTATTCATAGTTTTTACATGACGCCAAACCCTTAAAGGACAACCCACCTGGAGGGCAAAAGAAAGCTTTCTTCCACTGCCGTCCACGTATTGTTACCAGGGTTACCAGGTATAGTTGGAGTCTGATTGGCATTTACTGATGACGGCTGAACTTCTACAGAATCCCAGGTGAAAAAGAATGAACAGAGTGGACGGTAGCTCTATAGTATTAAAGACCGCTCCTTGGGAAAGGAACGAAAAAATGACAACCAGTAGTTAACATGACTTTGCAGCAAACATTTCATCATCATTATTCATTATCGCCACTGAATCTGTAATGGAATTATGTCACATTAATTGTCTTTCATATAGTTTTGTATAGTTAACCCAGCCACTAGGGATGCACAAGCCAGTGTATTTCTTCGTGCTGGTCCCAAGCCCGGGTAAATGGGGAGGGTTACGTCAGGAAGGGCATCCTGTGTAAAACTTTGCCAAATCAATATGCGGACAATGATACAGAATTCCATACCGGATCGGTCGAGGCCCGGGTTAACAACGACCGCCATCAGTGCTGTTAGCCTACAGGGTGCTGGTGGAAATTGGACTACTGTTGGCCAAAGAAGAAGAAGAAGAGGAGGAAGGCATGTCCAGAGGGAGAAGGAGAGAAAGAAGGAGAGGAGAGTGGAAGTGAGGGTAGGGACGTTGAATGTTGGCAGCATGACTGGTAAAGGTAGAGAATTAGCTGATATGATGGAGAGAAGGAAGGTTGACATTTTGTGTGTGCAAGAGACTAGATGGAAGGGTAGTAAGGCCAGGTGTATTGGAGGGGGGTTTAAACTGTTCTACCATGGTGTGGATAGAAGGATGAATGGAGTAGGTGTTATCCTGAAGGAAGAGTATGTGGAGAGTGTTTTGGAAGTAAAGAGGGTGTCAGGGAGGGTGATGAGTTTGAAGCTGGAAGTTGAAGGTGTGATAATGAATGTTGTTAGTGCTTATGCTCCACAAGTTGGTTGTAAGATGAAAGAGAAGGAAAAATTCTGGAGTGAGTTAGATGAAGTGATAGAGAGTGTACCCAGGGGAGAGAGAGTGGTGATTGGTGCAGATTTTAATGGTCATGTTGGTGAAGGGAACAGAGGTGATGAGGAGGTGATGGGTAGGCATGGTGTCAAGGTGAGGAATGCTGAAGGTCAGATGGTTGTAGATTTTGCAAAAAGGATGGAAATGGCTGTAATTAATACTTATTTTAAGAAGAGGGAGGAGCACAGGGTGACGTATAAGAGTGGAGGAAGATGCTCACAGGTGGATTATATTCTTTGCAGGAGGGTCAGTTTGAAAGAGATCAGAGACTGCAAAGTAGTGACAGGGGAGAGTGTAGCTAAACAGCATAGGATGGTGGTCTGTAGGATGACCTTGGAGGTCAAGAAGAGGAGGAAAGTGAGGGCAGAGTCGAGGATCAAGTGGTGGAAGCTGAAGGAGGAGGACTGCAAGGTGGAATTCAGGCAGGAGTTAACACGGGCACTGGGAGGTGTCGAAGAGCTACCGGATTGCTGGGAAACTACTGCAGAAGTGATCAGGCAGACGGCTAGAAATGTACTTGGTGTGACATCCGGAAGGAAGAAAGAGGATAAGGAGACCTGGTGGTGGAACCAAGAAGTCCAGGAGTGTATTCAAAAGAAGAGGGAGGCAAAGAAGACATGGGACATACAGAGAGATGAAGGAAGTAGACAGGTGTACAAGGAGATGAACCGCAGGGCGAAGAAAGCAGTGGTGAAGGCCAAAGATAAGGTGTTTGGTGAATTGTATGAGAGGTTGGACAGTAAAGAGGGAGAAAAGGACCTTTACCGATTGGCTAGACAGAGAGACAGATCTGGGAAAGATGTGCTACAGGTCAGGACGATTAAAGATAGAAATGGTAACGTACTCACAGGTGAACAGAGCGTGTTGAGCAGATGGAAGGAATACTTTGAGGAGCTGATGAATGAAGAAAATGTGAGAGAGAGAAGACTGGATGATGTGAGAAGAGTTAACCAGGAAGTGCAGCAAATAAACAAGATGGAAGTAAGGGCAGCGATGAAGAGGATGAAGAATGGAAAGGCTGTTGGACTGGATGACATACCAGTGGAAGCATGGAGATGTTTAGGGGAGATGGCAGTTGAGTTTCTGACCAGATTGTTTAACACAATCTTGGCAAGTGAGAAGATGCCTGAGGAGTTGAGACGAAGTGTACTGGTACCGATCTTCAAGAATGAGGGTGATGCACAGAGCTGTAGTAACTATAGAGGGATAAAGTTGATCAGCCACACCATGAAGTTATGGGAAAGAGTAGTAGAAGCTAGGTTAAGAAAAGAGGTGAGGATCAGTGAACAGCAGTATGGTTTTATGCCGAGAAAGAGCACCACAGATGCAATGTTTGCTCTGAGGGTGTTGATGGAGAAGTACAGAGAAGGTCAGAAGGAGCTGCATTGTGCCTTTGTGGATTTGGAGAAAGCATATGACAGGGTGCCTAGAGAGGAGTTGTGGTTTTGTATGAGGAAGTCTGGTGTTACAGAGAAGTATGTGAGAGTAGTTCAGGATATGTATGAGGGCAGTGTAACAGTGGTGAGATCTGCAGTGGGAGTGACGGATGCATTTAAAGTAGAGGTTGGATTACATCAAGGATCAGCACTGAGCCCGTTCTTGTTTGCAGTAGTAATGGACAGGTTGACGGACGAGGTTAGACAGGAGTCTCCGTGGACGATGATGTTTGCTGATGATATTGTGATCTGTAGTGAGAGTAGGGAGCAGCTTGAGGAGAACCTGGAGAGATGGAGATATGCTCTGGAGAGGAGAGGAATGAAAGTGAGTAGGGCAAAGACAGAATACATGAGTGTGAATGAAAGGGAGGAAAGTGGAGTGGTTAGGATGCAGGGAGTGGAGGTAACAAAGGTGGAGGAGTTTAAATACTTGGGATCAACAGTTCAGTGTAACAGCGAGTGTGGAAGAGAGGTGAAGAAGAGAGTGCAGGCTGGTTGGAATGGGTGGAGAAGAGTGGCTGGAGTGATTTGTGACAGACGCGTACCAGCTAGAGTAAAAGGGAAGGTTTACAGGACAGTAGTGAGACCAGCTATGTTGTATGGGTTGGAGACGGTGGCACTGGCGAAAAGGCAGGAGGCGGAGCTGGAGGTGTCAGAGTTAAAGATGCTGAGATTTTCGTTGGGTGTGACAAGGTTGGACAGGATTAGAAATGAGTATATTAGAGGGACAGCTCAGGTTAGACGTCTTGGAGACAAGGTTAGAGAAGCAAGGTTGCGTTGGTTTGGCCATGTGCAGAGGAGAGACGATGATTATATTGGAAGGAGGATGTTGAGGATGGAGCTGCCAGGAAAGAGGAGAAGAGGAAGACCAAAGAGGAGGTTTATGGACGTGGTGAGAGAGGACATGCAGGTGGTCGGGTTGAAGTAGGAAGATGCAAAATACAGGAAGAAATGGAGACAGTTGATCCGCTGTGGCGACCCCTAAACGGGAGCAGCCGAAAGAAAAAGAAGAAGATAGTTTTGTATAGTTGTCTTTACTGCTGAAATGGTATGGTTTAAAATGAAATTATTGCTTTAGTCTATAGTGTTAAGAACCAGTTAAAGGGCTCAAGAACTGTGGTGGTGGTAAGGTGGTAGGGTGCTTGCCTATGAACCTATGGCTCAAGAGGTCCCAGATTTGAATCCCACCTCTGGCAAGACCCTTAACCCTGAATTGCTCCGGAGGACTGTCCCTGTAATTAGGAAATGGAAGTTGCTCTGGATAAGAGCGTCTGCTAAATGCTGTAAATGTAAGAACCATGTGAATCTAGTCCCACAAACAATTCAGTGTCATTCAGCTATACTGAGCATGATCTACCACCCAAATAATGCCTGCTTACTGGTGGCCTGCTTACTGGTGGTCCTATGGAGACCCTGATTGCTAATGAACAGGATAAAGGGAGCTAACAAATGATGCAGAGAATCAGTGGGACCATGGTCTGTAACTGAAAACCATCAAGTGCCCATTTATGGTATAGAAAAAATCCCTTTACTTTTGCCCCTTTCCTACAGTGTCCCACACCATTGCGTTCCAAAGGAAAAGCAAGCAGTAAAAGAGCTACATTTATAATTGAACAATAGTGGCACCTGCAAGAAGTTACATTTTGTCCGATGTCTTATGCTATCTCATGAGCTCCCGGAAAACATCCAGCAGTAAAGAGTTACATTTCTAAACTGAACAATAGTGCTCAAAGACAGCCGGTAGCAAACAGTTACATTTCTAATCAAGCAGCTGCACTCACAATTGAGAAAGCGAATAAGAAGAAACCTTGAAATGTTGGTGGTGGATAAGACAGGGAGTCATCAGTAAAAAGGACCTTTGACTATTGTTGGTAAAGTGGCAAAGGTGGGGGAACTGAGGTTTTAATCATGACAGCATTGAATATTTTTGGTGAAAAACTATTAATGGGATGGATTTATGTAAATTTTAAAGGTGATTGAAATGTATTTAAAGTCCGAAGTTGGGATGAGCATTTGGAGCTGCTCCCACTGGACCACACCTGCTGAAACTCTTCAGTAAACTGGTTGTGCCGCATCTCTCTGACTTTGTTTGATTTTTGACTTTGTTTGATTTCTGACTTAGAAAAAGTTTCAGACTAAGGTTCACATTTCAATTTTCCATGACAATGGTCAACAGAGCAAATGAAATGTACAATGAGAGTTGCCAGGGTTTGAGGATCAAATGAAGCTGTACTTTACAGCAGATACAACTGACCTTTTACTGTTGATTTTGCCAGTTATATCAGTCATATCAGAGGATGTATTTCCATTTTTCTCTAATGTTAAAATGGTCTTAAAAGGTTATTATATGGTGATATTTATTTAGCAAAATGGTGTAAGTATTTACTCCAACAGCTTTTTCTAGCACTACATTTAATCACACCACATTCAAAGTACTGTGAGTACTGCTGTGTTTCAGCTTGTCCATTGTCTGGTTTCTAAATATATTCTGTGTCATTACATGTGTTCTTGTCCTTATGTCTTTAAGCTTGCTCCTTTGTTTCAGTTTGTTTTTGTTTTTAGCAAATAGAGGTCCGTGTTTTAGGTTATATACATTAGACTATATAATGAGTTGCTTTGGTCATACTTATGTGACATAAAATGAATAATGCAAACTTATTTAAGAAGTTTTAAGAATCAGAATCAGAATAAATATTATATTGATATTGAGGGAAATTGCTAAGTGTTCTCACATGTTCCCAGATGAAGGTTTCTAAAAGTAACTTCATTCAGTAGGCTTACTTTTCAAAATGTAACATGCATTAAATACTTTTTCCCCATACAGTAGCAGAATCTCTGATGTAGATGATCTGATTTTTGTACTCTAAGCCAAACAAACTCTACTCTCCCAGAAAGCTAAACTCTACTTTCTGCTGTCATTACATTAACGACCAACACACACAGCCCCACACGCAAACTCATACATTTGACCCATTAACATTCATGTAACTTCACAAATTGCAACAGGATATGCTCACCCTGCCCAACCATCACACAAATTAGAAGAGGATGTAACCACCCTAGTCAATCAAACTGACTGAGAGGCTTATAGTAGGAAATAGTCAAACAGAGAATCATTGAGGATTTTGATATCAAGGGTTATTATGGAGTTTGTGCCATTTTTGCTCTATAAATCTACACATTTCTGAGAAAGGTTAACATCAGAAACTAGTCAGCTGTTGTGAGGAATTTATTGAACTTAGCCACAGGCACATTAGCAAAGTCAGGTCCTAATATTTAGAGTGCCAAATCAGAGCTTTCTATAGGCCAGTATTAATCACTTTATAAATTATGGATGATTATGGTGTTCATCTACGTCATTGGGTAAGGTGTGACTGTCAAACATGTATGATATGTGATCCTGCTCAGATGTTTCAGATAATCAGAGTTGCAGTTTGTGAAACAAAAAACAACAGTTTCAGAAAATTACATTTGCCTTTAACTGCAGGGAAAAATCAAGGCTAATGTAGCAGAAAGCTAAGAAATTAACACAAATCCCCAAAATGAAACAATCCATTACTGGTCAGCTAATTAGTTAGCCTTATAGTTATAGTTAGCCTATAGTGCAAAACTGGAAACACAGGTCTCTTGGTGAACTGGTTCTTCACTTTTAGACTTGTAGATCTGTCTGGAGGGCAGTGGTGGCCTAGTGGTTAGGGTGTTGGCCACATGATCGGAGGATTGGGGGTTCGAACCCCTTCCCACTGGGTTGCCCTGAGGTACCCTTGAGCAAGGTGCCATCCCCGTCCCGCTCCTCCCTGCGATGGGCTGGCGACCTGTCCAGGATGCGTCCCCCGTCCGTGCGCTGGGTTGGACACCAGCACTCCCCCGCGACCCCGTTTGGGACAAGCGGCAGAAAATGGATGGATGGATCTGTCTGGATGGATTATTATGAATAGTCATCTAGACACACATAATGGATTGCTTTTGATGAGAGTACTGTTTTGTATTTTCTTCATAATTAATTCATTATCCCTTCAAGTGGGCCAAGAATGCTTTTTAAACCTACTGTTTTCATCTAAATGCATTGGTGGCGCAGATAACATGTTAAAAGGGGAGTGCTCACACACACGCGCACACACACACACACACACACACACACACACACACACACACACAGTGAAAATGCTGAGAATGATCCACTGCTCAAATAATCCCTGCTCACAAGTTGTCCTATGGGGGTCTTAAATGGGGAAAAGAAGGTAAACTAAAAAAACTGCAAAACATGTGCACTACAGTCTAGTTAACTGTTGGCAACTGTTAACTGAGTAGGTTGCATTTGCTAATTTGACTTTTAAACAATGAGGAAAAAAAAACTAAACACCATTACCAAGAAATCTTATCAGAGAACTAACTTAAACATCTGTGAAAGGAGGGCTTACAAACCATACACAGTTGAGCAGAAAGAAAGCATAAACAATAAGCAGACATGGCACAAAGTGTGCCATGAACCTGTTTCTTCAGTGGATCTTTATTTTGATCTCCATCAGCTGCCTTTAAGGGAATAGCTACTCGTTTTTCCACAGACATACAGTACATGTTACTAAGAAAAAAAATACATTCAAGACATTCATTCATTCTTACTTGTAGATAATTTTGTTTAAAAGTGTCTGTTTAATGAGTTAATGTAAATGTAAATGTAAAACATTCAAGTTTTAAATAAATAAACCAATAAAAATCATAAAATGTATTCCACTGTGGTTGTTCAGATTGGCTACAGGTTCCTGGAGGAACGTTATTTCGTTTCACTGTGTACTGTGTATATGGCTGAAATGACAATAAAATCCTACTTGACTTGACTTGACTTGATAAGCTTTAATGTGTTGTAGTTTTTAAAAATGGCTTAACAGGGGCATCATTAAGCATAAGTAGTAACATGCTCCATATAGTGATCTAATAAAATGGCTTGTTGAATAGTTTTGAATAAAAAAGCTTTGTCTTTGACTGCCTGTATTTATAAAGGCTGTAACAATCATACACTTTTTGATCATATTTTCACTTGATTTAATGTTAATGTGGTGGTCCATTCACAAAGAAGACCTCCACTTAAATGCAGGAAAACAAATAAATCATGGAAGGGAATGCATTTGTCTCTGCTCAGTAAATATTCATAAACCTGACCCCCTCTGAAAGAGGAAGTCAGTCTTTATCACTACTTGGTCGCCTAGCAACCAAGCATATTCTCAGGGGATGTGATCAGTATAATGTGTTTCTTTTATAGGATGAACTGCTATGGAGTGTTAGCAAACATGGAATGTTACTAGTCAATCGTGTCACCATACCTGGAGAAAATGCACCGTTGTTACATTTGCAAACAATCAATGAAAAAAGGCTGAGCTGAAGAAAATGGACATGAAAACCAAAATATACCTCAATCATCGTATATTGTTATTGATTTTAACAGTTATTTTATAGCATTTAGCTAAAGCATGTAACATATAAGTAAACATTAAAGATTCTTTTTTATTATCAAATACACAGTTATACTGTTGCAACTGGCAGTGAAATGTTTCCCGTAGTCACTCTTAACACTGTACAAAGACATGAAAGAGAAAAGTAAGTGTTATAAGAAAGATATAATAGAATGAAATAATTCAATAAGATAGTAAAGCAACAACAAAAAATAAGATACATAAAAAAATAGATCTATATAAAAACATTTGTATAAAATAGATCTAGGAAAATGTAAACCCCAAAGATGAATAATGATTGATGAAGAAATAAAAAAATAATAAGCTACATTTTGCTAGTCTAATTTGTGTCTTATAATTTTATTTTCATACCTTCATCAGATATGGTGAAATGCTTCACTTCACATCTGCTGTTAAATATGAAAAGCTTTTATAAAACATATGCTGCATTACTGGTTGAAAAATAATTCTAAGCCCCTGCATGTCTTCTGATACTTAAGCCTCATGAACAGCAGCGGTGGCCTAGTGGTTAGGGCGTTAGCACAGTGGCAGCGGTAGCCTAGTAGCCACATGATCGGAGGATCCCAATAGGTTGGCCTGAGGTACCCTTGAGCAAGGTGCCGTCCCCATCACTGCTCCCTGGGTGCTTTCAATAGCTGCCCACTGCAGCACAGTGTTTGAGTGTGCATGGGTTAAATGCAGAGGTCCAATTTCGTTGTGGTTCATTGTCTGCTGTGCTTTGACCTCGCAATGACAAGGGTTTTCACTTTCAGTGCTCCCTCATGTTTCATTATCTTTTTGGTCATTAAGCTAGCACATTATTATGTCTATTAGACTGGTGCATTATTAAACCTAATGACTATTTTGTAATTATGCCAAGTCCAAATGACTCATATTGTGAGTTGCTATGTCTTTTGTTTTTAATATCAGGAGGTAGCTGGCATGGTCTATAGATGTTTCTAGGTATCTTGTTTGCTTTCATGTCCCATCTGGTTCATCACAGATTTCTTACTGATTTGAATAGCTTTAGACCTAAAATAAGTCAGTATTCTGCCCAGTAAAGGACTAAAGGACTGCATGCCTTTAACCCTGACCTGCTGCCATGAAAGGCCTTGTGGAAAGTAATGTAGCACATTATACAATATATGTTCGAGGGTCCTTGTCAAATGAAACTCGACTGGAATTTGAAAATGGTCTTCACCCCATCACTATTTTCAAAAACAGTAATGTGATTATCACATTATCTATTACACCACAGTTAGCTCTGACCTTTCAATGTGAATGTGACTGAGAGGCATTCCCTGAGTGCGAACAGCTACCAATAATTGCCCTTCAGTACTGAATTCCTATATTAAGTACACTGGTAACAGCAGACTTTTGTAGCATTTTCTGCAGTATATAGTCTTCAATGTTTAAGCCACTCAATTTCTGGTTATGAGGCACCAAGTTGGTAAGTTTTTATATCATACAATCATGTGATGTCACACCCTTAAAATACCATCCACCTGGACCTTAAAATACCATCCACCATCCAAATACCAGACGGTTTCTTTCATTGTCCGCCACATTTTTTTAATGAATTTTGTGTAACACAAGATAGTTCTTGTCAAACTGAAAGCTGTGGATGGCTGTTCCTTATCAGAGTCACAAAAGAAATAAGTTTAATGAATTGAGTTAATAAGTTTGTTCCTTGGTTGTAATAGTTAACCAACACATGATTGTTGCTGGTTAAGAAAATAAAGATCAAATGTGGAGACTGTTGTAAGTTGCTCTGGATAAGACCATCTGCTAAATGCTGTAAATGTAAATGTAAATGTAAATGTAAATAAAAACCAGAGGTTGATGCAGTGGATTTATGCTATTAGACCTGTCTATCCAGGGTAGGAATGAAAGAATGGCAACCAGTAATTTTTGGAGCAAATATTTAATCAAAAATAAGATAAAGATTATTACAAAAGCTAAATAATTAGTTATCTAAAATGATCATTTTAATTAGAAATTTAGCAATATTAAAAGGAAGTTTCATTTAGAATCTAACTGCTGAATGCTGAATGATGCTGCTTGCTGAATGCTGTTTGTTCATTGACGGCTCTGCTATGTATGTTCAGATATTCAAGTGAAATTGACTATTCTTGTCATTGTGAGTACACACAGTACAGCACAGCACAACAAAATTGGATCTCTGCATTAATTATTTTATAGAACTGCAACAGAACAGTCTTGTTGCGCATTATCATGAATAACATCCTAGCTGAGGTTATCTAAAACCTAGTTAATATTTATGCAAAAGCACTCCCTCTCAAATTTTATTGCAAAAATTATTTAGCAAAAACTGCACAAACAAAAGTGTACAAACTGTACAAAACAGCCCTTTGCTGATGAAACCCTCCCCCACCTAATGTTCTCAGGATGTAAACGCCATTAATCAGGCTTGTCTCCAATCAACCCCCCTCCCCTGTGAGTTAACCAATATGTAAGGCAAACTCTAATGAACAGAAGGAAACTGAGTTTGACAGATGAACACAAATATTACAAAATGTATTACATTTTTAGTATGAGTGTTTGTTTGCTCCCTGTTTTTTTTTTTCTTCCTGGGGCAGTGGTGGCTTTGGAGTTGTGGAGCAGTGGAGTTGGCCCCAGGATTGGATTTTGGGTTTAAATCCCTTACAAGTAGGTTTCCCTGAGGTACCCTCAAGCAAGGTACTGTCCCCATCACTGCTCCCCAGGTGCTTTCAATGGCTGCCCCGTGCTGCCAGTGTGTGTGTGTATGGGTAAAATGCAGAGGTGTAATTTTGTTGTGTTTCACTGTGAGCTGTGCCGTGTTTCAGAATGACAAGAATGATCACTTCTGCTTTTATTTTGGGGTGGTTCATACATTATAGAACAGTCCAAGCTTTTTTAGTTGCTGAAAAGTATTCTGAAGTACTAAAGGGTCATATTATTTCACATGCTTTTATTAAATTATCATAACACAATCACAACTTGTACACAAGCTATTGTATTTCTTTTTGCTGATCCCCTTCTCAAATAAATGGGGAGAGTTATGTCAGGAATGTCATTGGGTTTAAAACCTTTGCCAAATCAGTTTGTGGACAACAATACAAATTCTCATACTGGATTAGTTGAGGTCTGGGTTAACAACAACTGCCATCAGTCTCGTAAGGCAAAAGGGTGTGGGTGGAAATTGGGAATCTGTTGACCTAAGAAGAAGAGGAGGAGGAGGAAGGCAGATTTTTAAGGCAGGATGACAGAAGAAAGTTAGTGGATAGTGAAAGGTAGTGGATTTTGCTAAAAGGGAAGGAAATTGCTGTAGTTGATACATATTTTAAGCAGAGGGAGGAGCAAAGGGTGACATAAGAGTAGAGGAAGCTATGCACTGGTGGATTATATCATTTACAAGTGGATCAGTCTGATGGACATTGGAGACTGCAAAGTAGTAACAGAGGAGAGTGTAGCTAAGCAGCGCAGGATGTTTTGTGTAGAATGACCTTGGAAATCAAGAATAGAAGGAGAAGGAGGGTTAGGTCAAGGATCAAATGGTGGAAGTTGAAGAAGAAAGCCCATAAGGTGAAGGAGGCAGGGGATGGTCACTGAAGGGTAGTGAAGAGTTACCAGGTTGCTGAGCAACAACAGCAAAGTGGTAAAGGAGACTGCTTCGAAGGTGCTTGGTGTGACACTTGGACAAGAAAACCTGCTGGTGGAGCACAAAAGTTCAGGGTTGTATAAAGTGAAAGATATAGGATAGTCAAACAGGAAAGTAGGAAAGTAGACAAGGGGTACAAGGAGATGAGGCGCAGGGCAAAGAAAGAGGTGGCAAAAGATAAGGTGTATGGTGAGTTGTAGGTAAGGTTGGACACTAAGGTGGGAGGAATCTATATCAATTGGCTAGACAGAGCGACAGAGCTGGGAGGGATGTGCAACAGTTTAAGGTGATAAAAGATAACAGGCTAGGTGAAACAAATAGGTGATGATTAGTGAGCAGCAGGTTTCACGCTGAGAAAGAGCACTATAGCTGCAATGTTTTCTCTAAGAATGTTCATGGAGAAATATAAAGACATTCAGAAGGAGTTGCACTGTGACTTGATCTTAAAGAAAGCAAATGACAGGGTACTTACAGAGGAGCTGTAGTATTGTATAAGAAGGTCGGCAATGACAGAAGTATGTCAGAGTGGTACAGATCCTGGGTTCAATTCCTGGGCAGTCTGGGTCCGTTCTATTACCCTCATACTGTGCTACCCATTGTGCCTGCCACCCTACTATGACAGCATAGTTTAGTGTAGTATAATATAATATAGACAATAGTATAGTATAGACAATGTTAATTTGAGAAGGACAAAGCATAGGATTCATTCATCTTTTTATCTTATCGTCAGGCATAAACAAACCATGGACATGGATATCCATAGTGATATCTGAAGAGGATACACCTGCGTTATAGCCACAAAGGTAGATAAGTAGAGGCAACTTCATATAAATACATTTTGGAATGTGGTGTCCAAAATACTTAAGTACAGCAGGTGTTATAGTCCATTTACTTGTGGCTATAAAGTGAGACATTTAAAAATCATGGTGTGAAATGTCAAGGTAAACTCAAAAACGGCTATTAATATGAAGCATTTAAAAGTAAAATTTGTAAAAGTAAAAAGCAAAAGTATTCTATCTGAACCATTTGTATGTAGAAGTAGCTTCCATCTGGCTTCCTGCTAATGTACTGAATATGTGGTTTAATGGCTCTTACAAATAGCTTTACAGACTGGCAGACTTGCAGGCCTCCTTCTGCTGAGAGTGGATTGCTGAATGCAGACCTGTTGTCAGACCTCATTTAGATGATTCAATACACTGTACGTTCTGTTTTATGAGCAGTTACAAAGAACAGGTTATATTTGGCCTTGAAGAACATACCATTCATTTCCAATAGGTGGCAGTAATACCTATTACATAAAGAAGACTAATAAAATTAGAAGACTGATGTGAAGGTGAGAAGCTGATGGAAGAGGAGAGGGAGTGGGTGAGTGACAGCTTCAGGCTCAGATGAGGAGGACGGCTGAGCAGAGTGAGTAGCAGGAAGCAGCCTGTCTGGAAGTGGAGGCGGGACACTGTAGGAAAAAACAGACATGTCAGACACTGAAAGACGACAGATTGATGCTGTTGAAGGAAGCAAAGTTGAGGGAGTTGTGGGAGAATGAAAAAAGCAAGAGCAGAAGACTGACTGGATAAGAGATATATAACACTAATAATAATAATAATAATAATAATAATAATAATAATAATAATAATAATAATAATAATAATAATAACAATACTACTACTACTACTACTACTACTACTACTACTACTACTACTACTACTACTACTAATAATAATAAAACACTTATTAAAAAAGGATGATAAGATTTTCTCTTTTTACAAAAGTAAATAAAAGCACTTGAACATAAAATAGATAAAACTGGAGACATATGAAAAGAAACTACAAAAGAGAGGAAGACAGAGAAAGAATATTGGCCCAAGGGATGTACAAAGCAGGGTGAAAATGAGAAGGGAATAATAAAGAAAAAATAGAAATTGACCAAAAACCTAAAATGGAAACAGATGGGACAAAATTGCAGCAAGAGAGAAATGAAGAAGAGGTGAGACAGGAAAATGGAAAGAATGTCAAGGTTGGGCCCTAATGATTTCCTTTCCAAGTATGCATTTTTTCTTTTTTTTTTCACCACTGTATAGCATTCAGTTAGAGATAAACATCTGAACTCACTCAGCCCACTAGCAGCAGCAGCGTCTCTCAAAAAGTTTCAAAATTTCAGCATCAATACAACATCCCACAATAATGTGATCAACATCCAGTATCACTTTAGGAAAAGGGGCGTGTTTAGCAACTTGGGGGAATTGGGGGGAAATCATGGGTTAGTCTTTTTGTGGTTTGTGGTCTTATAATAATTCTTCATTATAATAATATAGCCTTTGGCATCATTATCATTATTTCTGAATGGATGAGACTGAGATGGAGGATGCAATCACAGTCTTGTTGATTGGGAATCTCCAGATATTGTTGTGATTTTAAAGCAAAGGTGACAAAACAGGTAGTCAGGTTAAACAGATTCAGAAAGAGCAAAACCAAAAGACAAGAATAAATGTCAAAACCTGATAAAATAGAAAACTAGTCTGCAGATAGACCACAACCCAGGGAATGAAAACAATACTGGTATAAAACATATGCAAGACTTGGCAGACCAAACCAAAGTTCTGTAAAACTTTTGAATGATATGTGTGTGTGATAAGTTCAGGAATATGTTAACTTTTACATGCAGGGGGCTTTTACACCATGTATTTTTGTTCAGATATGGGGCTAAATCTGAACAAGATTTCTAGTACACACACACATGTGCACACACACACACACACATACACACACACACGCATGCACGCACACACGCGCACACATCCTTGAGCAAGGTACCTTCCCTGTCACTGCTCCCCGGGCGCTTTCAATAGCTGCCCACTACTGCATGGTGTTTGCATGGGTTAAATGCAGAGGTCCAATTTTGTTGTGGTTCACTGTGTGCTGTGCTGTGACTTCGCAATGACAAGGGTTGTCACTTTCACTTTTTCACACACACCTACATATTTTTATTACTTTCTAGCTAACAAATACATTATTATTGCATTTTGATATATTAGCTTTTAGAATACTTAGCTCAGGAGTATCTTTTAGTCTCAGGCTGAGAGAACAGAGACCACTAATGGTTAGGAAAGCAATGAAGTGAATGTGAACAAGTGGGAGGATGCCTGTTTAGAGGAGGACAGCAGCATGAGAAACACAGAGGAGAAGAGCGAGCAGCTCTTATAGAAAAAGAAACCCTCAGAGAAAAGAAACAGAAAAAATGTTAGTGAAAGCAAAATGAATCAAACAGAAAATCAACAAGTGGAAAAAACTCAAAGGCTATAAGCGTCTAAAAGCTCGTACTTTACATATCATTTCAGAACATTTGCATTGAGCGTGTGTTTACCCAACTACATTTTGAAAAGAATGAAACATCTCAGATCTTTCATTTGCTATTTTTTTGCCATTTTATCAAATAAATCAATTTTAATTTAATTGGCAGATAACATGAAGGCAATGCATGAAACAGGCAGCATTTTTTGCCAATAGAATAAAAAAATTTTCTTTGATAAAAGAAGTCTAGCAAAGGAAAAATGTCAAATTTTATTTTCTATTCTATTTTAAAGACTTTGTGATCATTTAACTATAAATGGAACTGGAACAAAGGTACAACTGTTTTTGTCTTTTATTGTTTGTTTGTATATAGAAAAGGAATAGAAAAGACTATGTGAAGTGTTTTAAAAGAAACTGGCATTTCATCAGGAATGTTATATCATATGCCAGCAGGCATATTTTTCATTAGTGAAAAAAAGTGAAAAGTGAAAGTGACAACCCTTATCATTGCAAGGTCACAGCACAGCACATGTGAACCACAACGAAATTGGACCTCTGCATTTAACCCATGCAAACACCGTGCAGCAGTGGGCAGCTATTGAAAGCGCCTGGGGAGCAGTGACGGGGACGGTACCTTGCTCAAGGGTACCTCAGGGCAACCTACCTAAGGGAATCAAACCCACAATCTTACGATGCAGGGGCAACTCCCAAACCACTAGGCCACCGCCGCCCCTGCCCCTCCTGGAAAAGTACAGAGAAACTACACCGCAACATGTGGATGGATGTTGGGTCAAAACATCCCTATATTAAGTGGAATATGGAGTCAAAATGTAGGAGTGATTTTGAAGATTCTGAATGGCCGCCATGATTTTCATCTTAACTCAGATTCTATGAGTATCATAGCTGGAAGTTTGTAAAACTGGATCTGTTTCAGATTAACCTCTTTAGCTCTAAATGCAAATTATGTAATGAAGTGCTAAAAACTAAATAAATACATAAACTAATATGTAATATTCAGCTTTCAGCTTTCTTTCAATTTTCAATTTCTGTTTCGAGCAGATATGTAAGTCAAAATAAAGACTGTTAAAAAAGAACTTATCAAAAGAACTTATCTTCGCTGTTATTACTGCTTTGTTAACATTAAGTATAAATAGATATATGAATACATTCAGACATAAACAAGCAAATAAATAAAAAACAGGTAATTAAGCCATTATTATTTAGCCCACAGACAGAGTCTAGAAATATATTTGAACTAACTTTTGTGAAAACTGAACAAACACAAATTCTGTAATTCCGTAAATGTGTAAATGTTTGTTTTTTATATAAATGTATATAAAAACTATTTATAAAAATGTATTTACATTTACATATTACACAATTACATTTCAAAGTATAAATATATACCATTGTTTCTGTGTCATGTAAGTACTTTATAGTTACAGTTCTAAAGGTTTGATTGCAAAAATCCCCCACAAAAACATAAACACAGAAAGGCACTGTGGTATTCATGAACATGGACAAGTGAATGGAAACTCAAATAACTGGCAATAGAAAATGTTTTGGCCTGTAATACTTTAACTTCTTTTTAAATAACTTGTTAAGTAATTTTATATTCTAAATTAAAATGTTCATATTTATGTATAGCAACAAAACACAATGACTTACGCATTTTATAGCTCTGTGTTTTGGTAGACGTTTCCATTGGTAAACACTGCACTGTTTGCTGGTGGATAATCAGGTAGAGGACTTTACGGTGAGACAATTGAACAAAGCCACTGTCCATCAATCTCCACATGGCAGTCTGCTTAAAAAGCCATTGGCCTAAATCCAGATCTTAGTCAGTCTCTTACTCTTCCTTCATGATGAAACATTTGTTTTTGTGGAAAGGAAATTTGCTCTCCATCATTGTAATACTTCTGAGTGGCCTAACAATAATTCTCTCCAGATACTCTGGTGATATATCACCATATCTGGTGATATGGTTCATTGAATTTCATTTGTTCCGGCTTTGACATTTACGAAGGAGAACAAAATTTAATTAGGTGCTATTAAGACCTCATAATATTTAGGGCCCTCCTGCCAACATTTGTCTCAATAAGCCGCTGTGAAAGGCTGAGTAATTGGACAGCTTCATGAGGAATATGAAGCAAGTGGGGCTGTACAGCACCATTCTCTCGTATGAGGGTGGCAATTACAAGAAGGCGCAGGAATCAACCCCCATGTTTCCTTTGTGCCTCTAGAGATGTGCGCAGCAGTGCATGTCTTGCACAGTTTAGCATGCGCTCGCAGTGTGTTTTCTTAGAAGAAACTCCTGATTTAATCTCTTTTCGAATCTAATTGCTCTTAATTTCCACCCATCCATTTTCTGCCGCTTGTCCCAAACAGGGTCGCGGGGGAGTGCTGGAGTCCAACCCAGCGCACACAGGGCGTGGACAGGGGACGCACCCTGGACAGGTCACCAGCCCATCGCAGGGAGGAGCGGGACGGGGACGGCACCTTGCTCAAGGGTAACTCAGGGCAACCCACTGGGAAGGGGTTCGAACCCCCGATCCTCCGATCATGTGGCCAACGCCCTAACCTATAGGCCACCGCTGTCCCACTGCTCTTAATTTTATTTCAATAAAAAGAGTTATTTCTTAAAATCATTTGTTACTTATACACTGACATATATACAGTCTATTTCTATGGCCTTAAAAACACATGTGACAAAATGCATCATATGTATGTGTATTTTAATGTGATCAAAAATTATTCAAAAATGCTTATTTGTAGACATCCTTGTAAAGTCTGAACACTTTTTACATTTAGACATTGCATAGAGCTTTTCTTTAAAATATTTAAAACTGAGGACATTAAGTACATAATGATGTATATACAGCATATAAAGGATATTAAATCAAACAGCTTTGTTTTCATCTGCCATATTTCATCTCCCTTATTGATCTTTGCCATAGTACTTTAACCCTGAAATCAGAGGTGCCCAAATTCTTTCTTTTGGGACATGTAGTTCCTCACTCCTAAAAAATTTTACCCAAGTTACCTAAGTTACCCAATCAATATTCAGCATTAGAATGTTATAATCACTTTGTGCAAGTCTGTTTCAAGTTTCGAGTGAGTTGCGAATGATGAGTCTAGTCTCCAGTTTCCAAGGTAAGAGCCATGAGTCAAGTCTTGCATCTGTAAGGTGCAAGTCATGATCTGAGTCTCTTTGTTTTGAGGCTTGATTCAAACTGTTAGTAGCAATTAAAAAAAAAGAAAAATCATTTTTAATTAACTCTGTTTAAAAGACAAGTCCAAGCTGTGAAACAAGTCTCTAATTCTGCATCTGCCTGGAAATTCAGGGCTATCTTTTCAAGAATTAAAAAATTTACATTAATTTGATCTAACCACACTAATAATGTAACTGTTTAATCCTGATAAAACAATAAGTATAAAATGCTGGAAAGAACAAAAAAGTTTATAGTGAGCTATGCAGGCACCTATTCAGCCTACAGTACAGTAAATGGAACAGAAAAATATTGCCATCTATTGGCAGCAGTAACAAAGCACATTGCTCTATTGAGCCTCAAATAAGACAAGTAAATAAAATCTTGATAAGAGTGAAATTCCAAAATGTTTTATTATTCCAAATTTAAATAAACTCATAACATTATAAGTAAACACCAATCATTTTTTCCTTCAGTATTCAATCACATTTTCACATTCAGTCACATTTTCGGCTTTCAGATCATTTTAACAAACAAAGTAGTTCTGATGAACTCTGAGGTTAAGAACAGAAAAAGGACTGACATAGCTGATAACTTTTGCAACTAGCACCCTAAACAGAAACTGTTGGAGTGGTATTGATAGCCAGCATGCGATTCTTCATGATGCCCATCAGCCTGTGAACCCACTTTTCAGCTGGATTAACGCATATTTCATACTCCTTGTTTGTGTGGATTCTGCAAGTGCAAAAAATAACCATGTATTAATGAAAAATCTTCAAATCATCTTTTAATGATCAAATGAAAAAAGCACATACATGACACCCGGTTTCTTGCATGAGGGGCTTGTCGTCTCAAAACGCTCAACACTGTGTGCAGGAATTACTGCATTCATATAGTTGAAGCAGCACTTCTTTGGCTCATGACCCATGTCTGAAAAGAACGTGTAGACGTTTAAATGAAATGCGTTAATGTGATGTATAAATTATGTATTCTCTTAAAGGTATGCATAAATTTAAAAACAAAGCTTACTTTGACTGAGAGTCAGTGAGCAGAAGGCGAAGAACAGGGTGGTGATGGTTGCAATGCAGTATGGCTTCATATCTGAGTCTTCAGGAGCGTTCTTGATCAATGGATGAGACCCTCTGACTTCTTGTGCAGGGTATGATCACCTCATGATCATGGGCCTTATTTATAGTGGATGACTGGGACTTCACCAATTCCACAAAACACACCGCTGTCCACCAGGAAACAAGTGACATCACACATGTTGAGGGAAAGAACCGGGATGTGGTCTGAAGTGGTAGGACTTCCTGTACTACCTCTACCCAACATTGCTGACAGATGGAAATCACCTTCAAGCTGATCAAGAACTGCAAGCTGAACCATATATTTCAGAATGAGAGAGAATCACAGTTTAGAATCACTACTGCTAATACTTATTTTGATTGTTGTAATATTATTACTATGTCACATCACAGTACTGTCTCTCCAAATATATATATATATTTTTACAGTATTTAATGTTTTTGATGTTTGTGCTTTGGATTGTCGTGCTGATACATTTTACCCTTAAAACTTTAAAACTTATATGCGAAGGATATTCACATATAAATGATTTTTAATGATATAAAAAATTATATTACATTTTTCCTCCTTGACTGATCAAATTCTCAGCATTTTCCAGAGTTGTGCTGAGTTTAAGATAGGTAAGTCTGTTGTGGATAGGCTCTGCAGAACTTAAACAAGCGACACAGGAACTCACAATATTACACATCTGAAATCAGTAGCATTATCTTCTTTAATAATGGGCCAGTCCTCATTCTTTGTTTTTGTGGGTACTAACTACATGCTCTATTTGCTCTGACACAGTCATCTAGCCATCACAATTTAACCCTTGTTAAAGTCACTTGGATCCTTATGGTGGCCATTTTTCCTGCTTTCAATACCTCAGCTTCAAGAACCAGTCTGCCAAAGGTTTTGCAAACTTTGCAAAATATTGCTGGATTTTACACTACAAGTTTCACTGCTTGTAGGCTTGAGTAAGAGTCTGGGGGACTGAGGCAGGAAATTTTCTCAGCGTGGGTGCTGTAGCTGTGGATGATTTTAGAGAGGAGGTGGGCCTTTTTGTGGTTAACACAGCAGCACAAACTCTGATCTGACCTCAATTTATCAGCAAGAGAAAAGAGAAAATTTTATTTGTATAAGGTGTGGATTTAAGTAATCTTTATTCATAAAAGTGTGCTTATCTAAATGTTAGTAAGCAGGAAAAAATACAAAGACATTGCATGGTCTCATATAAAACTCATATATTGGTGGTAATTCAATGAATTGAAAAAAGCTATGTAAACTCAAACTGTATTGAAACAGAGTGGCCAAAACACTGGCTTTCAGTTTCTGTTACACTACAAAATGATATCTACACATAAATACACTGCAATTCTTTATCAAATAAGAAGTGTATATTTAATAAAAATCAGGTCTGAATAAGGTGTGTCTGAGCCAAACCTTAATGGACACCAGTGCAGCTTGAGCAAACCTTGGAGAGGTGGAGATATTCTTTAGAATATCTTAAAGAAACATAGAAGTCAGTAGACTAAGCTAGAATACATGAGTGTGTATGAAAAGAACAACTGAATAGTTCGGATGCAGGAACTTGAAGTGGCAAAGGTTAAATACAGCAGTTCATAATACCAGGGAATGTAGAAGAGAGATGAATAAGAGTTCAGACAGGACTGAATGGCTGGAAAAGAGTGGCAGGAGTGATTTGTGACAGATGGTACCTGCAAAAATGAAAGGGAACATGTTGCATTTTCTGTGCCACAGCTCCTCTAAGGATTAATCAAGTAACATGTTTCGTTTGCTCTTTCCATTGTAGTGTATTTTTCTTGGAAATAAAACAGTTCAGGGTGACCATAAAGATCATTATATAACTTTTCTTATTCCCTTTATTCATTTTGATTGAGGAGCGTAATACCTCACTTGGACCAAAGCATAGGAATCAAGTATGGTTCTTAAAGTATTTTTTTCCATTACACTGAATTTTATCCATATTTCATTCACATACAGAGGAAAATTTTTTTTCCCTTCCAGACGTTAAAGAGTGGAACACCCCAGTTCATTATTTTTCACTGTACTGTATATGAGGTAGTAAGAATGTAGATAGATAAATCAGATATTTATTATATTGATACTGAGAATTGTCTGTACTTTGTGAGTTGTGCAAAATCCACAGCCACAAATTATGTAGTGCTTTGGAAGTTTTCAAGATTTCATTTTGTTAGTACAGAAATTCATTCACAGAGAAGGGACTTTTAGCAATATGGCCTTTTAATAACCCCTTACCCTGTCATTTAATTTCTCTGTTCTGAATAAACATCTATGCAATAGTTGAAGAAAATCTATGATGATAAGCCGTAAGATGTGGCTGTATCCGACTCATGTCGGCTGATGTGGTTTTCCACAGAAGCTGAAGGTGAGATCACACTTGGCTAAGCAAAACCAGAGACAAGTATTTGAATAGCTTCCTTTAATTCTCATCTTGCCTTGTTAAATTCAATAAATGTTGTCTCAATTCAGAATTTATGAATCAAAAATAGAACTAAAGCAGTGGATTCTAAATAAAGATTACAACACCACCAGCGACTTAAGCAACTGACAGGTTTAATCAAACAACTTCACATAAAGCCAGGGTAACTAATGTGGGGCTCACACACACACACACACACACACACACACACACACACACACACACACACACACACACAGACACACACACACACACACACACACACAAAGACAAAACAAAGATGTCTAATAATTAAAGGAATTGTTTAAATTTGTTCAAACAAATATACTTTCATCAAATAACAACTATATAATGTGTATAAAAATGACATTTTTTCACTTTTATAATAATATTTGCACAATAATATTTACTTGCTACTTACTATTTACTCCCTATTTAGACCTGAACATTCTGGGCACAACAAAACATTAAATGCAAAATACAGTATACATTTTTCAGATTTTATTATTTATTTTTGTCCATTTCAGAAAATAAAGGGTATTTATGTATTAAATGTGCTAGAATCTACCATCTCTCTTTAAATGTTTACCCACTGATGAACCAAATATCTGATAAGATCTTGTGGTTAACATAGTAAAAGGGAAACAATACTCTAACATACTATTTGGCCTTTAGACCGAGGGTCTGTGGCGGGACGTTTTTGCACTTACTCAGTGGGGTGTTTTGACGAGGTTTCTTTTTCTTCATTTACTGAAGTAATTGTCAGTATATGTCTCCAACATTTTGCACAGATGTGCTGTTGAGTTGCTCATTGCTACATGTGCAGTTGTGGTGGCTGGTTTCATGTTCTTCTAAGGAAGTCATACATTGTGGTTTACCTTTCTAGAATGGCATTGCTGTCACAGGAGGGGACTCACCCACAGCATTGAGAAGTGACTATGAATAACACATGAGATGCATGTTATGTTGCTTTAAGGTGTGAACAGAGTAGTGTTTGAAACAAATGACCACGTCTTCTAGTGAGAGTGATATGACTATGACATAATTTTATAATTAAATGTTTAAAAAATGATTTTATATTTAAAGGTTTCAAAAAGGACAAAACTAAATACCAAAAGTAACAGTTATGCCAAAAAAAACTTACATGCAATCAATCAAACAAACAAACAAAAAATGAAATAAATTGAATAATTAAAAACACAGTTACAATACTCATGATGAGATGAAGAAGTCTGTTTTTGTTCACTGTACAATGAGAAAATCTGAGACAACTCGAACCGAAACAATTTTAAATAACCCCAGAAAGAAAATTTTTTTCAAACTTTCAGGAAACTCTATACTCATGTTGAGAAAACAACCACCATTGCATGCTCTAGCAGAGAGACTGCTCACTTTACTGACTCATGCTCAACACGTATGATATGAAGCCAACATGACATTAGTTAAAGTCAAAGTTTACATTGTCTGATAAAAGACAATGCCATTTTTGCTCATAGATGTTAATAAATATATGCAAAAAAAATCCTGGCATTTAGAGTTGGGTTTATGGAGAAATGTAAAATTACAATGTTACAAAAATATACAATTACAATATCACACAGGTTTCTTCTCTAACAAAAGATAACGAACAATGTACCCCTTAAGCTGTGCCATCCAGTGAGACTTTAACCTTTTCCTCTGAGAGTGTGTGTGTGTGTGTGTGTGTGTGTGTGAGTGGGGGAGGGGGGCGGGGGGCGTAGGAGATGACTACTCTGGACAAAGGTTAAAAGCTACATGCCACTCATAACAATTTCATATATCTTCAAATAAAGGGGTAGGTCCAAAATGTATATACAAAATGACAACTTGTGGGTGAGACGTGGTGCAGCAGATTTCTGGAGGCATAAATGCGGAGGCTTATTCTTCTCATAATTTCCATGTTCATACAACACATTACTGCTGTTCAAACCTATTTTCTTTATCTTCTACATGAAGCCATTCAATTACAATTCAATTTGTAATTTCAATGACCCTCAAATACTGTGTCTTAATAGAACATAAAGTATAACCCTTTTAGGTAATAACTAGGTAAGTGTAAGCTGCAAGGTAATGTCTTTTGGTTTAAGGACGGTACAGTGTATTTCAATTGCACTGAAAGGTATAACAGGTTCTGAATGATAAATGACTTAGAGTGGCAAAGTGGGTAGCACTGTTGCCTCACGATGAGAAGGCAGCAGGTTTGATTCCCAGGTGAAGCGGTCCAGGTCCTTTCTATGTGGAGTTTGCATGTTCTCCCCATGTCTGTATGGGTTTCCTCCTGGTATACTGGTTTCCTCCTATAGCCAAAAGCAACAAACATCATTTGGATTGGAGATTCTAAATGGACCCCTAGGTGTGTGTGTGAGTGTGTTTGTCTGCATGTCTGCCCTGTGATAGACTGGCGACCTGTCCAGGGTATGTCTCCCCCTTTCGCCCAGTGAAGGCTGAGAAGGGGTCCAGCACCGCCCATGACCTTAAACAGAAAATAGGAAAATAGGTGTGAATGAGTGAGTCTAATTTCCCTTTTTATGGTTTATTCATGGCAGGATTGTTTCTAATGTTCAAAACATGTAGTATAATACAAAAGAAACAAATGGTTCACTGATATAAATGCAAGCATCTACATTACCCATGTGAATATGTAATTTCCCTCATTAACTTAGTGTGTAGTCAAATTCACTCTTCCCTTAATTATACTTAGTGGCCCAGGCCCTGAAACCTTACCAGTTTTTTTTTCATTTGGAGATGATAGCTTTCACTGGTTCACTAAAGTCCCAGAATTTGAGAGATTGACGTGTGGCCCTTTCCTAACTCATATTTCAGTAGCATTCTTTTTGAGGCCTTCTGGAATTTCTTTTTAGAGCAGATTATACTGAAGTTCCCAACAGATTCTAGGAAATATAACATAGTAAATACCTGAGATCAGATGGAGTAAACCAGTGATATTCCCATCCACATATAGTAGTGCACTACTGACAGTGAGTAACCTTGTTCACTGATTTTTTCAGATCTTGCATGTGCCAATTTAAGAAATCCTACTAGCACTGTAGAAAGCAGAGCAAACCATAAAATATTATTTTAAGTCAACAGATCCATAGACAAAAGCACAAACTTAAAATCTGAAGGAAGAAATCAAAGTATGTTACGCCTGAGATGGAGTCTTTAGCAATGAACACCTGAATTTTGTGAAATAATAGTATGGTTCTAAATAAACATTGTTCTATTGTTTCTCATTGTATGTAGTTCCCCAATTTCTTGAAGTTTACATAAGAAATCAAATTCGGAATTGAACATTGGAATACATCATTAAATGTGGAATGTATTAGATATTTTAATAAATGGTCTTGTGCAACTTCTCATTTCTGTGCATTTTGCAAGGAAAATGAGTAGACAGGTACAGTGATTTACTACAACATACATGTAAATACACTATATAACACACAGAGATCACATGGGAATCTAAGAAGTCTTGAAGGCAATGTTGAAGGTGTGACACCATTATTCTTCATCACACCCTGGACAGCAATCACTTATTGAAATGCTATTATAATTTCCTAAAATTAGTGATCAGGGATAGTTCTTCAAGTTTCTTGAAGAGAGGCTACCTTTTGTTGCTTTTCTGTCAAAATGATCCCACAACTTCTGAATACTACTGCGACTGATTCATTCTACAGTTTGCATTTGAGCAACAAAACCTTTGTTTTGAAGCTTGTTAAAATTGCTCTGCTCAGGAAATTCTATTATTTTCCCCTTTAGGTTCACCTTCATACCCATAATGTCATATTCATATACATTATTGCCTCTGCTATCTATATATGAATGCACTTTGTTCTGTCATTGATTTGCACGATATGTTGTTCAGTCTGCATTTGTTTAGTTTTATGGCAAATTCTGTCTGTTTGTTTATATCCTGTTTCAAGAATCTGGTTTCATTTCACCTCACTGCGATGGGCTGGCAACCTGTCCAGGGTGCATCCCCCGTACTTCGCCCTGTGTGAGCTGGGTTGGACTCCAGCACCCCCCCGCAACCCCGTTTGGGACAAGCGGCAGAAAATGGAAATGGTTTCATTTCACTATGCACAGTGTTTATGCTTGAAATGACAATATAGCCTACTTTACTTGAGAGTGAGCTAGAGTGACATGCCTATTGTGCCTAACTTAATATTCTAGGGAATTTTAAGCTGTTAACTAGCCAGAGGTAATCGTTCTTGTAGGTTCTAAGGATATTCACCTGCATCAGTCTGAAGTTACTAAAAACAATGATAAAGAGCAGTATAATATTATTATATTATTATTATTAATTATTATATTATATTATTCAATGGCAAAGTATACTATGAACCCATACCAGTTCAAAAGTCTCCTGGGTTTTATAGCTAACGGTTCCATTTTTCAGCAGCATAGCCCGTAGCCTCCTAGTTTGTGAGCAGACTAGTACAGTTAGCTGCTACTGACAAACCAGGTCTATGTCCATTCCCCAAACTGAATGAAAAATAAAAAAATTAAAAAAGTAATTATAAACTTAACAAAAATCATGTTTTGGGGTAATGGACTCTAATCTACTGCTAAGAAAAAAGTCTATACCACCTTAATGAAGCTGAACGCTGACCTAGAGTGGGTTGAGCAGGTTTCTCCTGACTGTGGCCAAAAAATGTATATTATTTTTTTAACCAGGGTACTGGTGAAGATAATCAATGCAAGCTATTGAATAGGTCATTTTCCATTGTCAGCATATAATTATTGAAGTACATTCTGAAAAGGGTTGCATTTCAAAATCTTTTATTATGTTTCCATTGGAAAATAGTATTGCAATTTTTTTTTTAGTAACAACAAAGATATTACATAATCTGTGTGTATTTACTTATCTTATAAACTAATGTATTTTATTAATACATTAAACCTTAAAAAATATACAGAAACATTCTTGAATAATAAAAGTAATAAGCATTTAATAAAGAGAAGAGACAAAAAACTGTCCATGCGGTTAGCTTTGTCTCAGATATATTTTGTCAGAAGTGGGAAACTGAGCCTTTAGGGAAAAGCATTGTCTCCCGAACCAGACTCAGCAGCAGTGTTCATTTTTGTCACTACTGTTTTCATCAGTCTAATAACCCATGGCTTAGCTGGATTAGCACAAAACTGATTTTGTTTAATTGTGTGGAATCTGTGGAAACAAACAGCAAAAAAGTAGTTACTTTTAATTAACTATCAATACTTTACAGTAAAACATTTGTATTAAACGCTGGATGACCAAATCCTGGATGATTTAAAAAAATACTTACATGATGCCTGGTTCTGTACATGAAGGGCTTGTCGTCTCAAAATGACTGACAACATGTTCAGGTATCCTTGCTGTCACATAATGCTTCTTGAAACAGCATTTTTCTGGCATGTGACCACCTAGTTACACAAATTAAAGTTACAAATATTAATCTTTTATACAGGCTACAGTTTTGCATGAGCATAATGTAACATTAATATTCATGTTTTTAAAGTTAGGCATTTTGAGCAATAAACAAAGCCAGATAAGCTTTGAAGCAGCATATTACACATGTGGCAAAATGATGTATTCTCTCTGAAGAACATTTTAAAACTTACTTTGACTGAGAGTCAGTGAGCAGAAGGCAAATAGAAGGATGCTGATGGCTGCAATGCAGTATGGCTTCATGTCTTCAGTCTTCAGCTGCGTCCTTGAAAGCTTCTTGGAGTTCTTGAGCAAGGTATGATCACATTATCATCACAGGTCCAATTTATGGTGGATGGCTTCATGAGTGGAACTTCACAATTTCCATGACACACACCTCTGCCTTGTGTCCACCAGGGAACAAGTGACACCATACTTGTTGGAGGAAAGAAGCATAATGTGGTCTGTAGCAGTACGATTTCCTGTAGTACACGTCCCCAACTTTGCTGACTGACGGAAACCACCTTCAAGCTGATCAAGTTGAGCTGCATGCCTTAGCAAAGTGATATTGTTCATAAATCCATGCCTAGGCATATTTTCACACTTTTTGTTTTTTGAATAGAATAAATATAGAATAGAATCCATAGAATAATATAAAAACAGTTTTTGTTTCATATCTTAACCAAATGAGGTGTGTAAGGACCATGTTTGAAAAAAGTTATTTATTTCTCAAACACCAAAACCAGTAGTAGGGCTTGATCAAATTTATGGCAAAGTGTTGCACTGATATGGTTGTTTGTATTAATTTATCTGAGGTAATTTTCAAATGGTTCCATATTCTACTGTGTTTTTCTAATTAAAAAAAGAAAAGTAGTCAGGGTAACTAATATAGGAAATGATTGAATGTGGGTGCTATAGTTGTGGGTGAATTTGTGGTGGGCTATAGTGTAAAAAGATGTTGTTGGAACAAGACCTTCTATTGCTATTTTTATTACTCTTTTATTTATTTATTTATTTATTTATTTATTTATTTATTTATTTATTTTTGAAATTTCCACTTGCCCTTTACATTGTGCTTAACCTTCATGATGATCAGTAGTCAAATAGAAATAATTACTTCTTTTGAAAGTTAAGGATGTTTATTCTTCTGTAAAGTTTAGATTCTTTAGTCCAACTGCTAAAATGCATAATTTAAACACCTGTAGAAAAAATGTAAAAACAAGTTAACCTCTTTTATCTTTGGGGAAATTTAGCTGGATGTAAAAAAAAAAACCATATATTTAGAAGTTATTCACTGACACTTTGGGCATTATATATATATATATATATATATATATATATATATATATATATATACATACACAGTACTGTGCAAAAGTTTTAGGCAGGTGTGGAAAAAATGCTGTAAACAAAGAATGCTTTCAGAAATATAAATAATTTCTTTCTTTCTTTTAAATTCACCTTCACCTTAAAAGTCTGATTTGTCATTATGAAACACAGCACAACACACAATGAAATGCAACCTCTGGATTTAACCATTACACATACCATGAAGCAGGAGGCAGCTATGTCCTGAGCCTGGGGAGCAGTGACAGGAGCAGTACCTTGCTCAAGGGTATCTCATGGTAACTTTACCTGTCTTGAGCCTACTGGTTTTGGATACATGACCTTTCTTATCCTGGGGCCTAGTCCATAGTACCTAACTACTTGGTTATCACTGCCCCAACTGAGTCTTAGCACCAATTTTAACTTTATCCTTAATGTAGGTTTAGGAAGGCCAGAAGGTCATGGGATTGAAACCCTGACCAGTAGGTTGACCAGAGGTACCCTTGAGCAAGGTACTGTCCCCGTCACTACTCCCCGGGCACTTTCAGTATCTGCCCCCTGCTGCACGTGTATGTGTGTATATAGGTAATATGCAGAGGTCTAATATGATTGTGATTCACTGTGTGCCGTGCTGTTTCGCAATGAAAAGAATCAGCTTTTCAGCTTTTATTTCTGATTTTTTACATCTAGATTTGATAAATTACATAAAACATAGAACATTTTATCTTTATCTATCTGTATCTCAATCTTTAATATTAGACTGGGATGCATCCACCCCTGTCCTGATGGAGGTTCAATCTCTGATTGTTGTTTCAGACTGCTGTTTTCTTTGCTTTTTCCGCACTACTTTTTCTCTCATTAGTTGTTGTTGTTTTCCTTGAAGAGACCCAATTGAGGTTTGTTCATGTCTTTCTTTTTCAGAATATACCAAATTGTTGGCAAAGCCCAAAAATCCAAATTCAGTTTATAGTGTATCCTCATCTTTCCGCTGCTCCCGTTAGGGATCGCCACAGCTTAACATTGCAAACAAGAATGGATTCAGTACTGATCCTTGATGTAATCCAACATCTACCATAAATGCATCTGTCCCTCCTACTGCAGATCTCACCACTGTCACACTGCCATCATACATATCCTGTATTACTCTGCCACACCTAACTTCCTCAAACAAAACCACAACTCCTCTTTAGGCACCCTGTCATATGCATTCTTAAAGTCCACAAAGACACAATGCAACTCCTTCTGACCTTCTCTGTACTTCTCCATTAACAGCCTCAGAGCAAGCATTGCATTTGTTGTGCTTTTGCTTGACATAAAACCATACTGCTGCTCACTAATAATCACCTTTTTTTTAATTGCTTCCACTACTCATACCACAGGTATGTCATGTGGACCAACAACCTTTCCATTTTTCATCCTTGTCATCGCTGCCCTTACTTCCATCTTGAACATTTGCTGCACTTCCTGGTTCACTAACCTCATGTCATCCAATCTTCTTTCTCTCTTTTTTCTCTTTCCATCTGCTCAACATACTCTGCCCATTTGTGAGTATGTCTTTAGTGAATACTTATCCTAATCTGCTGCACATCAAGGGAGATTATGTATAGTAATAATCAACATACCTGTGCAACTTCTATCAGCCTCTCATATTCCAATACTTTGACACACTTTGACACCCAATCAGATACAAAATGTGCTATGTTCTTTGAAATTTAACATATCTAGATGTAAATCCCAAATAAGTGCTATATATAAACATAATTAAGTGTGTGTGTGTGTGTGTGTGTGTGTGTGTGTGTGTGTGTGTGAACTATGAAAAAAATGATTCAGATGTTACTTTATCAAAATAAATTCAATTCAATTCAATTCAATTTATTCTTGTATAGCGCCTTTTACAACAAAGTTGCCCCAAGGCACTTTACATTGATAACAGGTTACAGTAATAGATGTTTAAGATGTTTAAGCCGGATGACTACGGAGGAGAGGAACCAAAAACTCCACTATGTGGAGAAAAAAAAAACCCCTGAGGGTCCAAGGTCAACCGGCTACCCAACCCCCTTGGGTATACTAACAGTACAGAGTTAGTTTGGTTTTAAACTCCAGGATCAAAATAAACTATAAGGCAAGCCTGGTGTGCAGTTTGATAGTTCTCTTCAGAAGTTAAAGTTGTCATTATAGCTTGCTAATTATAACCCAGTGAAGAAAGGAGGTTGTGAAACTGTGTTTTGTTCTCATCATACCAATTTAACCACATTTTATTCCATCAGCAAAAAACAAGCACAAAACTCTAATCATTACTCAGACACAAAATAGAATATGAACATGTATTTGATTTAAGACTTGAACATTTGAAAAAAGACTTGAAAAAGGAACTTCAGAAAGGATAACATTTTAGCATATATATTTCTGATTTTGCAAATAACCTTATAATTCATAAATGTTTAGGATGAAACAGAATTTTCTAAACATGTATATTGTATTTCTGTCATATCACACCAGAGGCTGTTTAGTAGATGAATTAGCCAACATATTACTATCACAATGTACAGTCATTTTCACATTTGTAGCCTATGTAAGGAAAAAATGAATTCATGTTTTCAAGAAGTGCTAAAAAATGTTTCTGTATTACTACAATGATGTGCTTGTTTGCAAACACAGGCAGAATGAAAAGCTAATTAGGGTGCAAGTTTGCTCAGTGATACTTCAAGCAGGAAGATACAGTTTGAAGAGATGCAGTGACTGGTTTCACATGTTTTAAAGAAAATTAAGCACAAGAGCAAGGTCTTTAAGGGTGGTGGTGGTCTAGTGGTAGGGTACTTGCCTACAGACCTCTGAATCAAGAGGTCCCCGGTTCGAATCCCACCTCTAGCACTACCACCACTGGGTCCCTGAACAAGACCCTTAACCCTGAGTTGCTCCAGGGGGACTGTCCCTGTAATTAGGACATGTAAGTCGCTCTGGATAAGAGTGTCTGCTAAATGCCGTAAGTGTAAATGTCTATAAGAAGGTTAGTTAAAGCAAAAAGACCTAAATGTTAAAGAACCTTTTCTTTATTAATGAAATTGATTTTATAAAACAATGTGAAGTCTATAGAAAATACACACTGCCCGTCCAAAAAAAAAAAAGTCACACACACTTATATCTGTGTAACCCCTCAGACTCACCTGCTGAGTCTCAGCCCCACACCTTTCACTGTCCTGAATCCGGGGAAGTGGATGTAGATCAGAGACTCACCACATGTTTTGGTAGAGTCATTAGACCAGTTCATCGTTTGATTGAATCAATGACTCAATTTGAAACATTCCTTGGTCTCGAACCTGTTCGCTCAGCGGTTATGGATGTTCAAATTGTGAATTGTATTGTGCCATTTGCCCTTGTTTTAGGAACTGTATAATTCAGTCACATTATTATTTTTTCATTATTAGCCTGTGAGTACTGATTGTTTTGTGGTATTATGGCAAGTTTGTGTGGCGTAAAAGGCACCTCATGTTATCATGTCCTGGGATTCTGCTAGGCGCAGGGATTTGTTGTAATTCTTTGGGGGGGGGGGGGGGGAACCGTGTGTGAATGTAACCGGGCCATGTAGTACTGTATAATCACACAAAATATGTTTTAAATCACAAACTTTTCCTGGTCTACCTGACTGTGAGGACCTGCAAGCCTGTAGTTGGGATTATTATTAATTAGAGCCATTCCTTATCCTTGTCTTCTTCTGTGGTACGCCCCAATACATTTGGGATCTCTCCTTGGCCCCTCCCTCTTTCTACAATTCCACTAAGGGGAGGTTGGTGTCATTTTCTTTTTTACAGGATTAGCATCTTTCATCCATCCTTTTATTTCTTATTATTTTGTGTGGATATCAGTTTATCAACATCACCATCATTATGCTTGTCACTACAGGATGATATTAATATTTGTAAATGTAAATGTACTGCTAATGCTAGCATTGATAAATTAGGTTGCTAGCTTAAAGTTTGATAAATCAACCTAAATCCTGTTGGTCTTGTATTTATGTGTTCAGGAGCTGGAGTGGGCGCTATACTTATTTGGAGGTGTTTGTGTTTGTTTTGTACTGTCAAGTATGTAAAAATGTGTTTAAATGTCTATTTTGTTCTAAATATGTATGTATTTGTATGTAACCGTGTGTGAATGTAACCGGGCCATGTAGTACTGTATAATCACACAAAATATGTTTTAAATCACAAACTTTTCCTGGTCTACCTGACTGTGAGGACCTGCAAGCCTGTAGTTGGGCTTATTATTAATTAGAGCCACTCCTTATCCTTGTCTTCTTCTGTGGTACGCCCCAATGAATTTGGGATCTCTGCTTGGCCCCTCCCTCTTTCTACAATTCCACTAAGGGGAGGTTGGTGTCATTTTCTTTTTTACAGGATTAGCATCTTTCATCCATCCTTTTATTTCTTATTATTTTGTGTGGATTTCAGTTTATCAACATCACCATTATGCTTGTCACTACAGGATGATATTAATATTTGTAAATGTAAATGTACTGCTAATGCTAGCATTGATAAATTAGGTTGCTAGCTTAAAGTTTGATAAATCAACCTAAATCCTGTTGGTCTGTATTTATGTGTTCAGGAGCTGGAGTGGGCGCTATACTTATTTGGAGGTGTTTGTGTTTGTTTTGTACTGTCAAGTATGTTAAAATGTGTTTAAATGTCTATTTTGTTCTAAATATGTATGTATAAGTGCACATGTGCTGCTGGGGCAGCGGTGACCTAGTGGTTAGGGAGTCAGCCCTGGATCGGAAGATTGTGGGTTTGATTCCTTCACCAGTAGGTTGCCCTGAGGTACCCTTAAGCAAGGTACCGTCCCCGTCACTGCTCCACGGGCACTTTCAATAGCTGCCCCCTGCTGCACATGTGTGTATAGGTGAAACGCAGAGATTGAATTTCATTGTGTTGTGCTGCATTTCCCTTAAGCAAGGTACCGTCCCCGTCACTGCTCCACAGGCACTTTCAATAGCTGCCCCCTGCTGCACATGTGTGTATAGGTGAAACGCAGAGATTGAATTTCATTGTGTTGTGCTGCATTTCATGATGACAAGTGTAGTCACTTTCACTTTCCCTCTTTCTGCAATTCCCCTGAGGGAGAGGAGCTATACTTATTTGGAGGTGTTTGTGTTTGTTTTGTACTGTCAGAATAAAAACAGAGAAACTCCAAGGAGATTCCCATGTTGCTCCCATGCACAAAACTACACAACGCAGAAGTCCACCAGTTACATTTGGTTGGGCCTCCTTTAGCTTTGATTACAGCATGCATTTACTGTGGCATCATTTCGATCATTTCGGCTTCTACAATGTCACAACATTTATTTCCATCCAGACTTGCATTCATTTTTTGCCAAGATTATGGGAGAGTCAGACTGCTGCACAAATTTTTCTTCAGCACATCCCAAAGATTCTCAGTGGAGTTGAGGACTGGACTATCTGATAGAGTAACCTGGTCATTCAGTATACTCAGGTAGACAGCTGACCTCATTCTTTGGGCAAATAACGTTGCTGAACCCAGAGCTGATAAACTGCAGTAACTCCAGATCATAGCACTGCCCCACAGGCTTGTACGGTAGGCACTAGGCACCTCTCTTCTTACCCTGATGCACCATCACTTCCAATCTTTATGCTCCTGAGCAAATTGAAGCCTTTTTTTTTGCAATTAGCCTCACTTATCAGTGATTTTCTTAAGGCTACACAGCTGTTTAGTCCCAATCCTATGAGTTCCCTTCACATTGTTGTGTGGAAATGTTCTTACTTTCACTGTTGAACATAGCTGTCAGTTCTGTTGTTGTTTTTTATGATTGACCAACACAGTCATTCAAGATTTTTCATTCAACATTTCTTCTTTGAAGATGATGGTTCCCCACTATCTTTCCGGTTTTTAATAATGAGTTGGCATAGGACATGCCATCATAAATATCCTGAACTACTCTCACATACTCTGTAACACCTGACTTCTTCATGCAAAACCACAACTCCTCTCTAGGCACCCTGTCATATGCTTTCTCCAAGTCCGCAAAGGCACAATGCAACTCCTCCTGACCTTCTCTGTACTTCCCCATCAACACCCTCAGAGGAAACATTGCATCTGTAGTGCTCTTTCTCGGCATAAAACCATACTGCTGTTCACTAATCATCACCTCTTTTCTTAACCTCACTTCTACTACTCTTTCCCATAACGTCATGCTGTGGCTGATCAACTTTATCCCTCTATAGATAATACAGCTCCTGTGCATCACCCTTATTCTTGAAAATCGGTACCAGTACACTTTGTCTCCATTCCTCAGGCATCCTTATTATCCTTATAGGCAGTGCTTATTAATGAGATGGTACTCGACACAAAGTCAGATATCTGTCTACTGACTGAAACTTGGCTTAGACCCACTGACACCATCCCCTTAGTGGAAGCCTCCCCTGATGGGTTCTCATACCTGCATAAATCACGCTCAGCAGGATGTGGTGGTGGCCTGGCTGCAATTTTTGATGAATCATTTAAGGTTGATTCAAAAACTACTGAGAGCTTCCATACATTTGAAGTGATGCTGCTAAGCGTTAGGTCTGATTTAGCGCTCCATATCCTATTAGTTTATAGACCTCCAGGACCATATGCTGCCTTTATTAATGAATTTGGCAATCTGCTCTCTGACTTGGTTGTTAGGTTTACTAGATTCGTGATGTTAGGTGACTTTAACATACATGTTGATACAGAGACGGATGCAGGTGCCAAAAGCTTCTTAATGCTCCTCGATTCTGTCGGTTGCACCCAGCATATATCAGGACCTACCCATGTACAAGGACACATGCTAGATCTAATTATCTCGTATGGACTTGACATTGATACTGTACTGGTCCACTCCTTAAATAAACTTTTTTCCGACCATTCTTTAATCACGTTTGAGATTAATATGTCTCCAACGTACCTCAGTGAAAGGACTAGTACAACACGACACCTAAACAGGGCTAAATGTGTTCAGTTTATGGAGGCCATAACAGAGATAGACTTCACCGGTAACAAAACTGTTAATGACATCACCGACATGTACAATACAGTAGTTGGGCAGATCCTTGATCAGGTAGCCCCAATTAAGATAAAGAAGGTCAGAACTATCAGGCACTCTCCCTGGTTCAATGATCACACACGGGCTGCTAAGCGGGAGTGCCGTAAGCTAGAACGCAGATGGAAGACAACAGGTCTCCAAGCCTCTCAGGTTCTATGGTTCGCTAAATTAAAACAATATAAGAAAGCTCTATATAGTGCTCGCACTGAGTACTATTCAAAGCTTATTGAAAACAACAAGCATAACCCCCGCTATTTATTTCAGACACTAGCTCAGCTAACAGACAAAACTGATAAAAGGCCAGCATGTAGTATTACTAACGATAGGATTTCTTAAGTTTTTTAATGATAAAATTAACAACATTAGGCTCCAAATGTGCCCTATTAGCCCTCAGATTAATCCATTAGCAGAACAGTGCTCACAATATTTTAGTGATTTTAATCTCATTGATAACTCTGAGCTATTTTCTTTTATAACCAAGGAAAAGTCCACAACCTCTCGGTTAGATCCCATTCCAACCAAGCTCCTGAAGGAATCCTTAGGAATACTATCAACACCTATACTTGATATCATGAACGCATCCTTGACCTCAGGTGTAGTCCCCAATCAGTTTAAAACAGCAGTGGTTAGACCACAGCTTAAAAAACCTAACTTGGACCCTCGCTCACCAAGTAATTATAGACCTATCTCTAATGTCCCGTTTCTCTCTAAGATTCTAGAAAAACTAGTTGCGAGACAACTGCAGTCATATCTAGACACGCATAACCTCTTAGATAAATTCCAATCAGGCTTCCGGCTTGGCCATAGCACAGAAACTGCTCTAACTAGAGTGGTGAATGATATAATGGTCTCGAGTGATGCAGGAAACATCACTGTTCTTGTTCTCTTAGATCTTAGTGCTGCGTTCGACACGGTAGATCACTCCATTTTAGTAAATAGGCTTAACTCCACTGTCGGCATTAGCGGAACAGCCCTTAAATGGTTCAACTCCTATCTTACAAACCGTTACTACTTCATCCAAATGGATGATTATGGCACCCCCTCACCTATGTCTCTAGTTAACTATGGAGTCCCACAAGGGTCGGTGTTAGGCCCAGTGCTCTTCTCCCTCTACATGCTCCCACTAAGCACTATTATACGGAAGCATAATGTTAGTTACCACTCTTACGCTGATGACACTCAGCTATACTTATCTTTTAAATCATGTGATAAAGCATCAACTGGCACTTTAATTAGCTGCCTCAGTGATATTAGGGATTGGATGAATAACAACTTCCTCTCACTAAACCCCGAAAAAACTGAGCTGCTCTTGTTTTGTAGTAGCGATGTAGACAGGGCCAACTTCATTTCGCATATCCGGGATGCAGGGTTGAGGTTTTCAGTTAGTACTCTGGCACGTAACCTTGGTGTTATTTTTGATTCAAATCTTTCATTTAATCCCCATGTTAATGCAGTTGCGAAGACATGCTTCCTGCACCTTCGGAACACTGCCAAACTACGGCGTTTTCTGTCATTGGAAGACACGGCAAAAGTAGTACATGCATTTGTATACAGTAGATTAGATTACTGTAATGCCCTACTTTCTGGAAGCTCTCGGGGCACATTAAGCACCCTACAGCGCATTCAGAACACTGCTGCTAGGATTGTTAGCAGGAGCAGGAAGTACGATCACATAACTCCCATACTCTCCTCGCTTCACTGGCTTCCTGTTAGGTACAGGGCTGACTTCAAGGTCCTCCTCTTAACCTACAAGGCACTTAATGGTCTTGCCCCAATATACCTAACCGAACTGCTTAATACCTATACACCTAACCGCCCACTTAGATCCCAGAATAAAGATCTCCTAATTGTCCCTCGCATAAATAAATGTATAGGAGCACGAGCTTTCAGTTACAGGGCCCCTAGATTGTGGAACAGCTTGTCTGCTTCTGTACGGGATGCCGATTCAGTCTCAGTCTTTAAATCACAGCTGAAGACTTACTTCTTTAGTTTAGCTTACCCGCCCCAATCACCATAGTGCACCATTACTAATGTCGCTGGTGCTGCTGTACATGCCATCGCACATGCCATCGCACTGTTGTTTCATTTCTGTGTCTGTCACTACTGGATCCTGCTCATTACTGACCCCCTCATTCCATTTCTCTCCCCACATGTCCGGCGGGGCCCGTTGTGGTCATCACCTGAGTCCAATGCCAAGCTATCATCTGGTCTGTGTGATGCATCTGATGCGCCAAGGGACCCTGGCAGCTCATCGATACCTGGAAGAAACTTGGGACTCCTCACTGATCCTGGAGTCTAAAACCTAACTAACTTTGTACTGTTGTAAAGCCTTTTGTTGTTGTAAAAGGCGCTATACGAGGCCACCAAGATGTATTAGCAGTTGAAAATGCCTCTGTGCCATTTGCAATTATTAATTCAGATGTGTTAGTGTAATTCAGATGTGCCAAGCCCACCTTGAAGCAGGTAAAGACCTGGCCCTCACAGTGGCAGGGCATCCAGGCCCTCACCATCTCCACCTGCCTGTGATGGTGAGGCCTCCCTTGCAGATGCACTGAACTACTCCTTGCATGGTTTGTACAAATTGACACAGTGGTGAGGAAAACCATCCGTCTTCCCAATGATCAGGTGCTCTGCCTGACAACGGCTGAGGTGAGAACATGAAGTGAGTAAACCAAAGGAAAACATAATTCCACTTCACTGACAGGAAATTCCACTTCACTGAGAGCAGTTTGAGACAAAACTATGATCATTAAATGAAAGAGAACACACAATTTCAACACAACAACCCACTGTAGAGACTGGAGTAAGAATAACTGAATAAAAAATTAAAAAGCATCTCTAGCCATGTTAAAGGATGAGTTTCTTCCTCCACTTTGAGCAAGTTTTCTTTCTACAGTTTGCGAGCAACAGAGGATCATCATGGGACATGTGTGCCACTGGACAAGACCAGCTAATTTAGGTGCTTAACAAAATGAACAAAAAACCTTGTACTTCTAAGGAATCCTTTTATATTAAACTTTTCATTAAAGGGCTGTCAAATACAGGTTTATGTGTGGGAAGAACTTACCACCAAATATCTTATAATTTAATACTTAAATATTTTTCATTTTTACTATTTAAACATTTTATAATTTACTACAGCTGATGACATAAAATGTTACAAGTAATGTTGAATTTTGGCCACCAGGTTGAGCCATTGTGCAAAAAAACTGCTATTTTATAGATTCGCTTGCACTGGAGGTAGTTCTGTCTGAGCTTAGTATTTAAAGACATCAATAAAAACAAATGTAAAATTAACTTTATTATAAACACAGCAAACATTTTTGGTCTGGTTTGTAAAGTCTGGCTGTATTCAGTTGTGTACAAACCTTTGGACGTGTCCTGGAGTGAAGGCAAGTACAGTATTGCTGGCAGAGAGTACACTGGTCCAGGCAAAAGTAATTGTACTCATTATATGTTGCTCTGATGTTTCCAATAGTTTAAGCTCACCAAATAGATACATGTTGTGGCAGAAAGATGAAATAATTTTCAAGCTTATTCTCTGTAGAGAATGCAAATTTATTTTAATTTATAAAATGAACTGATGATTTACTTTTTTGGGACATTACAGGGTGTTTTACATACAACTGCATTAATTTCTGCTACAATTTTAACAGCTTGGCTTCATTCTCAGGCTGCATCTCTTGGACAGCTGTTATTTAATTTTGTATTGCTTGCAGAAATGAGCAGTCATGAAGCAACAATTCTAAAACTGTGCCATCCTCTTTCCCTCTCTCCTTACTCAGAATACAATAAGTTAATTACCTGCCTAAATTAATGAGTGCTTGTTTTGGTGGACCTTTTGGTGGATATTTTTTGCCTTATGTTGGAAGCTTCTTCCTCAGCTATTTTTTATTGTTGATGCCAGGAATACTAAAGTGTCAGTGATATGGCCTGAGTGTTTCGTATATGAGTGGATGTCATTTGTCAGTTTTATCAGTACATGTGGAGATACTGCTGCTGACAGCCTCCTGTGGGAAACTCAGCTGAGGTCTTCCAATTCCTTTCTAAAATGAGAATATCTGCTGATATGAAGAAATATTTGGAACTCCTTAAAAGACCAATGGTTTATTACATAAGTGTATTGTTGAATAACAAGACAGAATAGGATTAGATTTCTGCAAATGCTACATGAAGAGTTTATTAAATCATGTCCCATTATGCTAAAAATTCTCTTATATTCAAGTCTGGAGGTTATAAGACATCCTGACTCAACAACACTCAACAATCCCATTTAGAGCTGCAATTATTTTCTTATATGTACTTAACATGTTTAAAAAAATAGTCTATTCAGACTTACCTTTTCTGAATCAGCAGTTGGCAATGCTTGCATTTTATTGTTTCTCTTGAAAAGTAATGAGAAAGCATGACTTTTCATGAGAAACAAGCAGTGCAAGCATGAAAAATATTTTATGATAAAATCAGTAAAAACAGCTGAAATGACAACTCAGAAGAAAAGACTGATTTTCTGTTGTTCTCATAGAAGACAGGGAAGAGACACTGAATCTAATAAAGGTTATCCTGCTGTCTCCAAATATTCCACCCAGCCTTCATTTGGTTGCATAGAGGCATGGGAAATATAATGAGCAAAGCAATTATTTTAGGTTCCAACTTCAATAGGCAACCAGTAAATACTTCCAAAAAACATCTTGCTGTATGACACTAATGTAGGTAGACCTGGCATGTGCCAGGGCATTGGGAGATATTAAATTTTTTTCTGACAGTAGGCTGAAGTTCAGAAAGCAGGCATGGCAAATAAGCTCTCACCAAAGTCAATAAATTGCTTCTAGAGGAATAATGTCATGACCATGAATAAAGTGCAATATCAAGGCAGTTTCACAAGCTCATCTATTATTATGGCCGTCATCAGGAGACATATTATTATTTCTTTTGAACAGACTTTCCCATTCCATTTGCTTTTATATCAAATTATTTGTGTGATGGGGGTAACATGGTGGCGCGTTGCTATTTAGAACAAGCGGCTAAAAAAAGGGAGCAAGTGAATGAGAGGATTTTTGTGGTGGGAAACAGTGTTAAGGATTATGATTGACTAATTACTACTCTTAAATTGTAATTCACAAACTTTCCTGAAAAAGGATTTTCACTACATAACACTTGACTTTAGTTAAGCTACCCTAAAATCAACCCTCATCACTACCAGCTGAAAAAAGAGGAAAAGAAAAATCCATCTGGGGCTTTATTTCAAAGCAGTTTATTTTTGTTGCCTTTTATGTTTTAAAGTAATAAAATTAAATGCTTCAAAAGATCTGCTTTTGGATTTCACAGTAGTAGACAGTTTTCACAGTGGAGAGTTGGGCTGTGAGCTAATGCAGGTAGCACCATTGTATGCATAGGGTTTTTATGTAGAAACATAAGTGACTTTCATGTGGAAAATAGCTAGAAATATATAATTTTCTATCACAGGAATATGAGAAATGGAAGTAGTTTGTTTTTATATTGTCAGATAAACAAATTTTTGTTTGTTTTTTTTTTAGCATTTTTTAAATGAATGTTTTACATTATAATACTATTTCACTAAGTATAAGGGGTAATTTAAATGAACTTTGGGTTGTTGGGTGAAGGGAGTTTGCTTGAGCCTATTCAAGCACTGTGATAGACTGGAGAGGTCACCAGTCTATCACAGAGAAAAGCAAACAAAAGAGGACAAATATAGAAAAGCAAGAAAAAAAAAACATGCAACATAATGATAATTATGTAACGGTAAACATTGAAGCAGTGTTTCTGAAGGTTTGATTTAGCCTTGATTTAGGCTTCCATGTGTCCACTTCAGCCTAAGACACTCCTTACCGCTCTCTTATAAATGCTGTAGGCAGTGTAAATGAAAGTGACAACCCTTGTCATTGCACAGCAGACAATGAACCACAATGAAATTGGACCTCTGCTTTTAACCCATGCACACTCAAACACCATCCAGCAGTGGGCAGCTATTAAAAGCCCCTGGGGAGCAGTGAGGGGGATAGCACCTTGCTCAAGGGTACCTCAGGGCAACCTTTTGGGAAGGGGTTTGAACTCCCGATCCTCTGATCACCTGGCTAACGCCCTAACCACTAGGCCACCACTGCCACGTAAATGTGTTGGTTTGTGGCAAAAAACTGCAAATTCTTAAATGGAATAAATTTGCATTTATGGACCTTAGAGTGAATGAAAAACAAAAAATATTGACAGTGGTTAAATACTAGATTTATTTATAAAAAGCATGTAGCACTTGATTTTCCATATCAGTCCTTTAAGATCTGATCAAAGATTACCATAAAATCCTTTATCTGTCTATCAAGATGATGTCTCATCTATCAAAATGATATCTCAGCCACTCTTTTATTCTACCGACATTAGTCCAGTAAGTCCTATAAAAAGCACTAAACAAATTTCCAGTTTTTTTTTTTTTTTGGTATAGGACTGTAAATGTTGCTTATCTGCTGTGAGAAAAAATAGCAAATTTTTTCACAACAGTGGATCATCTATGTTCTAGTTTTTCTTGGCTAAAGGTGAGGTCTCAGAGGGGGCTTTCATAACCACTGATGATCATGTGTCAAGCTCCTCTAGGTCTTAATTTTTATTATGCAGATAAGAAATGTCCTCAAAACATACTAACCTACAACAGAATGTTGAACCTATCTGAACAAACCAGACCATATTATAGATAACAGAAAATTGAATGATTGGCTGATCAAGTACATTAATCATTGTTCAAAACTAATTTGACATAGATATTTGCTTCTCTGACCCTACAGATACTGCATTCTCTCAATGCTTCTTGGCTAAATAAAGGGCAGCACAACTGGAAGTGTTTTTGATGAAGATTTCTTCCTCCACGCAAGATACCAGAATGATAGAGAAAGACTGGGAGGATAGTAAGAAAGAATAAAAGACATTCATGAAGAATTACTAGCTACTGTTATTGTATTATATGCTGCTGGTTCAGCCACACCAAGTGCAAACAGGGGCATAAAATCAAATATACTTTCACTGCTGAGTTCCTAACTCCCCCTGCAAGTAGTGCATGCACAGAAACTGTCAGGAGCTTCACAGCTTGAATATCCCAAATTTCAATTTGGTACCAGCTGTGAAGTTTGGTGGAGAAGGATTAATAGTCCCGGGCTTTTTCATGGTTTGGACTGTGTGATCTATGTTGCGGGGAAAGCTCATTTTAATGCTGCAGCATTCAAAAAAATTGTAGAGAGTTTTGTACTTCCAAATTTGTGGTGACAGTTTGGGGAATGCTGATGTACCCAGTGAGCTCCATAAATGTATAGTTTACTAAGTTTGTTGCAGAGGAACCTGAAATTGTCGACTGTGAATCAGACTTTTGTTTCCTGACCTCATTAAAGCTCATGTGGCTGAAGTGAAGTGAAAGTGACAACTTGTCATTGTGAAACAGGACACAACACACAGTGAAACACAATGAAATGCAGCCTCTGCAGTGATGGGGATGGTACCTTGCTCAAGGGTACCTCAGGGCAAGCTACTGGTCTGAGATACATAACCAAGATCTTCTGATCTCCCTAACCACTACACCACCATTGCCACACAGTGGAGAGTTTCACAACAGTAAAGGGCAACACACTCCATAGTAATGATGCACCTTGCTTGGTTATTTCTATTTCTGACCCTTGTTCTCTTTTTCTGGATTGTTTGACTTGGCACTGGCTTATGTATGCAAGCCTACCTGTGATTTGACCCCTGCCTGCTGAGAGTAGAGGATTGGAATATCTGTAATACAGATTCTTTGCACAAGCAGTTTTCCTTTCAGCCCCTTTTGTTACAAACTGAGAATCCTTGCAGCTATATATTTCCAAAGTTCATTGTACTTTTCTGATGTTCATAATTATTATTTAGAAATATTTGTAGTTTAATTAAGTAAAATTGATAATGAATAGTTGGAGCACCCAGAGGAAACCTACATGGAGAGAACATACAAACTCCACTCATAAAGCACTTAAATCAAATAAAGGATCTTCTAGCCATGAGGCGATATTTCTACCCACTGCACCACTGTACCACTCCTCTTGGTGTTAATATCTAGACATATTAAATTAGATAGAACACAGTATATTTTGTATCTGACCAACCAGTTTCAAATGAGTAACAGTATTGAAACAGAAACTGAGTAAAGTAAATTAAAGCAAATCACATTTATTATCTGCTTGCATTTTGATTGCTTGCATTAACTCAGTTAAGCTTAAAACCCACTAACTTCATACAAGAAATGTTTGTATTTATTTGATTATGTTTATATTTTTACCACAGGATTTTCAGTTTTTTGTTTCTTCTGGGGCATTCTCTCTTCATAGTCTTCAATTCCTGCATGTTCAATTCCATCTTGTGATTGACTTGGCCAGTGGAAAAAAACTTTCCACTTATTCTCCCTAATCAAGTCCTTTTCAGTGCTTTGGATAATTTTCTTGCTGTGCAGTAAAAGTCCTAAATTGAATACAGTGCTCTGTATACATGTGGTTTAAATGTCTAGCTACCATTATGGGTTACATTATTAATAAAGATTAATGCAAGCTCAAGCCATGACCCTACCTCCAACGTGCATAAGAACTGAGTTTGTAAGTTTGGGATAATGATCATATCCTTTCTCCATATTCATTATTTTGTTAGAGTTTAATATTTCTCTCATCAGTCCATAAACCTTTTTGTAGCTACATTTTGTAAATTCTAATATGATTTTGTGGTTCTTACTGCTTATTAGTGGTTTGTATCTGCCAGGATGAACTTTTTCTGCTCTCAAAATCTCCTTGTCTTGGGGATCTTGTTGTTGAAGTCACCAACTGTGGGTTCAGAGCATTTCTTTACAGCTCTCAGAGTTTGTTTCAGAGTTTTCCTTGATCGACCAGCCCTATGTCTTTTGCTCTGTATTCCATTGGTTTCCTTCTTTTCCAGGACATTCCAGATAATTGTACTGGCTCTTAAAGGGGTTTCCCCTTTTCTTTCAGTTCAAAATGGCATGCTTTCCCCTCATAGGCAGCTCTCTGGTCCTCATGTATGTTTTCAAGTCAAATCAAGTGAAGTGAAGTCAAATAGGCTTTATTGCCATTTTAACCATAAGCACATGGACAATGTAGACCATGACATAAAACATTACATAAGTGTCACGCCCACCACGTTACCCAGGCCAGGGGAGAGGTCCCCGTCCCCGGAGTACTGACCGGGCTTTCACGAGCACTCGTAATTATCACCACTGATCACCCGCACCTGAATTACCACACACAAATAGCCTGCCAGTCCGACCCAGTGTTGTCCGTTCACCGTCCTTAATGTTTGTCTGCACCGTGAGTTACAACGTTGTGTTTGTGTCATAGTTTGGAAATAAACGTGTCCCAGTTAGACCTGCGTGTGAGTGCCTTGCCTCTTGAGCATAACCATGACAATAAGACTAAACAAGCAGTATAACACACAATGCAAAAACAATGACACACATTCAAAATAGTGCTGTATATAGAGATAAATAGAGATAAATTGAGACTGTAATGCATATGATACGGCTATAACATATATTTATAGTTTGCCTTTTTAACAACAAATACAATCTTCACGGGTGAAATCAAAAGCTTTTACTGAGAGTAGATATCAAAATCTATTTATAGTTTAAATAATCACTCTTTATCTTTCTCAACATTTTATCCCAAACCCAAACGTCTGAAGTTCATAGCAAAAACAATTGAAGTTGCCTTTTTGTTCCAGTACTTTTGGAGGGGGCTAGATATGGTGATTTAATTTTACCAATGAGATAACCACTGTCATGTAGCAAGTGTAATCTGTCAATTTGTTAACAATGCTATACATTCAGACTTTTGCCAAATAGGAAGACTAGTTTCATCTGATTGTATCAGGCTCATCTTTCCAAATGCTCTCACCTCCAATGTCAAAGGTCACCTTGCTAAGTCTCTCGTCTTTTCTGTGTATCTATATATTTATACAAGTTCAAATATGGAGCAATATTTTACCTCCAGGGAGAATTCTTAAGTGACACTTCCTAGAAAAAGTTCTTTGAACAGGGCACTGTACCAGTGTTTTGGTTGGACGGGGAATGCTGTGTAACTGTCAGGTTGAAATAAAGAAGGCATGTGTTCTTTAACAGAGGCTCAGTTCAAAAAAGCACATCTTGGTGTGAAGTGTTCTGGTGCCAGGCATAGCTCCTGTTGCTCCAAGGAGATCAAAATATATGATGTATACTGCCTAAAGGTAAAAAAGTGCTTGCAATAACTAAGTTGGAAGAAGTCATGTGAACTGCTGAAACTTGCTGAGGACTAAAGGTTTTAAATGTCTGCCAATGGCCAAATGAAATAAATACACTATACTAGGTGGCTCACACCTAATTATAAATGCAGCGGATACTCAATGCAGTGGACTGTGTGAAACAGACAATGTCATTTAACTTTGAATGTATATATTGCATGTAAATGAGCAGACATGAACACACCAACTACAATTTATTAATTATAACAGTAGCATATATTATGGCATGAGAGACCATTACAGATAGTAGAACGTTATCAGATTGTACATGCAATATATTGAACAGTTCTTTGTTAGTAAACATGGACAGTCAAGGGTTGTAATCCAATTAATTGTTTAGAGATACACCTGATTAAGTCTGATACACAAAGACTGAGGAATACATTGAAAATGGAATGTTTTCAGACCCTTTTATGTTTTCAAAATTTTATGCTTCTGGCTCATTCTGTTCTTTTTTCCTCATCAGTCTATGCAGCACTCTACAATGAGAAATCCAAAACAGTTTTGTAAATCTATTGAAAATATTTGTGTAAGTATTCAGAGCCTTCACTTTTAAACCACCTTGGCAGCAGAATCAGGGCACATCTTTTATGGAATTATTCTACAAGCTTCGCATACTTTTCTTCTTTCTTTTTGGCATAATTATTCAAGTGAATTTTGGATCATGCAAATGTGGATCAGAATGACTTTTCAGAGATTCCCTATTGGGTTCAGGTCCAGACTCTAGCTGTGACACTCCAGGATCTTCAGAGTTTTCCTAAAGAATCCTGGGCTTTCCTGGTGGTGTGCCTGAGATCCTTAATACTCTGGAAAAGATTTGCCTAAGGATTCCTCTGCTTTTTTTGGTACCCTACACACTATAACAGGCCACTCTACCATAATGACCTGATTGATAAAATTACTGCAGAGAAAGTTGTCCTCCTATAAGGTTCTCCCATTTGTACAAAGAAACTCTTGATCTCTATCATAGTGACAATCGGATTCCTGGCTTCTATTGAGGCCTTTTGTCCTTGAATACTAAGTCTTTGTGGGAGACCAGATTTAGGATGACTGTCAGTGGTTCTAAAGCTCTCGAGTTTGAAAATAATGGAGGTTTCCATTCTGTTGGACTCTTTCACTGCTGAAGAAATATTCTTGTATTCAGCCCAGGGTCTGTAATGGAAGTATGATGCAACACAGCTCAATAAAAAATGCAGACAAAAGGATCTGAATACTTTTCTAAAGGCTTGTTAATGTAACTGTGGATTTATCATGGTGAAATACTGTGTTCATATTAAGGAGGAAATTTACTCAATTAATTTTAAAGTGTCCCTGCGATGGGCTGGCGACCTGTCCAGGGTGCGTCCCCCGTCCTCGCCCTGTGTGCGCTGGGTTGGACACCAGCACTCCCCCGCGACCCCGTTTGGGACAAGCGGCAGATAATGGATGGATGGAATTTTAAAGTGAGTCTGTAACACAACAAAATGTAGAACTTGAAATGGTTTGAAAACTTCCTGTATTTACTGTATAAAGCTGTTCTATAGAATACTCAAAAACATTAAGCATATCATATTCATACATCAGTTTGAAGTCATCACTTTAAGCTGTTTACTTGCTTACTAGTTTGTTTACTAGTTTATACCTGTCTATGTTTAGTGTCAAAGACCACATAAACTTTCTTTTGTTGGTTGAGAAAATGTTTTTTTTCTGCTTTAATTTCATGATCTCCATGGAAAAGAAGCATTGGAATAGAGAAGAAAATTTTTATGAATGGCAAACCCCTATTTGTAGTGCCTACACTTTGTTTAATTATTTAAAAGAAGATTCAGTTGTTTTAAATAATTCTCAAAGCACAATGAATACCTCATGGGGAGGGAGGTAAATGATGGCCCCAAAGCCTTTCACTATCACCTTCATATACTCAAGCAACACAAATAATCTCTCTCCCTGCTATTCTCATAATGCAAGGGTACTGACAGATATAAATGGAGCTATTGTGGTCAGGGACTGGCAAATAAGCGTACAAGGGTGGACGCTGGCTGGGCTCTGTCCTTCTGCATATCCCTCATCCATGTTGAGAGGGAGTTCAGAACAAGGCCATGGTGAGAGAGAGGTCATTTGTTTCTCTAGGACTATACATTCTCCACTGCATCCTGTTTTTTCCCTTCATAACAGACTGAATCCTGGACAAGAGGATAAGGATGAAAATGTAGCCAAACGTGACAAATGTCAAAAAAGAATAAGCTGTTCCTTTGGGTTTTGTGACAGTCCTGCAGGTGGATGTGTGGGCATTGATAAGTGTTCTAACTAGGGTTCCTAGAAGGTCACTGGATATGACACTAGGACAGCCATTTCCCAAACAGGTTGTATTTGAATGAAAAAGTTTTTCCTAATCTAATGTGAAATTAACTCTGATTAATTACACTTAATTAACCCCAGTGATAACATTATCAAGATAAGTAGGGTAGAAAAGGGATGGCTAAGTTTTTAATTCTATCATATATTCCTATTATGCCATATATTAGGCTTTCCTAACTATTATTAGAATTACAATATTACAATATTTAGCATCAGTATTTGACAAAACTTCTTATCACCAAAATGACAAATATATTTGAATAAAAGCATTTGACATTTTGAATAGAAGTTTGTGTGCTTATGTGTCTGTAAGCATATGTGTGTGTCAAGCAACCCCTTTGAACCAACCAAGTCCATCCCCATTAGGAATTATTTTCATCCAGCCTGCTCTGGCTTTGGAAAAGTTGTAAAATAAATTATAAAAAACATTCCCTTTAACTGTAACTAAAGGAATATATATATTATTTTCTCTATCTGTTTTTGTGCTTACTTATAAAGACTTTGACCTTCAGATGTCCTGACAATGTAGTCGAGAGAAGGTCTACAGGAAAAACATTGTAATGTTACATTTTTGGGATAATGTTCTCTACTGGCCCTGAAGTTACCACTGTACCCAGGGATTACACTTGATTCTACTCTGAGGCAGATAAGTTTATTTATAAAGTGCAATTCAAGGTGCTATATTATACATTTGAACAAATACATCAGTAGTTAAACAAATACAAAATACAAAAAACAGAATTACTCCAGATTTTTCTTTTAATTTGTAAGACCCATTTAATGCACTGTATTCATGTTTGTTCTTTGTGTGCTGTTGTGTGCTGTGCATTAGAGGGCAACAAAGGGATACATATTGGGATACAAATGAAAAGACCTTCAATCACAAAGACTGCTCAGTTGACAATTATATTGAAGTAAATAGTGTTTTCAAGGAATATGTACAGTGGAAAGTGAACATTCAAGGATGATAACAATATTTTGGCCATGTTCACACCTAGGATTAGCATAAGTCTTGGGTGATCAAAAGTGGACAACTTTTACTTAAAGTGTAAACAAACCTAAAACACCTTGAAGGCACACAGTTTAAATTGTAAAATAAATTTGCTGATGCTATGGAGCACACGTAACCACATTCTGTTTGCAATGTGTATGCAAATGTTTCCTGGGTTACACTGAAGAACTGCCAACTTCTTTCTTCTACTGTAAGCAGTAGAACAAACTAATTTGCTCCTCAACAATGTCAAATTATGTTGAAAAAAATATTTTTATCCCTCCGATGGGCTGGCGACCTGTCCAGGGTGCGTCCCCCTTCCTCGCCCTGTGTGCGCTGGGTTGGACACCAGCACTCCCCCGCGACCCCATTTGGGACAAGCGGCAGAAAATGGATGGAAAATATTTTTATTTTTTACTCTTCTTATTTCTTTCACACTTAACATGTATATATACACACATATAAAGCAGTATATATACATAAACATATGTTTATTCGATCTAAATATCTTTCAGGTGAAATACATCTTAATAGCACACATGCCTACATATTACAGAGATTATAAATAACAGAATTGTCTCATGGTCGCTCTCAGGTCATGACACTGGCTAACTCACTAGTGAAGTTTCAGAATTGCCTAAGCTCACCTTAAACGTGTCTTGACAACTGCCTGTGCTGTCAATTAAAGCCTTTGTGTTAGCTTTCATATTAGTTCAGTGGCCCAACCCTGACACTCGTGACACATTCTCTCACTATGTTATGGCATCCCAGAGCAAAGAATGGAAGCAGCCCTGTGTACAATTTCTTTTTCTTTAGTGCAATATATATATATATATATATTATATATATATATATATACTATATATATACATATATATACAAACAGTACTGTGCAAACGTTTTAGGCAGTGTGAAAAAATGCTGTAAAGAAAGAATGCTTTCAGAAATATAAATAATGATGGTTTATTTTTATCAATTTACAAAATGAAAAGTGAGTTAACAAAAGAAAAATCTGAATCAAATCAATATTTGGTGTTACTACCTTTTGCCTTCAAACCAGCATAAAGATTAAAACTACACTTCTGGCCCCCACAGAGCCCTGATCTCCAGCATCATCAGTGTGTCTGGGATTACATGAAGAGACAGAAAGGATGTGAGGAAGCCTACATCACGAGAGAAGATCTGTAGTTGGTTCTCCAGATATTTGGAACAACCTACCCAGTAGGTTCTGCAAGAAACTGTGTGCAAGTGTACCTAGAAGAATTGATGCTGTTTTGAAGGCAAAGGGTGGTCATAATAAATATTTATTTGATTTCAATTTCTCTTTTGTTCGTTCACTGCATTTTGTTGATTAGTGAAAATAAATGATTAACATTTCCATTTTGAAGCATTCCTTGTTACAGCATTTTCCTTTGCTAAAAATTTTGCACATTACTGTATATATATATCATATTTATTTATCATATTCCAATAACCTACTTTCTCATGTTCTCTTATTACTGTGCCTTTGTAGAGATACTGGGTTTCTCTGTTTATGCACTCTGTAAGAAAGTATAAGTTCTCTGGGCAATGCCATAGAAAAGAGCAATCGAAAATTTTTTAAATCAATGGTTCTTTAAAAGAACAATTTGTAAAATGATATTTTTATATTCATCATAGGCCTCTTAGACACTTTCGAGATGACAGCTGGTGGCATTCCGTAGTACTTCCCTTCCTCATATCCTTTATCCTCCAGATATGTGCCAAAGCACTGAGCCGAGGACCAGTAGACAGCTACTTGGGAATTTCCTAAGGAGTGATGGAGGATTCCTGTTATTGGACTGATTGTCCTGTACTGCCATGAAATATGGTATTTTTAAACTTCACATTGTTTTCCATCATCTATATCACTCTGGAAACTTCACACACACCCATCCTCACTGGAGCCACAAATGACACAAAAGACTCTGCTTGCTAAAAATGAAGGTAGAGTATGATTCATCAAGAGCATGTTGGATTGTTTTTCTTTAGCAACTTAAAGTTAAAATCACACTAAAAGGAAAATCGTGTCACATGTTATTGGGAAAAGCATCATGCCTTCATAAACTTTAAAGTGCAGGCGTGCTGATTAAAAGCTTAAGATCTGCTTAGATTTCAGCCTTTTTATTTATTCTTAAAAATATGACCAGAGGTTTTAGTCTACAGTGCTGGTTTGGTTTGCTGGATTGTTTATTAAGATCAAAGTTTAAATAAATAAAACTAAATGAAATAAAATCCATATATCCATTTCCTGCCGCTTGTCCCAAACAGGGTCGCGGGGGAGTGCTGGAGTCCAACCCAGCGCACACAGGGCGAAGGACAGGGGACGCACCCTGGGCAGGTCACCAGCCCATCGCAGGGAGATGAAATAAAAAAGAATAAAAAAGTAACTATAATAATAAAAAAATCATTCTAATGATACAGATCAATATCTGACCTAACAAGCCTAATTGAATAATTCCTACTAATTATAAACGGAAACCTATAAATATTATCCTTTTGTCTTCTGGGAAACAGAAAAAGAGGATATAAGGGAGATCAGTAAATCTGAATGAAATTAGAGCTATTTGTAAACAAAAGAATAAAAGAAAACTTTACATAATATGCTTCCCTCAGGGCTGCTCTTCGTGAGGGATATGTTGGAAGTGGGGGATGTTTGGGACCTCTTGCGTGATACTGATCATCTCCTTCCTCTGACTGGTGACCTGACGAGAGAGATTCAAGGTCACTGGAGCTGTCCTGAGACAGCCTGCATTTTTAGCTCAAGACTAACTGGCTCCCACTTCCATTTCTGGACCCCTGACAGTGCACAACATCATGCTGCTGCTCTTTTTTTTATTTGCCAAAATCACTTTGGATGTTATCAAACGACAGTAGAGACGTTGTATGAATGCTATATGAGTGTTGTTAAAATAATATATATTTTTAAACTGATCTTTGTGGTCAAATTCTAGGCAAATGTAGGGAATATATCTCAATAATGATAAGGTGATGTTAGTAATGTTATTCAGCTTTACTTTTCAAAAATGTGATTATAACTAGCTTTAGAAAGCAAACAAAAATTTGGTTGTTTGATATTTTATTTAAAGTAAAGAAGCTTTTTCTATAACTATTTTGACTTCAGTTATGTGTGGTATATATATGAGTCAGTAACAGTAAATGGCATTGATTAGCCCAAAAAGTGTATTAGTGGACTGGCAATGATGCCCTCTGGTTTATTTGATAAAACATTTAACAAAATAATATATTGCTTCAGACTTTTGAGATTTGTATCTTTCATGTGGAGAAAGCCTTGAGCAGAATTCCAACCAGAATTTAAAAGTGCTATAAAGCTCAGAGGTGGAAATGTCCATATTTCTAGTCCAGTCCCTCATTCAGAAGTTAGTTTGATAAGCCACATAGGGACACAGAGATGCGCTTTTGCAACAAGGTGATTCTCTAGCAAAATATTAAAACGAGGTGTGGCTGAAGACCTTCTCACAGTAGTGTATATTGTGTTTTTTACAGCTGACATTGTCCTAGTGAGCAAGCCAACATGAGGGAAGAAACCTTGAAAGGAAGCAAGACTCAGAAAGGAAACCCATCATCCCCTGGTCAACACTGTATAAATAAAGAGAATAATAAAATATCATAGGCCATGTCTAACAGTATATCACACACAGAGTATACAGATTTAATCAGACTGGAATTGCTCCGTAAACAGCAATATGAACAAGTAGCCTACCAAAAAGCACACTACCCAACGAATTCTGGAATGGTTTAGTTTAACACGATGAGCTGATGCATGCATGTATCAAATGTCCAAATGTCTTCTACCAGTGAGCTGTGATCTTGGTGTTTGCTGTAACACAGAAAACTGCTGTGTGCTAGGTGTGCCGGAAGGGCACTTATCTCGTCCTGATATCCTGATGTCCAGTAAGTGATAGATGTTGGTCCATCCTGAGCTTGTGTGAGGACAGGGACATGTGATGTCACAAACAGGAAAAATTTATCATGCAATGAAAACAGATAATGTAAGGGGGGTGGGGGGGCAGAGAAAGACAGACAGCGAGTTAGAGAGGGAGACAGAGAGAGAGAGAGAAAGAGTGACATTATAAAGCTGCCTCATCCAAAGCTTCTAAAGAACCAGTGGAAATGCTGCAAAGTGTAATGCATTTGGAATAAAAAATATTTTTATTAAATTATATTTGAAGTCAAGGATGTTTCAAAGCTTTGACCTATAAAATATGAACAGTAGCTACACTGTTGTGATAGAATATCCTTCAGAATGCAGTACTGAAGCATTTGTCTTCATTCCAAACCACATTTTGTATAAAGCATTTCAAAATTCACTTAAAGAAATAACAAAAAAGTTGCTAAAAACGCTAAAGCCTGAGAAGACTGATAACTCAATGTGACAAGCCAGTTCTTTATCTAAATTTAGCTAAAGGATAATTGAACTGAGCAGGTCCTCAGTAATGAATCAATATTCTACAGAGTACATACTACATACTACATACAGGTCATTAAACTAAAGAGCATACTAGCTACCCACTCTGTAGACGTGTTACATTGTTATGTTGGGATATTGCAAATTGTTTTTCATTTTCAAGTATGATGAAGTTAACCCAAGTTAAGCAAAATGTATCTGAACTATGGTGGAAGAGGTCCTGTTTAGAAAGTAGCAAGAAGAAAGACTGCGGTTGTCTGTGATCAAATATGGATTAAATGAACACAGAGCATCTACAGAAGGCTCCAGCCATGTCCATACATTTTGCTAACACTGAGACTCTGTGACACTGAGAAGACACTGAGAAGAGTCATAACTGTGTTCCAGGGTGAGCCATGTTCAAGTAAATAGTTTGTTTTACACAAATTTACAACATAGCATGGTCATGACTCAAAATGTGCTTTTAATATAAGCCACATGATGAGAAAAAGAAAAAAACTACAAATTTAAGATATTCCATCTTATTTTCTGTTTATACATGATTTCTTTAAAGCACTGTATGCTGCTTGAATAATTACTTGACTGCTAACCATTGATAATGAGGAACACTCTAGATTAGGGCAAGAATGGCAGGCAAGTGCTAAGTGTCTTCTGAATATGTTACTAAGGGAAGTCTTGACTGAAATATTACAGTATCAATTACTCATTTTCAGTATATTCTCCCAGAGTAATTTAAGAACATTTCAACTGGTATATTTGCATAAAAAACATAAGACATTAAAAAAAACAAAACTTTTACACAGAGCAAAATATGCATTTGTATAGTATTTGCTAAGGCAGCCCTCATGCTGCAAATTTGGATTTACTACTCTTTTGCTTTTACAAATCCTGTAATGAGGAAAATATATCTTGCCAACATTCTTCTAACTGACCACTTTGGCGTTATTTTCCAGGCTTGCTCCATACAGGCAGAAAATAAAGACAATAGAAACTGCTTATTGTGGAAACCATATGTTCAATTAACTTCAAACAATAAAACCCAACTTAGAAAAAAGAAAGGCAGAATCTGGACTGAGCTTCTGATATAAGAGCCTACAAATGAGACAGAACACTTGGAGCTCCTTAAATGGGTTAAGTTTTTATTGTGGTTGTTTGAGGCCATCTCCCCATGATAGCACAATGTTCCATCACTTCCAATTTTCATCATTAGTAAAACACAAAGAACATCGCTCTGTAGATCATGACTACAACCACACAGATACAGCAACACTTCACAATATGTCTGTAAACATATATTATTCTCATTCATGTGTGTGAACAGGCCAAGTCTACACACACACATATGCCAAAGTGAAACGCACTTCTTACTCACTCACATATAGGCAGACTGGAAAAAAAATAATCTATGCAAAGAGCGGAAAATCAGTGTTTCTTGAGCCATTGGCTAACATCTGGCTTTCAGGGAGACAACATAAATTCATTACTGTATTGAGGCATATAAAGGATTGTTTTATTACCGTACTATAAGGGTTGTAAAGCGCATAAAAAAGGAACATCATAAACTGAGACATTTGCAGAGTTCTGATTATTATAACTCTCTAAATAGGCTTGCTTTAGAGATCCTCATCAAGGATATGTAATTACCTTTGATTATATTTACAAACATTTCTGAATTGTCTGAGCAAACATGGTTCAGTGGACTGCAAGTATTACTCCCAGCCTCCTGTCAATGTACTGGTGCTTTCAGATCAGCAGCTGGACCCCAAACTTCAGTGCACAGAAACTTCAGCTCTTTCCAAAGTCCTAAATAGTCCTTATGGAAGAGTATAGATTAGAAAGTGGCCAGTCAATTGACAAGATTAACAAGATAAGCTAAACTGTGATACACGGATAATGGCTGACGATACATGCCAAATATGCCTCTGGCTGCAGTCAGCTGTGGACTGCAATTATGCAAACATGTGAAGGGAATTCAATGCTTGTGAATGTGTTAAATGGTACTGATGGTATTGTGTAGTGCACTGGCAATAAGCTTAGTTTGTGCAAAAAGTGACCGTGGAGAAAAGCAGGACAGTTCATGTTAACAGACACCTTACCAATAATGAAGCGTTAAACAAACGAAATGTTAATCAGTGCTACCTCACCCCTCACTTGACTGGAATTAATTAAGTATTCTAAACAGTACCCCTCCTCCACCCAGAAAAAAAAGGTGATAGCGGGATTAACATGTACAGTAGACTATTGACAAGGATACTATCTCTACAGGTCCATCCATACACTATGCACAGAGAAGTCTACAAACTCTCTGACGTGACGACTATACATTGTTAACAGTCTCTTGGTCAGGCTAGAAAGGGCTTGCATTCGTTATAATGCTGCCTACACAAGAAGATAATAGTGCTATACCTACTTATAAAAGATGTCTTTTATTTATTAATGTTTTCTAAGGCTAACTACTGATATGATTAAGACTGAGGTTGACATAATTTCTCGTTTTTTTTTTTTTTTTTTTTTTTTTTTTTTTTTTTTTAAATACATGCCGCAACTCAAACTGAGACAGATCTGTATGGAATTCAATGGTTTGCAAGGAAAATTCACATTAAAATCAGGTGCAATGGTTCAGCATTTCTTTTTTTTTTTTTTAATTCTTTAGCTATGGCTGTCCAACAGAAACGGAGAGTATCACTGACATTATGGCATGAATGAACTAATCCAAAATCACTCCTCTTGTTAATCATTACAAAGCCTTGCAGAGAAAATGCCTTGCATCTTAAAAAAAAAAAAACCCAAAAAAAACCAAACACAGGGCAAAAGTGCTAGCATACACCTTTCTATCTACTCCTCATCTTGGGTACAGACTCAAAATTGAGAGCAGTCAATGCATTTTATTACTATAACCGTGTCTATAATCCTCCTCACATGACTTTCATGAATTCCTATCAACCACTTTTCCCATATATAAGCCAGCTTCTATCCACAGAAATTCATCTCCATGCTACTCTGGTAATTTTCTTTTGGATGGTGGCACCAGATGGGCCGGAAGATCACTAGGAAGCTCATGTCCTTCTAGTTTGACCTTAATGAGGTGGTTGGCCAAGGCGAACTCTTCATCGTCCAGCATACCGTCCTTGTCAATGTCAGCCAGCTTCCAGATTTTGCCCAGCACAGTGTTGGGCAGCTTGGACTTGACCATTTCCTTTTTGGCATTGGCGCCGGTCACCTTGCCGTTGACAGGCGAGAGGGTGTAGAAGATCTCATCGTACATGGGCTTGTCGCGGGCCACCACCCATTCCACTTCATCAATGCCCTCTCCTGCACCCTCACCATAGCCATGGCCGAAAGGCCCATTCATGGTGCCCTCGAAGGCTCCACCTTTCACCACCTGGTTAGGTCGCTGTGTCTCTTCTTGCCGCACCAACACCATCAGCTGTGCAATGTCGTGGGCCAGCATGTCATCCACAGTGTCCAGGAGCTTCATCTTCAGGGGCTGGAACTTGTTTAGGTCATGTGCCTGAAGCTGCTCCTGTGTATAAAAAAGAAGGTGAAGGTTAGTGAAGAATGTTACTGAAAACAAAGGATCATCTACTGCTGTAAACATTATACAAGTGATTGTGAGCAAAAATATTTTCAGTTTGCAATTCAAGCTGTTAAAGTGATTCATGCTGGCCAAGCACAAAAGTTAGCTCTCTCAAATACAGTCACATAAATGCCACTAAATGTCCCAGCCTGTAATTATTTCAGGCTGTAATATTTACCTGCATTTTTTTGAGGTTAGGGAAATCTCCAGGAGAAATCTGATGCTCTCTCTCGATACGGCTGTAGATCTCTCCCAGACTGTTGATCAGTTCTTTCTTCTTGTTCTCTTTTCCAAAGACAGAGGGCATCTCCTTTTTCAATGAGCTGATGATGTAAGCATGTACCTTTGATAATGAAAAAAACAGAAGTGATTTCATAAAATGCATGGGAACAAACTATTCCAAACCAATTTGAACTGACGACATAACCTAACTAGAAGCAAAACTGATAATTGACAGCCAAAGTTATTTAATGATTCATAAGTAGAAAATACCTTTTTTATATATATAGTTGAACAAGCTATGGTCAGTTCACCCATTCCAAGACTGTCAGTATGTGTTCACAAAAGGTGATTTTTTGAATATTGTTAGAAATTGTTTTATGGACATAGATTTACAAGTGGCAAAACAAACATCCTACGCAGTATTACTAGTCTCTCTAGGTCTGTTGCCCAAATCAACTGCCTTATACCATCTTGGAAGAAGCTGAGACATAATATGCAGATCAGTAGAAGCTTCCAATGAGTGAAAACAACGGGATAATCGTTCATGTTATATCACACGCTGAGTATTAATCAGATTCTATGAGGAACAATAAAGTTGGCAACTCTTAATGCAGGTAAAATGAGACTCCTGCTTTTGACCTTTATTTCAAGCTATCACTTCTACAGTCACAATCAAAATCTTGGGTTGACACCCCCCACCCCCCTTAAAACACACACACACATACACACATACCTATGAGACCCCCAACACCAGTTAAGAAAAATATAATTATCCAACCAACTATATCAACCAACTATTCCTGGATGTTGATAAGACATTTCACATTGTTTTGATTTATCATATCCTTAAAAGTAAGAATTTGGATTCATAGCACTTGTCAACAGTTAATCAGTGCATAGGGGTTTGTCGACATCATTATTAGAAATATCAGACTGCATTTAGATAATTTTTCATTAAGCAATTAGCTTCAGTTCACATGCAGCCTTTGTATTTATTCTGGAAAGATATGAAGGACAAATCAATTGCTCTCTGTTCATCCTTGGACACATCAATAATGCAGAGGACTAAGGGGGATCAGATGATGAACAACCCCCACTGGGCTGTGAGAGTGAAATTAGTCCTACACTACAACCATATCACAGCTATTACAGAGAATAGCAAGTGTCTGCTATTACAGTATCTACAAATGCACAAATGTACAATCATTCACACATACTAATCTGCCACTGTTCCTGTATTAAACTCAGTGAAGAATGCTTAGAAATCACAACCAACCAGGGTAATATTATTGGATATCATGCTAGTTTTTAAATGTTTAATTTTTCAAAAACATTTGCTTTATTTTGCTTTTAAGCAGTTTTACTTCCAAACAATTATTTGTTCCCCAATATGTTATTTTTTGGAATGGATCAACAAAACAAAAGGTCTACCATGTTTAGATACAACTGTCTGTTAATAACAGAGCACTGAAGTATCTCAGATGCTAAAGGAAAACAGTACTCTGTATCACTATTTTGTGAATTTTGCCTGTAAACTTGTAAACAAATGCTGTGATGCATATTTTGCACATATTCTTCCGATATAATATTTTTGCGATACTGTTTGTATGTATTTGAAGATAAAATTGTCTCCTTTTTACTAACAGTGCAAGTATTTAATGCCATGCTTGCATGCATTCCATTTGTTAAAGTTCTCAATTGTTTTCTGTCCTAAAGTAATATTAAAAACTTCAATATAAAATTAATAATTAAACAACACTCCAGTGTTGCATTCAATTAATCTAGATCAATTTAGTTTTATTTGCGCAGTAGCAAGGGGACAAATGGTCCCCTTGCTACTGCGCAAAAATTACTTTTAACTGAGGCCTGAAATAATAAAGAACAAATGTTAAGCAACCAAAGCTAAGGCACACAATGTTCTCTTGGGAGACTGACACTGAAGTCTGGGACTGCAGGTATTATTCTTGCACTGGTGAATGCGCTACACTGATGTGCATCCAAGCAGGCACTCACTCAATTATGTTGTCAAGCCTACAAATGCTTTTTTCTTTCACAGTGAATTAACTCAATTTTTCATGGTCCAGATTTAGGACATGTTTTACATATCATTTCCCTCAGTTCAGCATTAGTTATCAGAATTCAAAAGGCTGTGTTCACTCTGGCACCACTAATCACAGAAACTTGATGCCAGAGATTTAAAGGCAATTTCAAACATCAACTCTATTACAGAGGAAAAGACATCACACTTGATGGCAGCTTGATGACATCACACTTGATGGCATTTAAAAATGAAATTACTCCTACAACTGTTTCTGGGTAGATGCAAAAAGAATTTTCAGTTTCTATTTTCTGGAAATGCATGGGGTAAGAGAAAGATTTGTAAGGGTTGCTCTTCAGGGGTGCAGAGTTTCTTTTTAACATGTCTTTTAATAGAATTCCCACATGAGATTCCGCAAAACAGCACATCACTTCTTTTAAAATGAACTAAAACAAAACATTTCCTTTACTAGAACTTAAATATCTCATTTAAATGATAAAATACATAATTCTTATTCCTAAACTTTTCATAAGCAACTGTTCACATAAAGAAATAACACCTCTAAATCGGAATCTAAATCTTTTTTTTATTTTTCTCTTTCATGCCTGTCTGAATTATGGACAGTGCAAGGTCTACGTCAGTGATAGCAAACGAAATGATGGTGCAGTTACATGGGGCTAGATGTATTTTGGAATGAAACTGTCTGAGTGTGAATGAAACTGAGTGTAACCATGAGACATAATGTATTAAAAGTGGGTAGAACTAATAAGGGAGCAAGGAGACTCACAAAGAGGATGTACTTGTGAAAACTGTCATCAGACAACAAGGTCTTTAACGTAATGTAATAAACATGGCTGGGAAAAAAAACCCTCAAGTACGTGGTTATTTGTATGAAGAAAAATAAACTAAAGTTGGGATGTAGGAACAGTTGTTAAACAAGATGATACAGATACATTAGCTACTGCCTTTAAACAAAGTCCTTCAGACAGAAATTGAGGGCTGGGTGATGTGGCAATAGAACACCATATTTGATCAAATTTTCACAGTACACATTATATCACAGTTTTTCTAGCATCTTTTTTATATATGAAAATGTTTCATTGTTTCACTGTCATGCACAAAAGAGTTGTACTCAACTAACACAGTGCACTGCATTAAACACATTTAAACAGAATAATTAAAAACGATGAATTTAGCTTGCTTTTTTCCCTACCAAACAAAAGTTAGTGTTCACACACTTTACTCCGAAAACTATCCTAAGGAATATTATCATCTAGGCAAGATTTTATCTAGGAAATATTCATCATTATGATAAATACATCACAATAACTTCTGAGCATATAATGATACTGACATTGACCGACTGTCTGTTGCTTTACAAAGAGAGCATAAATCATATCTTTCATGTTTAATGGGTTAGTACAGTGCAGTGAGTGAGATGCTGGTAAAAAATATTTTCATCACAGAACTGAATCTTTTTTTTTTCTTTTTACCTTGGCGAGCCTGGCCCTCTTGATGAGGTCATTGAGCTTACGCAGGGCGGCATTGCGTGGAAGCGATTGGATGTCCTTAAAGAGGTCCTGCTCTTCAGCCTCAAACAGCTTGCGGTTATCAGGGATGAGCAGTGGGTGCGACCAGAAGGACCCGATGTAGACCCGGATCACCTCAGGTGTGTTAACAATCTTGCCCAGTGACCACATGAGGGCTCCATAGACACGCATCAGCTGTTGTGTTTCGATCTGGTCGGCCTTGTTGAGCACCACACGGATCTTGTCCTCATGGTTCTTCAGGGCCTTGATTACCTCAGAGAACTCATCTGAGATATCCAGCTTGTGAGCATCAAAAAGGAGTATGATGCGGTCCACGCGCTCTGCAAACCATTCCAGTACTGCAGCAAAGTCATAGCCTGATGGAGGAATAAAAAAAAAAAAAAATGACTGCAACATAAGTAACCAGTACAGTTTTCATACCCATATGCCTTCTTGTTTGAACTGAACAGCTGAAAACAACCAGGTAAGTAGCAAGAGTTCTACTAAGGCTCTGGAAAGAAGTGTTTGCAGGATTGCCCATCAAACCTGCAGGAGCATGCAACAACTATAATATGTGTATGTTTAAAAGGATCTAAATGTGCCTTTATTTTTAATTTATTTTGTTTTATTTTCAATAAATTCAGCAAATAAAAAAAAACTGTGCAATAAAAAGCACAGAGGTCCATCTCTGTATGGGCTGTGTTTTTATTTAAACCAAATCAACAAACATGTACCTGAACCATGAGCTCCTAAACATTTGCATGGAACTGAATGTTTGGATCATGTTCGAATGCTTTCCTTGCTTTCCCAAAAGTGAAATATGGTAGAACATTATAAAACTCATAAAAAGTCAGCTGTTCCAATGCTGTAATAATATATTTTGCTGTACTTTTAAGCATTTGGAAAAATTCCTAAAAGATTGATTTGGCTGAGATGAAGTTGCATGACTCAGCACAAGCAGTTCTCAGCTAAATTCCTGGCTTCAGTCTGTGCGCGCACACACACACACACACACACCATCTCCATTTCTCTCTCTCTATAGCTACTTCTCTCTCTCTCCCTCTCTCTCTCTCCCCCCCTCTCACACACACATACACACACACACACACACACACACGCATTAAGCGGGTGACTGCACCCTTAACTCTCCTGCCTCTGTGGCAAACTAAAAAAGACAGAAGGTAACATTGATACAGAAAGACTCCTCGAACCGCCACCTTATCGTGGTGGAGGGGTTTGCGTGTCCCAATGATCCTGGGAGCTATGTTGTCGGGGGCTTTATGCCCCTGGTAGGGGCACCCAAGGCAAACAGGTCCTAGGTGAGGGAAGAGACAAAGAGCGGTTCAGACCTCTTGTGATGAGAAAGATCATTGGACGAGCGCCTGGTGGTCGGGCCTTCACCCATGGGGCCCGGCCGGGCTCAGCCCTAAGAGGCAACGTGGGTCCCTCGTCCCATGGGCTCACTACCTGTGGGAGGGGCCAAAGAGGTCGGTGCGTTGTGAGCTGGGCGGTGGCCGAAAACGGGGGCCTTGGCGGTCCGATCCTCAGCTGCAGAAGCTGGCTCTAGGGACGTGGAACGTCACCTCTCTGGTGGGGAAGGAGCCTGAGCTAGTGCGCGAGGTTGAGCAGTTCCAGCTAGATATAGTTGGACTCACCTCGACGCACAGCTTGGACTCTGGAACCAGTCTCCTTGAGAGGGGCTGGACTCTTTTCCACTCTGAAGTTGCCACCGGTGAGAGGCGCCGAGCGGGTGTGGGCATACTTATTGCCCCACGGCTTGGGGCCAGTACATTGGGGTTTACCCCAGTAGATGAGAGGGTGGCGGCCCTCCGCCTTCGGGTTGGGGGACGGGTCCTTAGTGTTGTCTGCGCTTATGTGCTAAACAGCATTTTGGACTACCCACCCTTTCTGCAGTCTCTGGAGGGGGCGCTAGAGAGCGTCCCTCCTGGTGACTCCATCGTTCTGCTGGGGGACTTCAATGCTCACGTGGGTAATGACAGGGACACCTGGAAGGGTGTAATTGGGAGGAATGGCCCCCCCGATCTGTTATTGGACTTTTGTGCTCGTCACGGATTGTCCATAACGAACACCATGTTCAGGCATAAGGATGTCCACATGTGCACCTGGCACCAGGACACCCTAGGCCGCAGTTCAATGATCGACTTTGTGGTCGTGTCATCGGACTTGCGGCCCCATGTCTTGGACACTCGGGTAAAGAGAGGGGTGGAGCTGTCAACCGACCATCACCTGGTGGTGAGTTGGCTTCGTTGGTGGTGGAGGATGCCGGTCAGGCCTGGTAGGCCCAAACGTATCGTGAGGGTCTGCTGGGAACGTCTGGCAGAGTCCCCTGTCAGGACAAGCTTCAACTCCCACCTCCGTCAAAGCTTTAACCACGTCCCGGGGGAGGTGGGGGACATTGAGTCTGAATGGACTATGTTCCGCGCCTCCATTGTCAAGGCGGCTGACCAAAGCTGTGGCCGGGAGGTGGTCGGTGCCTGTCGCGGTGGCAACCCTAGAACCCGTTGGTGGACACCAGCGGTGAGGGATGCCATCAAGCTGAAGAAGGAGTCCTACTGGGCCTTTTTGGCCAGTGGGGCTCCGGAGGCAGCTGATAGGTACCGACAGGCCAAGTGGAATGCGGCTCTGGTGGTTGCTGAGGCAAAAACTCGGGCATGGGAGGAGTTTGGAGAGGCCATGGAGAAGGACTTCCAGACGGCTTCGAGGAAATTCTGGTCCACCATCCGGCATCTCAGGAGGGGAAAGCAGTGCACGGTCAACACAGTGTATAGTGGGGATGGTGTGCTGCTGACCATGGGGCTTCGGGACGATAGAGTAGATTACCGGTGGGGGGTAGCGGGCCTCCTTAATTCCACCAACTTTATGCCTTCGAGGAGAGCAGGCCTGGGGACATGGGGTGGACACTTCATCTCTGGGGTCGAGTTGCCAGGAGTGGTCAAAGCTCCTTGAGAGCAGCGGGGCTCGAAGTGGATGAGATCCTGCAGAGTTCCTCAGGAGCTCTGGATGTTGTGGGACTGTCATGGCTGACTGCGCCTCTGCAACATTGCATGGACATCGGGGATGGTGCCTCTGGATTGGCAAACCGGGGTGGTGGTCCCCCTCTTTAAGAAAGGGGACCGGAGGGTGTGTTCCAACTATTGAGGGATCACACTTCTCAGCCTCCCGGGAAAGTCTATTCAGGGGGTCCTGGAAAGGAGGGTCCGTCGGATAAGTCGAACCTGAGTTCAGGAGGAGCAGTGTGGTTTTTAGGTCCAGGTGTGGAACAGTGGACCAGCTCTACACCCTTAGCAGGGGTCCTGGAGGTGCATGGGGTTGCCAGCAGTTTACATGTGCTTTGTGGACCAGGAGAAGGCATTTAGGCCGTGTCCCTCAGGGAGCTCCTGTGGGGTACTCGGGAGTATGGGTGTCAGTTCCTGTTAAGCTGTCCGGTCCCTGTACAACCGGTGTCAGAGCTGGTCGCATTGCCGGCTGTCAAGTTGGACCTGTTCACGGTGAGGTTGGACTCGCCAGAGGGCTGCCCTTTATCACTGATCCTGTTCCATAATATTTATGGACCAGGATTTCTAGGCGCAACCAGGGCGTTGAGGTCGGTTTGGTGGGCTCAGGATTGGGTCCTGCTTTTTGCAGATGACGTTGTCCTGTTAAGCCTCATCATGCGTGACCTTCAGCTCTCTGGGATTGGTTGCAGCCGAGTGTAGGCGGCTGGGATGAGAATCAGCACCTCTAAATCTAGAGCCATGGTCCTCCAATCCGGAAAAGATGGAATGCCCTCTCAGAGTTAGAGGAGTAGAGACCAACACCCCAAGTGGAGGTTAATATCTCGGAGTCTTGTTCACGAGTGAGGCCAAATGGGTGTGAGATCGACAGGCGGATGGGGCCTTCTGCAGTGATCGCGGGCTCTGCGTCAGTCCGTCATGGTGAAGAAGGAGCTGAGCCAGAAGGCAAAGCTTCAATTTACCGGTCGATCTACGTTCCCACCCTCAACTATGGTCACGAGCTGTGGGTAGTGACCGAAAGAACGAGATCGCGAATACAAGCGGCCGAAATGAGTTTCCTCTGCAGGGTGTCTGGACTCTCCCTTAGAGATAGGGTGAGAAGCTCAGCCATCCGGGAGGGGCTCAAAGTAGAGCCGCTGCTCCTCCGCATCGAGAGGAGTCAGATGAGGTGGATCGGGCATCTGATTAGGATGCCCCCTGGACGCCTCCCTGGTGAGGTGTTCCGGGCACGTCCCACCGTAAAGAGACCCCGGGGAAGACCCAGGACACGCTGGAGAGACTATGTCTCTCGGCTGGCCTGGGAATGCCTTGGGATCCGCCCGGAGGAGCTGGAAGAAGTGGCCGGAGAGAGGGAAGTCTGGGCATCCCTGCTGGAGCTGCTGCCCCCGCGACCCGACCTCGGATAAGCAGAAGAAAATGGATGGATGGATGGATACAGAAAGAGGAATGTTGTCCCTCCATTCAGGATCTAATGTGAAGCAGCAATTAGTTGAAAAAACTGACTAGGGAGGCAGAAGGGCAGTCCAAATGTAGGAAACACAATGCCAGTAATGGATTCTTTTAAAAAAAAAAGGTCCATCCAACACTGTTCTGTTATGATGAAACTATGAAACAGATTAAAAATGCTCCATAGTGAGGAGACACCGTGCTATACTATTTTCACATTGTAGATGTTAAATGGGACTTCCTGCAATAGCTCAGTCGAAATAGCTATCAGAACAAGGAGAGTTGGACTTTTAAATGACATTATTGGATTCTCTGAATGTTTTTTCACTGAATCTGTTGCAATCGGTTCCAAAATTGTGTTTTGAGTAGAATAATCCTACTGTAGAATAAACGTCTCCTTATGAAGTGAAGTGAAATTGGAGTGAAATATATTATTTGTCATTGTGAACACATGGCACAGCACAAAAACTTCTCTGCATTTAACCCTTCACACATAAGTGCTACTGTGTACACCATTATTAGGCAAGTGAGTATTGAGCCCATATCACCATGTTATAACTCCAGCTCCAAGCTCTAACGGGAATGCTAGAAGGATTTAAGCATATCAGGTGATGTGTATTTGTGTAATAAGGGAGGGTGTGGCCTAAGGAGATCAAGGCGTGTATAATGATTTGGCAGCTTCTTTTCCTCAGGCAAAATAGGCCAAAAAAAAGGTATAACTGACTCTGAAAAGTCAAAAATTCAAAAAGGTCTTTCAGAGGGATGTAGCACTGGTTCTCAAAGGTTTCTCAAAGTGACTCTTGATGACGGGATGGATGGGCCCATGGCTTGATCAGTAACAGGCACCGAGCTCCACTTTGACTCAGACAGCAGCAAGGTGACAGTTTCACAAGGTGAGTTTTGGTATGGGCTGGTCTTATTAAGGATTAGCTAGTTTGACCTTTTGGAAGATGTAATCAGCTGCCAAACCTACTGCCAGTTTTTAGATAACACTTTCTTCAAGCAGTGGAACAGGAAAAAGTCTTCATCTTTCAAGACAGTGATTTTTGTGCAGGGCAATGCTCCATGCATTGAAGTACTCCGCTGCTTGCCTAGCCTATAAAGGCATTAAAAAAAGAATAATAACATGGCCCCCTTCCTCACCTGACATAAACCCTTTTGAGAAATTGTGGGGTCTTCTTAAATGGGAGATTTACAGGGAAGGAAAACAGTCCACCTCTCTGAACAGTGTCTGGGAAGCTGTGGTTGCTGTTGAACAAAAAGCTGATTGTCAACAGATCAAAAAAAACTTACAGACTCTATGAATGGAAGGCTTGTGACTGTTATAGAAAAGATGGGTTGCTATATCGGTCACTGACATGAAATGTTTATTTGTAAATTTTGAGTTGTTTGTTTATAATTCTCACTTAAATACTGGGTGGTGGTCTAGTGGTAGGATACTTGCCTATGGTTCCAGAGGTCCCAGGTTCGAATCCCACCTCTAGCACTACCACTGGGTCCCTGAGCAAGACCCTTAACCCTGAATTGCTCCAGGGGGCCTGTCCCTGTGATTAGGAAATGTAAGTCGCTTTGGATAAGAGCGTCTGCTAAATGCTGTAAATGTAAATGTAAACAGATGCATATCAACAAGTGAGATAGGATTTCATTTAGTAATATGATACTTTGATACTATTAACTCATAACTGTACACACATGTATTTCCCCTGAGAACGGTCTCACTCACATTTCCTTTATAAAACCTTCATGTTTCAGGGTTATTAACATTTCGGATTGACTGAGAGCACTGTATTTGTTCCATTTAAAAATTAACTCAAAATATTCAAATAATTGTGCATACAGTGTAAGGTCATTGGTTTGAATTCTGGACCTGTAGGCCCGAGATACCATTCAGCAAGGTAACATCCCAATCCCCGGGCACTGCTGTATGGACTAAATGCAGAAGATGCATTTCATGATGGTTAAATGAGTGCAATGCAATGTGCTCACAATTCCAAATAGTCGCTTTCACTTTTGACTTTTTGTCAAAATTTTTTATTTTTGATGGCTTCAATTTTTCATTGTATCTTTTGCTGCAGGCATGTACTGTAACTAAACATTAATTTGCAAAGCACTCTGATTGCATATTATAATTACATGCACATATATATGTCTCTGCTCAGAGAGCTTAGATCACCAGGGTGTAAGTGTCTGATTCAAAAATGGAGTGAGTGAATTCCTGTAATATAACATTTAGGTAAGATTTTGTTAAAAAGTTAGGAAATCCTTTTTCATTAGATTGATATGCAAGAGAATAGAATAAAAACACATATAACCTTATGTGCCAAGGGGAAATGAAACAACTTTAGTTTAAATAACATGTCTCAAATAAAATAATACCCTATACTGACAATGCAAAACTTTGCCTGGAAAAAAGCTTCACAGATCCACATCTGTTGCTTAGTTACAGTCTCAAATGCACAGCAAGTATTTCATATGGGCTTTTGCTGAACAGTGCTTTAAAGTGTAAGGACAGCCAAGTTACCAAAGTGGCTTGTAATACTCTCTCAATGACACAGTTTGGTCATCTTCAGAATTAAATACAACTTTGCTAAACTGAATGGTGGACATGGAGAAAGCCTACAAAAGGCTGCCTAGAGAGAAGTTGAGGTTTTGTATGTGGAAGACAGGAAGTAATGGTGACAAAGGTTGAGGAAAAAGATTATATGACAGAACTGAGACAAGCTATGCTCTACAGGTTGGAAATGGTGGCAATGAAAAAACAGGAGGTAAAGCTGGAGGTGGCAGAGTTAGTGATCAAGAGATGCTAAGATTTTTTTGGGTGTGGCGAAGATGCAGAGGATTAGAAATTATTTTATTAGAGGGACAAAGTTTGAGAAGCAAGATTGAGTTGGTTTAGACATGTACAGAGGAAAGACGAGAGGAAAAGAGGAATACCAAAGAGGAGGTTTATAGATGTGGTGAGAGAAGACATGCAGATGGTCAGTTTTTTATTTGACTGGTAGCATGTGTAGCTTTCACGCTTTTATTCATCATCATAACCACTTATCTTGAGTAGGGTCAGGAGGGAGTCTATCCCAAGCACACATGGCAAAAGATGCAGAAACATTTTGGGAAGGTCACCAGTCCATAGCAGGGCAGAAACACAGAGAACACAGAAATACATTCACACACACACCTTAGGTGCTTGGTTTTTGGACTGTGTGAGGAAACTGGAACACAGAGAAAAAATATATCCCTGGACCTTTGGGTTGTGAAGCAACAGTGCTGCCCACTGTGCCATCCACCTCTTGCAAAGGTAACGACTTTCTTAAACTTAAAAAAAAAAAAAAAAAGAGAAACCCTTTATTTTCTATTTAAATAAAAACCATGTTGAAGGGAATTAGTTAATATTAGTTAATATTTCAAACCAGTGGCATGGAATGTGGCAGATATGGCCATTCTTCCCACAGTAATATCCCATGCTTACAGGAATGGATGAACCATCCCTTTTGATTTGGCAGTTTCACAAGAGGAAAGCTTCATTATTGTCTGCAGTACTGTGGTCAATGCATCTCTTCAAACTGATGAACAGAGATCTGATTGAAGTGTAAAAATGAAAAGTAGATGTATGTCTACACAATCTACTAGCCTTTAAGATGAAGGGCTAGCATTTATTTCCTTTCCAATACATGTAGACCGTATTTATTTTATTGAACTTTAAATCATGTGACACAGCAGGACAATAACAGCAGTGAAACTGAAAAAGGGCCTTGGCATTATAGCAGTGATTACTTAATGGAGGGGAACAGAATAGTTTGCCAAAAAAATGAAATTTATCAGATTTTTCCACTTACCCCAGTTCACTGATGTTGTTCAGGACATTGTGTGCCATGCATATATCACATTCAAAATTCAAAATATATATATATGCATAAATAATGATTGTAATCATGTATTCTTATGGCTGCATGGTGTGCACACACAAAAAATGCTGAATAATATTAAAATTTGTTTACATTTTAGAGACCAAGCATGTCTTGGCTGATCAACTTCATCTGGTGTGAATGGAAAGTTCTGATAACTGGATTTTTTTTCTAAACTATTCCTTTGAGTTACTGGGTGTTTTTGCTGCCTTTTGTAAAGGTCAGACTGCTGCTTCGATGTCTGCAGGGTAACAAGCTGCGGATGTTAAAACTGCACCAGATAACGAGAGTTTATCATCTACAGTACCTCCATACGGGCATTTACGTAGACAGCTATAACCACACACATCTTCTGTAGCCTCTGTTGATAGGAGGGACAGGGACACAAACAGACCAAAAATTATACACTAAACACAAAATAAAGAGAAGTATGCCAACAGACCTGTGAACAGAACCATAAACAAACCTAAGTGAGCAGATGAAAATAAGAGAGAATGTAAACAGAAAGCAATAGTAAGAGAGAGAGAGAAAGAACAAAAGAGCCTAAAAAAATGAAGGGATTGGTGTTCTTTTTTGTAATGCCCAGCAAATTACAGGGGGGTCACAATCAAAACCACAACTGACCCAATCATTATAGCGACCAGACAGAGGAGCCAGACACTGTTGTTCTACTCTACCTGTTGGTTTAGGTCCACAATTAAATTAAACACACACACACACACACACACACACACACACACACAGTCTTTCTTTCTCTCTTTCTCTCTCTCTCTCTCTCTCTCTCATATTGGTCCACAAAGCTGTACACAATTAGAAATTATTCTGCAAACAGCCAACGTAGGTTGTAATCTGGTATTGCTTAACCTTGTTTTAAATCAGTAGCCATTCATTAAACAGGGCTTCCCAGGTCTGGCAGTGGCCCAAATTTATTTTTCCTAATAGAACTTCACCTGAAGTTTTAAGACATGGGTAAACAGATGCATTCAAGCAAGGAAGTAGTCAGCATTTGCAAAGTTCACCACCGTTCTTCGAAATGGAAGGTCATTAACTATACTTTGGAGAAATGTTTAATCTTCACACATTCAATGCCAAAACAAGATTATCCTCATTAGGTCTCACTTCTGATAGCACACCTGATACCAAGCATAGCTTGAATTCAGAGGACAGTTTGCCTTTGGTACAGGTAATAGTTAGCCTTATATTAGGTAGTATGCATGGATTGCAGCCAAAATAGGAAATGATAATTTGTAAAAGGGTAATTTTAACCATCACTAACTGAAACTCAAGGGCCTTTTGCATACAAATTGGAGCATTTTTAAAACACAAAATAACACATCATTTAACTTAACACCTTAATATTCAAGCCAATGCCATAGGTACAATTATACTTTTAACAGTAAAACCATTTTATATTGTCCTAATGTATTCTCTAAATAAAAACTAAAACAATAAAAAGTCATAGCAAATGGATGCATATGATGTTTAAGGGGTTAGATATGTATTTACACACTGAGATTGAGGAATCATGTTAGGATATTTCCTCTGTTTCTGTTGCAGTAAAAGCACCTTAATATAACATGTTTGCATTTATAGCAGTTCTGAAAATGTCGGCCAAAGTGAGCAAGGTCCACTATGAGTGACTTACTCATATTTCCAAATTCCGGCCATGTAAATGCAGGCCTTGGAGACATGCCTGTACAGTTAAAGGAAGGCTCAGTTTTACAGCTTCCTGCCTGGATGTTCATTCTGCACTACATGAAGGGAGGCATACTACAAACGAAGTATTACATACTGTAGCATTTCATGCCCTAAAGATGACATGGGAAAACATTGAGAGCCTTCAGCAAACCATTTGGCCTTCAAATTATTAATAACGTTGCATATCCATTCTCATTTTCAGTATCGTTTCCTTTATCCTTCTTATCTTCACTCTGCTTTTTACTCTGCTCTCTTGTCTGTCATAAAAGGTTTCAGGCATTTAACTTAGAACTCCAAATAGTGAAATAGAGACACTGCATAAAAATGTCTTAGAACTATCACAGCCACAAAGTAGTCTTTGGAGGGGCACTAGAAGAAGAAATGCAACAGAGTCACGATTACCATCACTGTCATTCTCTATCACTGCAATAACATCTTCACCCTCTGTTTCTCCCCATAATGAGAACAAAGTGCGCTCTTCTAGAACAGGACTGTTCAAACTTTTGTTTAGGAGCCAATGTTTGTGAAAGGCAGAGGGCTATAAAAAGAAAATAAAGCATACAAAAAATAATTTATTATAGAACATTACACTATTCTTGCTTCTAAAAAAACAGAAACTAATAAGCTATATGTATGATACAAACCTTATCTAGTAGTAAGAACTATAACGGTCAACTGGATATTAGAGCATGGTGTGATCTGAACACTTTGGGTTTTGATGATGGCCTCTAAATCAGCACAAAGAATTTTATTTCACAGCACAATAGCTGATGCGATTTGTTACAGGCAGTATCAGAAATAACCAAGGTGAAGTGCAAATATGCAACCACATTCAGCACTACAAACACAAGTAGAACCAAGAAAAAGACTTCCAAATAATTTGCTGTAAAAATGTGCAAATGTCAGTACATTATCAAACAAATAAATTAAGGTCAAATAATGTCACTGCTGCATTAATAAAACACCACCCCACTGATGGAGCCAACAGTCCCTTTTACTATTAGACCACTAATTGATAATATGGTCATGTGCACCCTAGATATATTTTGAGTTGAGGTAGTACAGTAGAGCAGGAAAATACAAGGCTATGCAAAGCTGTTTTTTGCATATGTGCATGGAGGCTTATAAGCAATTACATAAAAAAAAAAAAAAAAAAAAAAAAAAAAAAAAAAGACAAATGTGAGAGCTTCATCAGTATAAAAAAAAACACTAAACAAAATATTTACACGTATTATATACAATCCCACATCACCCCTGGACAACATTTTCACTAGCAAGGTTGGCACATGCATGTAATATTAACAATCTTTTATATAATTAATGACAACGCCCATAAAAAACTTCCAGATATAGATATTTTACATTTTGGTGATTATCTGACCAATGCACACATTGGCAGTCCTCCCTGGCTCTTAAGAACAATTGCTAAGACAGCTCTACAGTTAGAACAGCCTCATCGGCAGGAAGCGCAATAAAGACCCTTTGCTTCCCAGCGGTGCTGGCCCAGTAAGTTACACCTTCACAGCACAGCATGGGTGGAGTGTTCTGCCCATGGGCATAAAGAATCCTGACCAAAATGTGTTGGTCCTACATCCTTCCTCTTAACAGGACAACACACGTTATAGGAAAAAACACCACATTATAGGAAAAAAATGTGTTAATGCAGTTCATTGGATCACTCCAGCAAGCACTGGCAGGCCAAGGCTCAGTGGGAAAGCACAAACATCTTATTACTCAAACAATAGGGCTTACACTCCAACAGTATGGCTGAACATACTCTTTCTTTCTTTCAGCCTCTCTATTTCCCTCACACACACACACATTATTATGCTGATTAATCAACTACCTAGCAAAGCTTTTACCAATGCATATCACAGAACAATATAATTACCCTCAAACAAGGAGGCATGCCTAAGACACATCTGATTCATTTCACTTTACTCTAGAACGAGACCATTTTAACTGGCCATCTTTCAAAGCAAAGTCCATTTACCTTGAAGGGAATAGTTGTTCCTGTACTTCACATGTGGCAAGTAAAGACATTTCACAGTGCAGAGTGACATGAGTGGATTGCCAAGGTTTGAAGGGTATACTTTCACAGTACTGTAAATGAGGGACATCCTGGTGCTATATGAAGAGAATGTACGTAGAATCTCACCGGCCAAACATTATCAAACATCTAATGGTTCTTATGTATTAACAGTATTCATGCATGGATTTTGCATTGTATATAAAAAAGCAGATCAGTAAGTAGAATGTTACAGAAATTACAGTGTGATCTTCTCATGTTAAATATCAGAGGTTTGTAGGATTTTCCTAGGGAGAGTCACACAATGCCTGCTTTTACTATCAAATTTTAATACCTTAGTTTAAAGGCAAACGCTCTCTTTCATGGTCTCTCCCCTGAGGTTTTTATATTTATGTTGGTTGTGGCACAGATAGTTAATTCTAACCCTAGAAGGGTGAACTACTATGGATAGATATTTGTTTGTCAGTTGTAAACTGTAAACATGTAAACTGTAGAAATTTAAGTTAACTCAACAGATGAGTCTTTTTAAATCATGACTTATAATAAATCCAACTGTTGCCATTCATTCAGACATGAGGGGGTTTGGTAAAATAGCTGTTGTTGCTGTTGTGAAAGCTTTTTTTTTTTATTCTTAACTAATGCTAACCACACAGACTCTAACCATGAGTGAATGTAATCCCTGGGCTGCTTCGGTTCAGCTGGTGCAACAGGGCCAAAAAGAAAGTGCTGACTCCAGGCAGCCAGAGCGATTACGATGGGCTGCCCCTATTCTAATGGATTTTGCTGAATGAGGGATGAAATAACCATGCACTAAACAAACATCATATAGTGGGTATGCGGGTGGTAGAATGTGAACATCTTTCTGTGATCTTTCCTGCCAGTGATACTAAGTGATAAGAAAGCACCAATATTGATTTTTTAAAGATGGTAAGTATATGTATATGGAACACTCAGCTATGAGACCTAAACCGAATGTCTTTCTTCTTCTTCTAGGGGGTCCCATTAGGAACCACCACAGCGATCAACCATCTCCATTTCTCCTGGTCTTCTGCGTCTTCCTCCTTCAAACCAACTGCCTGCATGTCCTCTCTCACCACATCCATGAATCTCCTCTTTGATCTTCCTCTGTTCCTTTTCCAGGCAGCTCCTTCTTCTACATCCCTTTGCCAATATAATCCTTGCCTCTCCTCTGGACATGTCCAAACCAACGCAACCTTGCTTCTCTGACTTTGTCTCCAGAATGTCCAACCTGAGCTGTTACTCTAATATACTCATTTCTAATCCTGTCCATCCTCGTCGCAACCAAGGAAAATCTTAGCATCTTTAACTCTGATACCTCCAGCTCCACCTCCTGTCTTTTCGTCAGTGCCACCGTCTCCAACCCATATAACACGGCTGGTCTCACTACTGGCCTGTAAACCTTCCCTTTTACTCTTGCTGGAACCCGCATGTCAAAGATCTCTCCTGCCACTTTTCTCCACCCATTCCAACCTTCCTGAGGTAGGATACTTGTCTATGGACCTATGGCTCAAGAGTTCCCAGGCTCGAATCCCACCTCTAGCACTACCACCACTGGGTCCCTGAGCAACCCTGAGTTGCTCCAGGGGGACTGTCCATGTAATTAGGACATGGAAGTAGCTCTGGAAAAGAGCGTCTGCTAAATGCTGCAAATGTAAATGTAAGTATTTAAATTCCTCCAACTTTGCCACCTCTACTCCTTGCATCCTAACCACTCCACCATTCTCCCTTTAGTTCACACTCATGTATTCTGTCTGTACCCTGCTCACTTTCACTCCCTCCTCTCTAGAGCATATCTCCATCTCTCCAGGGTCTCCTCAAACTGCTCCCTACTCTGGCTACAGATCACAATATCATCAGCAAACACCACAGTCCACGGGACTTCTGTCTAACCTCATCTGAATGTGACTATTAATAATAAAAATGTACAATGTTTAAACATGTTGCATAAATAAGGAGTCTTGCCCAGCCCCTCTTTATTGGAACAATACTCCTAGCTACGTGGAAAGTCAAACCTTTTATGTGGGGCAATGGTCTCATCCACAATGTTATCTATTTAAGGATTTAAAATCTATTTAAAGACATTTTTCTAATATAAAAAAAAAAAAAGCTAAACTACACACAATGTAAATCTTTTCTCTTTAGTATACAAACAGAAATGCTGCTTTTTAAAAAATTCTTTCCTTTGACAAACCTCTAAAAAGTCTATAAGGTGAATAAGGCTTGGGTGCTAAAAAGTAGAAGTTAGAAGAAAGAAAGAAGTAGAAGATAAAGCGTACTCCTTCTACCCTATTTCACCACAGCCAAACTCAAACTCTATCATAACACATGGGCTGGATAATATATGATGGATCTACAGCAAAACTAATAACATGATACACAGCAGAACTATGCTGCAAACACTACAGTGTAACACAGCCTGCAATACATAAAAAAAAAAAAAAAAAAAAAGTGACATGATTATCTGACATGATGTCCATATAAAGCATTATTCTTTTTCTAACTAAAGTTCACCAATGATGTTTGTCTGGTTTGTGGTTTTATTTATCAAAAACAGACTGTTTTATTTGGCTGGTGTTGGTATTGGTTTATTGTGCTTTATTCATAAAGTAGTCTGGACTGAAATAATCCTTATAACTTTTCTGGAAAGGGGTGGGTGGAAACTGCTGTAGGCTAAATTAACTGATATATGGAAATGTGCTGTGCTTTGCAGAATGCACTAGCGTGTGTATGGTATGTTTTGAACCTTGTGTTAAATTTGACATGATCATTACAAAAAATGAAAAAATGATCATTACAAGAAATGTGCATTACCTCTGCTGATCCTCTGCTTTTCTCCAGATAAAATTCCTGGAGTGTCAATCACACTGATGCTCTCCAGAACAGGGTTGGGCAGTTGGGCACACACAAACCTATCATACAAATAAATACATTACATCAATTTCAACAGATTAGATAAAGACAGTAAATGATTAGCAGTAACATAAGCCAGTTTACATACATGAACTAGAATGTAATGAGTAATATCTGGGTTTCAGCAAAGTCACAATGGCAGAGGAAATACAGAGAATCCTTAAAACCTTAACAGGAAAAGTGCTCTGTGAAAGATTTCAGAACAAGCATGGATGTGGTACTGGAGTGTTTCACACTAATTCAGTGCATTAGGCTAAATCTAAGTGGCTAGACAAACTTTTTTTTTTCTATCATTAACGCATGATTAACTTTCTCTCTGACAATTTTCAGCTGCTGGATAAAGAACAGCTTGAGCGCTATGGGATTGCTCAAATATCACTATTTATTACTGTTATAATTAGCATTACAGGAAGGCTCTGAATATAGTACCCTACATAAGCAGTTCAAAATGAGAAAGCCTTTAAGTGATTTCTTTTCATTGTGTCAAAAACAAATGAAGTTCACTTATCTTTTTCATCCCTGATCATGACCAGCACTCCAGAGTGAACCAAGCCTATTAGCCTTAAAATCATGCCAGATATTATCCATTCATTATTATGCAGACAACCCTGTGTGTTCTGTAACCACATTCTAAATATATTTATTTTAAAAGAAGACTTTTTGAAGTTAAATATCTTATGTAAGGCACAGGATGTGTAAATGTGAGACAGGAGGTATCGGGGGTATTGAAATTTTAAATGATCTACTATCTTAAAAATATATGGCTTCTCCCTAAATGAATTGCTATATTACTGCATACTACATTACTGCATAGTAATTGCACACGGCAGTAGTGTGACTCCTTAATGTCACACGAATGGTGTATCAAGCAACAACAAACCAATAAAAGCCTTTTTTGTCAGCTATTGATTAGAAAGAGATATTATTATAAGAAATAAATGAAACTGAGAACCAACCCTTCCTTCCCAGGGAAGGTGGGAATGTTTGAATGAAGAATTCGGTTAAGTCACTTGTTTAGATGATAAAGCCAAGAGATAAAACCAGAGATATACAAAAATAGAACCACAGTTGTTTGATGTCTAAAAATGCTATTTAAGCCAGGCCTGGTTTTGATGTTACTAAGCCTCCCAAATAAAAAAAAAAATTAGTCTCCTCATAAACCTTCAGTAAATTTATTGTGAAGACCTCACACAGATTAATCAACAGAGTATTAAAATGGCTATAATTAATGATGCATTTCTGTATAAAAAGCTTGTTTGGTACAAACAACATATGAACACACAGCTGTGTTGGAATAAAATTACAGTTTTACTGAACGGAATTAAGAGTTATTTTTTGCATTATCTGCATTGCCGAGGATTTGTTTAAAACATGCCAGTGTGTACTATGAATGGTGGACTATGATTAATACCACAAAGAGAAAAAGAGAACTGTTGTTTGTGTTCTTGTGCCCTATTGTTATGAAATGTCTTCATGTTCCTTAGAAAAGAGAGAGAGTCAGAGAGAGAAAGTGTATCTACCAGACAGAAGAGCAATGGTTACAGCTGTTACTATTTGTGGAGTCAGAAATGACATGCATGGCTATAAATACATATAAAAACCAGGCCAGCTGTCTAAACTACCCAAACATTTTATATTATAAACACAGTGCCAAAATATCAAAGTCATTCACTCAATAGTTTAAAATCTAAGCAATCAATAGCTATAAGCATTTAAGTGGAAATGTCTACAGAATCAGGACTTCTCAAATAGCTAAAGATCTAATTTTGACAGAACAGTCACAGTGAACAAGAACCTAACATTTTAAGTCAAACATCTGTTCGTAAGACACACACAGGGAGGCAACGTCATGTTCCAAAGGCATCCTGCTAGACTGCCTCTTCTGCACAACAAACAGTACACCATGCCAAATTCTCAGCCCCTTTAAAAAAGGACTGTGAGATACCACCTGCAAAAATAATCTGCAGTCACAATTCCAGGCTTTATCCAGGTTCTTTATGTGGTGGCAGCTCTATCCTCAAAACTTTTTGGTTGTGAGTAGTCCAGTGTCATTAAAATGTGTGGCCAGAACTCTCCATGTACCTGTTCATGCAATTGTAACTTCACTATGCTGTCTCTGAAAAGCCTCTGTCCTAAATGAGTGATTGGCATTCCTTTCAGTGCCTAATAACTGCACAGCATTGAACATAAAATGTGCAGAAGATCACATGATGTATTCAGACTTGCTGATGGCCAATAGAAGACCTCAAATTGGAGAGGCAAGGAAATTCAATCGCAAAAGGAATGTGGAGCTTGGGCAGCAGGTTGAGGTGTCAGTGACTGAGTCAGAGTCAGCTGCCTTGAGATAACTGAGAACAGGAGAAACACAGACCCAAGGTTCAGGGTTACTGGAGACAGTGGTTGAAAATGATAAAGGAATGTACTGCTCAATATGTCTTTGATAAGAGACCAGGTACCAGGCTAGCTCCATAAAAGCATAAATGTCCGGTTCCATAGGTCTAAATCCAAAGCAGGTGGGATACATGAAGTCGAGTCAAATGAGGGCACAAGATCCAAAAAGGAAATATTTGTCATAACATTGGACAACTTTAATATCTGTAAAGCATATATGACTAATTTTTGCAGTAGACTAGATCTTATAAAGCTGGGCAAAATATGACTTAAATCTGAATATATTTTTTCCATGCATAGAACAAGACTATATGTGGGAGCAACTTAAAATTTAGAAAAATAAAATAGAGAAACATTATAATGAAACTGTATATACTTAATTCAAGTGTACTGGACCATGGTTTTCAACTTGGTCTTAATGATATATGCAAAAAAAAAATAAATAATAATAATATATATATATATATATATATATAAATAACATGTCAAGACATTATTAAGAATATATAAAGTTTAACATCTGTCTTGTATAAGCACACTCACCTGTTTAGAAAAGCATTGCCAAATGCATTGAGCTTGCGAAAAGGTTTCTTAGGATCTACCACCAGAGCGTTTCCTGGTATCAGGCCCTCTATGTCTCCATGCATCACAGCTATGAATGAGTCTGTGGTGGGCTCTGGACCAATTCGCATGCCGGGGAAGTCCTGCTCCAGGAGATACCTGTAGAAAAAAAACACACTAGTTACTGATGAATTGATAATCCTTCTTCTTATATTAGAAAACTTGTATAAAGAAAATTTACAACTTCAACAACACCTGTCATAAAATAATTCAAAACAGACCTCTTTATTAAAGTGTAGAAGAACTGTTAAAATAATCGTTGACCTATTCAATTTCTAATTGGCTTTCTGCTTCTTATAGGTTTTATTCATTATTTGTGCTCTAACTCATTTTTAGTGAAATAGCCTCTTTTAAAGCACAGCACTAGCTTGAACTTGTAGTGTTCTGCGAATCCAGACAGACATTGACCGTTGCTACCAACTCAGTTGAGTTAAATCCATTAGCAAAAGTAACACTAGTATGAAGCATCACCTCACATGCTTGTTGATCACTCACTGGTGACTTTTCACAAGATTTGTCTATTGAGAAGGCACACTCTCAATATCAGGCCAATATCAGGTTGTGCAAGGGCCAGAGCATTTACAACAAGCAGGTTCAAATTAAGATATAGTTGCAGGACGATCTTGATGTACTTTACATGGATTGCATAGGCTGTCCACCTGGTTTGCTTCCTATCATTCACTTTTGAATGGGATATGTGGCATTTTGGGCCAATTTTCAAATGTAATTGACTGCTTTCCTGCAAATTTGTGCTTTGAGAGGTTTATTTAAATGTTCTTTTATTGAAACATGATAAAGCACAAGGAAACATATGTAATAAAGCACAGGGAAACAACTATATAAATGACAACACATTTGAATTTGAAGGATCTACTGCCTGACCTGAAGAAGAAGAAAAAAAAAAAAAAAAAAAAAAAAAAAAAAAAAAAAAAAAAAAAAAAATTGTAGGTGAGTCTGATTAGAGGAATTGTGAAACGTGTGATGTATATATAATGTAACAGAATTAGTTAGTGTAATTGAAATAAATATTCTCTGACACGGACAGACAATTGCATAAACTAAGTGCTTTTAGAGCACTCTGAAGAATGGAGAAATAAGCTCTTTTCTTTTGCAGCTCTGCGATCAGCCACAAGAAACAAGGCTGTGGGCAGGGAGGCCTGTTTCCTCTATGAATAATGCACATGAGGAGAAAGAGCCAGGCAAACATACCTGCACATAAACGTATCCCCCTGTACACACACACACACTCACACACTCAAAGGGCCCACATTCAACATATCTGTTTTTTGTTTTTCTGAGTTTCACTTATGACGTTTATCTAAGTTTATATACTAAACTGTAATAATACATGGAACAATTATCATAATACAATCGTATAATACAATTAAAATACATTTTACACCTTTTTTGATGTCTAAGACTGATATTGGATTATTATCTGTTTTGATTGGCCCTGTTTTGTTCCTTATTCAAAAAGCAGTCAATTGATTTTAGTTACATGAAATAAAATCTAAATTTAAAATTCTGATTTTCATGATATGAGTCCTCTTGAAAGCCCAAAGACAAGCTGCTTAATTGAACCTTGCTGTTCCTTCCTTCAAGCACTCCTGATGCATTCCTATCTTAGTCACATCTTACTGTTAAGGAATGAGGAGGTCAACTCAAATGGGCTTGGGCAATAAGTCTTGGGCAAACTTAGCCTTAAGACATGGCTGGAACGTTTCTATCTCTGCAGCTCTTCCTAGTCCTGGATTGCTGTTTAAGACTGAATCTAATTAATTAAATACATTCACAAGGCTGGACGTAAATTAACTCTGCACTCTCTTGCTACTTCAGACACCACTTGCAAGACAAAAATTTGGATTTGTTACTAATCAATACCATAAGTCAATTGAAATGTCTAATCTGTTCATATTCAGTGCAGCGTAAAATGTTAAATGTGAATATGAAGAAGGTGTGGGCACAGCTGAGTGTCCTCTGCTGGGTAAAACTGGCTTTAGAGATGACCAGCACTGTTCACAGACTGCTGGTGTCCTCGCTCTCATTAATTCTAGGAGCTTTTAGTGACGATTTACCGCAGTCTTGGCAGATTCACAGGGTGTAATGCTTGTAGCCTGGTAACACTCTGATCTCCTCTTCGTTCACACTAGGGATGATTCCAAATCACTCATATGGGCACAAAAGCCTTTAACAGGGCATCATGGGTAGGGGATCTGGTTGCTTTAACAAACTCTTCATCTACAGTAAATTTTGCCTTTGCTGCAAACTCACTTCAAGGTCATAAGTCATGGCACTGAGGCTTAAAGGAGAAGTTCTGCATAAATAAGCCACTAAACTGTAAATGAATGCAGAGTAGTTAAAGGTGAATTGGTAAACCTCTCACAACAACTGTGATAGGAAATTTCGATAGCATATAATGCCTCGAAAAGCTCCTTCACTGACATCTATCCAATGAATGTTTCAAAACATGTTGGTAGAGGAGACATATTTGAACAGAAGAAAAACTTGCTTTATTATTTTTTATCATGATGTAAGAGTAAGTGACTTTTTTTTTTTTTTTTGGTCATTGTGAGCACAGCATAACTCCGCAACGAAACGTATCCTCTGCTTTTAACGCGTACACGCATTGTGTAGCGGGGGCAGCTACTTAAAGTGCCCGGGGAGCACTCAGGGATTTGAACACACTGCCTTCATATCCTGGGCCCAACTCCTTAACCCCTAGTCCACCGCTGCCCCAAGAATAGGGCATTTAAGAACAAAACAGTAACCAAAAAGAAGGTACTTTGTCAAATTTAGCAGAATCAAATCAACACTGTGTATTAAACTCAGACACTGATCACTTCTCTAGTTGTTTTGAATGGAAAATATCAGTCATTTCCATATGTCATGCTTGTGCTGCAGGCACTGGTCCCCATCACCCTGCTGCACACTAATGAGGTGGCAGGTTTCTCAGTTTCACATTAAAATTGGTTTACATATAAATGGCTGAATCAGGTTCACATTTCAACTTCTGTATAATATGAACAGTCTAGCTGTAACCTCATGTTTTCTGCAGTCTTGTTACAAACTGGACGGGCTGGGTTAGCCATGCTAACAAGTGAGCAAATGTATTTAATAAATGAAATGAAAAGGAAAGAGGTGTGCCATGTGTTTCTCATTGCCTGTTTTTAAATGAAACTGCCAAAATAACCCCGTTTCTCAGCCTCCTGTCCGCCCGTTTGGATGCATTTGAGAAGAGGTTTTAGCCCCCAAAAGGCACAGAAATGTTGTAAACGTACCGAATGAAGCTGGTCTTTCCTGTGGAGTACTGACCCACCAGGAGAACCATGGGCTTGTTGTCGAAGTCGGCATCCTCCAGGGCCGGCGAGTGGAACTCGTGGAATTTGTAGTGCTCCTCCAGGGGCAGCAGCTTGCTTTTGTACAGCTTCTTGAGTCCCTCGCTGACGGTCTGGAAAACCTCAGGGTCTCTTTTCCTCCGGTCGTCGGTGCCCAGCCAGCTAAACATAGTGCAGCTCGAGAGACAACCAGCTTTTTACTGTGCTTTCCTTTCCTCACAGCGGCGCCGCGTTGTTTCAAACGGGCGAAGGTGACTGAGCAGAATGGCGACGCGGGGAGGCTGCACTTCACCCTCTGTGGACTACACTGACATGTCCCCTCACGCCTTCAGCGGCCGAGCCGAGCATTTAAACCGCAGACGAAAGCACAGCCTAGCGTGCAGCCGTCAGGAAGCCCGAGAAGGAGCCGGTCTGTCAGGCGCTGGGGTTTAGTCGTGCAGGCGGGTTTTCTGGCTAATCTGTCTGAGTGGAGGTCTGTTTACAGCGCGGTCTGAGGGAGAAACGCGGCTGTCAGAGAGCTGCCAGCTTCCCCCGGCAGGGTTTAAATGAGAGAGCTGTAGAAACCCGAGCCGGGAAGAGATGCCCAACTGCTGAAAAAGCCCCACCCAGAGCAGAACACAGCGCCAGTGATGGCGGAGCTCAGCTGAGATTTATCGCGTTAGCTTTATTGATTCACGCCCTCCAGCGCCTGTAGCTCACAAAACATTTCAGCACTGTGTTTTATGAATGAAGCACCCCAACATGAACAGAGCGATATGATATAACCGGCTTTTTTATGTACAGATCTCTTATCAGCACATCAGCTGACACCTGCTGGCGAAGAGATCTCTGAGCATGGGTCTTTAAAACACTAGTCCTGTTACATGAGTACAAAATCTAATAATGTTTGAATTATTTTTTTTAACCAACTTTGCCCATTTTCAGTTAATTCAGCATCGCAGAGAGGAATGGTGGGATTGTGGATGTGGACTTTCTCCTGTTTAATAGTGTGATTATTATTAATAAGTAGCTGAATAAAGAGAAACAAGTTAAATCAATAGCCGTTATTGCAATGTTAGAATGAGTACATGCCTAAACTTGTAGGAATTCATCTGGGATTTCACTGGTGAAATCGGAATTACAGGATTGTTGTTTGTGGATAGGGACAAGGCCCCCGGATCGGAAGGTTGTGGGTTCAAACCCCAGACCAGTAGGTACCCTAGAACAAGATACCGTCCCCATCACTGCTCCACAGGTGCTTTCAATAGTTCACGTTAAGAGCACATGGATTAAATGTTTAAATAATAAAGACAATCATTAACTAACAGTTGCTACACTATTAACCTGTCCTCACTCGCACCCTGTCCAAAAGGTAAAAAAAGGTATATCATAAAGTCACACTGACTCAAGAATTTGTGTATCAAAATGACTTTCCCAGGAGACTATTATAGTTTGCTGTTAGAATTTGCAATCTAAGAGAGTGTTCATGTGCAACTTCCAAGTTGGAAAATCATATTCCCCGTATTTACAATAGCAAGGGAAGACAAAAATAGGCCCAATCCCATTTCATCCCTTGACCCTAACCACACATTTATACTTATGGATAGGCTGTCCCATTTCTTGTTGGGCAAATGGTCAGGACTACATTGCCTTCCATGCGAAGGCTTTCCAGAGACAAACGCCAAGTGTGAAATTTGCCAAAATGGCATTTAAGATGGGGGAAGATGGCTGCCAAACAGCAAAAAAAAACAAACAAAACAAACAAACAAAAAAACAAAAAAAAACCCCAAAAACAAAGATGTGTCTGAAATCGGCCACTCATTAATTTGTTCACTAACCAATATATAAAATTATATATTGAGCACTACATTGATTCCGCTGGGGGAAATCTTTAGTAGCATAAACAAACATTATAAGCCAACTGGCTGAGGTTACTGCTACAAAACCCTGAATTGATGCAGTTTAGTGATGTTTTCCAGTTTTACACAGCCATGGTGGCACTGTTGCCTTACATCAAGAAGGTCCTTGGTTCAATTCCCAGGCTGGGCAGTCCAGGTCCCCTCTGTGTGGAGTAGATATAAACATTCTGGGACATTATTTTACTGAGCAGTTTCACTCAATTACCAAAAAGTTTATTATACTTGCTCTCTGCTGTTTTTAGATATTTTAGCCCTAAGAAAGAAACCTCCACCATCTTTTTACTCCCGGAGAAATATTTTGGCAACCTTCCGAATTTTGAAAATCAGAATGTTGCATGACTTCATGCTTGAAACCTTTTAAATAAATCACACTTTACCAATACAAATAATTTTATAGTTGTTTCGTTGGGTAGCGCAACCGTAAACATGGGACTTTTATTCTGAAGTTTAGAGAGAATAACAGTAAACCGAACATTGCATCATCAAGAGGATGTCAAGTGACCATTATGAATTATTGGAGAGGTTTGTAAACCTCTATAAAATAAAGGCAAACATAGCTGCGTTCAGTTCATGGTTAGGCTGTTATACTTTCCATGTCAGATGGCACAACAAATATAAACTAAGAAAATGTTATTTCAGTATAAAATCTTGATTAGAGACATATATGTATTTAAAGCAATTTTGTCTTTAAAGCAAGGCAAAAGCTATTATATGTGTTCGGGTTGAAGCCTGTTTGATTTGAAAAAATTAGCAAATCCCATGGTGCAGCTTTTAGAAGAACTTTCTAGCTTTTAGTACTATTTACAATAATTTTATGATTTTTAAACTCTTAAAATCTTTATATGCCACTGCCAGGTCAAGAAAAAAAAAAGGCACTGAACATGGCGTTACAAATCAGCCAATAAAATAAATCAAGACATGATTAATGCATAAATGAAACAATAATTATAAATTTAATTCAAATAAATTAAATGTGAGAAAAGCAGATGCAAAAGTAAATCAGGTTAGGGGTCTGTTTAGTATCAGCTTGACATAAAATTGGTCCATCTGCAAGAGAACCTTTCATGCGAAAAGAAAAGATAACGCACCTAGTTAATGCAAGTTGAGAAATGTATTCTGTACAGTATTTATTGCATTTTTTATAGTAGTCACACACACACACACACACACACACACACATACATAAAGAAATAAAGTCCCAGCAGAGCTACAGGCTAACCTTTCTAACTCTGTTGGAGAGAATATTGTCAGTTTAGATATGCAGCAGCCCAAAGCATCCTTAATGCCACAGAGAGTATCAAGCAGTAATATGAAATGGCTAAGCGAAAACAATGTGTTGTAAATGCACAAAATGAAAAGAAAAATAGAAGCTGATGCAAATAATTTAAGGAAAAAACAACAACAACCACAAAAAAGCAAAAATTCCAAGGTAAAATCTTAAACTGAAAGACCAAATCAAGGATTACTGAACATGCTGAGAAAGAGTAAGTTGTTCTGTTGAGATGAGAACAGTTGCTTACTTCCAGGGAGAAAGGATACAGTCACCTCAAAACAATTTTAATATTGTACGAAATTCAACCTCTGCATTTCACCCATGCACACACAGCTATTTAAAGCTGCCCGGGGAGTAGTGCTGGGTAAGGTACTTTGCTCTAGGGTAACTCAGGGCAACCCTCTGGTCAGGATTCAAAACCACAACCTTTTGATCACTCACTCACTCACTCACTCTTTAAACTACTGATTGGCATGATGATTGTGGGTAAGGCTGGAGCCAACCCCTGCGCTCCTAGGGTGGAAAGCGGTGAATCACCCTAGATAGGTTACCAGTCCATGGCAGGACAGACACACATACAAATAGACACACACACCTAGTGGGTGCAACTTAGCGTCCACAATTCAGCACCCACCTCACGTGCATGTCTTCAGACTGTTGAAAGTAACCGAAACACACAGAGACAGAGGGAAACCATGCAAACAGAATATTATAAATAAACTATACCGATGTACTTTAAAACTCAACACAGAAAAAATCCAGACTGCACCATTTGGGATTGGAGCACATTTGTGTTCTGACACCACAGAGCCGCCCAATGCACCACTGTGCAACTCTCCAGTCATCCAGTACCATAAAAAAAAAAAAAAATTCTATATTCTCAGTGCCATCTCCTTCTTCTCAGGCTTCCAGCAGGTGACCTGGCACTGCTCTGAGAAATCCAATGGAAAAGGTGCCATTTATGGAGTTGATGGTGCAGTCAAGCGCACTGCTGACTCTGCTGTCCAAAAGAGAACAGATGTCCAGAACCCCAAAAGGCATTTACAGCCTTCTAACAGAAAGAAAATCTGTCATCAAGTTCTGAGCAAGTGACTAGGACGTCAGAACGTTTAATGAAGCACTTCATGAAGCTGTGCTTTCTGTGAAAGGACAATCTCCAGTGAGGCAGGGAAAATCATGCACGGGGTCTCATGCCTTTGAAGATATTTGCACATGTTTCAAACACCTGGTACCTAGGCCAGTGCCCAAGATGACAATGATTATTCAAACTATTCTGAAAACTGGTCTGCATGCTGCAGTTAGGGGAAAAAAACTGTGTACTGTGTGTTCCTGTCCCTCCTGAGAGGATTTTTTTTTTTTTTTACTACATAACTGGTGTGCTCAAAATGGTCTCAGAACTTGAGCACCTTAAGGGGACCTATTACCTATTATGCTTTTCTAAGTCAGTGTGCAAAATTGCAATGTTCCCCTAAAAAGAGAAATTTTGTGAAGAAAGAAAGTTTCTGTTTCTCCTTGGCCTACACTTCGATAGCATGTAATCTGTGTAGGTGTGATGTCATCATGTACACTAGCTCCAGCCCTCTGCATGCTGACCATCATCCCGTCTTCCATACAGGCAGTCCAAAGCAGGATTTTCACTATGCTTTCTGTTGTTGATGTAATATGTATGTGTGGTAAATACAAACAGTGAAGGAAAAGATGTAGTATTTATGCATACTATATACATACCCTTTTGCAAAGATGTAATCATATAAAATTTTTGGAGGTGCAAAAAATAAAAATTAACTCTAAAACAAAACTTAACAGGACTCCATTAATTCACGGCACATGAATTTTTGGCATTTAGCAGACACTCTTATCCAGAGTGACTTCCATTTCCTAATTACAGGGACAGTCTCCCTGGAACGACTTTTGGTTAAGGGTCTTGCTCAGGAACCTAATGGTGGTAGTGTGATGAATCTGCAACATCTTGGTCCATAAGTAGCATCCTACCACAAGACCATCAAATTTAAGTGTCAAGTGTAACCAGGTTGAATTATATAGTTATAATTACACAAAATCTGTTAAGTCCTAGGCAGTTGTTGCTCTACCTGACGGTGAGGACCTCCAAACCTGTGGTGGCGCTTATTATTAATTACAGCCACTCCTGATCCCTTTTCTTCTTCTGTGGTAAGCCCCTATAAACTTGGGATCCTTGGCCCCTCCCTCTTTCTACAATTCCCTTGAGGGAGAGGAGCTGGAGTGGGCGCCACACTTATTTGGAGAATAAAAGGAGAAAGCCCAAGGAGACTCCCGTGTCGTGCAAAAACATCACACAATGCAGAAGTCCACCGGTCACGCAAGCATTAAAATCATTTGTCATAATTTTGAAAATGTAACCCAGGTTAACTAAGATCAAACATTTACATTTACAGCATTTAGCAGACGCTCTTATCCAGAGTGACTTACATTTCCTAATTACAGGGACAGTCCCCCTGGAGCAACTCAGGGTTAAGGGTCTTGCTCAGAGACCCAGTGGTGGTAGTACTAGAGGTGGGATTCGAACCTGGGACCTCTTGACCCAAAGTTCCGTAGGTAAGTACCCTACCACTAGACCACCGCCACCCACCAAATTAACAACAACCATATTCTGCCCTCACTGGTATTTTTTCATCAGTAATGGGACATTAAGTGTATGTTCTTTGTACGAGCTTCACTCTGTGGGAGTGTCATTGACTGTAATGCACAAATTGAACTGTACTACTCCATTAACCTGCAGGTGGTGCAAAAAGACCAGAAATAAAACAGTAATTTACATTTTGGAGTTCGACACCCCTGTTTTAAAGCTAATTCTAAAAATGCAATAGGTTCACCCGCATAAATCAACCTGTTCCTTGCCAGTTCTTTTTTCTTTAGGCCTGTCATTGTAGCAGTTGCCTGATCTATCCGTCTTCAAAATCATTTGCTTTTAGTCATTTCTTCACTCCTGCTCCTATTTAGGGGTCGCCACAGCGGATCATCCATTTCCATTTCACTTCAAACTGACCACCTGTATGTCCTCTCTCACCACATCCATAAACCTCCTCTTTAGTCTAAATAGTTGATCCCAATTACTTAAATTCATCCACCTTTGCCACCTCTACTCCCTGCATTCTAATCACTCCACTTTCCTCGCTTTCGATCACACTCATATATTCTTTCTTTGCCCTACTCACTTTCATTCCTCTCCTCTCTAGAGCATATCTCCATCTCTCCAGGCTCTCCTCAAGCTGCTCCCTACTCTCGCTACAGATTACAATATCATCAGCAAAGTTCATATTTGTGTAAAAATGCTAAATATAAGTAGTAGCTGCAATTTATAAAGCTATATCATGCATTTCTATGAATCATCCCTAAATGACCATGTCTTCAAGTGCAGTTTGAAGGATAACTGAAAGAAAGTGCACTAGCACACTTTCTGCAATGCATAAGGTAAACAAATATATTGTGGACACTAGTATTCTGACTAGTGTCCTGTTTGCAGGCTTGTGTTGTGGCCCATATTGCAAAATATGTATATTGTCAGAATAGTGTTGAGTACAGAGGGTGTGGTGCTTTTAGGCCTCTAAGCCAGAAATGCATACTGCAGTGACTGCACTGCATAATACCTATTTAATTCTTGCATAGTTACCTACTAAATATTAACTAGTGTTACTGAAAATAGATTATATTATCCTAATTAAGATAACACAAACCTGTTCCGTTTTGGTAGCTCCTCTGTAACTCAGCATGAGTAAGAGGTATTATATTTTGCTGCAAAAATTGTTCTTGTTCTGTATACAGCATTGCAAGCACACAAAGCCTTAATATAACCAGATATATTTGAGACACAGCACAGGTGATTTATTCTAACAGTCACAGTAAATGAAATAGGTAATAGGTAAGCTCTTCATTTTGCCTTTAGAATTGTGCAGTACCATGATGTTTGCTCCTCTAGGTGTCCCTCTTGCTTCTCTGAAGGTGAACATGTTCAGTTGTCTATGTCTAGGATTAAGTTGACATCAAAGTTCAGACGCTGAATCACTTTTTGCAAACGAATGAAAGCAAACGATTACAGTAATTAGATCCTATTATTATCCTGCCCTCAGAAATAAAGTCAAACACTGTGTAGGATATGTAATACCCTGTAATACAGCAATACACTTCACTGAAGCAGGCTCGTTGAAGAAAAAAGACGAACTCCTCTCCTTTGTACTCCTAATAAAAGGAACATGGATGCAAATTGCCATGACACTTTTTTTCTTTTTCCGTATGAATGACTGAATTCCATAATTGAAAAAAAGTCAGGCTAATTAAAACTGCAGTTTAATATTCAGGACCCGCACAGCCTCACAGTCACCCTTGTTAGTGACTGATGAAGCACAGTTGATATGAAGGCACAGCAATAATGTGCTCTATTTCTCTGAGCCTGAGGCGCTGCACGCTGCTCCCTGAGTCTCCATAACAGTGGGAAGTTAAACTGAGGAACCTACCTGGTGTTTAACAGTGTTGTGACTGGTTGGAGTGGATGGTCAAAGCACCTATGTCTAGCCCTCACATTTCAAAGGTTCTATCTGGCCAATTAGGCCTTCCCTTGGTCCCAAGATTGATGCTGACAGTTTTTATTGTGTTAAATATTGTCTTAATGTTGAAGTATAAGTGGAAGTATAACTGATGGATTATGTAGTGTCTGAATTTTGAAAATGCTGAAAGAAAAAAGCAAAATTTAGTATCTAAGGTTTCAGCATAAGATTGCAATATTGATTCTGATATCAGAAAAGGAAAGCTGGTATTTTGCTATCTCTAGTGTTTGCTTCATGAGCCGGGTGCAAAAGGTTGGCACAGTCATCGGAAGCTGCAGGGAGAGGCTGATTCTGGAGAGTACTGCTGTTCCATCTGTCTTATGATACTTAAGGATCATATCTCTGGGGAATCTGCAGGAAACTTGATTTATGGTGTGCCAGACGTTTTGACTAAGGTGCCTAGCTTAGTGTCTCAGATGCTGACTGTGTGCGTGTGTGTATGTGTGTGTGCGTGTGTGTGTGTGTTTGTGTGTGTGTGCAGGATCACCTGGGATGTGGAGGCAGAGCTGAGGTTGGCAGAGCTGTTTTTTCCTAGAGCGCAAAATACATCACACAATCACATCCACATGACTCATAATAACACCAGCCACAATCACAATTCAACAGCAATAATTAGTCCAAAAAATTGCATCATGCAATTGCATGAAAACTGATGCAGGTCAGTTTTCACCATGACTGGGTGAGCACCCCATTTTTCCAAGATACTTTAAAACTGATTAATAATGAGCTCAGATGTGAGCTCCTATTACAAATGATGCTTTTACAAGGTTTTATTCACTGTTCCACACCCTTATTGGCTAATATTTTTAATGAAGGAGAACTCAACTAGAACTGTGTCCAGTTGGATTTGCATGCACTTCACTAATAATTCTAATGGAACCTTGAGGAAGTGAGAGCATTGTGAAGCCTTGTGTACCCTATTCTGCAACCTGCTCTGCATCTACTCATAATAACTTAGTTTTTCTACACCAGACCTGAAATAGAACCAGATAGAAAGAACTTTCCTTGAAAACAGTAAATACCAAATAGTTATGTTCTAATTCAGAACATTCAGTCAACAACAGTCTTAGTCAGAATAGTGCAGAAATATGCGTGAACTTTCATGGGATATAATTATTACTTTCCTCTAGTAAAGAGCTCACCATATAGTTAAAAAAAAAATGAATTCATTTCCACAATGTCTAGATACTGACATGCCTGACCAATTAGCTTCCATCAACACTAAACATGCAACACTGACATCTGATTATCTTTCCTTTTTTCAAAATGTTTTCTGTTTCTCTGATGCTTTCAGAATTCTTTATATTCTGCAATTTCAGTTGTTACTTATAAGACGAAATCACTGCATTTAATTAATATATCAGAATATTCATTTAATCTAAATATGTAAGTTGTCACAGCTTAATTGCATATGATTTGTATGAGTAAAAAAGTAGTGAAAATAAACAGTTTAAATACATTTTTTAACATTGTCACGGATTAGGTGTTTTGTGCACGATAGAGGGCGCTCTGTTCTGACTGAACACACCTGAGCTAATGAAGGCACAGGTGTGTTTCATTGGGGCTGACTATTTAAGCCCCGATGAGTCAGAACAGAGCGCGGCTCATTAGTTAGGCTTTGTCTACACTCTGTGGTGGTTTGGTATCTTGGTTTCGGCTGCAGTTCCTTGATTTTAGTTAAGAACTGCAGTCCTTTGTTTTGTAAATATAGCTAATAAAGTTACGTTGCGAACTCCTGGCTCTGCATTGGCGTCCTCCCTACACCCCGCCACCGTTACAGAATGAGCCGCCAGTACCTGGACGTCGCGAGCCACGAGGGCGAGCAGGAGCGCGTGTTGTGGGCGGCAGCGAACGTTGTCGAGCGGACGCTGCAGCTGATAAAGACCTGGGAGACAGAGGTGACTCCTCTAGACCTCCGCGAGCATCTGGACGGTGAGGAGTGGGTGCGACGGACGCCGACGGCCACGGCAAGGGAGCTTGAGCGCTGTCTGAAGAATGCGACGTCGCTGCTCCCACTCGATATCATCCCAGATCCCGAGCTTCGCATGGATCGGTTCGCGCTTTGTCTCCGGATGCTGGTCTCCATGGCTGCAAGGGCGCAGCGCTATCTCGACACGCTGGACCGCGTGTTTTTTTCCGCAAGCAACATGGAAGGCGGGGCTTCGTTGACGGCTGGCGTTGCTCATGGCCAGCGCGAATCACAAGAGGTTGGTAGCAAACGCGCCTTGCCTTGTTCAACACGAAAGCACGGCGCCCAGCGCGCCGCAACGCGAAAGCACGGCGCCCAGCGCGCCGCAACGCGGAAGCACGGCGCCCAGCGCGCCGCAACGCGGAAGCACGGCGCCCACTGAAAGGAACACCAAGAAGGCCGCCCGCAACAAAAGAAGCGAGGCAGTGGCAAAGAAGGTCGTTCCTGACACAGAGAGCTGGAAGATGGCAGAGACCGCGTCCTGCATCGTGCAACTCGGGAGGTCAACCAAGGAAGCCCTTCACAGCAAGGAAAGCGGCATCAAGGAGTCGATCCATAAACCCAGCCCCACTAAGCCATCCGCTGCACAGCAGACCGAGAAGGAGCAGCTCCAGGTTAGTGGGAAGTTTAGAATGAAAGTTCAGGTTCAGATGCAAATTGAACATGAGGCTGCAGTAACCATTCAGGCACAGGTGAGGAAGCATTGAGCAGAAAGTACTACCTGAAGCTACTGTGGGCAGCCAGGACTGTTCAGCAACATTACCGAGCTAACAAGATGATGAAGCAAGAAATGAAGTCTTTGAAGGAGAAAAAGATGGCTGCTGTTCTGCAAGCCGCATTCCGAGGGATGAAGACCAGACAGACTCTGAAACAGAAGCACCAGGCTGTAACTGTGATACAATGTGCTTACAGGGCTCACTGTGCTCGAACACGATATTTACGCATCAAGTATGCTGCTATTGCCATCCAGCTTAGGTATCGCTCCACACTTGATGCCAGAAAGCAGAGGGAGGAATTCTTGAAATTGCGCTCTGCTGCCATGTTCCTGCAAGCCTGCTTCAGAGGTCAGAGGGTCAGAAGGGAGGTGATCCTGCAACATCAGGTAGCTTCCCTGATTCAGGCTGCGTTCAGAGGACACCGGGAAGTAGTTAAGTACCAGGCCATAAGGGTGTCAGCCATCATCATTCAAAGACATTTTAGGTCCTACACTAAGGGTAAATTTGAGCAAGAGAGATTCCAGGTATTGAGAAGGTCAGTGATATGCATCCAGGCAGCTTTTAGGGGTTATTCTGTTCGAAAGAATGTTGCTGCAATGCACAAAGCTGCCACCATGATTCAGGCTGTAGTAAGAATGCACCAGCAAAGATTGGTTTTCAAGAAGCAGTGCTGGGCAGCAAGTGTTCTTCAGAGGAGGTTCAGAAGGTGGAAGCTTGGGCATCAACAAAAGCAGAGGTATCAGCTGTTCAGACATGCTGCAATTTGCTTGCAAAAGTCATTCAGAGGAAAGCAGGCAAGGGATCTGGCCAAACGGATCAGAGCTGCAAAGACAATCCAATCTCACCTCAGAGATGAACAAATCAGCTACATGAATGTTCAGATCACTGAACAGGAGGAGTTGCTGACAGAGCTCTACCAGCAGCTGATGGCGAAAGAAGCCTCGATGCTACAGGTGAATGCCTCGGTCACGAATGAAGGGTTGAAACGCAAGGAAAGGATCACCTATCTGCTTCCTCAGCTGGAGAGGACCAAAGGACTCTTGTCCAGTTGCCAAGGGAAGATCGAAGCCATGGAAACAGAAAGAAAAGCTCTGGCTCAAGACAAAGGTGAACTGCAAGGAAAGAGCGCGAAATTCAGAGAAGGGAGAGATGTCTCTAGAATAAAGCTGGGCGCTGTGACGGCTGTCCAAAGAGAAAGGCTGGAGAGAACGGATGAACAGAGGGACCAAACTGTATGCCAGACAACGAGGAAAGTTGAGACTCCAACCATTCAGGAGAAGCTGGAAGCTAAAATAGCCACTATGGAAGAACAGCTGAATCAGACCAGAGCGGAGCTGAGACGGGTGCGGGACCACAACGTTGCTCTGCAGGCTGAACTGAGAGAAGCCCAAAGTGAGGCCAGTAAGCTCAGCGAGCTGGAGAAGCAGGTTAGAGGTATGGAAGCAAGATTGGCGATCTTCGAATCTCGACTCACTCCACAGACACCAGTGCATGCTGGGACCCTAGTGGTTAACGCCAGAGCGGAGCAGCTGAAGAACAGTCTGATGGAGAAGCCGGCAGAGATTCCAGAGGTTGAACAGCTGCATGATGACTCCCTACCTTTAGTTCACCCTCCGGGTTCAGCAGACTCGGAACAAGGTGGTTCATGGAGGAGTTCAAGTGGAACTTCTCGTAGTGGAACCAGGAGCTGGGATGCTGCCTCACTGAGCTCCAAGCAGCAGGGAAGTACGTCCGAGAAGAGGAAGGAGCCAAAGGACATCAGCAATGACCTGTCTCAGTTTAAGGAAGTGAACGACAGCTTCTGTACTGTGGATTCTGTGATAAGAGACGTGAAGAACAAAGATGGCAAGGGTTGGAAACAGGGTTCGGACTATGTGAAAAAGACTTCCTCTTTGAACCCTTTAAGATCTGTGTTTAGCTCTCTTTCAGGTTCCGCCAAGGCGAGGCGTTCCACTGAATCAGGCGATTCCTCCAGTGACTCTAGGGTCGGGTTCAGACATCAGTCAAAAGGGTGGACTGAACTGCTGGGATTCCCCTCACCACCACCAGCTGCCTCACATGTCTGGTCGGAGGTCCTTTTCGTGTATTTTGTGGACCTGACCGTACGTCCCAACAAGGGACTTTTGTCTTTGTAAAGTTTTGGTGTTCTTGGCCTCCCCCCAGAGGTTCGGCTGTGTTTGGCACTTCGGGAGCCGTGCCTTTTTGGGGGGGGGTTCTGTCACGGATGAGGTGTTTTGTGCACGATAGAGGGCGCTCTGTTCTGACTGAACACACCTGAGCTAATGAAGGCACAGGTGTGTTTCATTGGGGCTGACTATTTAAGCCCCAATGAGTCAGAACAGAGCACGGCTCATTAGTTAGGCTTTGTCTACACTCTGTGGTGGTTTGGTATCTGGTATCTTGGTTTCGGCTGCAGTTCCTTGATTTTAGTTAAGAACTGCAGTCCTTTGTTTTGTAAATATAGCTAATAAAGTTACGTTGCGAACTCCTGGCTCTGCATTGGCGTCCTCCCTACACCCCGCCACCGTTACAAACATAATTTTTTGTACGTCTCAATCAGAAGAGGATGCATTACCCCTTAGAGTGTTTCTGTCTTTCAAGGCTTCTTGCCACTGTTGCTTTTGGCTTGCTTGCCAGGCTAAGCCCCATATTATTTGCAATGCTACTTTGTTCAAGCACTTATTGTTAAAAGTGCTTTATAGATTCATTTGAACTGACATTATAGGGAATTACAACATTTTGTTAACTGTTTTGAATGGTAATTGGACTAGTGCCACAATGATTGTGCTTAAATGAATGCTTTTAAGCAAATTTTAAGTTAATTCAGCACTAGTGACTTTGCTGTGCAGACATATTGATTAATGTACACTCGATTTCTCTCTCTCAATCTCTCTCTCTCTCTCTCTCTCTCTCTCTCTCTCTCTCTCTCACTCTCACAGATGCAGCTGTGGCCTGGCAGCTCACACTAAGCATAACAATTCAAGTGGCTCCTTGAGGATCCAATTAAGCGCACATAGTAAGCCATAACACTGTGTTTAATAGCATAATGCCACACTAGGCACATTTTGAAATCCTGTCCAAATGACATCTGCTTACCACTGCCTCTCCTCGCTCCTGACCAGAACTGAGTTGGCTATTTACAGCAAAACCATCAATACTGAATGAATGGCTATAGGATTGCATTGAATTCATATAACTATGCACTGCATGTTAAAAACAATGTCCAATCACAAAAGAAAAAAGTGTTTGTGTGGCTGTGCATGTCTTCTTCAGAAGCTACATTCCATACCTGACCTTGCTAGAGCTATCAGGCCGAACAAAGCATAAAAGCAGAGGAGAAGAACTTAGTATGAGCATGCTTCTACAACTTTTTGGTCTTAATTTTTTTTAACAACACATTATAAATTATACATTATACATATTTGTGCTAAGACAATGATATTATATGTTTCCTTTTATTGCAATTGGTTGTATAATTTAATACCATTAAATTATTTGAAAAAACAGTTTTCTGCAAGCCTAGTTGACACTCTACTGCATATTCTTTTGCTTATGCTTATGTGAGAGGCAGCCAAATTTTCATTTATCTTGTGTTTTTACATGTTTTAAGTTGATTTGATTTCAATAGATAAAATTAACCTAATATATCAAGCTCTACCAAGCACTGTAAAATTTCTTAAGCTTATCTCACTCTCAAATGAAAGATTGTTGTCATCTGGATTTTAGATTTTGCCAAAGGGGCTTACTTTATGGATGCAAAATAAATGGCTCAGATGTAGGTGTGAGTATTGTTTGCTTCATAAATAAAGTGAAAGTGACTATTTTGAAACACGGCACAGAGCTGAGTTTGATGATAACTTATTTTGTTAAATGTGTCAAATATTTCTAATCATGAAGGTGTAATAAAATCAGGTGAAATATAGGGATTTGTGTTTATTTGACATAAAGAAAAACTAGGGTTCAAGTACAATCTTCATAAACCTATAATGTTCATAAAGCTAAAACAACTAAATTATATAGTATTTAATTACCCATTTGGGTTAGATTTACTCATATTGTAACATTTTATTACATAAATATTTTTTCCCATTTCAACAACCATGTTAAGTGGTACCGGTAGACATAACTAGATTATGCAAATACAACATTTCATTCCTTGGAGCGTATGAATGATCTTGTGTCCTGATATTTTGTAAAACATACCACCTTTATGTAGGTGTGAATGTGTGTGCTTCAAAGTAAAAGAAGGGGCTCTTCAGGCAAGAAAAATCTCACTGCACATTTCTGTTAATAGGATCTAAACCCCTGTATAAAGGGGAGGGATGCACCAAATGCAATTACCCTGCACTAATGGCTGGCTGTTATAAAGCCATTATAACTATGTTCCGTTCTTCAATAAGAGGCCCCCTGACTCACCGTATGATTCTGGGAAAATGATGGGAAATCTAGAGAGGACATCGCTTTCAGTTAATTGAGGTCATTAAATATGTTTTAAGCTATGCAAAAGTCCCATGTCAGTAAAAATTTCATCAGAAGCACTGTAGTGAATAAAGGTTCCTGAATTGTTCTTTGCATAGTTCTAGTAAGAACTTTATATTTACCAATATATAATAGAGATAGAGAGAGAGAGAGACATGGAATAATTTAGTATGATTAAGAACAGAAATAGCATGTTTCCAGATCCATGTAAAATTTAGCAATCCAACCAAAGTGACTGAAGTGTCACCCCTGGTGTTGCCTCAGGGATCTAAAAGAGCACAACGTCTCCCCATCACAGTGCATGAAGATAACAAGTATAGGCCTCTGTAAGCTGATGTAACAGAACTGGCAGCAAATGTTTTCAGATGCCCAACAAGATTGCATTAGCAGCAATTTTAAAGCTTTCACATGTTGAAAGTGAAAGTGACTATTCTTGTCACTGTGAGTATTCTTGCCACAGCACAGCACACAGCGTACCCACAATGAAGTACACTGTGTACTCACAATGAAATTGGACTGCTGCATACAAACACACTGTACATTATTTAACTTTATTTAATGCAATTTCTCAATGCTTTACATTTTTAGTAACATTGAGTGGTAAGAGTAAATGTTTAGAGTAAATCAAAAATATATATGACCTTTATCAGTAATTTAAATAAGATTAAATTATTATACTGAAAAGTGACAAATGCACACACATTTGTAGCTAAAACAGAAATACAGCTACCTTTGTGAAAAATAAACTTGACAGTAAGAAGACTGATTCAACATTTCCCTTAATAAAAGTAAAAAGTCACATTTAAATGGAATTTCTACTGGCTGTTTCTGTGCAATGCAATCCAAACCCCACATTACATTAATATATCTTAAATCCCATTTTAAGCTCAAATCTGATAAAAAATTAAAATAAATAAATAAATAAAAAAATTAATTAAAGTTGACTTTTCTGCTTTCATGTTGAGTAGTTCTTTTGTCAGGACATAACATTTGATACATACCTTTTTCCTGCAGTTGAGTTTCACATTAGTTTTTTATGCTTCTTGGATTGCATATTTTAAATAATTTACAGTATTTTGCAAAAGTTTTAGGCAGGTGTAGAAAAAATGCTGTAAACAAAGAATGCTTTCAAAAATGGAAGTGTTAATCATTTATTTTCATCAATCAACAAAATGCAGTGAATGAATGAAAGAGAAATCTAAATCAAATCAATATTTGGTGTGATCACCCTTTGCCAGTTTGCCACAGTTTTTGAAGGAACTCGGTTGGTAGGTTGTTCCAGACATCTTGGAGAACTAACCACAGATCTTCTGTGGATGTAGGCTTCCTCCAGGGCAGCGGTGGCCTAGTGGTTAGGCCACCTAACCACTAGGCCGCATCGGAAGATTGTGGGTTCGATTCCCTCACAAGTAGGTTGCCCTGAGGTACCTGAGTGAGGTACCATCCCCGGCTATTGAAAGCACCCACTGCTCCCTGGGTGCTTTCAATAGCTGCCCCCTGCTGCACTCTGTTTGTGTGCATGGGTTAAAAGCAGAGGTCCAATTTCGTTGTGGTTCATGGTGTGCAGTGCTATGACCTCGCAATCATTTTCACTTTCTGCACATCCTTCTGTCACTTCATGTAATCCCAGACACACTCGATGATGTTGAGATCATCTCTGTGCGGGCCAGAAGAATTGATGCTGGTTTGAAGGCAAAAGGTAGCAACACCAAATATTGATTTGATTTAGATTTTGCTTTTGTTTGCCCTCTTTGCATTTTGTAAATTGATAAAAATAAACAATCATTATTTATATTTCTGAAAGCTTTTGTTTACTTTAGCTTTAGCTTTTGTTTTGTTTACAGCATTTTTTCCACACCTGCCTAAAACTTTGCACAGTACTGTATGTCTTGTTGCGGTTGTCATGTTTAATGTGACATGCTGTTCTCTTCTTATTGTCCATTTACTATATTGTCCACCAAAATGCCAAAGGAAAAAGTGAGACTGCTTTGAAAATTAAAGCAGTAAATACAGATATTGTTCATGAAATATAAGGCATAAAAGTACAGATACTTAAGTACAGTGATCTCATATTTTTATATAAAGTTACATATGAGGATATTAAGTGAAATTGCTGAAGCAGCAAACCCTTATGTATGCTTTAAATTCCTCTTTTGCATTTTTCATACTAGATTTTTCTGCCCAGTTCTCTGCCCACAGATCTTTTAGCAGTTTTACATTTTAACTATTGCATGTGGATAAGACATTAATTATGTCCCAATTCAGGAGAGACATATTTTGAAGACTGCATTTGAAGACCAATAGATCAATATGAATATATGGATAATAATAGACCAATATGAATATCAATATTTTTGAAGACCAATCAACGAATATCACAGAGCCACTCCTAGGCTGTCCTAGGTCTCAGGCTCAGGTTTATCCCTCATGGCCTTCTATATTCCATGAATCACTGTGCACCTGAGAAATTATTAGCAGTTAAAATAGTAGGATAAACCACATATATAGTCTGGAGACAGTGGTAGAAATAAGTGCTCATCAAACTAGTCAAGTCAAGTCAACTTTATATAGTGCTTTTTTCAACTGTTGTTGTCACAAAGCAGCTTCCGAGCCCCAGTTGGGTAAGCCGAGGGTGACAGAGGCAAGGAAAAACTCACCCAAACATAAGGAAGAAACCTTTGGGGAAACCAAGACCCAAAAGGGGAACCCATCCACTGGAAATAAAAGAAAAGACACTAAAAGTAAAAGAGTCCATTGGTGACTGTAAATGGAGGTTCATGAGCTAATGGTGGGAGCTCTGTTTGAGTGGGGAAAGCTTTAATCTTTGTGGCAGCAGCTCCTGCAGAAGAGCCAGTCTGATGGAGCTGATCTGAATTTTAGGTCAGTAGAAAAATAAGATGATGGAACTCAGGAGACACTTATGGAGATCGATGGACTTGCTCTCAGGAAACACCCAAACCATCCAACAAACAGGTTGTGGACAGCCACCCATCTCGAACAAAGAGAAAGGAATTAGATCTGTACAAGAACTCATTGTACAGACCATAAGTTTAAAGAATGTAATAATGTGAATCTAATTACAACCTGACTAAAAAGGACAGATCTGACTAAAAAGGACAGATCCAGGGGTTTTACAAACACGAGAGCGCCCTGTGACACTGGCGACCCCTCACACCACCCTCAACAAACCTGAATTTACTGATCAACTATTCATTTATGTATATGTAACTATTGCTCTGATCCTTATACATGCCCTATTTCCTGCTTAAACCACAAACCTCAAGAATTTGTTATTTTTTGCCCATGTAATTGTGCACATGGAATTCTTTAAGACCCTTTTTTATTTTAGTTTATATTTCAGGCAATGAAATTGTGACTCCACAATAGCAGAATTTTTTGGAGTGTTTAGTTCAATGAGTCCTAATCCATCTTTTTTTATATTGGTTTTCCTTGTGAAGCTTATATAACATAAATGGAGTCCACCTGTCAATTGCACACCATGACGTCAGAGTGAAAACCAAGCCATGAGATTGTGAGGATGATCCATTAAGCTGTAAAACAAGATTGTGGGGAGCAAGACACAGATCTGGGGAAGGATACATTTCTGCAGCCTTGAAAGTGCCCAAGAGCATGGTAGAATGCACCATTTTTAAAAAGATCTGTCATTTATTCCTAGATATGTCACTATGAATGAGATTCTTACAGAATGACAACTTTCAGTGCAGTGCTCCACCACTCAGACCTTTATGGTAGAATGGCCAAATAAAAGCCATTCCTCACTAAAAGGCACATGACAATCCACTGGGATTTTGCCAAAAGCACTTGAACAACCCACAGACCATGAAAAGAAAAAAACACTGGAATGATGCAACAAATTTGACTATTTTGCCATTTTCCCATGCCATGGATGGATGAAACCAGTCCGACCTTTTAAGACCCACTTTTTGGTTGTAATAACGGAACAGGAAATTTGTTTTAAAATAAAATAAATATATGAAAAGATATTTTCCTCATCCTTACCATTGATACTAGCATTTATAATAAGATAAGTCAGTGACATTCACTTTATCAGTCAGTAATCTTTTGGTTCGCCAGTGTACAATAATACCTCTGAAAACAAGCATGTTGAAATGCAACCCAATAGATTGTGAACAATATGGTAATGAATAGCACTATAGTGGTAGACACATTCATCAGGATGGCTTGCCAGCAAAGCACAGCTCCCATGGAGAGATGTAACAATTTTTGAGTAATGGAGGAGGCACCAGTGGAAGAAATAGCTTTTTTTTTCTTGATTGACTTAAAAGACAGGCATGCATCACAGTGTAGTGAAATGACCTTGCAATCAGAAGTCGTGACACGCAGGAATGCATGTACACATGACAAAACACGTTAAAAAATATTTTTGCTTATCACATAGTTTACAATACTGAAACAGAGGCATGGTCCCTGAACACTGCTTTAGGAGTGCTGACATAAAAATAACGCTGTTTAATCTGTAGGGAAAAGAGATAAATACATAATACAAAATAATTGACTGACTGATTAAATACTTAACTTCTCATCACTGAACCTTCACCTCAAGCTGTAGTTCTTGAAAGTCTTGTTAACAGATCTTGTTGATCTTTTTTTTTTTTTTTTTAAAAAAAAAGCTTATGTGTATGCAGAAAGGGGGCAAGGCACATTAAGCATTCAGGCACTTTTTGAACACATACTTTGGTAACAGTGAGACACAATTTGCAACGCGCTTGCACGAACGTGCTTTTGATGTCTCTGTAACTCAAACACATTCCCAAAAGAGCACAAAGGGGCAGCGGTGGCCTGGTGGCCTAGTGGTTAGGGCGTTAGCCACATGATCGGAGGATCGGGGGTTTGAACCCCTGAGATACCCTTGAGCAAGGTGCCATCCCCATCACTGCTCCCTGGGCGCTTTCAATAGCTGCCCACTGCTGCACGGTGTTTGAGTGTGCATGGGTTAAAAGCAGAGGTCCAATTTTGTTGTGGTTCATTGTCTGCTGTGCATTGACCTCGCAATGACAAGGGTTGTCACTTTTCACTTTCAAATAGTTTATTCTATCAATGCGAAATTAAAGAAGTTAAATCCATTCACACATATAAAATGTCACTTTGATTACATTAAAGTTACATTACATTAACAATATCCCACCAGTTAAGTGTTGGAAAATGATTTTGATGTGTCACTCAAAGCAGGGTTTTTATGCACCATTTGGTTTCTAAGGAAGGTGTAACATTCATTCTGAATAGAAGGCAGTCTTGTAAAATTCAAGCCATTCCAATTCTGAACCTAAATAGTAGTCTCTAGAATGCATATAATCATAATATCAATATTATATTTATTGTTATATGGATTTAGATGAAAATGGTCTGCTAACCTGTACAGGGTGTTTCTTTCTCTGTGAGAGCTGGGATAGGCTCCAGCTCTGCCTGTGTCCCAAATCAGGATTAGCAGTTAAAATAATGTGCGATAATGCTCAGTGAAGTATCTCTCAATTTTTCTTGTGATTAAACTAATTGGTACTGCAGCTGAGTTGAGTTATAGAAGGACAGCATTTCTGACTAATTCACTAAAATGATAATCTGTGAAAATCGGTTTGCAGTTTTCATATTCCTTTATTGGAGAATTTCATGAATATATTTTATAGTAATTTCTATAAAAATAGCCCAGCTGTGCTTTCCTCTTTAAGGGCCCTATCATGTCTGGGTGGTGTCTGGTTCTGCTGGCGGTTGGCTCTCGCCATTTATGAGGTTCCCTGCACCTCCCCTTTGGCCCACCCTGATTTGTTTCCTCTGTTCTTTTTCACTGAACCCTTAATACACTGCATTTTGAGTGAGCAGCATGAGCACAAGTGGTGGTAGATACTGGCTTGTTATTTCCCTCTGGAGCCAACAACCCACTACACCCATTGCCTTGGAAGGTGAAGTCATCGTTGTGGTCATCATTACATTTACGGCATTTAGCAGACACTCTTATCCAGAGCGACTTACATGTTCTAATTACAGGGACAGTCCCCCTGGAGCAACTCAGGGTTAAGGGTCTTGCTCAGTGGTGGCCAGAGGTGGGATTCGAACCGGGGACCTCTTGATCCAGAGGTCCGTAGGCAAGTATCCTACCACTAGGCCACCAGCACATACTTCTGATATGATATCTATAATCTCATACACCTCCTTTCCTAAAGTGTTCTTAATAAATTATGGGCAGTTCAAAGTGTGGTGGAGGTGTTGTAATTCATGTCTCTGTTTATTACCGAAAGAGCCAAGGGGAACTATTATATGATTAGGATTTGTTTGTGGTGTAGTGGTGTAGTCTTATGTATGAAATACAAATACAGTGACACAGAGTGAATCTCTGTTCTGTATCTCTGTTCTACACTTCTACACTGTTCTACACTTCCCACTTCTGACACTACCGTAGGGGCAGCGGTGACCTAGTGGTTAGGGAGTTAGCCCTGGAAGATTGTGGGTTTGATTCCCTCAGATTTGGTATATGATGAGCAGTATGAAACTAGCCTTGCCTTGTATTATTGTATAGTTTTTGATAGTTTTGGATGCCTCTTATTTGGATTTTTGTTTTTCTAATAAGCATGACTAGATTAAGTGTATAGGCAATAGGATGCAACCTAGGTCAACTTGTTAACCTTTGTGCCAGTCACTTCACCTGTTATGCGATACCTTGAAATAATTAAGCAGGGATGGAGTGGGGACAGAGGCAGTTTTGTTTTTTATTATTAAAAACATTATTATAAATTATTGTAAATTTCTTACAGTCTTGCCAATGCTCATCCTTTTGGATTCTCAAACCAGTAAATGGCCGGCCACTCTAAATACTCAGAACAAACTACTGCATGATTATTTGCGAAAAATGTATCCAAAAAAATCTCTCCATGCATCAAAACTTCATTTGATCATTCCCATGTGGCAACTCATTTTGAAAGACAAATTGCATGACATATGGAATGGTGTCCATAGTGTGTTTTTTCTCAGATGTGAACTGTGAGTGAGCTGATTTGAAACACATGGGTCAAAATGCTAATATATTTCATCAGGGGTTCATAATAGTCTAACAATGGATCCAGACATGTCTATAATGAATAATCTCACTCTAATGTCACTTCAGTCCCTCTAGAAATCTTTTTCCAATTACAACAATCCTATTAAAATGTGATGATGTATATATGCATATAGTATCTAAAGCTACAAAATTGTTTCATTTGGCCCTTCTTACAATAGCTTACCCTTTACCTGGACTGACTCAAGGTTTAACTATTAATTCAATTACCCTAAGCTTCTTTTAGTTTTCAGTAAAATCATTATAATTGCAAATTGTTTTAGTCATTTAAGTCCTTAATGGTCCCTGCATCCTAGCCACTCCACTTTTCTCCCTTTCATTCACACTCATGCATTCTGCCTTTGACCTACTCACTCTCATTCCTCTCCTCTCTTGAGCATATCTCCATCTCTCCAGGTTCTCCTCAAGCTGCTCCCTTCTCTCACTGCAGATCACAATATCATCAGTAAACATCATCCATGGAGGCTCCTGTCTAACCTCGTCTGCCAACCTGTCCATTACTATTGGAAACAAGAATGGGCTCAGCGCTGATCTTTGATGTTGTCCAACCTCTACCTTAAATGCATCTGTCACTCCCATTGCAGGTCTCACCACTGTCACACTGCCCTCATACATACCCTGAACTACCTCATACCTTTCTGCCACTCCTGACTTCCTCATACAAAACCACAACTCTTTCCTTTCCTTTCTTCATCCTCTTTATCGCTGCCCGTACTTCCATTTTGCTTATTTGCTGCACTTCCTAATTCAATATCCTCACATCATCCAATCTTCTCTCTCTCATTTTCTTCATTCATCAGCCCCTCAAAGTACTCCTTCCATCTGCTCAACACACTCTGTTCACCTGTGAGTACCTTTCCATGTCCATCCTTTATCGCCCTGACCTGCTGCACATCTTTCCCAGCTCTGTCTCTCTGTCTAGCCAGTTGGTATAGGTCATTTTCTCCCTCCTTACTGTCCCATTCCTCATACAATTCACCAATCACCTTATCTTTAACCTTCACCACTTCTTTTTTTTGCCCTATGGTACATCTTCTTGTACTCCTGTCAACTTTCTTCATCTCTCTGAATGTCCCACTTCTTCTTTGCCTCCTTCTTCTGTATGTGCTCCTTGTTGTGAGCCAACGCACCTGAAGACCCTCTTGCTGCAATTATCACCAAAGTGGAACCATTGGTGGAACCGCTGCAGCAAGGGGGAATAAATTGAACATTGCAATGGGTAGCAGGTGCATTGGCGTTTTGGTTCCTCACATGATGCAGCCTGATGTTCATGCTCAGATAAGTCTGCTATTTGTCTGCTTTCATATGAACTACAGCGTTGATGATGACTTTGTTTGCGTGCATGTTCAACTCTGCTAGACGTTTATTTTTTTAGCGGTTAGCATTAGCCTCCGCGCTAACGTTCTTTGTTAAATTTCAGAGTCCCGTATATTCAGATAAACCCCAGTTTTCCTCGTTCAGGTTCCGTATGTGCTTAAATGTCCCTTGTTCACCTGATGTCTCTGTGTTTGTTCCCCTTTGTGTGAGTTAGTGCTTTGTGGTAGATTTCTTCCTAAATAAAGTTTTGTTTTGTTCATACTCCTGGTCTGTCTGAACTGTGTTTTCTATCAGTTGAAAGCAGATTAGGCAGCCCGGTGATCCTGCTCAGCTGTCTTACCTTTTCCCCAGTAGAAGTGCACACAACACTCCTGGACTTATCAGTTTGACCAACAGGTTTCATTATCTTCCATTTTTCTTCCAGACATCACACCAAGTACTTTTCTAGTCATCTGCCACTTTGTAGTCTCCAATCTCCTAACTAGACGGACCCTCCTGCAAAGGATATAATCCACCTGTGTGTCTCTTCCTACACTCTAATACATCACTCTGTGCTCCTCCCTCTTCTTAAAATAAGTATTAACTACACCCCATTTTCATACTTTTCATGAAATCACACATCCCTGACCTTTAGCATTCCTCTCCTTGACACCATACCTACCCATCACCTCCTTGTCACCTCTGTTCCCTTCACCAACATGTCCATTAAAATCTGCACCAATCACCACTCTTTCCCCTGGGTACACTCTCTATCGCTTCATCTAAGTCATACAAGAATTTTTCTTTTTCTTCCATCTCACAACCAACTTGTGGGGCATAAGCACTAATGACATTATCAATCCTTCAGCTTCCAACTTCATACTTATCACCCTATCTGACACCCTCCTCACCTCCAAAACATAACACCTACCCTATTCCTCCTTCCATCCACACTGTGGTAAAACAATTTTAACCCTCCTCCAATACACCTGGCCTTGCTACACTTCCATCTAACCTTTTGCACACACAAATGTTAACCTTCCTTCTCTCAATCATATCAGCTAATTCTCTACCTGTACCAGTCATGTTCAATGTTTCCTGAAGCTTTACTGAATCAAAAACTATTATGTTGCAAAATCCTTGGTTCAGTGGGGCAGCGGTGTCCTAGTGGTTAGGGCATTAGCCGGAGGATCGGGGGTTCGAACCCCTTCTCAATAGGTTGCCCTGAGGTACCCTTGAGCAAGGTGCTGTCCCTGTCACTGCACCCCGGGCACTTTCAATAGCTGGCCACTGCTGCACAGTGTTTGAGTGTGCATGTGTTAAATGCAGAGGTCCAATTTCGTTGTGGTTCACTGTCTGCTGTGCTGTGACCTCGCAATGACAAGGGTTATCACTTTCACTTAAGCATGTGTCGGTCAAATGTCAGCTGTAGCTTCTGGGTGCAAACTTTCATAGGAGGCAACAATGAGTAGAAAAAAGGCAACCATCAGTCAGTTATTAATCACTAGTTTTACTAGGGGTTTTATAACCTTGCTGATACAGATTTACTTAATTGATATTTATTTTCAATCCAAACTCCGCATCCTTCTTTTGGCATCACATATTTGCATACTGTATGATTTGTTTAACTTACCTTATTCCTAACAGTTACTATGATGTCTTTCTGGCTGACTCCAGATTTCAATAAAGCATGGACTAGAGGTATTTTGGGCCAGGTTTTGTGGGACCTAGTTAGCAGCAGATTTCATCACAAATAATTAACAACTATTAAACAGGCTGCCACCAGATTCTTGATATGAGATTATCCTGCAATGCCTTGCAAGACTAGCTTATCATTGCCTTTACTTTATTACTCTCTAAGAGAACACTCCACTGCACAAAAATCAAGAACTAAAAAAGGATCAGTTATGTTTCTTACTGACAGTAGATATACAGTAGAATATTTTCTTCTGATTTTTGCTATATAATTGCGCTACATGACAAGAGCACTTGCATTATATCAGTTGTGAATAGAACACAGAAATAGTATAGCTGAAAGGAGAAGATGTGAGGAAAGGTGATAAAGGACAGAAAACTCATCACCTGAGCCATTTTCTTCATTCTTCTGGTGTAAGCTGGAGGGAAAAAAGGATGGCAGTCTCTCTTTTGTAGACGTTATCACTACACCTGACAACACCATTTGCCAAAGATGAATGGAATTGTCCATTACAATTACTTTGTCTGCAAAATATCGAGTTTCAATTTGCACTAAGAAGAAAGAGCAGTTTCATAAATACATGCCATTTATTGTGCCATTTTAAGTCTTGCATATTAAAAAATGGTGTTAAGCCCCAGCAACTTGCATTAATATACAGTATCTCACAAAAGTTAGTACACCCCTCATATTTTTGTATATATTTTATTATACAGTTGAGGCCAAAATTATTAGACCCCCAGGAATTATGGAACATTTTTCTAATCTTCTTCCCAATGTTTGCAGCATTGATGAAACTTGATATAAGCAAACATTCACCAGTGCTATTTAGTAGCTTTTGGTACATTTTGTAATATAAAATAGATTTTTAGGCTTGCTTTATAAATATAGTAAAAATGGGGTGGTCAAAAATATTAGCCCCATGTAACAACATTTAATCAGCATAAAAATACTCAGGGGAACAGGGCACTTGAACACATGAGGTAAAGATGAGTTTTGGAAGTCTGTGCTTTGGTCTGATGAGATTAGACTGGAACTGTTTGGGCACATAGATGTTGCTTATGTTTGGCGTATGAGGCCTTCAACCCTAGGAACACAGTTCCCACAATTAAACATGCTGGTGGGAGCATCATGCTGCGGTGCTGTTTTGCAGCCTCAGGCACAGGGAGCCTTGTTCGGGTGCATAGCATCATCCATCCATCCATCCATTTTCTGCCGCTTGTCCCAAACGGGGTCGCGGGGGAGTGCTGGTGTTCAACCCAGCGCACACAGGGCGAGGACGGGGGACGCACCCTGGACAGGTCGCCAGCCCATCTCAGGGAGGAGCAGGACGGGGACGGCACCTTGCTCAAGGGTACCTCAGGGCAACCCTAAGGGGTAAGGGGTTCGAACCCCCGATCCTCTATTATTTTTTATTAGCCCGATGGGGGGCTAATAATTTTGGCCTCCAATCATGTGGCCAACACCCTAACCACTAGGCCACCACTGCCCTGCATGGCATCATGAGAAAATTATGTTGACATTTTGAGGGACAATATGCAGAAATCTGCTTGTAGTCTAAGCTTAGGTTGTCGTTGGGTCTTCCAACAAGACAATGACCCAAAGCATACATTGAAATTTGTCCAAAAGTTCCTCAAGGATACCCAAAACCAAGATCCTGGAGTGGCTCGCCCAGAGCCCAGATGTTAGAGACCTGTGTTTCTCCACCTTCCGCTTGAGGATGCCCCATAGATGCTCAATCAAATTAGGTCTGGAGACATGCTTGACCAGTCCAGCACCTTTACCATCAGTTTCTTTATCAAGGCAGTGCTCGTCTTGGAGGTGTGTTTTAGTTGTTATGTTGGAATACTGCCCTGCGGCCCAGTTTCTGAAGGGAGGGGATCATGCTCTGCTACTACTGTATGTCACAGTACATGTTGGCATTCATGGTTCCTTCAATGAACTGTAGCTCCCCAGTGCCGACAGCACTCATGCAGCCCCAAGCCATGACACTCCCACCACCATGCTTGACTGTAGGCAAGAAACACATGTCTTTGTACTCCTCACCTGGTTGCCGCCACACACTCTTGGCACTATCTGAACCAAATAAGTTCATCTTGGTCTCATCAGACCACAGGACATGGTTCCAGCAATCCATGTCCTTAGTCTGCTTGTCTTCAGCAAACTGCGGACTTTCTTGTGCATCATCCTTAGAAAAGGCTTCCTTCTGGGATGACAGCCATGCAGACCAATTTGATGCAGTATGTGGTGTATGGTCTGAGCACTGACAGGCTGACCCCCCCCACCCCTTCAACCTCTGCAGCAATGCTGGCAGCACTCATGCATCTATTTCCAAAAGACAACATCAGGAAATGACGCTGAGCATGTGCACTCAACTTCTTTGGACGAGTATGGCGAGACCTGTTCTGAGTGGAACCTGTCCTGTTAAACTGCTATATATTCTTAGCCACCCTGCTGCAGCTCGGTTTCAAGGTGTAGGCAGTCTTTATGTAGAGCAACAAATCTTTTTTTCAGATCCTCAGAGAGTTCTTTGCCATGAGGTGCCATGCTGAACTGGAAGGTGGACAATTTTCACTTAGGGGTGTACTCACTTTTGTTGCCAGTGATTTAGACATTAATGGGTGTGTGTTGAGTTATTCTGAAGGGACAGCAAATTTACACTGTTATACAAGCTGTACACTGACTACTTTACATTGTGTCATATCTTCAGTGTTGTCCCATGGGTGTACTTACTTTTGTGAGATACTGTATGAATCACTTTGCTTTTAACAAGCTTAATTATTACATCAAATATATGAACAACATTATAACAGTACAAAATTCTAAAAATGACTCTAACATTTTAAACAATTACTTAATCATTTTGACAGAAACACCAACTTAACACCTAAAAGTTGTAGAGAGAGGCATTCTAGAGACACTGATAAATGATCTCTAGAGGAAAATCAGTGCAGTCTATTTGATGCATTGCGCTTGTACAGGAGTTCTATGTATTTCTTCACTGATTGCTGTACAGGATTTTGAAAAAAATTCTGTCTAGCTTGTGTTATGGTTAAGGACTAGGCCCCATAAGCTGAAGGTCATAGGTTCATTTACAGTCCACTTCTACACTGTCAATGCATTTCATTGTGGTTAACTGTGTTATGCTATGTCAGTCAGAGGTTTGAACTCTCCCCAAGGTTTAAAAATGAAAAAAAATGAAACACTGATTTTTTTTTTTATTGTATTACAAGAAAATATTAATACTTAATACAAATGTAAATTTATATTGTTTTTAAATATTTTATGTAGTAATAAATCAGATCAGAGGGTGTCAGGGGAGGAGGAATTGGAGACTTAGCCTAAATGAAGGGATCAAGAGAGTAAAAATCAGTTCTTAAAAAATGAATTCTTCAACAAGATAATGTACAATTCTTCAGAATTGCGCCAGATGAGTATATCCATTCCAAAACAAAAGCAAAGGTTTGTAGAATTATGCCTTGCCTCCCTAGTCTCAGGATTTCCCATTGAGCTGGAATCGGATGAAAAGTCCAGTAAATGATGCAAAACTGTCTGTATACTTATTTGCATGTGGGTAATTTTTAAAAATTGCTGGAAAAGATCCTATTAATCTGTGTTGCAGTGATAAAGACAAGGGGTGATTATTTAATTAAACTCATACTTAATAACTTGAATTTATTAAATGGCTCTTAGAATCTAAATTGTAGTATTACACTTCAGAGCCAGTTACATTTGGTTTTGAAAATGTATTTGTAATAAAAAAAAAAGCAGTGTATTGTTGGATACATTTATTTATTTTTTCTTGTAAATCTGAGTGCAGATTTTTGACTGTGGGCAAATATTTTGATAATGTAAAAATGTAAAATTTCCCATGCACTATATTGCTCTGTCTTACAACCACCAATAATAAATTTGGCAAAAAATCATCCTACAAAAATTCTCAGGAGCAGTCCACAAAAAATAAGTCACTAAGCTACTCCAACGCTCCAGTTGCTCTATTCACCCTCAACCAATTGTTTTCACAGAAAGTCTTAAAATGCACACCAGTCTGACAACTCAATTATCTGTCTTAAAGACTTTTGAGAACCTCTCAGTAATGGCAATGTACTGCTGCAAAAAACTAACAACTTAGAAGCTTTTCATTGTTGTTTGTGATTTTAAAATTCAAAATGTACTTGTGAAATCACAAATACATCATAGTAAATGCCATAATATGCCATAATAGCTTACATTCAAATTTATTTTCACTGACCAGGTTTCTGTTTTTCTTTTTTTTTTTTTTTTTCCCCCAGCTAATCTAACCATGTAACCTAGCCAATAGGGATGCACAAGCCAGTGTATTTCTATGTGCTGGTCTCAAGCCCAAATAAAGCATTTGCCAGATTAGTATGAAAATAAATTTGCATACCTGATTGGTCAAGTATTGTTAGCCAACAGGATGTGGGTGGATATTAGGCTGCTGGTGGCCAAAGGAGAAGAGAAGGAAAAGAAGAGGAGAAAAGGATGTCCAGATGCAGGAGAAGAGTAGGAAGGGGAGGAAAGTGGAAGTGAGAGTAGTTACTGAATGTTGACAGCAGGACTGGTAAAGGGACAGAGCTAACTGATTGCTTTGTAGCTTGAGGAGACCCTGGAGAGGTAGGGCTCTAGAGAGTAGAAGAATTTAAATCAGCAGGACAGAATATATGAATATGAATAAAAGAGAAGACACAGCAATGGTGAGGATGCAGGGAGTAAAGCATTAAATACTTGGAATGCAGGGAGAGGAAGATGCAGAAGACAGAAAGAAATGGAAACAGATATGTGGTGCCCTAGTGGGAGTGATTGAAAGCAGAAGAAGAAAATCTAACCACATGAGAAAAACTTGCATACCTTTCAGTTTTAGACAAAGATTAGAAAATATTTAATTTTGAAAATGAAAATACCATAATACATCCTCTAAAGAAAACAAGCTTAAATATGGCACTTTTCTTTTCCATTGTTTTTTTAATGCACAATTGCAATGTAGTTGTCTAAACCTAAAGTTTAACATTAGAAAAAAATTGACATGGGGCACCCAAACTTGCTTATAACTTTAAGTCCCCACTTCAGTGTAGTTACACTCTATAATGAGGAATCACACTTTTTGAGATTCAAATAATTGCTGTCAGAACCAGGTCTCCAAAAAGGTAATGCAACTGTAGAAAAAAAGAGTTTAGGACTATTTCCATTGGTCCATTGTCATTGATTATTAAATCAATGTAAATAGCTGCTTTTCATTTCAAAATTATATGTGATAAAGTGGTTGCCACTTGTCCTAATTAGGGGTGCAGGGGTGCTGGAGCTTTCCCAGCGAAAGGAAACAGCCTGGACAGGTTGCCAGTACTTCGCAGGGTAGACACACACAAACACACATATACTGATTCCTAGGGGCAATTTAGCATCTCCAGTTCACCTGATGTGTATGTCTTTGGATGGTGGGAGAAAATCTTAGCACCTGGAGGAAACTCTCACAGACATAAGGAGAACATGCAAACTCAGCACAGAACAGTATGGAAAGGTTTGACCACCAAACCTAAAATATGTGCCATAAAATATAGTATTCCATCACATGAATAGCACGGCACCCAGAAGTTCCAAGCAAACTAATATTTACATCACCTTGTAACAAAGGAAAAAACAGACATGAAAACAAACTGGTTTGCTGTGTACATTCTTGAATTCATTGCTTTCATTTAGGGTCTCTTAGGTTTGCCCTTTTTTTAAAATTTTGCCACAAATAAATTGACAATGCACATGCATCCACCAGTGTCCCTTTTATTGTTTGTTTTATTACCATCAAGAAACAAATAAGAAATGCTCCAGACTCAACGAAGGCAAATTAAGGCCTTGTGTTATATTTGTTAAAGAATACTCCTTCCCATTTCAAAAAGCTCTGTCTCTACAGTACTTCCAACTGAGATTGTGCCACAGCCTTGCTCCACAATCAAAGAGTGAACATGTAAGTATTGTAAGAAAAATGCTATGGCCTGTGTTGATCAAACAGGAAAAGAAAAAAGTCTTTGTAATGCATTATTTAAAAAAAAAAAAAAAAAAAAAAGAATGTGTATATATATATATATATTTTTTTTTTTATTATTATTCTTAGGAAGGCTTTACTTTCTGGATATGTGAGCTCATCTCCCACTTTTGATTGCATGGTGAAATTTGTCCAGAGGTGTGTGAGTATGGATTTGGCCGGTGTTTCCACTTAGTGTAGGCATTTAGAGAGAGCGAGAGAGAGAGGCACAGATTAAATTCACCTACAGCTAATAGAGTTAACATTGTAGAAATCATACACTGCCTGTGCCTCGAGAATGCAATTTGCACTAATCTCTTAAACCCATTACAGCAGCAACAAAACAACTCACACAGTGCACTTTAAAGCTCAAATCAATACTGTAAGTGGAACACCATGCTTGGAAAAGTGCAAATAGAGCAGCTGGTGAACTGCATATGGAAACAGCCTGCCTTTATACTAAAGTATATAATGCTGCTTTGAGAACAAAACCTCATGCCTCTACAAGTATGTTCAAGTAACTTTGGGCCAGTTCTATTACTCCATTAAATCTGATAACTTTACAAAGCATAATAGGCAGCTGGTGCATTCACATTTAGTTTTATTTCTGTTAAATATTTATAAGTAAATAAATCACCAGAAATGCAGAGCAAATTATTTATTGTAGCCTACAAGAGAGGTTTTTATGAACGGAACAAAATGTGATATAATATATGACAAATGTAGATCAGTGAAAAATTTCCAACCCATTTTTCTATAAAAATGGCAAGAAAGGACCCATAAATACCAATGTTTTAGCTGTGGCAACAGCAAGTAGTGATAAAGAGCAAGTTCTTCAACTGATGCTTTTTTGCTTTTTAATATAAAACAGCTGCTTCCAGTCCAAAACTAATGCAACTTACATTTGTCTGTGCCAGTTTGGTATAATTATTAATTTTAGTCACATTACTAATGTGACAAAAGTCAGCAGGCTGATATATTCCTTTATGAATATGAATATTCAAGTTATTTAAAAAAAAAAAAGAAACTGTGCATTAAAGTGATTTAATTTTATTTTAACAGTGGTGGCTCTGTTACAAATTTAGCTTCTTTGATGGAATTATTAATATCCCCAGAGTAGGAGGAACATAGGATTAATTTGACGGATTTGTTTATTTCTGTTTATATCTCCTCATAAGCACTTAAGCTAGATCACATAATACAGATCTAGCATCATAAAACAGATCTCTCTCTCTCTCTCTCTCTCTCTCTCTCTCTCTTATATATATATATATATATAAAATAGAGGACCCAGCTGAGAGTTTTCTCTAATTTGTGAGTTGAAACATAATATTATTGGTTAATATTATTTTTCCCCACCTACTGGGAAATCAATAAATTTAAAATTTAGGCCACAAACTAACATAGTAAAGATGCTCAGGTTAAACTTTATATATCAGGTTAAAAAAAAATATATATATATATATATATATATATATGTGTATTAAATAAATATGATTCAGTGAATAAGATCATTTTTATATTGGATTTTATTTTTTTACACAAACAATCACATGTGCTGCTTTTAGTATTATCTACAATGATGTTTATTAATTGTGTGTGATTTTGTTTATATGTGATTCTGAACAAAAAAAACAAAACAAAACAAAAAAAAAAACAGATGGCTCTACTGGCATGTCTATGAAGGTAAATTACAACATATGCTTTCCCCTTTTTACTGAAAATGAACCATTCAAGGCAAGGGCTGGCAATGTGCCTGACTATAATGGCACTGGAACTCTTAAGCGCAGCTGTTAGCTGGTGGCTGGTGTGATGGTGAGTGATTTAAAAGCAGGTAGGAGTGTGGTTTGAAGAGATAACAACAGCATGTAAAGATGATTACAGTACACTGACTGTAGCTCTAGAAAGATGCAAGTTTTGTGAGTTTATCACACGTAGATCCCAACTATATTGAAAGAACACAAAAAAGGTTTTTGTGGATGCACACACACACTGTACATGTTATCCTTTAATAAAATATTAGTAGGATGTGATAACACCAAAAAAGCGTAAATATTAATTTAAATCTTTGGAGTATTTTGAAGCAGGGTAAAAAGCACAAATGTAGTAATGCTAGTACTCCTTTTTAGGTGTTATCCCATGATGAGAATGCAGCTTATACAAATACCTCAAAAATTATATAGAGTCATTGAAATGACTCTTCTGTTGAGGAAAAGCTCCCATTCTTGGCCGATTAACTACATTTGAGGTAAATCTGATATCTTGACAAACATACCTTTAAATCAACATAATGTGTATAAGCGGCAGCGGTGGCCTAATGGTTAGGGAGTTGGCCCCCGGATCAGAAGATTGTGGGTTTGATCCCCTCCCCAGTGGGTTGCCCTGAGGTACCCTTGAGCAAGGTACCATCCCCGTCACTGCTCCCCGGGCGCTTTCAATAGCTGCCCACTGCTGCACGTGTGTGTATGGGTGAAATGCAGAGGTCAAATTTCACATTCATGGGATTAAATAAAGGATTATTATTAAGCCTGGACACATTCATTCATAGAGTCATACATCTTCATAACATCTACATTTTGAAAGGAACTGGGCTTCATCAAATACACATACAAGTGGGTAATAACATCACCACATAAGTATACTGTCAGTGAAATTGCTTCTGCTGAGGAAAAGATGATCTGAATCAAATGAGCTTTTAAAATGCCTCTAAAAATAAAGAGCATTTCTAGTTTAGAATCACTGATCAAAGTTTAGTGCAGGGATGTGATGAACGTTGCATAATAGTTAGAGAAAGGACCAAGATCTACAGTTTCAACATGGATGTGTCTTACATTGCATCACATATCATTACTGCTTGAAGAAAACCTTGTAGCTCCATATATATATAATTTCTTAACATTACTGGAAATTTCAAATGCCCTGTAAATTGTGGAAAAATTCCAAAATTACTTCAAATAAAATCGTATTACTTTATCAACTTCCATGAAAAGTATAGAATTTTTTCTCTTTATTGCTGGGGACAGTGATGCCCATGTGGTTAGGGAGTTGGCCCAAGGATCAGAAGGTCATTGGTTCGAATCTCAGAGGTACCCTTCAGTACCCTTGAGCAAGGTCCCCGTCACTGCTCACCAGGTGCTTTCAATAGCTGGCCGCTGCTGAACATTTGTGAGTGAATGCGTAAAATACAGAGGTGTTATTTCATTGTGGGTCATTGTGTGCTGTGCATCACAATGAAAATAGTCACTTTCACTTTAAAGTAACAGTTTAGGAGATATGAGAGTTTTGTCTGAAAGATGAAGTATTTCATGTGGGATTTGTGAAAAATAATGTGTGTGTCACAATGTGATGTTGTTGGCTGGACACCAACGCAGAGCCAAGAGCTTCGTACTGGACTTTAATGACGGATAAAGTGCACAGAACTCAAACTAAATATAACATGTGTAAAACATAACACGAATAATCACACAGTGCGCACACAGAATGACCAGCACCCTGCTCTGATTCGTTCTTATAACGCCAAATCCAGATGAAGCACACCTGGCACCCAATGCCCAGGTGTGCACAATCAGAGCAGGGCGCCCTCTACTGGTACAGAACCATCACAGTGTGACCATAAGTGAGTTGGATAACATTTTATCTATGTAAGATTTTTAGCAACCCAAAAAGTAGGAAAAGATACAAAGACAAACAATAAAATATGTTCAAAGAGAAGAAGCCCACAAAGAACAAAAGAGAGCAGAAATACATGATGATCTGACCATTTGACATGCAAGGCGGTAACAAAAACACAAAGACAAATATCTTATTACAAAGAAAGCAAAACAACAAAGTGAATCAAAACTTTGAAATAAACATCTTTTAAATAAAACAAAAAATAACCAAATCCCAAACACAAATCTAAAAGAGAACACAAAACCTAACACAAATAATCTCCCCATATGAAATTGAACACTTAATGCAACCCTATGGGCCCTTGCTCTGTTTAAAATCACTGCTGCCTGGCTTCTGTCTTTTGCTCAATCCAGGCCAGAAGACCACCAGCAGGAACAGACTTTCACCAGCTCTGGTAAAATGAAGGAGCAATGAATATGAATTATTTTGGGTTATAATGTTGCATAAAGTTTAGTAAAGGTGTATGCTATAAATGGCACTTATCTTCAGTACATGCTAAACAAACTGAATATTGTATGAGAGGAAAATTGTATAATCCTACAGGTCCTTGAGAAAACCTGCCCCAAAGACAGAGAAGAAAGGTACATTGAGGCACAGCTGCATGACTGCCATTGTGGCTGAAGTAGAGAATAGTAAATTATTTACTTCTTAAAGTAGGTTTCCTCCAACCTCTCCAACTCGCAGCCCTTTTTCACATTGGACATTTAGAGCTACTCAGTGCACAATGTAGTGGACAGTGTAGCAGACTCTTCTACGAGTTTTTAGCTGCCTATACTCTGGACTTGGATGCATTTTATTTAATCAGATTTTGTCTGTTGCTTGTATAGAGGAGTCATCCATGAATCATAAAACACTCATGAAAAGACATATTGTACACGGTGATGAAACAGTGGTTTTGCAGCTGATAAACTGTCAACTAAGCAGCATCAGTAAGCAGCAAATCAAGATGAAGTGCTCAAATCAGGCACAGCTTTTCTTTTTCAGGTGTTTAACTTATCCAGAGCGACTTCCAATTCCTGATTACAGGGACAGTGCCCCTTGAGCAATTTAGGGTTAAGGGTTTTTGCTCAAGAACCCAATGGTGGTAGTGCTGGAGGCGGGATTAGAATTTGCCACCTCTTTAAGAGCATCTTGTTTTTGAAAACACTGAAATGGCATTTGCTTTTTACTGTATGCCTTGACAAGTTCTCTTTGCTTGTTGGTCATGTTCCTTAGTTCTCTGGAATAAAATGCTGGCTATATCTTCTCAGATCTGAATATTTCTAATGATTAATTGTTTAAGTACTTTGTGTTTAAAGTGGCTGCTGCCTGTTCAATAGGTCTTAAATATTGTAACATTTACACTCCAGCACAAACAGTCACTAATTTACAATGTTTAAAGTTTAGACATTCACATATGTTTGACCTAGTTGCACTTCACAGAACGATAGTGACAGCATAATCTAACAGGACAACATGTATTTTAACTGACAAAATAGCAAAAATACAAGCAAGTGAAAATGAAGAAAGATTCTGTCTGTAGGAATGTGGGAGTTTGGTTGTGATCCTTGTTGAAGTGTATATGTGTATTTTGGAGAAAGGAGCAGTTCACTTCAGGAGTATGTTTGCGTGTGTGAAATACTAGTTCTCACTTAGTCCTGGGACAAGAATTTGAAGGCCTGGGGGAAGAAATTTCCTATCCTGTCAGTGCATGCTGCAGAACCGCTTTCTGGAAAGCAGGAGGGCGTGTGTGGGAGGGGTTAGTGGGGTCATCCACAGTAGGGGGGCTTTGCAGATGTAGCATGTGCAGTCAAAGTTATGCCAATATAGTAATGTAAAAAAGAACTGCCGCACTAGTTGAGTTTAAATAAAGACCCATGATCCTAAATGTAAAAAGTAAATGAAGTACATGTATGTTTTTACAGTTGAGGCCAAAATTATTAGCCCCCCCATATGAAATTAGACAACACTCTTGATTTCTCCAAGTGTTTGTTATTTTGGAAACAAATGCACTATAAAAAAAAACAATGTCCACTAAGTTTAATTAGGATATTTTATTGATACACTGAGTTGAAACAAGAAAAGGCAAAAATGAGACATCCAAAATTATTAGCCCCCTGGCCATTAATAGTCAATAGTGTACCCTTTCTGAGCCACAACTGACAACAATCTCTTAAGAGTTACTCTTTACTAGGCTGGCACGGATCTCCTGAAGGATTTTTGCCCACTCTTCCATTGCAAATTGTTCTAGCTGGTCCAAATTACATGGTTCCCGAGCATGGACATTCACTTTGAGCACCCGCCACAGATTCTCAGTGGGACTGAGGTCTGGGCTCTGTGCAGGCCACTCCAGGGTCTTGGTTTTGGTATCCTTGAGGAACTGCTGGACAAATTTTGATGTATGCTTTGGGTCATAATGTCTTGTTGGAAGACCCAGCGACGACCTAAGCTTAGACTACAAGCAGATTTCTGCACATTGTCCCTCAAAATGTCAACATAATTTTCTTCTCATGATGCCATGCACCTGAACAAGGCTCCCTGTGCCTGAGGCTGCAAAACAGCACCACAGCATGATGCTCCCACCAGCATGTTTAATTGTGGGAACTGTATTCCTAGGGTTGAAGGCCTCATACGCCAAACATAAGCAACATCCATGTCCCCAAACATTTCCAGTCTAATCTCATCAGACCAAAGCACAGACTTCCAAAACTCATCTTTACCTTTCAAATGTTCACGGGCAAACCTCAATCAAGCTGTGATGTGCCGCTCTTTGAGTAAAGGGGTTCTTCTGGGACAATGGCCCTAAAGCCCACCACGATGGAGAGCCCTCACAACGGTGTTCCTAGAAACATCAACTCCAGAAGAGGCCAGGTAAGCAACAGTCATCTTGGCAAATGTCTGGGGCTCCTTACTGACATCCCTGACTATTTTCCTCTCCAAAGTTCTTGAAATCTTGTGCTTACGGCCACGGCCAGGTTTGTTTCTTACAGAATTTGTCTCCTTGTACTTGGCAATGATGCAACATACAGCAGTTCTAGACACTGTGAATCGCTTGGAAATGGCAGTGTAGCCTTACCCTTTATCATGAGCCTCTATTATCTTCTTTCTGAGCTCCAGACTGATTTCCTTTGTCTTTGGCATGGTGAGTAACAGTAGTCCCTCTCATGTGTTCAAGTGCCTTGTTCCTTGGAGTCTTTTTATGCTGACTGAATGTTGTTAGGAAGCCAATTGACTGCAGGCATTGTTAGGAAGCCAATTGACTGCACAGGTGTGGTTTCAAAGCTGTTTGGTTAATTACTGTAGGTGTGTTTTGAAAGCAAACATTCACATGGGGCTAATATTTTTGACCACCCCATTTTTTACTATATTTGACATAAAGCAAGCCTAAAAATCTATTGTTTATTACAAAATGTACCAAAAGCTACTAAATAGCACTGGTGAATGTTTGTTTATACAGTATCAAGTTTCACCAATGCTGCAAACATTGGGGAGAAGTTTAGAAAAATTTTCCATAATTCCTGGGGGGCTAATAATTTGGGCCTCAACTGTAGCTTCCAGATCATTAGAACGTTTCTGAAAGCCAACCCATTCTGATCACAGAAATAACATTTTTTTTTTCTTTTTTGTACTAGCATGAAGAACGAAAGAAGGTTTGGTGGTGGATGTTACACTGTAATAAAGAGTCTGATTACATCACGAAAATGTCTTCTATACAAGTAGAATGTCATGTTTCAGAAAATCATTAATGCTTCAATCAGAAATACTATTTTGTATTCTAGGTATTGTAAGTCTAAGTAATGTATTCTTCATTAAGCCTTAGAAGTTACAGTTATGGCCAGCAAGTACTGAAGCATGCTGTAATTCTCAGTAGCAGCTTATTAAAAAAGTGGTGCACAAATCAGCTTAAATTGTAATGATATTCACGGATCAAAATTTCAATATATATTACAATGATAAGATTTATGCATTAGAAATTAATTCTCATACATTTACAGGCTGAATTAACTGGTCAAAAATAATTTACATGACTTTTTACTTAACTCAGATGTAGCTGATTTGTTAAAACATGTTTCATAATGTTCATAATGATGTCCTGAACCATACTGAGAGGTCTGGACCACTTACTGAAGATCTGGATGCAGCTTGAGGGAAAGGAGAGAAATGTTGGAGGCCATTGGATTTCTAGTGCTTGTTGACAAATATGAGTGTCAGAGCTCTATTGTCAATCTATTGCCTTGGTTGATTAGCTATATTATATGTAAGGTAAATTTTGTGTAAATTAGATTCAGTCAATGAAAACATTCCTTTAAATCAATGAAATGTGTCTTTTGCTTGGAGATGTTTTAATATTATACATTATACATTATACATCTTTCCTCAGAGCTCAATTCTTTGTCCAGAGGAGGATGGTTTTCTCTTTTGAGGCTTACTTGCCAGTCCTGAAATCTTTTTTTGTACCAAACTTTAAAGACATATGTTATTTTTAACATAAATTATTTAATATAGGCTTAATTTTGGGCTGTATTATTGTAGCACCATCTTTTCACTGCTGATGCAACATTTGTGTAGCTCTCACGCGCAGTGTAAGCCTTTAAAGAACTGCAGCATTGCTTATGTCTCAAATTTTCATTTTGTGAATTCTTTCAGTATAACAGTTATTGAAAATACAGCTGATATTTGCATATAAATGATGGCTGGTGCATTAGAATTTTTATTTCTTTTTTCCTTTGTTAATTTTTACTTTTTTGTATTTTACTATTCTCAGACCCTTTTCAGACCTCATTCCCTGTATTACAGATTAGTCAGATTACTTTGAGGCAAGAATGCATGATAGATAGCATGCACATATTGGCAGTGGCCTCCAGTGCCTGAAAATCCCTGAAACCATCCCGCATTTCCAATTCTGCCACATTCTGTTGGGGCCAGGCTTAGCCCAGCCAGTTGGAACACCTGTCCTAGTGTTTGTTTCAGCAGCAATGTACTGATCGCTTCCGATCAGTGCTTGCAGTTCCTGTCAGCTCAGTGCAGCTCCTCAGTGCAGGAAAACAGATTTTCAGTGAGTTTTCACTGAGCTCAGAGAGCCTGTGTTGTATGATTCATGCTCAGTGCTGCAGCTTCTTTCACCAATAGTTTCTCTACACTTGTAAAAATTGCCTGTTGTTTTGCTGTATTCAAGGTCAGCACGAGGCAAAAAAAAGGTCATCAGGGTAATGTGATTTAATAAGTTAATAAGTTAGAATAATGTATTTTTCCTTGTAAACATATGCAATAGCAGTGGTGGCTTTCAGCAGAAAGTGATTTTACAAAACATAAAATAATTTCATTATTTTTTGACATAGAAAAAACAAACAACATTAAAAGTTTGAATTCAGCTGAATTTATATCCAGATGTATTTGAGCATGCTTCTGTAATTTCTTCCAAAACAAAGTTTAAAAAAAAAAGGGATTTACTTGTTGATGAGAACAGTTATTCAATTTTCGGATGTTTTATTTTGAGTGTGAAGAAAGAATGAGTTTCTGAGTCTTAAGAATGCCCACCATGGCTGCATTACCCAGTTTGATCTCAGAAAACAGTCACCATTTGTGTGGATGCTGCCTTTTTTCTAGTTAGATTCCACCGGACACAACCTGTCACTGATTTATGATACAGCTTGGCTGTGTTGAGTGTGTGGGACTAAACCTCATTGAAGTTGCTAGGTTTGGTAAATTAGAAGCAAGTGGATGTGAAAGAAATATTTTTGTTTTTAATTTTTTATTGGCAAGATTAAAATCACCATGTCTCTGTGCTACCTTGCTCTAAGAGCAATTTATAGTTAAGCAAAGATATACTTGGCCTATCATCTTCCCAATGCAACCAAAGACAGGACCAGTTTAACAGGCACCATCTTAATCAGAAGCATATATCTACATTTGAGGCGGATAAATAGCTGGTTTTTAAGATTTTTTCATTATTTAATTGGTCTGATATTGATTAGCTAGAACAATTCCCCATGTGATGCAGCATGAAGTTCATTCTAAGATAAGTCTGCTATTTGTCTGCTTTCATATGAACCACAGTGTTGATGATGACCTTGTTTGCATGCATGTTCAACCCTGCTAGACGTTTATTGTTAGCAGTCAGCAGTTAGCATTAGCCTCCGCGCTAACGTTCTTTGTTAAATTTCAGTGTCCCGTATATTCAGATAGACCCCAGTTTTCCTCGTTCAGGTTCCGTATGTGCTTAAATGTCCCTCGTTAGTCTGGTGTCTCCGTGTTTGTTCCCCTTTGTGTGAGTTAATGCTTTGTGTTGGATTTCTTCCTTAATAAATTTTTATGTTTTGTTCATACTCCTGGTCTGTCTGAACTGTGTTTTCTATCAGCTGGAAGCAGATTAGGCAGCCCGGTGATCCTGCTCAGGTGTCTTTCCTTTTCCCCAGTACAGGTGCACATAACACATAGTGTTTAACCTGAGCATCTTTACTATGTTAGTTTGTGGCCTAAATTTTAAATTTATTGATTTCCCAGTAGGTGGGGAAAAATAATATTAACCAATAATATTATGTTTCAACTCACAAATTAGAGAAAACTCTCAGCTGGGTCCTCTATTTTATATATATATATATACTGGACTGCGTAAAATTTTTAGGCAGGTGTTGAAAAAATGCTGTAAACAAAGAATGCTTTCAAAAATGGAAGCATTAATCATTTATTTTCATCAATCAACAAAATGCAGTGAATGAATAAAAGAGAAATCTAAATCAAATCAATATTTGCTGTGACCACCCTTTGCCTTCAAAACAGCATCAATTCTTCTAGGTATACTTGCACACAGTTTTTGAAGGAACTTGGTTGGTAGGTTGTTCTAGACATCTTGGAGAACTAACCACAGATCTTCTGTGGATGTAGGCTTCCTCACATTCTTCTGTCTCTTCATGTAATCCCAGACACACTTAATGATGTTGAGAACAGGGCTCTGTGGGGGTCATAAGAATTGATGCTGGTTTGAAAGCAAAAGGTAGTAACAGCAAATATTGATTTGATTTGGGCAGCAGTGGCCTAGTGGTTAGGGAGTTGGCCATATGAGTGGAAGATTGTGGGTTCAAACCCCTTCCCAGTAGGTTGCCCTGAGGTACCCTTGAGCAAGGTACTGTCCCCGTCACTGCTCCCTGGGTGCTTTCATAGCTGCCCACTGCTGCATGGTGTTTGTGTGCATGGGTTAAATGCAGAGGTCCAATTTTGTTGTGGTTCACTGTGTGCTGTGCTGTGACCTTGCAATGACAAGAATAGTCACTTTCGATCTATTATAAAAATAAACAATCATTATTTATATTTCTGAAAGCATTCTTTGTTTACAGCATTTTTTCACACCTGCCTATATATATAGAGGACCCAGCTGAGAGTTTCCTCTCAGCTGTGAAGGTTTTGCACAGTAGTGTGTGTGTGTGTGT